>CM050168.1:56147961-56747961 GCA_027410445.1 Discoglossus pictus
GGCTTAGATGTCATTTGAGAACATATTACTGTAAATAAAGAGTAGTAGATATATGGAAAAGATTTCCAGAATAAGTATTGATTCTAATTTTCTCAATTTACTAATATGCACTTAAAGGGAACTGCAGTGCAGAATATTATATATGATTTATTTCAAAGAAGGTGCTTTGTCTGTTGCGCATTTTGATTTTGTGCATGAAAATTAAGTTAGAAATATTGACACTAAAGCAATTCAGCATTAGTTGAAAGTAACGTGTTTGATCTAATTGGTACAGACATGGGAGAAATAGGTCTAAGACTTTAGTGAGACTTATTTATGTGTCTTTAGCTAGTTTTGCAATAAAAAGGATGGTAATAAAACACAAGTCTGATGATATACCATTGATTCCAAAAGCCACATGTTAATTTGTATCATTACGAAGAGTAGAAAAAAATAACTCTATTCTTTTTTTGTGCCGTTCAGTGGTTTCCGACTCTCCATAATCTCATGGACCGTAACACACCAAAACATCTATATGCCCATGGTCATGCTGATCCACTTGGTATTCATGGCAGATATACAAGAGTGGGTTGCCAGGTCCTTCTCCAGTGGCCCAGAGCATACAGCTCTTAGTATTCCTAGGTGGTCTCCCATCCCAGTACTGACCAGGCCAAACCCTGCATTGTTTCAGAGTGGTGTGACCTCTTGTAATCAAACCCAGTTTGACATTGGTGGAAGCACTGAGTCCTAATCACTGGACCACCAGGGAACAACACTATTCTTACATTAATGTAATTCTTCTCAACTGACTTTCTTTTATAAAAAAGTTCCTTCTTTATAATTCGGTTTATCTGAGGCCATTAATTAACCCTCATGGTGATAAGGCGGATGAATATCACCAATTAGTTAAATAAGAATGGTCACATGCTTTCCTCCTTATCACCTCCATGGTAGGATATATCAATACAGTAGTACTAAGGTTCTCAACCTTTATCCTTTCCGGAAGGCAGATTGAGTACCAAAAAGGTTGAGTACCAAACTCTCATAAGGAGCAATATAAATTGGTTTTAGCAAATGCGATGAGTAGCAAGGTAGCGTGATCAGTACTTAGGTTTTTTGTTCATCCAGAGTATCGCAAATGTTGCATTCCAAGGAGGTTGAGAACCAAGGTACCACTGTATATATATATATATATATATATATATATATATATATATGATAGATATATAGATAGATACAGTGCCTTGCAAAAGTATTCACCCCCTTGACTATTTACCTATTTTGTTAAATTACAGCCTTAAGTTCAATGTTTTTTAATCTGAATTTCATGTGATGGATCAGAACACAATAGTCTAAGTTGGTGAAGTGAAATGAGAAAAATATATACATAAAACATTTTTTTCGAAATATAAAACAGAAAATTGGCATGTGCGTATGTATTCCCCCCCCCCCCCCCCCTTTGTTATGAAGCCCATAAAAAGCTCTGGTGCAACCAATTACCTTCAGAAGTCACATAATTAGTGAAATTATGTCCATGTGTGCAATCTAAGTGTCACATGATCTGTCATTATATATACACACCTTTTTTGAAAAGCCCCAGAGGCACCACTAACCAAACACTGCCATGAAGACCAAGGAACTCTCCAAACAAGTAAGGGACAATGTTGTTGAGAAGTACAAGTCAGGGTTAGGTTATAAAAAAATATCCAAATCTTTGATGATCCCCAGGAGCACCATCAAATCTATCATAACCAAATGGAAAGAACATGGCACAACAGCAAACCTTTTGCTGTTTCTCCTGTTCAGGGTAGAATTGCCTTGTATTTCGGGGCTGGGTTACTCTTTTGAGTGAGATAGACTGATATACTTCAGGATATTTCTCCCTGTGAAGGGCACAAGTGAGCTAAAAGAGGTTGCTGTCAGAGTGGATTGTTATGTCCATAGAGCTAACCTATTAAGGTTAGTTCGTTCTCTGATGAGCACCTCTGACTTAGTTATTTTGTATACAACAGCAAACCTGCCAAGAGATGGCCACCCACCAAAACTCACGGACCGGGCAAGGAGGGCATTAATCAGAGAGGCAGCACAGAGACCTAAGGTAACCCTGGAGGAGCTGCAGAGTTCCACAGCAGAGACTGGAGTATCTGTACATAGGACGACAATAAGCCGTACGCTCCATAGAGTTGGGCTTTATGGCAGAGTGACCAGAAGAAAGCCATTACTTTCAGCAAAAAACAAAATGGCACGTTTCGAGTTTGTGAAAAGGCATGTGGGAGACTCCCAAAATGTATGGAGGAAGGTGCTCTGGTCTGATGAGACTAAAATTAAACTTTTCGCCAATCAAAGAAAACGCTATGTCTGGTGCAAACCCAACACATCGCATCAACCAAAGAACACCATCCCCACAGTGGAACATTGTTGTGGCAGCATCATGCTGTGGGGATGTTTTTCAGCAGCCGAGACTGGGAAACTGGTCAGAGTTGAGGGAAAGATGGATGGTGCTAAATACAGGGATATAAATACATGGATATTCTTGAGCAAAACCTGTACCACTCTGTGCGTGATTTGAGGCTAGGACGGAGGTTCCCCTTCCAGCAGGACAATGACCCCAAACACCCTGCTAAAGCAACACTTGAGTGGTTTAAGAGGAAACATGTAAATGTGTAGGTAAGGCCTTGTCAAAGCCTAGACCTCAATCCAATAAAAAAATCTGTGGTTCGACTTAAAGATTGCTGTTCACAAGTTCACAAAAAAAAAATGTTCTGTAAATTAAATGATGCAAGTCCTCAAACAATCCATGCTAGTTCCAGGTTGTGAGGCAACAAAACACGAAAAATGCCAAGGGGGGTGAATACTTTTGCAAGGCACTGTAGATAGATAGTTAGATAGATAGACAGACAGATAGATAGATTTGTTTTGGTATAAACAAGATATAAATTGTATAAGATTGACCATGGGCATCACCAATTGCACCTTTTCTCTTATGTTCAACAGAGATCCAAGCCATGGAGGTGACAAATTCTTCATCCCAAACAGCTGAATTTTATCTAAACATTATACCAACATTTCTACACTATTAATACAATTGTTTAATGTAATTCCAGTTGAAAAATTAAATATTAACAATTGCTGATTTTTTTTAAAAAACTATGTGGTCCTTTAATAAGCGTTATTACTTCCTTAGACTTTTGAGTTCCTAGAATTATAAACGAACACTCGTACATTTCTTTCCAATGTGACTATAAACGTCTGTACAGAGCTGGCTTTCAACGTTAAGTGCGACTCAACTGAGCAATATTCAAGAAACACATCAAAGTGGGATTTATTTAGTCTGCAGAATTTATTAGTAAAATATTGACGGACGTGTGAGCCTCCAACGACAGGAGATGGAAGATATGATACGGGAACCTAAACATGCCGGAGTCCTTATACCACACAGCTCTTTATGGCACCGGATCAGCAAAATCATTAAACAGTTTCTGTCCATTTTCCATGCTTATTTCTCAAGTCTGCAATACAATTTTACAGCTGTTTTAAATGCCTGTAGTTATAACTATTTATGGACAATGAGTGGTGAGGCGGATTTTTCAGCCCTGCTATGTCATTTGGATGCAGTTCTACATACCACAAAATGTAACTGTACATTATAAAAATGGATCTTTTCCTCTGCAAAAGCTTGAAGAGAATTAAAAATTTTGTAGGTATTATTTAAAGAATCACTGTATGTTAGCAATATAAGCTATAAACATAAAAACATTTTCAGAAAAAGATCTTAATTTTTGAAGATTCTGTTTGTGTATGGGAAGTTTAAATCTTGTCTGACTTTAACACTTCCTAGGAGGTTGTTATTAAGTTATTAAACAGTGTAGGAGTGTTGGGAATGAAGGGAGAAGTGTGGGGTTTGTTATACAATGGTACCTTGGTACTTGTCGCTAATTGGTTGCAGACGGCATGACGACTGCCAAACATGAAGAGTACCAAGTTCCCATAAGGAGTCATGTAAATTGACTCATGCAGACTACAACAAGCCCGATGAGTATGGAAAAAGTTGCGAGTGTCAAAGCAATTTCTGCTCATCAAAGTACCAAGTTACCAGTGTATCACTTTTAGAGTGTCACACCTATCCTCTTCCCTATTAGAAGCAGGCAGCTTGCAACAATAGATGCATATTCTGTCCTGTAGAAATGTATATGTCCATCATGCATACAACCACTACCAAAATATTGAGGATGCCTCTCGGGTTCAGCAGTGGCATTAAAAATATATTTTTCTAAGAAAAAAATAGCTTTCAAATATTTCCTGCCTAATTATGCTCCCAGTCAGATTCAATAAAAAAAAATGTTGTTTATCATACAACGCTGATTTAACTCAGACCTGCCATGATTGGAAGACCATATATTGTGTTAATTACATTTAAATCTGCTGTACTATTTTTTAAAATAGATTCAATGTTGAAATCTGAAATGTAATATATGCATATGTTTTTTTTAATACGGTTTGTGTTTAATAACATTAGACAAATATATTGTTACTAGCCCGTCAAAAATGACGCGGCAATCACATTTTAAGCCATGGCAATGCTGTTTGGCACACAATGTAAAGCTTTTTCTACTCTGAGGACCTTCAGTGTTCATTGCAAGCCTCACGCTAAGCGCCTTTGGCGCTCATCGCATGGCTCGCAATGAGCGCCTTCGGCGCTCATAGCGATCCGCTCCTCTTGTTTACTTTTGTTCCTATGAGCAACTTGTGCTCTAACGACAAAGACAGATATATATGTTTATGTTTTTAGTATAATTAATAATTAATTAATTCTTTACTTAATAAAATAATATACTTTACCTATTTGTAATTGATATAGCCAGCAATGAATAGCCTGAAGAACTAAGTACCTATACTGCGTAAAATAGAGTTTAATTCACGTGCAACCTCACCCCCAGAGGACCTGGCTGTTCCCCCGTGCTGTGCTTATTTTTTTTTACTTTCATTGTTTTTTGTGGTTTTTGCTGTACACGTTTTGGCCATTAAGTTCGTATTTTTGTGACCTCCGGCGGGTCGTATTTTTTTTTTTTAAAGCTCCCCAGCGTTTTGAGCCTCCACCTCCGCAAATGCGGCCACCTATCTTGATACTCTACATCACTAATATAGTTGTCGTAATGCGAGTTGTCATCCCGTTGCGGGCCTCGCATAGCAAAACAAGGGATGCAGTTGCGGGGGTGGAGCTGCGGGATTTAGCTGCAAAGAGCGCCGGAGGCAAAGTTTGCAAAAATTACGAATTTAACAGCCGAACCACGGAAGTCAAAAGACCAAAAGAAAAAAAACAAATATGCCTCAAATTAACTTACACCCACAGCACAGGGGGGGAGTCAGGGAGCCTGTGGGTCAGGTTGCAAGTTAATTTGAGGCATATTTGGCGCTTTTCACAATCAAAGCGGGGGAAAAAATGGCTGTTGAAAAAACGTAACACAACGAAAATGAGGCCGAAGGACGTAAAAACGAACCCTAAGCAGTAACACTTAACGCAAGCCATTAACACTTAATCCAAGCCAGTAACATTAAACCGAGGCCCCTAGACTACACGGGGGGACAGGCTGGCGATGAGCACCAAAGGTGCTTAGGTGTGAGGCCTATAAAGTACACAGGGGAGAGGCATGCAATGATCATTGCTAGCCACTCGATGAGTGCCGAAGGTGATCATTGCAAAGCAGGTAAGTTGCGGCTCGCAGAGAGCGCCGAAGGTGCTCAGAGGACCCATATCCTTGCATTGTGTGGCAAACAGCATTGCCAGGCTTCAAATTTTATTGCTGTCATTTTTGACGGGCAATTCGCTAGTTTTATGTAATTGTCTTTCAATAAGAATTATATTTTTCAAATACACCCCTCAAGCCTGTGCCTTAGCAGCATTAGAGACAAAAAATTCCTATTGGGTGATTTTTTTTTTGTCTTCGCCACCAAAGCTCCAATACCCTCTAGTACATCCGTCCATTCTCTCTTCCCATGCATGGACCTTAATTGAATGGCGGATGACAAGCAACCATGTCACAGGTTAATGTAATTTGGGCTATAATGTTCTTTCTACTTGAACATTTAAAGGTTTATGGAAATTTCCCTGTTTTAAATATTAATATAAACTACCTAAGTTTTAGTTTGCATATTTAACATAATTTGGATCTTTCCTACTATTTTGCTAAATACCACCACCCTTACCTCTAACCCAAAACCCTAACCATAACCCTAAACCTAACCCTAGGAACAAATTCAACCTGCTGGCCACTGCACGCCTCTGCGCTGGCGTACAGATAACAGAAAAAGTCCCATAATTTTATTAACATGTGCTTAAAATCTGTTTTCACTGACTCAAACCTCCCAAACAGTCCCAGCAAAGTTCTGCCCCCACAGCTCATGCATACAATGTTTCTATTGGTACTATGTGAACTAGCCACCTGGAGATCAGTACATATAGATGCATCTGAGATGCTCCTGCCACTTGATAGCATGATCTGCTGCATAGCGGGCGAGTTCCTCCTACGTCCCATTTACAGGTAGCTTTGTGTTCTCACAACAAACACAAATTTTCAAATAATTATTTTTTTACATTCAATGCACAATTTTAGGGATTATTATCTAAACTACATTTTATTAATCCCGGTTTATTTGTACAGCTGCTAATAATGCAAATAAACAGTTTAAATAAAAAAAAATCATCATATTCTCCATTATATTATTTAAAACTGGCATGTTGTTTTTTTTTCGCATGCTCTAATGATCAAAAGGCCACGGAGAGTTTCCACATTAAGGGTCACTGCACACAAACCATTAGCACTTCAGGTGCTTGTGAAATATATCATAAACTAACATTAGCAGCTGTGTAAGCTATGAGCATAAAAGCATTTTAAGAGAAAATGGTAATTTCAGCAGACTCCAGGTTTCTTGTTGGTCCTCTAAAGTACGTCTTGTTGGCTTAGAGCTTGAGGGGACAGACATTAAATGAATGTGAATTGCACTAATCCTATTTGGTTCCTCAATACTGTGGCAGCATTTCAACAGAACTGAATGGAGATTTTATTCACAATTCTTTCCAGATGATATAGGGAGAAAAAAACAACACATGTCCATTCTAACCCCAAAGAAGCAAAAGTTGGCACTGATGGCAAACAAACAAATAGAAATTTTAAGGGATCTACCCCATTGTGTAAGCGCAAAGAAAACGCAAGCACTGACAGCTGTAGTGCCATTAAGTAGCTGCTAGATGGCGGCATCCGGTTTCAGAAAAGGCTCTAATTATTCCCTCCTCCGACGTGGCGCAACTCGACGGCACTGTGGGCCTCAGGCGTGCCTCTCATAGCTCAAGACCTCTTCTGTCGGTGCGCCTTGCATGCATTGTACAGCACTACTCGGAAAATCGGCAGTGCCATCTAGCGGTTGATGGCGGCACTGCTGCTGCCAATCTTTTGAGTAGGGGAAGAGGGAAAGGAGCATTTTAAGAAAACCTTCAGGGCAGATCCTCTCCCATTCCCAAGAAACCTTATAGTGGACATTTTATACATTGTATAGAAAATATCCAAGGGATGGAGCCCCAAATTATTTTGCACCGGGGCCCTTTATTCACTTGCTTTGCCACTGTTATATTTAAGTTTTTAAAGCTAAACTGAGATTTTTTTTTCAAATACTGATTATACTGGTAATCAGTTACCAAATAAAGCAGCAAAACCAAATTGTATACAATGACCCGTTAAATTTTACAAAAGTTGCCTTTACACACAAATTTAAATAACATTTTAACCATTGCAACGTTCATTTTTCAATCCAAAAAAAACTTTAAGAGTATTTAAAACATGGTGTTACAGAGAATTTGGGCGTTCTGGGCCTTTTAAAGAATGCAATATATTGCCAGGAGAAGGAAAAACGCTGAGGAATATTGTAGCGTTGGCAATTTCAACATGGAACAAAAAATAAATCATTTTTTGAGTAAAGAATTCTGCATCAGCAGCTGTCCCCGAAGTGGAGATGTTGTTATCCTCTAGATAATATATATATTTGGACAACGGAAATGTTACATCTTAACGCCATGACTTGGAAGACAATTTATGTTTTTTTTATTTTGGTGAAAATTCAGGATACTGTAACTCTGCGACACACAAAATGATAGGTCTCTGTCTGTATAAATTATGCTGAATTTCAATATCGCTAAAAGGCTTTGGCATTCAGAAAATGTTTATGAATTTCCCAAATATTTGCAATATCAGAAACATCTGGTTTGACACATTTGTTCTGAAAAGGAACCGGTTTTTAAACAAAGGTATTAGGCTGAAATGTAAATCGGGTCCATCTGCTGTTGAGTCATAAGTCACAGGGATCCGTACTGTTTATCTGCTGTCAGAGCGCACCGCGTGTTCTCGCTCCGCGTTCCCTGCAGGCGCAGTGTTTATATTACATAAATGGATTCGATTCTCGGGCAAATTATCAACAGATTCGAAGTTAAAAGGACACTGTAGCCCCATATGCTCAGTGCTATATTGTAAAGAACTAAAATAAATAATGGTAAAAATGTTTTATAATGTATTTAATTTCCCTATTTTCCCTTTTTCTAATCTAGCACATGCTGCTTATATCAGACACACGCATTACATGGAGTCATACTATACACATACAGAGTTATTTTATTTTAAAATAAAACTTGTTTTCCACACCCCCAGAGCTGCTTACATAGGCACAGTGTACCTCCCAATAGAAACACTGCATTTGGGTATGGATTGTAACTCTTTACTAACCTTCAAGCCAACAGCAGCTCAATGCAGAGATCTACACAGCAATGTCTATACAGGCGACCCATGATGCCTTCCTGCACAAACTGCCATCACTGATTGATACAATGTATTAGCTGCCTGTAATTGGCCAAAATGAACTACGAATGATATGCTAATTTTAGCAGGGATTTCTAGGGGTGTTAACTCTGAAAATCAACTGCTTGCAAACTCAAGATATTTAGCACATTTTAGGGTAATTTTAATAATGTTTATTTTGGGATTTTTTATGCAAAAAAAAAATGTTTCCATACACTACTCATTCTCTATCACTCATAACCCAGGAAACTTAAATATGCATTTAAAGAAAACCTACAACATTTAACTGACCACCTATTACATTCAATTATATATAGTCTTGGCCATCTCCACTGTTCTCTTATAATGATTCCCCCTATTTATCGAGTGTCTACTTCCAAGACTCTGTTATGCTCAAAGGGCAGATAAACACAGTCAATTGTCTATGAAGTGCAAACAACAATTCTCAGTGAGTGTTACTGAGCTAATCTCAGTTTACAAGGTTCCCACTTTTCCCAGTTTTCTGGATCTTACTAGGACTATAATTTACTGCCTATAATCAAAAAATATTGCCTGATGGGTCTGCCCTCTGCAGCTGACAAAAGTCCAGACTATGTAGTACCGGATGTACAGTGTTTCATACCAACCAATCAGTGACCATCTCTCAGCAATATTCTGCAACATGCTGCTGAGAAGTGGTCCCTGATTAGCTAGGACACTACACTGCACATCTAGCCCTACAGAGTCTATCTGTGCATATGCTGCAGTGGGCAGACTCATACAGGGATGGTTTGTTTGATTTCAGGCAGTAAAAACAAAGCTTATAAACACTTAATAAAATGAAGTACCTAAAAGTAAATATGATACATATGCATATTATTGTTGTTGTTTAGTTATTTTGTCATGTCCAACTCTCCATGACCTTATGGACTGCCGCATTTCAGGCACATCTTGTGTCTGGTTGTGCTTATCCATAAGGCTTTCTTGGCAAAGATACTGGAGTGAGTTGCCAGTTCCTTCTCCAGTGGATCACAATTTGTCTGACCTCTCTGCTGGGTGACCCTCGATGGTATAGTTTATAGCTTAATTGACGTACACAAGCCCCTTCACTACGACATGGTAGCGATCCAGAAGGGGTGTATATGTTCATACGTAGTAAAAACCATACAACCTCAATATCCCTTTAATGATAATTGTGTATTCTTTAAAATTGTGAAAGGCCTGTTAAGACAACAATGGAGGTGTATACAGCTGCCTAAATAGGTAAAACATTTAAAAGTTGTGATTTACCTTTCAAAAATGCTTTTTCACCCTTTTTCTCCCTTTATCAACACTATTTCTTTAAAACCCGCATAATAAAGTGTCAACGTTCAGTGTCCTTTTAATAAATGGTTATGGCCCCTATTCAATTGGCCAAATTGTAGTTACAAGAGTCCGTAATGTAGCCCGTAAAAGTTACAGATATTTAATTGACTACATTTTGCTACTCTCATTCCATTTGCGAGTTACAGGCTCAACATCAATGCAGTTGTCAAAAACGTAACTCCGTCCTATCTCCCCCTTTGATGTCTCAAGCCCGTAAATGTTACCAGTGCTAAAGACCCAAAATCGATATTCAATTACAACAATTCAACAAGCCCGCAATTGCCTTCAAACCCCTAAATGGCAAATGTATCCAAAAAGTACTACATAGTACTCGCAAGTGGGTTAAACACCTGATCGTAACACTGTAAAAGCAAATAAACACACACTACTATACTTCAAAATACTGGGAAAGAAATTAAATACATTAGAATGAATTGCACACAAATCTCAAGCGTGCAAATCTACAATAAAAAATTATTTATTTTATGTTTTATTTCCATGTTATATTAATCCAAGGATTCAAGGAGTTCATAAATATCAGGCCACCCCCATGACTAGAACAGTTTATTTATTGATTTTTATTGATTTCAACACTTCTGGATTGCGAGTCTTTTCGCAGATTAGACTTCTAAACACTAATTAATTGTAGTATAAACTCCATGTTTTACTGACTTCATGATGGTGGTCTCATTTACTATTGGCACTGTCTAAATTCTAACTTACGGGCTTGCTTACTTGATCATGAACATGCCCTGAAATGCTACGTACCTGTTCATGGTTTGCGTGTTGGGGCTGTGAGCATGTAATTGCGGGCTTGAGCAATTAAATACATCTGTAACTGTAGCAAATTTCTAACCCACAGACATACATGCTGAATGAAGGTAATTATGGGCTTGTAATTAAATCGGGGCCTATGCTGGCAAAGTATGTGCATGATCAAGTAAATTAAAAGCGTGTAATGTCTGGATTTATTTTATTTTACTTTTTAAGTCTCGCACTGCTCAGCTCTGCGTGCTGACCATTTTTTCCCTTATCTCTGTATGTGTGTGGCAGTGGAGGAGCTACTGCTGGTGCAGCAGGTGCAAAGAACCAAGGCTCTGTAAGAAATTAATATGGCTTATTTACAGCTCATAACAGGTTAGGGACCTCCTGCTACCTGAGTAAAGGAGGTCTCTTAATTTATTAGTGGAGACGGGCAGATCGTTATTTTTACATAAAGGCCAACTGAACATGCTATGGGTGATCTGGCCACATACATATAAGTTTGGCTTTTATAATGACCCCTACAAACACCTGCCTTAAAGAAGTTCCACCAATGGTGTGCGACTCGGAGAGCACAGGCAGAAACTGCGCTGCTTCTTTTTGCATCCTTAGATGTTGTTGCACAGGTATTTACTGAGGTGTCATATTTATAGAAGCTGCATTTAGGGAAGATTTAGATAATATACTCAAGTCTGTTGAAAGCCTGCCACTTGACAATAAACCTCAATAGAAGAGTAAGCCCCAGGAGAATAACCTTATCCCTCAAGCTACAAGCAGACTAGCAGTTCAAGATGGAATCGCAAATGACACAGCTGAATATACATTTGTTCTCTAAAATAAATGGCTGCTAATGTTGTAATTTTTTTTTTGTATGTCACAAACATGTTAAGTTCTTCCCCAATGGCAGTGGTCCTTTAATCTGTGTTGCAGCCATTATCAACCAGTTGTGCTGCAATGCAACCATATATTATTGATTAAAATACTTGGAGCCTCATTCAATTCGCTGGCCGCAAGTCGAGGGATTTAGGCCTTATGTCTGGGGGCTTACCGCGGGCCAGCAGCGCGCTAGACTTACGGTGCTATCCAATTTGACAAGACCGCAAGTACCAGCCCTATATCGTAAATCGTAAACCATGTCAGTGTATGTAGCATTTGCGAGCGTGAACATGATCAATTAAGCAAGACCGTAACTCCCGATTCATAAAAAGTCAATAGAAAAGGAGCCCGTCATCATGAAGTCAGTAAAACATGGAGGTGACATGTCAATCAATTAGAGTTTCGAGGTCCGATATGCGATCAGACCGGCAAACCTGCAAAGTACTAAATAATAAAAATGAATGAAGTCAATGTTCTAGTCCATGTGGGTGGCATGATATGTATTAACTTATTGATTCCCGAGATTGATATAACCCTGAAATTACACATTAAACATTATATTTTATATTGCAGATTTACGGGCTTGAGACTGTTGTGCAATTAATTCTAATGTCTTACATTGTGTTCACCATCATTTACAAATATTTGCATTTACAGTGCTCTGGATATGTCTGGATATGTCTCCTTGGAACCCGTAACATGTGGTCCGACTTTTGCAATTTGTGGCCTTGGCTGCGTGGTTAGCGAGGGGGAATCGGAGCAATTGAATAGCTATTTGCGATTTTAGCGATCGTAACTCTTATGGCCGTGAAAGACCAAAGGCTTGGACGGGCTTTAACTTGCGATGTTAAAAATCTCAAGGAATCGGAGCCCTTAACCCAATCGGCGCCCACAAAAAGATGCCAATTGAATAGTAAAATAACTTACGGGCTCCATTACGGACGCCTGCATCTCCCGAGGGCTCAATTGAATGAGGCCCTTGGGCTTTAGCTGCAGTGCATCAAAAGATGCAACCATAAGAAGCATAGCTTCACTCTGAGCCAGACACATTCAAATGTGGATTCAATTTAATACCAACATAGAAAAATCCTGAGTGTTTTGCTGGTGATTCATTTGATAAACTCATCTAGAGACTGACAGTACTAGGACAATATTTGTAGTGTTTTTTTTAGTCTATGACAAATGATCTCGTAGGAACACTCGAGGGCAGGGAGCAGCGAACCTCACCCAGAGATTATATCATGTAATGGTGACCCTTGGATGCCAGATGGTCGTCTAGAAATGTCTGATGCAAGTATTTCCCAAGTCTGTTTTCATTAGCACTGAATGTCGTTATACGATGATAAATTCATTTATTTACTCTTCATGACACTGGACAATGTTCCAATGTGAGAGTTTTCTCTTCAGACCAATATACAAATGTATTATAATGTATGTACAAATTAATTGCGCCAATAAGGCTCCAACAATCTAAGTACGCTGCCATCTACAGCAAGATAAACAATTTTCCAATATACTGTTCTTGCAAGTTGCATTTCTCAATATTTTTACCCCCCCCCCCTTGTTTACTTGATTTGGTCAATGTATCAGACTTCCTCATTATTGACACAACAGATCTATTAACCATTTGGCTGCCAACTCATAACAGATACGTATGGCCCCACTGGTCAATCAGATCAAGTTTAATTATTAGTGACCCCCTTTAATAAATTCATCACCATGACATAAAATGGGGTTAATGGAAGCAATTGGTGGCAGTGGGATTTCCCTTATCTATTAAAACTATTTGAAAGCGCCTCAATTGGGTGTAGGAGCCAAAGAAAATCTGGGGGGGGGGGGGGGGGGGGATACTGCATATAGTATAAAAATACCACACAACTGCTTCCCTACACATAAACACACACATTGAAAAATCAATTCCTACACCCATGGCCACTCACACATTTTGAGATTAGTGGTCAGTGTTTGTACGTAGGGAGAAATAAAAAAGGAGTTACATGTGAATAAGTGAGGTTAGAAAACAAAGAGTGGGTTACATCGGGATATGTGTGAGTAAAAAAAATAATATAATAATAAACCAAACTAAATCAAAGGCCCAGCTCTAATCCAGCTAAACCTGGGTGGAGCAAAACCAAAACAGACAGTCCAATAGTTTTCACTATCAGTGGTATGTATTCTTCAGATCTCCAAGTGTCCCTATGCTTTATGTGATCATATGCTCCAAGCTGCTGTCTCTTTGTCTGTTTGTCTTTTCCCAGCTTTAGAAAAACGGCACACTTATCGTTTTGTACCTTTTTTTTACAGCTCTAACAAACTGCACACACTCACGCATGAGTGGATGTATCTTTCAACTCAGACCAACTGCAAACTAAATTCAGCAGCAACACCAACACTCCAGCTTTAGACTTAAATCAGCTCTACTGAGGTATAGCTAATCAACTTCTCAGGAAGGGTAAATCCTTCAGACTTCCTGAGGAAAGAGAGCTTTGCAAAGCCTGTGGCTCACACAAAACCATTGCTTCACTCTTTTACACTATGTATATCAGCTCTGGGGATAAGCTAATGTCAGCCAATGCAAATGATTACATACATAAAACTGTTGAACTAAAGTAACTGATAGAGATGAAATGTGCATACAAAATAACAAAGGAGAAATCTGGTTTCAATGTTCTAAGTTTGTGAGAATGGTAAACAAGGAGCTGTTGTCATTTACATAGACGAAACATCATTCATATGCCTCATACACATTGGAAAAAGGCAGCCAGCTGACAATGGCTAATAGGATCTGGACCTAGAACCAGGATCTCAGTATCTGTAGATAATTTTCCTAGCTGTATATTTATTGACGATGAAAAA
The DNA here is from genome assembly GCA_027410445.1 of Discoglossus pictus. Lineage (NCBI taxonomy): Eukaryota > Metazoa > Chordata > Amphibia > Anura > Alytidae > Discoglossus > Discoglossus pictus. The sequence goes on from CM050168.1 coordinate 56,162,619, forward strand.
AAAAAAAATAAATATATATATATATATATATATATATATATATATATATATATATATTTATAATTAGACCAGCGTCTTAACAGTCCAAAAATGAAGGTCAATAAAATTTGAAGCAATGGCAATGCTGTTTGCCACATAATGTGAAGGTTTTTGTATTGTGAGGACCTTCGGCGCTCATCGCGAGCCTCTCCTCTAGTGTACTTTTGCTCCTCTGAGCAGCCTTTTGCGCTCATCGCAAAGACAGATACATATGTCTGTATTTTTATAAATAATAATCAATTAATTAGTTACTTAATGAATTAATCTACTTTACCTATTTGTTATTAATATATCCATCAATCAATAGGCTGAAGAGCTAACAATCTTTTTTCAATCTGGCCTGTGGAGATATTTTTATGAATGTCCCAACTGTGCATCAGAAGTAGGCTGTTTGCGTGATGGCAAACCGTTGGTTTATTTGTGTAAAGCGCTACTGTAGATGCATAATGTTGTGATTTGCAAGTTCGGAGGGTAAAGTAGCCTCGTTTGTGTATGTGCTTTGTAGTAGTGTATTTTGTACCTTGTAGATTCCTGTGTGAAAGTGTTACGCGTTTGGCGGTGTGTGTTGCGTGGCCCAGGGTCGTATAGCCTCGTTTTAATTTTTTTTGGCCGCCATTTTTTCTCTTGCTTAGCCGATTTTTGAGTGCCGAAACTCTTTAAAATCTACTTAAATTTGCGTTCCACCTCACTTACAGACATCCTGGCTGTTACCCCGTGCTGTGTGTGATGTTTTTGTTGTTTTTTTGTATTATTTTTTGTGTTTTTCAGGTATTTTCTTTTTTGCGGTTCGGCCGTTAACTTCGTATTTTTCCTACCTCGTATTTTTTTTTTCTAAGTCCCGCTTCTCGTAATGTTTTTTTTTTCTAAGTCGCGCATTCGTCAACTGCTTGCAGTCTAACAGCCTTATTAAATTTGCAAAATGGGGCAATTGAATAGGACTGTATATAAGAACATAGCATATTTTTTTTCCAAAAGTGTTTATTTAGTGAACTTCTATGCAAAAGCAAGGTCTTCAGTAACTAAAAACATATTTAAAAAAAAGATGCTGTGTGTTTATATAGAGCCCTATTCAATTGGGTGAATGTGAATTTCATAAGTCTGTAAGGTGATCCCGCGTTTGCTAAGTGTTTGTAAGCCAAGTTCCGCGTGTTTCATTGCCTCCACTGCTCGACTCGTTTTGTGAGGCTCGCAGGCATGGGGCGCCTTTGGTGCTCATCGGTCAAGTGCTGTGTGTGTTAGTGCCTTATCGGCTCGCCTTGCTATGCCTTTGGCGCTTATTGCCTAAGTGCTGTGCTGCAAGTTTTAGTGCCTTAAAACCCAAGTGAGTTGTAGTGCCTTAACGGCTCACCTCGCTACGCGAGGCTCGCAGGCAATGAGAGCCTTTGGCGCTCATCGCCCAAGTGCTGTGTGTGTTAGTGCCCTAACGGCTCGCTACTCGAGGCTCGCAGGCGATGAGCACCAGCGCTGTGCTGTAAGTTTTAGTGCCTTAACGGCTCGCCTCGCTACGCAATGCTCGCAGGTTATGAGCACCTCCGAGCCTGCTTCGAGTTAACGGCTTGCCTTGCTTTGCGAGGCTCGCAAGCTAAGAGAGCCCTTGGAGCTCATCGCCTAAGTCATACGCACCACGCAAAGCATGACGACGTCTCGTAGTTCGACAATTATATTATGTGATTTCTGGGCGCATTCCACGCTTGTGGCGAGGGGTAGCTCACGTTGGGCCAAAGCTACTCCGTCTACTTAGAAGGCAAGATAGTCATGATAGGGAAATGTGTTTTCCACATGTGTCCCCCGTCATCTTAGTCAAGATGTCATAGTGCCTATGTTGTGGGAAATGTAGGTGGCTATGGGGTGCAAACTTGGAAGCAAATGTGCACCAGGGGCATGAGATTGTTCAGCTGTGCCAATGTAGTGCTTGATGAGAGTCAAAAAGACAAAGGTGAGTCAGCAGAGAAGAGACAGAGCCATCCAAGACTGCAGTGGGAGGCTGATATGCTAATGTGCACCAGGAGTGTGAAGCCGCTGAGTTGCCGCAATATAGAAACTAAGGGGAGACAGCGGAGAGGAGACAGAGGCATCAGAGATGACAGCAGGAGGCCGAGGTAGAGTGGATCAGCCTAGATGCCGATGTGAAGCCATTGAGCTGCTGCAATATCGGGCTTGATAAGAGCCAAAGACAAAGGGGAGAAAGCAAGTAGGAGACTGAGGCATCGGAGATGAGAGCGGGAGGCTGAGGAAGAGGAGATCGGCCTGAATGCATTGTGAATTTGGAACTTACAGTGTTTTGTTATTATCCTTGGTTTATAAAGAATAATGTGTATAATTTCAAAAGGCCCTGAGCCCTAAATTGGACTAAACTATCTTGCAAATGTAAAATGCCACATAGGATAACATAGGAATGGACAGGTTCTCTTACACTTTCCATTTAGTACAGCTTGCCGTCATATGTAAAAAGTGGTCCTGTAATATAATCTCAGCTGTTATACACCAAATAATGCTCCTCTTATGGTCGTTTCTCTTTGTTTGCCTGTAGTATCCTGTAATCGTGCTCCTGGTCCTGCAACTGGAGAAAGACTGAAAATAAACTGCTGTAATTCACAGAGATTATGTCACTCTGTGAATCCCGTAAATCCCAGTATGATGTCATTTTAGAGAATTGGGGGATTATAAAAATTGATGTTTCCTAATTAAACAAATAAGAAGAAGCTTATTAGAAAATTATTAAAAAAATATATAGGATCATTTCGGAATATACCGACACACAGATCTATGAGACACAGGATACACACACAGTTCCTTTAACCCTATGAGCTTGTCTAAGAAAGGCCACTTATATCTGGCAAGGACTAGCTCAGCTCGTCCTTAGCACTTTCAGGGGTCGGGAAATCATATATTAAACATTTTTTGCCTGATTTTTTACCTGGGGCCTAATTACATTGAGAAATTGTAGCTTACGGGAGCCCGTAATGTAGCCCGTAAACTAATATGCTATTCAATTGGTGTTTTTTTGCGATCTGCAATCTACGGGCTAAAAATTCCTGCGATTGTTACAACCATAAGTTACAACCCATCAAAGCCTTTGATCTTTCAAGACCGCAAGAGCTACGATCGCTAAAATTGCTATTTAATTGCTACAATTCCTCAAGCCCGCAAATATTTTCACATCGGTAAATGTCAAATGTAGAAGAAAATCCTATGGGTACCAGATAGGACTCGCAAGGGGGTTTAACCTCTGTTCGTTGCACTGTAAAGGCAATTAAAAAATCAATACGGCACTTTAAAAGATGGGGAAAGCGATGAAAGACATTAGAATTAATTGCACAACAGTCTCAAGCTCGCAAATCAGCAATCAAAATTTTTTTTTTTTATGTGTCATTTCGGTGTTATATCAATCCTTGTAATCAGTGAGTTAATACATATCAGGCCACCCACATGGACTAGAACATTTCCTTCATTCATTTTTATTATTTTGTACATTGCGGGATTGCGAGTCTGATCACATATCGAACCTCTAAACGCTAATTGATTGACGTGCAACCTCCAAATTTATTTAGTCTCATTTACTATTGGCTGTTTCTAAATTGGTAGTTACGGCCTTGCTTGATTGATCATGATCATGCTCTGAAATGCTACGTACGATTGCATGGTTTATGGTTTAGACTTTTGGCCCGTAAGTTGCGGGCTTGTTCAATTGAATCGCTCTGTAATTGTAGCAAATTTTAAGCCTGCAGACATACAGCCTGTAGGACGCAATCTGCGAGGCCCCTGGTGTCCAGTGATAATTTATGCCGGATTGCGTGATCACGTGATGTCACCGCAGACTGTCTGCCAGAAGAAGGGCAAGGAAGGTTTAAAAGTACTTGGGGAATACGGAGGAAGTGATCACCCCAGTGGCTGATCAGACAAAACTTACTAAAAAAAAGTGCTCCCCAAAACACACAACATATATAGATACATTGAAAGAAATAAAAAAAATATATATACACACACATGAATGAATATATATATATATATATATATATATATATATAAATATATAGTATATATATATAGTGAAACAGCTGTGAATGTCCAGTAAACTAGTCATTTAGTAATTATTACTTTCTCTCTATATATATTGATTAATAATGAGTATTGCAGTAGAATTTGATACCTTTTCTTTGTATATATATATATATATATATATATATATATATATATAAATATATTATATTTATAGGTATATAGATATATATATATATATATATATATATATATATATATATATATATATATATATGCAGATAGAATGAAAGATTTAATTCCGAAGACTCATATCCCACCTGGTGGTGAACATGACAAGCATCTAATTCAGAATACTAATGATACAGAACTAAAATTAACACCGATTATTATAACACGATTCATTAGCTTCTCCCATAATTAATCACAGTGCTGTCCTAAAATTACATACACATGAATATGAATATACTAGTAAATTGCCCGTCAAAAATGACAGTATAATTTGACATTTTTCTCCTCCCCCTCTACCTCCCTTATGTCTCCCCCTTCCCTCCCCTGTGTCTCTTCCCCTTCTTCCCTCTCCTGTGTCTGTCCCCCTTCCCTTCCCTGTGTCTGTCCCCCTTCCCTTCCCTGTGTCTCCCCCCTTCCCTTTCCTGTGTCTCTCCCCTCCCTCCACTGTGTCTCTTTCTCTCTCTCCATTGTGTCTCTTTCTCCCTCTCCCCTCCCCTGTGTCTCTTTCTCCCTCTCCCCTCAATTTTTGACGGCCAATTGAATAGTAAAATAATATTCCCCTGTAAAGCAGTTTTGTGATTTTAATGGTTAATGCATTTTAATACCTGAAAGATAGATAATAAAAATATGTGTTGCAGGCATCAGCTGGCATATTCTCTCTGGTAATCCAAAAAGTTTTATTTCATTTAAATTAGAGCCATTAGCAGCGTGACCAGTCAGTGTGTAATAAGTCCCATGCACCCTAACTCGGTCACTATTAAATCATAATCAACCACATTAATAAACCTAAACCCAATAAATTAAAATATTTTGTTAAAGGGACATCGAATGTAAAAGGCGCAGGTACAGTCATGGCACACAAGGCTTACAACAAGCTGCCTATGTCTTGTGCCGAAATCTTATCTGAATCCACCAACGAATCAGCACATTCTACTTTCCTAGCCCTTCCACTCCTGAATGCATAATAAAAATGAGCGGGACGTTTCCACTCCAGCAGGAAGTGTGTAAGACACAAACATGGCATCGGTCAGCCAAAAGCGATGTTTAATAAAAATGTAAAAAATATAAAAATGTTACCTAAAAATGATTGTCATTATTAATTTGAACATTTTCTATATTTTTTTAAACATTATAAAAAATCTGTATGAAATTGAGTAAATTATGTTTAAGCCTATAGAAAAACAGCAATAAAGGTCCGATCATTCAGTTACATGACGGCCTGAACCTAAGGATACTGCTGTCAGGCACTACAAAATTATACATCCAAAGCAGTTTAAGCTTGATCTTTCTTAAATATCCTCTTTCAGATCCACAGAGAAAAATAAATGTTCAAGTTTAGTTTAAGCTCAAAGGATATAGGGGTAACATGATACCCCCTTTTACGTTTGTAAGCCATAGTGATAGGACTTGCTGGAGATAGTGTTACATGTAAAACACAAGTCAAACCCACAATAAATGGCCAGTGTAAGTACTTTTCATGCAAACCCTACTTTTTAGATCCCCATTAATTAACATAAAACATACAGATGCAAAAAGCAGTGAAGCAAATCTTTAGCCAGAAAATATAATTAAAAAACAAATCTCATTAATGGTTGTTGCTGCAACTCTCCCCATTTCTCTCATTGTCATTATTCAGGTCTTACTAAGACAGCCTTATCAATATTCTTATTGTTATTCAGTTGTATCCGACTCTCCATGGCCCTATGGACCGCAGCAAGCCAGGCAGATCTTGTGTCTGGTTGTTCTAATCCATAAGGTTTTCATGGCAAAGATACTGGAGTGGGTTGCCAGTTCCTTCTCCAGTGGACCACAATTTCTCTGCTATGACCTACCCATCTTGGGTGACTCTACATGGTATAGCTACCAGCTTCATTGAGGTACACAAGCTCCTTCACAACAACAAGGCCGTGATCCTGAAGGGGCAATAAATATCACCAATTCTTTCACTTCTTTTCAACAGTCCTCAGGACAATGAGAGAGATCGGGAGAGGTACAGCAATGGTAATTAATGAGTTAAACTGTTTTTAAATGATATTTTCTGGCTAAATATTTGCTTTATACATGTATTTTTAATATTACTTAATGGTGAACTAAAAAATAGGTATATACTGGCCCTTTAAGATCATATCAGGTCTTGGGTTTGGCAGTGAACTTGCTGTACAACTTTGTCATCGTATTTAATTCCAAGCCCGTTTTTATCTTCACGCTGCCCATATGTGCGGGTTAGAAATTTGGTGCAGTTACAGATGTATTTGACTCAAGCCCGCAATTACAGGCTCACAGCCCCAACACGCAAACCATGAACCCGTACATAAAATGATCAATTAAGAAAGCCCATAAGTTGCAAGTTAGACAGAGCCAATAGTAAATGAGACCGTCATCATGACGTCAGTAAAACATGGAGTTTATACTACAATTAATTAGTGTTTAGAAATCCAATCTGCAATCGGACTCTAAATCCAGAAATGTAGAAATGAATAAAAATCAATTAAAAAACTGTTCTAGTCCATGTGGCTGGTCTGATATGTGTTAACTCCTTTATTCCTGGGATCAATATAACACAGAAATAAAACGTAATTTTTTTTATTGACGATCTGCGAGCTTGAGACTGTTGTGCAATTACTTCTAATGCATTTCCATGGTTTCCCAGTATTTTTAAGTACAGTAGCGTGCGTTTATTTGCTTTTACAGTGTGAAACTGGTGTTTAACCCACTTGCGAGTCCTATCTAATACTCATAGAAGCTTTTGATACATTTGCCGGTTACGGGGTTGAAGGCAATGTAATCGTGGAATTATTGTAATTGAATATGGATTTTGCGTCTTTAGCACTGGTAACATTTGCGGGCTTGAAACAGCAAAGGAGGAGATAGAACGGAGTTACAATTTTGACAACCACATTGATTTTGAGCCTGTAACTCGCAATTGAAATGAGAGTAGCTAAAATAAGCCAATTAAATATCAATAACATTTATGGGCTCCATGTAATTGTGATTTTGACAATTAAATAGGGGCCAAAGTGTATATGCCAAAGACTAACTAATTAATGAATGAACTAAGAGTATAATCAAGCATATAAATTCCGTGTGTGCCAGATTAAACAGGCTAACATTGGAGGTGATAGGACACTTTAGGATTAAACGGGATTAGAGACTGGGGGTGGATACAAATTCAGCTAGAAGTTTAGAAGCTTATGTTTCAAAAAAAGGTTTATACTGAATATTGTTTTTTTTATATTTTAATATGAATATTACTAATGATCAACAGTTAATTAAAGCATCAGCCTCCCGCTGTTAGACCATTGCAATGGCCCTCTAACCTGATTGTTTCTTTATTAGGCCCTGTTTCTAATTTGTACAGCATGACACACAGAGAGCATTTTAATGAAATTATACATCAGAATAATTTACACAATTATAGATTTCATCCAAAGACTCATATCCCACCAGGTGGTGAACATGACAACCAACTAATTCAGAATATTAATGGCACAAAACTAAAATTAAAACAGATTATTATAACACGTTTCATTAGTTTTTCCCATAATTAATCTTGCAGTTCTGTCCTAAAGTGACAGGCTGCGTAAACAGCACAATCCGTGTGACTAATGATTCAGTTTAACTCCAGGATGATGCTCCGTGACATTCTGTGGGATGTGACTTTGATTAAATATAACAAATATTTTTAAATTTGGAGCCGAGTGAGAAAAAATGTGGGCACTATCTTCATGTGAAATTAATTAACAGCAAAAATGCAATGAAATCCAAAATATCTTCATTAATAATTGTTTAATTCCCGTTGGGATGGAAGTAAACAAGTCTAAAGTAACACTGATGTCTCATATTTATAGGATGTTGCAATGAAGAACTAGAATTAATAACAGGCAAAACAGGGGTGTAATGAAATGGCCTTTAAATAATTAACTGAGATAATTTAGTATGCTAAAACATACATTAAACTTACAGTTTTGTGGCAATGAATACGTCTCACTGATCCTCCCCCTGCCTCTGTATTAACAGGACTATCACATGCTCATAATGATTCAGACATTTCAATCAGAGAGTCTTTGTACTCTAATGGCATAAAAGTCCACTGCAATTTGGGAAACAAAACATGTTAGTGAAATATGCAACAAACAACATTAGCAGATGTGTAAGATCGCTCAAGAGAATGGCGGAGATAGTGCAAAAGAAAAAAGGGCTCTCCCCTGCTATATATATGTGTATATATATATATATATATATATATATATCACATATTATAGTTGTCGGAATTGCGAGCCTCGCGATGAGCGCCACAGGCACTCATCGCAAGGCCCCTAGCTGCTCATCGCCCCCTAGGCGCTCATCGTGAGGCCCCTAGGACTCATTGCAGCTTCCGCAACAGTGCTTTTTCAGGGTCCCTCTAAGGGTCCTCTGACCTGTCAGAGATGTAATTTGCCCGATTACGCTACACTGATGGAGGATGGAAAGAGATTGAAGACGCCCATAGACGAAGCCAGTAACACTTAACCTAAGCCAGTAACACTTAGCCGAAGAACGTAACTTGAAAGACTGCCAACATAATAAAAATAATGTACAAAAGAAATTAAAAACCTTACACACAACTCAGGGAGACAGCCAGAGAGCCTGTGAGTGAGGTTGCAATCTAATTTGAGCCCTATTTGCCATTTTTAGAAGATAGAAAATCAGCTAAGCGAGGAAGAAAATGGCCTCCTGAAAAAACTTACATTTTCTCAAACAGGTTCAAAACTAGGCTGAAGCCAGTAACACTTAACCCAAGCCAATAACACTTAACCCAAGCCACTAACACTTAGCCGAAGCCAGTAACACTTAGCCAAACAAGTCCAGGCATGTGGGACCTCGCGATGAGCACCGAAGGCGTTCAGTGCATCGTGGCTGCAATGAGCGCTCATGATGATGGTAGTGATGAGCGCCAAAGGCCCGTAAACTACACAGGGGGAGAGGCTCGCAATGAGAGCCGAAGGTGATCACTGCAAAGCACAAAAGTAGACAGGGGGAGAGGCTCGCTATGAGCGCCGAAGGTGCTCAGAGGGGTCAGAGCCTACCATTGTGTGGCAAACAGCATAGCCAGCCTTAAAATGTTCTTGCTGTCGCGGATATTTTATGGACTTTATCCACATGTATATCCTTACAATATTATTTTTAGAGCATTTCATGTCATAGCATCTTTATTCTGAATACAACCCTACTACATGTTTTATATATATATATATATATATATATATATATATATATATATATATATATATACGGTATATATATATATATATATATATATATATATATATATATATACCGTATATATATATATAAATTGTGAAAGATTTCAGTGATATAAGGCTTGCCATTCTATGCATTATAACATTTAGATCTAATCCATGTTATTATTAAACTAGCGACTTGCCCGTCAAAAAATGACGGCAATAAGATTGTCATGGCGGTAAATTTTGTTGGTGTTCCAAGATGCTTCGGCGCTCATTGCAAGCCTCGCACTGAGTGGCTTTGGCGCTCATTGCGAGGTTGTTGGTTGTTTGTGTGCTATGAGCATTGCTTTTTTTTGCTAATGCTAATGAAATAATGAATAAAATAATACATCAATATACTTTACCTATTTTGAAGTAATATATGCAGGAAGTATTGTGCAGAAGAGCTGGCAATCTGTTTTGATATTGCTGCAGCATACAATGTGTGTTTTGAGTGTTGTGGAGCTGCTGTGTAAGTGTCAGCATTGTGTGCAGTGTGTAGTGTAATAGTGTGCGTGCGCGAGCCAAATCCGTTAGGGTAGCGGTGTACTTCCGCATTGTGTAAGTTAGTGTTGTAAAATGGCGCCTAATGTGTGGCTGATTTGGCGTCCTTGTTCTTGTATCACCTCCGTCTTTTTCGGAAAATTCTTATGTGTTTGGTGGTGTTTTGCGTCTTTAGAGTCCTGTAGCCTTGTTTTCGTTTTTTTCTGCGGCTATTTTTTCTCTTGCTTAGGGGATTTTTGGGTGTCTAAACTCTTGTATATCGAGTGAAATTGATGTGTAACTTGATGTGCCCCCCTTGCTGTGGGTAAGCTTTTTATGTATTTGTTGTGTGTATTTATTGTGCTTTAAATGTTTCCATGTTTGCAGGTTTCGGCCGGTAAGGTCGTATTTTTGCGAGGTCGTAATGTTTTTTTCTAAGTTCCGCGTCTCGTATTTGTTCCTTGTAAATCCGTAAATTTTGCGAAGTCCGCAGTTGCTGGCAAGGAGCGCCTTTGGCGCTCCATGCCAGCAACTAAGGCCCTCACTACGCGAGCCCACAGCATTAGCAACAATCCGCTTGCTCACAACTATATATGTGATGACAAGTATTTTAATCTCTAGTTTACAGAATGTTGTTTTGACCAAAAATTAGCTGTTAGAAAATATCCACAAACCTCATTTTTCTATATTTGGGGATTGTGCTATAAATATATATTTTTTGGATACTCTGTAATTCAAGATTAAAGAGACATCCAACCAAAGACGTAAAAGCACAGATCTGGCCCTGCCCGGCCTATATGGTTCGTGGCTGGAGGGAGATTATAGGTTTGTGTAACCTGATATAAGTCTGTTCCACAGTTTACATTCACACTCAAAAAAAATTAAAGTAACTTAAAAAATCCTCCCTCTCTCCTAAGAACTTCACTTTGCACCATTAATTATCCCTTCTGGATGGCTACCTTGTTGTAGTGAAGGGGCTTGTGTACCTCAATGAAGCGGTGAGCTATACCATGTATAGTCACTCATTATGGGCAGGTCCTAGCAGAGAGATCAGATAAATCGCTACAGTATCTTTGCCATGAAAACCTTATGGATTAGCACAACCGGACACAAGATGTGCTTGACGTGCTGCAGTCCATAGGGTCACAAGCAGTCGGGCACGACTGAATGACTGAACAATAGAAAATATATACCAAATGGACATGCTCCTATGGTTTATCATTTCCAACTGCGAGAGATAATTAACCAAGTGAGATAACGTTATTAGAAGATGCTTAAATGGCCACTAAACTCTTAAAATAAAAACAATCTTACATTGAATCAAAATTTATGTTTTCTATACTTTTTTTTAAACATGTTAAAATGTTGGGCCTGCTTGCTTTATTTTGTCAGTTATATTGATCAGCATTGGGGCAGCCATTTTGCCCCTCACATATTCTCTCACTGTTATCCTCCTCCATCTTTTTTAGCAACAGCTTGCGATAGAATATGCAAAGATGATGTCACTGTTCAGGTGAAGCTATCCGCATAGCTGGGCAGGGTCTGCTTACAACATAACAGGAGGAGCCACTATAACTACAGATTCACCTCCCTGGCAGAAACAAATATTGTGTCAAATATATTATTGGACAGAACACAAAGCGCTAACATTATTAAAAACTAATTATACATAATTCAAATACATATATGTAGCTGGGTTCTTGTATACATATACGTAGCTGGGTTTTTGTATGCTAATGAAATAATTAATACATTAATAAATGAATATACTTTACCTATTTGGAAATAATATATGCAGGAAGCATTGTGCTGAAGAGCTGACAATCTGTTTTGATGTTCCTGCAGCATATAATGTAGTTTTGCACTGTTGTGGAGCTGAGGTGTAAGTGTGAGCAATGTATGCAGTGTGTAGTGTAAATAGGCTGTGTGCGCGTGTGAAAGCCGTTAGGGTAGCTGTGTAGTTCCGCATTGTGTAAGTTAGTGTTGTAAAATGGCGGCTAATGTGTATGTGGTACGCGGCTGTGTATGATTTAGCGTCCTTGGTAAGAGTGTATCTTGTACCTCGTACGGCTTTTTTGAAAAGCTGTATGTGCTTGGTGGTGTTTTGCGTGTTTAGGGTCCTGTAGCCTTGTTTACTTTTTTTTGGGCGGCCATTTTTTCTCTCGCTTAGGGGATTTTCGTGTGTCTAAACTCTGGAATTTGGATTTAAATTGAGGTGTAACTTCACTTTCAGAGATCCTGGGTCCCCCCCCCCCCCTTGCTGTGGGTAAGCTGTTTATGTATTTTTTTGTGTGTATTTATTGTGTTTTTAATGTTTTCAGGTGCGCGCGGTTCGGCCGTTAAAGTCGTATTATTGCGAGGTCGTAATGTTTTTTTTCTAAGTCCCGCGTCTCGTATTTTGTTATGCTAAGTCCGTAAATTTTCCGTTCTAAGTCCCGCGGTTCGTATTTTTTTGTGTAAGTCTGCATATAGTGATTGCGTGTTAGATGTATTTTGGTAAAGTGCCACTTGTGTGGGTGTTTGTAAACGCGTGTGAGGCGCCGTAGAGCCACCTCCACAAATGCCATTTACGGCCTGTGGCTCGTTGCAGCCGACTTGGGAGCCTCCACCTCCGGAAAATGCGGCCCCTCGCTCTGCGAGGGTCCGCATTTGCGGTCCGAAAGTCGTAGGGGGTCGTAGGGATGAGTGCCTATGGAGCTCATCTCCAACAGCGCAATTGGCGCCTTCGGCGCTCCTTACCAGCAACTGCGGCCTGCATTTCTGACAACTATATTTGTGATTTGCTTCATAAAGTGCTCCTTTCCTGTTAGGAATCAGCATTTATAGTTGCTCCACTTGTCATGTTATAAGTGGAGCCTGCCCATCTGTGTTGATGGCTCCACCCCCAACAGTGACACTATCCTTGCAGTTAAAAAAGATGGAGGAAGATTCTAGTGAGGCAAATTGGCAGCTCCTATAATGGCAATATAAAGCGAGTATGTCCAAAATATGTCATATATTTCACTAAAACAAACTTAATGTTTTTGTTTTTTGAAAAGTTAGTGTTGCAAAATTTTAGAATGTGGTTTCAAACCCTGTAAAAACTGCTTTTAGGAAACGTCAAGGCCTTTTCCTATTTCTTTTCACCTGTTTCAAGTTCAGCTATTAGAGGGGGCAGCTGATATTTCCATAAAGCTCCATTAGTCAACTGGTGCAGTGTCTGGCCACGCCTTAAAATAGAATAGAATATGGACTTTGTTCCAAAGGCAGTTTGCACATGGACTATATCCATTCCGATCAAACTTCAGGCCATTTAGTTAATCAAAATGAAAGTGCCAGTGATACAAGCAGAGTCTCTTAATTTTAAGATTTTCTCCACAAATGCTTTTATGCACAAACGTTTATTCAAATCAGGGTAAAGTTATAAAACTTTTAGAAAACTGTAAATAATGTAAAAATAAATCATAACAAAATACAAAAGCAGCAATTAATCTCTCAAACAGATGAATGTGCTCAGACTCCTGGATGCAGGTAAGACAATAAGGATACAGGCACATTTATATGAGAAGGAGGCACAAGGTGCAGGGTTCAAAAAAGAAGAGGGCACAAATGCTACAGCTATCCACAAATTGTTTGACTTAACAAAGTATTGCTGGAAAACAGACAGTACATTCCTTTACTGAGAAATCATACTCGCTCGCATTGTTTTTGAAAGCGGTAATTGGGAGCACATGTTACATGGATAACACGAGAAAGCTTATTAAAAATGGGAGTTTAAGCAATATCAGCGTGGAAGGAAAAAACAGAACTAAGCTGAGAGTATCATTATTTGCAAATTAATATTAAAGCATTGCTGATGTCCCATATTTCCAGTGCTCTATTTGAAAGAATTAGAACTGATGATTAGCAGATGTTTTTAGAATGTTAAAAAAAGACGCATTTTAATTTATCATCTGATTATTATACCTTTGTTGTTGTCTCATAAAGCCTTCATTATGCTTGAAGGGTAATGAGCTATTCTCTCCATCCAAGGAACCAACCTACTTCACAAGACACATGTACGTATATTATTATTATTATTATCTTTGTATAGATAGCGTAGGCCTAATAAGACAACAATGAAGATGTTCATGACATGTATATGTTTGCATACATAGGTAAAAATGTAAAAGATACTTTAATACTAGTTTTTTCAAACAACAAAATTATACTACAGAGTTCCTATGAGCACAGAGACTGCAGGAAAATTGTAGAAATATTATTTTTAAAAAGCAGATTTATCAACAACTTACTTTTAGAAACATTGTGTAGAAACAAATGTAGAAGATTTTGAACCACCTATTGTAGTTGACATTTAAAAAACAAACAAAGGTGGAGCTCATGTTTGCTGAGGTCATTGATTTCCATAGATCTGAGGTGTTCTACTTCTGTCTGAGTAAGTTAATAGTAGGCTGGCTGTTTATTATTATTATACTAGGAAATTGTCCGTCAAAAATGACGGGAGTAAAATTGTAAGCCTGGCAATGCTGTTTGGCACACAATGCGAGGATATGGCCCCTCTGAGCCCCTTCGGCGCTCATCGCCAGCCCCGTGCTGAGCGCCTTTCGCGCTCATCGCAGGCTCGTAATGAGTGCCTTTGGTGCCCATTGCAAGCCTCCCCCTATGTAGTTTAGGGGCCTCGCTATGACTGTTACTACCTTGGGTTAAGAGTTAGTGCCTTGGATTGTGTTACTGCCTTGGGTTAAGTCTTACTGCCTTGAGATAAATGTTACTGGCTTGGATTAAGTGTTACTTCTTGGAGCTTGTTTTTGTGTCCTTCATCCTCGTTTTACATCCTTCGGCCTCATTTTTGTTGTGTTTACGTTTTTTCGGCCGCCATTTTTTTTCTTACTTAGGCTATTTTCGTTTGTGAAAACTGTATAAATATGCCTCCAATTAACTTGCAACCTCACTCACATGCTCACTGGCTCTCCCCATGTGCTATGTGCATAATTTTCTGAGATCCACAGTCCATCTACGTGCTCCGATTTTTAAGTCCTACGGGTCGTAATTTTGTGCACCGCGCAAGGTCCTACTGGCCTTGCAAAGAGCGCCGCAGGCGCTCATCGCGAACCCTGCAATGAGCTATTTAATACAGCGAGCATATGTTTAAAAAGGAGCCATGTATATCGTGTTTTTTTTCGATTGAGTGAGAATACATTGTGGTCTCATTTGCATGTCCCCGCCTCCAGTCTCTAAGAGTGCAGTGTAACTGTATTTCTGAGGGATTGAAGCAGGAAATAAGTTTATTAACTTATTTTTTAGACATTTAAGTGGGACCATGAATGTATTGTTCGTTTTCTGTATTACTGTACTCTGTATGGTGGAGGGCTATAGTCAGTGAGCAGTTCTGGAAAAATGTATGAATTGTGTAACAAACAAACAATTTCACAGCGATGTCATAAGCATAAAAATATTCCTTGTGTGTAGGGGCATGGTCTGATTTCTCCTTAGGCTGACTACACAGCTGCCTAGGCGTGATTCCCTATATATATATATATATATATATATATATATATATATATATATAGAAATATACACAGTATCTCACAAAAGTGAGTACACCCCTCACATTTTTGTAAATATTTTATTATATCTTTTCATGTGGCAACACTGAAGAAATGACACTCTGCTACAATGTAAAGTAGTATGTGTACAGCCTGTATAACAGTGTAAATTTGCTGTCCCCTCAAAATAACTCAACACACAGCCATTAATGTCTAAACCGTTGGCAACGAAAGTGAGTACATCCCCAGTCTCTGAAGGGAGGGGATCATGCTCTGCTTCAGTATGTCACAGTACATGTTGGCATTCATGTCAAAGTGTAACAAATAAATAAAAAATCTCACACGCAGCTCAGGGGGACAGCCAAGGAGCCTGTGAGTGAGGTTGCAAGCTAATTTGAACCCTAATTAGTGTTTTTCTCAGACATCGAAAATCGGCTAAGCAAGGGAAAAAATGGTGGACGAAAAACGTAACTCTTTCCAAAAAGGCTCAAAACGAGGCTGAAGCGCAGGCAATCATAGCGGAGCACTCTAGACTTTGAAAATAAAAACCAACGGTGCTCAGCGCAAGACATACAACACCAAAACAGGGACAGAGAGCAGAAAGACACAGGGGAGGGATAGGGGGAGACGGAGGAAAGAGACACAGAGGTGAGAGAGGGTGGAAAAGAAACACTGAGGAGGGAAATAAGGAAAGAAGAAAACAAAGGGCAGGGGGGGGGGCATGGAAGGGAGAGGGAGACACAGGGATCAGACTGTGGAGAGAGGCGAGGGACTCGGGATGAGCGACAAAGGTGCTCATCGAGAGGCATGAAAGTGGCGGGTTGATCGAGAGCTGCAATTAGCGGCAAAGCTGCTCATCGCGAGGCCCACAACTTACATTCTGTGGCAAACAGCATTGCCAGCCTTTAAATGTTCTTGCCTTCATTTTTGACAATCAAGTCGCTAGGCTAGCGATGAGCGCCGAAGGTGAACTTAGCGAAGCATGACATTTGTGGGTTGACAAGGCCTGCAATGAGCGGCAAAGCCGATCATTGTGGGCATCGCAATGAATGCCAAAGGCGCTCATCGTGAGGCCCGTACAGTAGACGGAGGGAGAGGCTCGCAATGAGCGCAGAAGGCCCAATGCATACTGCCCAATGCAATCACAAGCAGGTGCATGCAGTGTTAACAGTATATTATTTATACATAATTCAAATGCCACAGTTAATTCCATCTTCCAGTAGAATCCTGTTGCTTGTTTTCTTAAGATTATATGAGCTTCTGAACCTGAAAGTACCAGAAATCTCTAGATTTTGTCAGAAATTATGTTTTCACAGGCCTGAGTGAGAAGGGGAGGGTATACATTGCAGGCACATTTTTAGGTGTATTCCGGTGTGGAGAATGTCAGAAATGGGAGAAAGGGAAATGGAGAGAGGAAAAAGAGAGGATTGGGGGAAAACAAGGAATGGTTTATAATATGACTGCTGTGGTCCTCTAATTACAATATAAACTTTAGACTATTTGCACTTGTTAATGGGCACTCTATTCTATGCAAGTAAGCTGCAGTAGAAGTTGCCATTTTGTTGCTGCTGTTTTTTTATTCGTTCACCTTTTGTTTCATTAAGCCTTTAGTGTATATGTTTGCAAGCTCTCAGTCTTGCAAAGCACATTGTATAAAGTGTTCATGTGTATGATAACTCAAGGGCAGGGTCATCACCTCCTTTTGTGTCAGTCTGTCAAATTCTTGTTTTACTGTATCCGCTAAGGAATATGTGGGTGTTATATAAATAAGTGATAGTGATAGTAATAATCTGATGCTATAGATGGGACGAGAATGCACCATAGATGGAATGTGACAATCTGTATCGCAAATGCTTTCACTAGATCTAATAGACATCTTAATAGTTTCCCTCCCTGTTAAGATATAGCAGAAATCCCAGAATCCCCTACAAAGAGTTATCAGGCTAATCAATAAAAACTTTATTTATGTGCATCTCCCAAACTGAGGAATTAGTTGTTTTTTTATTTAAACCCCAGATCTCCGGTTCAAACCCAGGTCGACAAATTGCTTTACAATGTAGGCCCGAAGCCTTGTTGGAAGTTTAGTGATTGTACTTGAGGACAGCTATATCCATGGGTGTAAGAACTGGGGAGGACGAGGGGGACAAATCCCCCCAGGTTTTTCAGTGTGTTTAGAGAAGCAGTTGTGTGGTATTTTTATACTATATGTGGTATCCCCCCCAGATTTCTTCGGCTCCTACACCCATGGCCATATCTCTCTTGTGTTCAGTTCCTCACAAATCAAGAGGCCTCTGTCCACATAATGAACCTGTTGGTGAGTGACTCTACACAGAGATTCAGAGTCTGTCAAGCGCAAGAGGTGTTTTCCATTATGATCAATGTTTTCCACACAAGTTTGTTTTAGGCCTGAAAACGTAACACAGGCCTAGTCAGAGCTGGCAGAATAAATGACAGTTATAGCGAGAAGGAGCTGACTGTGTGAACAGAGACTAATTACTTTCCTTGTAAAAATACAGAAGCAGTGGCAAAAAATTCACTTTTTGTACTCTTTCTTTAGCAGCCAACACGCAGGGAGAAAAAAAGAAAGCTCACATTTTTGTTGAGAATTTAGTTTTTTAAGGCTTTGCTGCTATTTGAATACATTTTGTTTTTCAAAAAAGAGATGCACAAAACCAATTTTTATCAGACATTTGTAAAAAAAAAAAAAAAGTTTAAACATGATATTTTTTTCTCCATGACAAAAAATATTAGTGGTTTAGTAAAAGGCCATTAAAGGAGCACTGTGGTCAGAAAGTTATAAAGCCCACTTTGGGGTATAACGTTTGAAAAGAAGTAGCATGTTTTTAGAATGTAAAAAATAATAATACAGCCTACAATTTATTAATTTTATTTAAAATTAGAATGCTTTGGAATCTACCATTTTAGTTTCCCGTGATCTACTTCCTGTGGTGGGAGGAGACTTTGAATACACAGGAGGTTTGTATCGACACAGTGCGTAGGCTGTAGATATATATTTTAATTGTTTTGTCCCCACTTTTACATGCAAGACATAAGAAGGGCTGGTTACATTTTATTTACGCTTGACTCCTTCTAGGTTATTTATACAGCACATGGCAAATGGTAAAATACAGCAACTATATCTAAACTAGCGTATTGCCTGTCAAAAAATGACAGCAATGAGATGTGTATGTTTTAAAAGTTGTTTAGTTATTAATATACATATAGAATTGTAAGGTAGCTAATGTTGTTTTCTGTGTACTACTGAAATATAGAAATCAAATTAATAAAGGAATTTACGTATTTTTATGCATTGTGTTGAAGAGATGGCAATCTGTGTTGATGTTGCTGCAGCATTAGTGGTGGGGAGGCGCTGTGTAAGCGTGATGAATGTGTGCAGTGTAATAGTGTGCGTGCGCGATCCGAAACCGTTAACGTAGCTGTGTACTTCCGCATTATCCTAAAATGGCGGATAATGTGTGGTATGCGTCTTAGCGGATTATCGGTACGTGTTTTCCGTGGTTATAGTGCTGTAGCCTCGTTTTGGTTTTGTTCGTCCGGCATTTTTTTCTGGGGCGCTCATTGCCAAAGTGCTACGGTTTAACGGCCCTCCTCGCTGCGCTCATCGCTAAGCCCGCAAAAGTACGGTTTAACAGTAAATATGGTCAAACGGTCAAATGACGGTCAATAAAAATTAAATGTTGTAAAATTTGTTTGCCCCTCAACATGACGCTACATTTGTCCCTTTTTTTTTTCTTCAAATAAATACAAATTTTTTATTTTTTTATTTTAATTTTTGTAACTTGCAATTTATATTTCATCAAATGCGTTGGTTTAGGCGAGAAATCCGAGGTTGCGCGAGACAATCTGTGTTAATGCGTAAATCTGTAATTGGGTTTCGTAAAATGTACTCGCTACTGTCTTTTTACTCATTGCGCGGTTAATCCGCATCCTTTATCTCGTTGTTTTTCAAACACATACGTCTGCGGCTGTGTTTTACGCAGTTCGTAGTAGTATAGCCTCTTTTCATTTTTTTCGGCGGCCATTTTTTTCTCGCTTAGCCGATTTTCGATCTTTGTAACTCTGCTAAATCGCTGTAAATTGGAGTTCCAACTCACTTCCAGACGTCCTGCCTGGTTCCCCATGCTGTAAGTGACCTTTATTTTATTTTTTAGTGTGTATTTAGTGTTTTTTTTAGTGTTTTGGTTCCGCCGCTTATCTCGTAATTTTTTTCATCTCGTATTTTTTTTCTAAGTGCTACGGTTTAACGGCTCACCTCACTACGCGAGGCTCGCCTGCAATGAGCGCCTGCGGCGCTCATTGCCAAAGTGCTACGGTTTAACATAACGGCTCGCCTCGCTACGCGAGGCTCGTCTGCAATGAGCGCCTGCGGCTTAACGGCTACGGTTTAACGGTTTAATGGCTACGGTTTAACGGCTCGCCTCGCTATGCGAGGCTCACCTGCAATGAGCGCCTGTGGCGCTCATTGCCAAAGTGCTACGGTTTAACATAACGCTCGCCTCGCTACGCGAGGCTCGCCTGCAATGAACGCCTGCGGCGCTCATTGCCAAAGTGCTACAATTTAATGGCTCGCCTCGCTGTGCGAGGCTCGCCGGGCAATGATTTTTTTTCTAAGTGCTACGATTTAACGGCTCGCCTCGCTTTTTCTAAGTGCTACGGTTTCTAAGTGCTACGGTTTCATTGCCAAAGTGCTACGGTTTAACATAACGGCTCGCATGCAATAAACGCCTGCGGCGCTCATTGCCAAAGTGCTACGATTTAACGGCTTGCCTCGCTGTGCGAGGCTCGCCGGGCAATCAGCGCCTGTAGCGCTCATCGCTAAGTCGTACGCACTACGCAACGCAGCGTGACGACGAATCCTAGTTAGACAATTATAATATGTGATAAAATAATCAGTAAATTGAAGGAACACATTTTACAATGCTGTACAGCTACCTAACAGAAACTCAATACCTCATAATAAAGCCAAGTTCAAATATTGCCTCTCTCTTGTCAGTTCTCCATTCCTCTAAAATTCCTGTTTGCCAATTCTCATACAGCTATACGGGTCCATGTAGAGACCACCACCCAGCAGATAACGTGACTAAAATGAGATTTGAGCTATAAAGGAGAACTGGCACGTATAGACATAGCACTTTGAGCTGGCTGAAATGTGGGGTAGCATTAGTGTAGGTTTCTGTTTTAAATTACCATTACAGCCCAAAAGCTAAAATATTTTCTTTTGAACAACTAAATTTGTAGCAGTTGCAAACCTTTCTGCATTCAGAGGTCTCCTCCCACCTGTAAATGCAGTTCAACACAAACAAGCATGGCAGCTCCCACTACAAGATTAATGAACATAACAAATAATAAATTAAGAGCAGTATTGTTGTTTTACTTTCTAAAACATTTTGCCTGTGATAAAGTAACATTCTTCAAAATAGCATACAACGAAAATTTGACTTTTTATTTTATTTAGTACAATTATTCCTTTTATTTCTTTGATTGAACAAGAACAGATTTTTCTCTGTATTGCATCTGAAACCAGGTATTTGATAATGTGTCAAAGTGTTTTCACTATTTCAAATAATGTTCTCAGAGCACAATAAACTCATTCAAATATTTACCGGCTCTGGTAGCTTGAATATTTGTCTGCTAACAAGACCTACATACTGTAGTATGCTCTGTGTATTTCATGTTAGTTTCAAGGAATCTTCAACAGGTTTTATTTCTTATTTTTTTTACATATTTATAAATTACTTGGAAACCTTTAAAACATTCCTCTTGAAATAAAAAGAATAATTTGTGTTCTATGTGAGTTATCTGTTTATTTATTTTATTGAACTTATTTGTATTTACTTTTCCTTATTCCATTGATAAAAAAAGGCATGAGTATATTATGTCCATCCCTACAAATCCTTCAGCAGAATCCTGGCATCAATTTTGCTTTACAATATTTGAGATTCGATGAAAGCCAAACCAAGCCGAAACAAAAAATCTACATATGCCACAGAGCAATTATAGCATTCTTTATACAAGTCCTATCAATCAGACAAGCGCTACCTGGACATTCGTAAAAGATAAGTGGAGATTGAAAAGCAGACCCCGGCGTCTGTGTACCTGGTCAATCAACGCTCTATATTGTTATCAGCCTTCCATACAAACCTCTCTTTGTAAGCCCTCTACAGCAGCACAATAGCCCCCACTCCGTATGGTGGGTTATCTTGTCAATCCGTTAGCATGCACCACCTGCGCTACATCTGTCTAAAATGAGCCTCTTTTGTTGAAAAAAAAATCTCTTTTTTCTGCAACTTTCACCTCCCAAAAAGCAATCTCTGAAAGTAAAATATTTGCCTTCTTTGAGTAATTTACTGTCAAGATCCTGATATTGTTTTCTTGGGAAAATGTGGTGATGATGTTTTAGCTAAAACATATTTTAAATGTTTTCAATAATTGATGTCACTGAGATTACTAGCGACTGACTGTTTTCCTAGTTTATAGTAATAAACAGTCAAATTATTTTAAGGTTGTACTGATTGAAGAATAATAGATCAATAAACCACAAAAAGACCAATCATAGGTGCATAGCATCATTTGTGTTATATAAACTATGGAAAATACACATTTTATTGTGCATGTTTTATACATCTCTGAGTGCCACAGGGGACAGTTCTGAAGTCTGTTTTGTTTAATATATTAACAGGATATATATTCCAGGAGGTGTAAATCAAATGTATAATTTAATAAAACTAGAGCAATGGTCAAATATATGCAAACATATGCACTTAGGCCACAATATCTAAAAGTAGAATTTATATAAGTGAGATGGATTATCAGTGCATCTGATAGAGGAGAATTAGTAGTGTATGAAAACTTTTTGTTGCATGAAAAAATACCAAAATAAGCATTAAAAACTCTTACCTTGAACTTATCAAAATATCTTTTAATTTCTGTTAGTTGAAACTTAGGGTTAACACCCTCCAAACCCAGGCTAAATTGGTATACAATTTGAAAAATTGTTTTGGCCTATCAGGAGGAAGTAAAGACTGAAACCTTTGTATCATAATCTTGTAGTTTCTGTCTGTTTTTTTTTCTCTGCCTGTCTCCGTATGGGCAATTTTAGCTGTGACCCCACCAACCATCATTTCCTTTAGAGGTCACACACTGTACCCTGCAGGGTACACTTAATGTAAGCTTCCTAGGGGTGTGCACATTCACATATTAGTATCTAGCATATAAATATGTAAGTACATTCAACTTTTCAATATAATACATATTTTTCTACTAATCAGTAGCCGTTTATTAGGAAACATTTGACACCCAGTAAACTTACATATACCTTTAATGATAATTCAATGGCATTTACAGAAGAGGTTATTACAGTATCACATATATAGTTGTGAGTGTACGAGTCGTTGCTCACGCTTGCGGGCTCGCGAAGCGAGCCGCGGCCCTCGCGTAGCGAGGTCACTGGGCAAGGGCCTCAGTTGCCGAAGGCGCTCCATGCCAGCAACTGAGGCCCCTCGCGAAGCGAGGGCCTCAGTTGCTGGCGAGGTCACTGGGCACGGGCCTCAGTTGCTGGCATGGAGCGCCGAAGGCGCTCCATGCCAGCAACTGAGGCCCCTCGCGTAGCGAGGTCACTGGGCAAGGGCCTCAGTTGCTGGCATGGAGCGCCGAAGGCGCTCCATGCCAGCAACTGAGGCCCCTCGCGAAGCGAGGGACTCACTTGCTGGCGAGGTCACTGGGCAAGGGCCTCAAACCCTCGCAAAATTCACGTCGCTACTCAAAAAACACGACACACAAATTACGACACTCGCTAAATTTTACGAGGAACGCAAACAACGTACGAAACACGTTATAACACATTACGACCTCGCAAACATCGGACGCAACACGCCGACATACAAACATTTAAAACACAATACATACACACAGCACATACATAAAAAACTTACCTACACCAAGAGGGAGCACCCAGGACCTCAAAAATGCAACTTACACCTCGATTTTACGCGAAATAAAACAGTTTAGAGACTAAAAAAAATCTAAGCGAGAGAAAAAATGGCCGCCGAACAAAACGAAAACGAGGCTACAGCACTCTAAACTCGCAAAACACCACAAAACACCTACGGATATTCCGATACAGACCTATACCACACATTACTCGCCATTTTACACTAATGCGGAAGTACACGACTACGCTAACGGTTTGGTCTCGCGCACGCACAGTGTTACACTGCACACATTCAGCATGCTTATACAGCAGCTCCACACCACTAATGCTGCAGCAACATCAACACAGATTGTCAGCTCTTCAACACAATGCTTCAAAATAGGTAAAGTATATTCATTTATTCATCTATTATATATTTTAGTATTACACACCAAACAGCAGTAGCTACCTTACAATTTGATTGCCGTCATTTTTTGACGGGCAATTCGCTAGTAGTAGATGATTTTAAGGTAGGCAACCAATGCAACAAACCAGCAGGAAAAGTGACTTGGATACTTGGTTATATTTGAAGAGAAATTCGTTTTAATAAAAAAAGGTTGGTACTAATGTTACTCTATAGATACAGTCAGACCTCATCTACACACTGTGACCAGATCTGGAGACCTGATCTCCAAAAGGAAATTAATAAATTAGAGAGAATTTAAAGACGTGCGATTAAAATTGCACAGCATCTAAAAGACAAAATTTATGATGACAAACATAATGATCTGAATATGTATAGATTAGAGGAGAGAGGGGGATATGGAAGAAACTTGCAAATATATCAATTTAATAACATATCATCCAGAGGATCGCCTTCCATTGGAAGTAGTAGTGACACATACATTAAAGGAATTCAAGAAGGCTGGGATAAGAATAAGATCATCTGAGATTTAATTAAGACAGACTTTTTAAGCAGCTAAAATGGGTAGACTAGATATGCCTTATGGTTTTTATCTGCCACTAAATCTATGATTTCTTTCTCACCTTATAATATAAAGTTGTGAGTACTGTAAGGTGTTGTGATATAGTTATTCTGCCTTTAAATATACTTCACATTAACCTTGCACTTTAGTGACTTGAGGCCACTGTATTCTGCCTTCCTTTGCTGCTTTTATTTCAGGTAGGCCCGAAACATAAAATTGTTTTCTTTCTCACACAAAATCTTCTTAACCCCTATAGCAAGAACAGGGTAAAATAATAAATAATACAATATCTCTCGTGCAGAACAAAAAGCTCCTCATGAAAGTACAAGCCGTTCTTTGTTTATAGAGGCTATGTTTCAGTATTATCTGGGAGGAGAACTGAGAAACCAGAACGAAAATCTCCAGAGTCAGCAAAGTAAAAATCTCTATCTATGGGTGGGTCGCAGGTTAGGAAGACACACAAATGATCGGAGGATTTTATGTATATTATATTTGTTTAAGCAGTATCCTGAAGAACATGAAAGTAAGTTTGTTTTGGTTTAGGCCAGGGAACTGTTTTACAGCCTCAGACATTCAAAAAATAATATATATCTGAAAAACTTCAAATATCTCAATTATGTATTTAATGTAGGATTGGTTCAGAAACTATAACATCTTATAAGACGCACTTAGCCCAGGGGGTCAAGCTACAGGGATATCTCTACCACAGTACATGTGCTAATTATTGACTTGGAGCCTCATTCAATTGAGCAATTGTAAGTTACAGGAGTTCCTAAATTATTTTGCTATTCAATTGGTGTTTTTTTGTGAGCCGCAAATGGGCTACGTGTTACGGGCTTGAAGTTACAGCCTCCTGAAGCCTTTGATCTTTCACATTCGCAAGACTTACGATTGCTAAAATCGCAAATCGCTATTCAATTACTACAATTCCCAAAGCCCGCAAATGTTTTCACACCCGTAAATGGCAAATGTAGGAGAAAATCCTACGAGTACTAGAGAGGACTCGCAAAGGGGTTAAAGACATGTTCGTAGCACTGTAAATGCAAATAAAAAATCAATAATGCACTGCAAATGACGGGGAAAGCGATGTAAGACATTAGAATTAATTGCACAACAGTCTCAAGCTCACAAATCACCAATCAAAAATCATTTATTTTTATGTTTCAATCGGGGGTTATATCAATATCGGGAATCAATGAGCTAATACATATCAGGCCACTCACATGAACTAGAACAGTATTGGCATTCATTTTTATTATTTTGTATTTTGCCGTTTTGCAAGTACAATCACATATTGGACCTCTAAACGCTAATTGATTGACCCTCTCATTTACTATTGGCTGTTTCTAAATGGGTAGTTACGGCCTTGCTTAATTGATCATGTTTATGCCCTGAACTGCTACATACGAGTGCATGGTTTACGGTTTCAAATTTGTAGCAGACTGAGAGCCCGCAGCAGGCCGGCAGACATACGACCTGTATACCGCAAGATGCGGCCTTCGAATTGAATAAGGCTCTTGGTATTTTGATTGCGCCTCAAAAATGTAAATGGTTTCTTGAAGACCACTGTTGGGGACCACTGCATTAGAGTGGTATACATTGTAACCAGAGGTTAAACTGTGGCTGAAGCTGGTCAGTTAAGGGGTTACAAATCCCATCCCTTGTTAAGGAAAGGTAGACTCTACACTCAGTCTTTTTTTAAATATGAGATAAAAGAACAGCTTTTTGTCTTGCGAAGATAATGAGCTACAAAATATGAAGGTGACAGCTGAATGTTGCACCATACCATCTTATACCCCTAGAAATCCATCCATTCCACATCATAGTAACCATATTCTGTATTTCAGTATTTGTATCCCTGTTGTTATAATGACAATCAGTTGTACTAAATATCCTTGTATATTACATTCTGTCCCTGTGGGTGACCATTACATGTTTTTTATACGTCACTGTGGGTGTCAATGTAAATGACCGATAGCTTGGATAAGCTTTGTCTAGCATTTTACCATTTCCTGTGACATTTAATGAATTATGGCAAATGATATTGAGGAGAACATAAAATATTTCTTTGAGATTTTGGAACCAGATACAGCAAATTTTACTGGGAACTTCCTCTCAATCCAGATCAGCATATATTAATAGGTGGGAAAGGGCAAATTGTGGGCTGTGACCTAATGCAGTTAATTTCCTGTCGGATTAATATGGACCGCAAATGTGACCTGTGTAAAATATAGCAAGTTAAATGACACACTACATGAATCTAGTGAGTACATTTATTCAATCACACACACATATATTTTAGATGTTTAAATGTGAACACAAATGTACTTTTTATTTACTATATATATATATATTTTTTTTTATTTTTATTTTTATTTTTTATTTATATGTTTATAAAGTAAAACCCCCGTTATCCGGCACCCACAGGGACTCCCTATTGCCGGATAACTGTAGTTGCTGTTTATTCAGGAGTCCCTGAATTCAAGGGTCTTAATGACCCTAAAACCCCTCCAAATGCCTTTAAAAAGGCATTAGCACCTAAACTGGGCCATTTAGGGCCAAAAAAAACAATTATGTTAGCTTTTTTTGCAGTCTCGAACTGCCGGATAGTGCCGGTTATGCCGGTTTAGCAGGAGTTTTTTGAAAATGGGGAAGTGATGCCGGTGCCGGTTGCTTGAGAGTCCCAGTTAGTTGTGTTCCCGGATAACCGGGATTCTACTGTATATATATATATATATATATATATATATATATTCCAGTGGTTTCTGTCTCTATCTCGCTGACATTGTGCTACGGAAAATAGACAGACAGATAGATAGATAGATAGATAGATAGACAGACAGACAGACAGACAGACAGACAGATAGATAGATAGATAGATAGATAGATAGATAGATAGATATATAGATTGCTTTTTCTGGAGGGATAATAATTTTATTTTAATTTCCTTTGTTATTTTTAACTGTTTAGATAATCTGTCCTGGATACACAATAATGCATTACAGATGTGTTTAATAATAAAAACGTGCCTCAAGCCTTATTTTTCACTAGGGTAACATAATAATGAATTTATTACCATATATAGGTCACTAGTATATGGTTATAGTCATTTACAAACTTTTTGACTTGACACTTTACAAGTTTGCTTAAATCATTAAAATGCAAGCAGCCCCCTAGTTTTTTACAAGGTTGTTAGAAGGTTATGCTCTGCAAAAGATAAATCAAACCTTGGAGGACTGGACGTTGCCTTTGTAAATGTTTTGTTCCCCAGTTGTCAAACTCTACACATATTACTGACATCTGGTAGGGAGGGTCCTGCCAGGAAGATTACACGATAAGTGCTATAAACTGCAGGCCCAGCTAAAATGTTACACACAATTAGTTCATGGTTTGCGCAGCGTTGGGGAGCAGGGAAGCGCTGGGATTTGGCAGCTGGTTTGTGGTGTGGACGCTGGTCATTGTTTTGTGTCATTCTGTCCTTACAATACTTCATGTTAGCAATTCTGTTTAGTGCAGATGTTTTAATCTTAGATTTTAAAGGGACACTACCAGTCAGAAGTAGTATTTGAATAACATTACAATAAAAAGTATATGGCAAGTTTAAAAAGCCTCTGGAATTGTCCAGCCTTCAAAGTATTTAAATTGTAAAGTGAATCTTTTGAGAGAAAACATGCATTCTTGTCTCTTCTCTTTTACAAACTGCTTAGAATTGGTGACAGAGTGTACTAACACTTCCCTGAAGTAAAATCCAAATAAATTACACTCTGCCACCAAAGCTAAGCAGTTATAAAATGTTGTGAGGAACTTTGGCCTAAAGAGGATAGGACACAGCTATTCCCAATGTGAGGTTTTCTCACAGAAGATCCTTATTTTAAATCACAATATAATACATAGTTGTTATACTGAACTTTGGTTCTTCGGTTTGAGAAAGCTTGACATTTAAAGTTGCCATTTAATAGTCAAAATAGAGTTGACCTACTTAATTTCTTGTTGGCTCTCAAGAAACTATGTTCAGCATTACCACATGGCTTTGATTCTGTAGGCTTTGAAGAAACTACTGTTTGTTTAAGATACAAAACTTAGAATCCTAAATGTCTCAGCTAAAGATATTGCTTTTTGTACCACATGACAATGACTGCTCTATACTATTAATATGTCCTATAGTAAACAAACTCACTAGTAATAATCCGAAAGGAACTTGTGCAGTCTATACATTTGGTTTAAACACATGGAGTTTTCTAACAAAGCAGTTTCCAGGTTTGTGCCAACAATTGATCCATTAATTAATAAACCATTAATAAAGCATATTGTGCCATGCAAAAACTAGGGTGTAGGTCAAGGCTGATATAGTTTAGGCAAATATGGCCAATACAATGTATATATAGTTAATCATTCTCTCTAAAAACAACCTAACTCATTCTGCATTGACAGATCTCACTCTAATATTATTTATACAACCCCACCACCACCCCAATTTCCGGTTCAATCTACGTGGTCATCAGGAAACACATCTTTTTTTTTTAAAAAAATGTCTGACATCCTCCCAGCTCTTCTGGGAAAGTCTAACTTAGACGTGTAGAAAAGTTGCAGGAAGTCAACTGCTTTAAGGAATCAATCCAACATCTTTCAGCACCTCCTCTGGAATCCTTTATCTTGAAGCCTCGGAGGCTTTGGAACCAATGTTCTGATTTCTCTCATTCATCAACTCTCCTATGTGTCATATTTAAAATATGTACATTGTATACCTGCATATACAAAACCATTATAACTCTATATCCAAATTGGAACATTTTCTTGTTTATGCCATGGAAATATCCCAATGGGAGGAGATGGGGGAAAGGAAATATGCGATTCTCCCCCTCCGACACACACACTTCTATCAGCACTAATGTTATAGACAATGACAATAAGATCATGATGTTTCCCCCTTATCTCAATGTCGCACCAGACTAGCCCTATGGAACATATTTTTTTGTGACTGTCCCGACATTATGTTATTTTTCATTCTGACTATGCTCAGTCACATCTCTAGGAGTATATAATGTTTAGACACCCAGCCATTACACTTCTCTCACTCCATAAATATCAATGTTATACTTTTAATGGTAATTCCTCTCCAGTGAACACTACTAAAATAAACCAAAACTGTAATCAGAATATCAGCTGATTTTTGGTTATACACAGTGATGTCTTCAAGGGCACCGGAGATTATGGTATATGGGGGCCCTGAAGGCTCCTCATTTCATGCATATCCACATCATCTGAATTATATTACAAAAAAATAATGTACCTTTCGTGCATCCTTATGCTAATTAATTTACCTGGTTATATATTTGTCTTACCTGGTACAAACCGCAGCTGATTCCTGATTCGTAAGCCTCCTCTCCCCGACCCATCAGCACACTCATCCTCATCGTCACAATTCCCGCTTCCTGCATCTTCTTCCTCTGCGATTCGACCAATATTTTTTCTTCTGTGCGTTGACATTCCTTTCAACAGCTGAAAAAAATAAGAAAATATATCATATTGACAGCTTCTCTTAAAGATAGCCTGACACCTTGAAAAACTTAAATCTGAAGTCAAATAAAACTCAAGCCATGAAAAATGGAGAGAACAGTGCAATAAGTCAGTCTGATCTCAGACCACAGAATCCCAAGATTTTTTCATGATCTATATTTCTCGGATTGGAGAGTTAGGAAGGAAGGGAAGAGATTGGCTCATTTAATAACGATAGAAATAAAAACATCCTATAATTAAGTTTATTGTTATTACATGAAATCTAAATTGGTGTTAGATAACTGAAATGCTGCTCTTTTTAGGCACAAATTACTAATTAGGGTTCTTCTTTCTGGCAGGGTATTTTATCTAAGCTTAACCATTTTTTACGGCAGAGGGTGATATGTCAGAAGAGCATGCTCAGTTAAAACAACAAAAGCTCAAATTATTTAAGTTTCTCGTCTCTGATTTGGACTTTTGCTGTGTCCCTATAATTAATGTATTACATACAGTTTGTTTCCAATTGTCCTTAATCTCCATAGAATTTAACATTGTACATATAAGGTTACTGCCCTAAGAAGTTTACAATCATCCTGAGTGCAGTGAGACCAGAGCTCACATCTGGATTACAACCTGTGTTAATACAACTATTTCTTATAGTGTCAGCTCTTCACACTAACAGTCAGCAGCTGGCTCTGCAGGGGGCTTCATTGCACTGGGAATCAGGGGTAATGTGGCTGCAGGCAGCTGCTGCCTATTGCTGAGCTGTCAACAAGGCAGCGCTCAACCTAATGGAATCCAGAACGTAACATGGAGGCACTAGCTTTCTAGAGGACACTGAACTAGTTATTCACTAACAAGAAGAGTGTAAAGAACAACAATTCCAATATTCCTATTTTGACTACAGAATCTCCCATGTACCAGGCTACCTCTGCACTTCTTGTACACCTCACCTCTCCAACTGAAAAAGCATTTTAGACACAAATCAATGAACAAAATAAGTCCCAGATATTGCAGGAAAAAAGTATCATCATTATTCAACCCGCAATGTGAGAGTTAAGCAATGGATCTAGATAAAGAGAGAGATAATGTATAGATAATTTATGCTTAAAATACTATACGTTCAAGCTTAGCTTTGTAAGAACAACCAATTATAATTATATTTATGTGTGTTCTTTTTATTTCTGGACCATTGCTGTGTCACCTGAGGGATAAAGGTCATAATCAAACACACTACGGAAGGACGCTGCAAGGCATGGCCACCAAATGAGTAGAGTAAAGTAATGACATCTCTCCCGCCATTTCAGATTGAAGCTTCTATTAAAGATGGATATAAGTATACAGTTTATACATCTTTTTAAGATGGCACACACTGCTATGCCAGCAGTGCCTAATTGGGGGCTGCACTCATGTCTCTTTTAAAGAATATAAACACTTCCTTGTCAATTAAACTCTTGCAGGAGGTAACTCTTTCATCTCTGAGATAATTCTTCTATGCTAAGTAACTCTATTTAGAAGGTAAACTGTCCACTCACTTTAAAGATTACAACCCACATCTCTCAGTGATCAGTCACTAGTATTCTGTATTGTAGTATTCTCCTTGGGGAGTCAGTATATTATTTCAATTATTTAATTCAATTGCAAGCCTGTAATTACCTGTACATTTAGATGTATTCAATTGTCTCTAACCCGAAATTACAGGCTCACAGCCTGCTCACGCAAGCCATAAACTCTTAAGTAGTATTTCAGCGGGCATGGTCATGTGATCTGGAAATATTTAAGCAAGCCCATAATTTACTTCTTAAACACTTGCAATACTTAGATACAGCCAATAGTAAATTAGTCCGTCATCATGATATCAGTAAAACATGGAGTTTATACTATAATGAATTAGTGTTGAGAAGTACAATTTGTGATCGGACTCGCAATCCAGCAATGTAGTAATTAATAACAATCATTAAAGCAACTGTGCTAGTCCATACGTGTTCCATGATATGTATTAACCCCTTGATTCCCGTGATCGATATAACAGGGAAATAAAAGTTAAAAAAAATGTCTTTCCATGCTTTCCCAGTATTTTAAAGTACAGTAGTGTGTGTTTATTTGCTGCTGCAGATATACGAACAGGTGTTTAACCCACTTGTGAGTCCTATCTAGTACATGTATCATTTTTTTATACATTTGCGATTTACAGGTTTGAAGGCGTGATCCCTCTCTGTCTCTCTCTCTGTGCATGAGCCCTCTTTCTCTGTACACGTGCGCTCTATGTGCTCTCAGTCTCTCTCTCCCTTCTCCTCTCTCCCTCTGTGCACGTGCGCGCACACACTTGGCAAATTGACTTTGTTGCAGCGTGCATGCCCAGTTCATCGATTTGCTGTATTTATTAAACAACAATACACAGATTACTAATTATTATAGTGGATTACTGGCAATAATTATAGAAAAATTGGAAAGCATTTAAAAGCCTCCTGTGTTTGTGTTCCTCCATTGAATGTGCCGAAGACAGGGGCACAGACTCAGTAGGAGACAGATGCCTGGCCACACTACTGCAGCTGTGTATATGGGTTCTATGGAGCCCTATGCCTACTCAGATTTTGAGACCCCCACAACCCTGTTACTACTCATCATTTCTGCTTGCTGTACAGTATTTACTGTACTGTATATGGTGGAGGGCTTCTATCACTATTTTGCCCACCATAATCTAAATTATATTGCGGGAAATAGCCTTCCCACAAAATCTATAGCAGGGGTTAGGTACCAGCCCCACACTGATGAGAGCCATTTAAGATTGAAATAGGCACTGTCTTGTGGGTAGGTCTCCTAACTCATGCATAATCCACCCTATGCCATGCATTAAAGCTTTGTTATACAGTAGGCATATGCTATAAGGAGCCATGTTTAAAATGGTATTGGATTAAAGAGTGAAAATCAATTGCAGACTCATTTGTATGTCCCTGCCCAGTTTCAGAATTCTGAGCGTGAAATATGTTATTTAACTTATTTGCAGACTTTCAATTGTGGTGACTAATGTATTTATTTACTATAGATACAGTATATATATATATATATATATATATATATATATACTACAATACTTACTAAGAAAAAATTGAACCAGGACCCTACCGAGGAATATACCATCCAACAAATAAAACTCATTCAAACGAAAAAGAGATTCCTGTCCACATATGTCCACAAACCTTACAGATACTACCGTTACATAGATGACCTGTTCATCATATGGACAGAAGGGGAAGGAAAACTCAAAGACTTCCATAA
Organism: Discoglossus pictus; assembly: GCA_027410445.1. Lineage (NCBI taxonomy): Eukaryota > Metazoa > Chordata > Amphibia > Anura > Alytidae > Discoglossus > Discoglossus pictus. The sequence goes on from CM050168.1 coordinate 56,195,851, forward strand.
TTCGTTCAATACCTTTCACCCATCCATTAAATTTAACTTTCTGGATACCACCATTTCCATTACAAATGGCAAACTGAATTCATCTATCTATAGGAAACCTACAGACAGATGTAGTTACCTCCACAACTCTAGCTTCCACCCCTCCCACACTAAACAAGGGATAATTCATAGTCAAGCCATCAGATACCACTGCATATGTTCAAACATAGAGGACCGTGATAAACACTTAAAAACACTGCCTCCTTCAGACAGAAGGGTTACAAACCCTGTATTATCACTCAGAAAGTAACCTCTGCCATCACAACACCCCGCGAACACCTGCTGCAATACAAAACCAAAGAAACAACTTCACATACACCTCTGGTAACCACATACCATCCGGTTCTAGAAGGAATAAGCAAAATATTTAAGGATTTACAACCACAACTCACAGAGGACACAGAATTGAAACATATATTCCCCAAACCCCCTATTCTTGCATTTAGGCAGCCACCAAATTTAAGACAAACATTGGTGAACAGAAGATTGCCAAATGAACAGCATAACAGAGAAAATGGCACCAAACCCTGCAATAAAAGTCGCTGCAAACTATGCCAACACATCTGCAAAGAGGACACAGGCACGCACAACAACAAGATCCACAACATCAGAGGCTCATATTCATGTACATCATACAATGTAGTGTACATGATACAATGTACTGTATGTGAAAGGGGTGCTACATTGGGGAAACCAGCCAGAAACTACACATGCAAATGAACCTCCACCGAAGCCCCATCAAAAAGCACCATGAAGACAGCTATTGTACTCCAGTTGGACACCATTTCACCCAGGAGAATCACTCCATCCAGAACCTCAAAATAAAAGTACTCAGGGGGAATTTCAGAACTATCCAACAGTGGAAAACGTTTGTATTAAAAAGTGTAATCATTTTTAATGCAAAGGATTTGGGCATTAACATTGACTTAGGCTTCCTGGCCCACTATCTTAATGTCTTATAGCTCACACATTCCACCTACCTCCCCCCCTTCTATTGCTGCTTTTGTACGCTACATGCTATGCTGAAATGTATTGCTCTTTATTTTAATTTGCTGTGTTGTTATCTACAACCTGATCTATAGACTTACTGACCTATCAGGACATTATTCAGAACACTTAACTCTGCCCAATGAATTTTGTCTTTCTGGTTTTTCCAATTTTTTTCCCCCATCTCTTTTTGTTTACTGTTTTTAGTTCATACTTGTATCAGTATCGCTTTTTGACTTGATAAAGAGAGGCATTATCTCTCGAAAGCTCGTCGATTTATTATGAATACGTTTGTCCAATAAAAAAGGTATCACTATTCACTGCAATACTCTGATTATTCAACTGGATTACTGTACATTCACGGCTACCTTATATATATATATATATATATATATATATATATATATATATACACATATATATGTATATATATACAGTATATATATATATATATATATATATATATATATATATATATATATATATATATATAAAACAATGAAATATGAGATGTTCAGGCTTCTAGAGCTGTGACTGTGACTCTGGATTTGTTTCCTGATCTTTGGAGTCACTTTCTGTCCCTTGCACATGTTCCTGCAATTTCCTCCCTGTTTATTCTTCATCCCAAGCATGTGTTTAATCAAAATGAAATATTTCTTAGAATTGTTTTAGTAACAAAATATAGAATGTGTTTAGCACTAGAAAAATAAATCTTACACTGTCATTAAATTATATGATTTTGGGAAGCGCCCGCTGTGGATTTGGACAAGTACCAAACCACGGGTCTACGGATTGCAACATATTTGTGTTTATTTTAGTAAAGGCTCCTAAAAGTTGGAAACATTAAAAACATTGTAAAATAGTATCATTCAGAAACACTATTAGTATTTATTAGTGGTCTGGGTAATTGGTGAAATGCAGGTATTTGAAGCACATCTTGTCTTCCTGAAAAAGCTAAAATTGTTACCCTGAGAGCCATTTCCTGGTATCTACAGAGAACATTTTATGTGTCTCTTCAACCAAAACAGATCATATGTCTAAATGTTGGGAGGGGGCTTTTCAAACCATATGTACCCCAGGTGGCGGCAGATTTGCTGCTGGGGAATGTTTATAGTGGGATGGATGGTCAGGACATTTCAAACAATTAGTAATATCTCATTATATGTAAAAAACGCCATTACATTACCAAAAAACAGGTTGTAAATTAGCTCTAGTAAAATATTGCCAATTGTAAATAAGCAGTTTGCTTTCATGAAATAATATTTTTGTGTTGTTCCTTACTACACCATGTGGTTTGGGGGATGTGACATTATGTTGTGGGCTGTGGGTTTGTCTGTTCAGCCCAAAATATTCCAGTAATCTCTCTCACTATCTAAATATATACACATATACAGACACAGAGACATTGTAAGAGAGGAAAGAGACAGGCGACGAGAGGGTGTGATACAGAGACAACGGAAGAGAGTGATAAAAGAGACTTATTTCTTGATTATTCCAAAAAGAATATAAATTTGTAGGAATTGTACTTAAAAGTCCATACACAATTGAAAAGAGGTAAGATGCAAATGAGAGAAAGCAAGACAATGGACAAAGGGAGAATAACAATGGAAGAGAAAAAAAAAGAGACAATGCAAGAGAGAAGGAGACAATGGGGAGGAGAGAGAATTAAGGACAGAGACAACAACAGAGATAAAAAGCCAGTGGAAGAGAGTAGAGAGATAGTGGAAGAAAGAAGAAACATAGTAGAAGAGAGAGAAAAATAAATTATAAAACTAAAATCAGAAGAGAGACAAATGAAGAAGTATTGAAAGAAAGGAGAAAGAGATGATACTTAGAATAGGAGAGAGACGATGAAAGAGCATAGAAAGAGGAGTGTAGTAAACTAGTAAAGAGATTAGACATTCATGTACACTATTTTGTGTAAAACCAGAATAGTATCAGATGATTCTTGGTACTCTAAAATATACAAGATTGATGGAACCATATAACTTTGTCTGTCCAGCTCTGCTCAGGAAAAGAAGTGGGTGACATCCTTTAGATTTTAAAATCAGCAATTTAAAATTAGGAATAGCTTGTTTATCCTGCATTAGGGATCAGCTAGCAAATATGGGACTGATCAGATTTGACCAGATGAGTGCTTGACTCTTATTCTACTGGAAATCCATCTATACTACAAACTGGTAACAATAGCAAAAATACTTGTATATCCATTTATAAATATTTTGCGAGTATTGTATTGAAATATAATAAATATATTCATTTATTAAGCTTTGTCTGTGACGACCCAAGGATTTGAGGGGCCACACGCACCTCAATTTCCTCCCTCTAGGCCGTGCCTTTTGCGTTCAATATCTCAGAGCCCAGCAAACAGTTCAGATCTGAGCATCCTTTCTGAAGAGGCAGACACCATGAGTCCCCTTTTCTTAGGATCTAATAAGCATACAACATGTACCTTTGAGTAGTACAAACAGACTCAGTTTATTCTTCCCAACAGATACATTTTACCGATATCACAAAACACCATCTCCCAGTTTTATAGCCAAACCCCCATCTCTAGTTGCTAGTTTTCAATGTACAGAGGGCCATAAACTAACCTCTCTCTTTATGGCTATCTGAGGCCAGGGAGGATGCACGCCTGGCCGGTTCTAAGCACCATATAAATTCTTGTAGAAAAATGTAACCCTTTGTCCCATACGTGACTGAATTAACTTTATAAATGTATAAGCATATCCTAGGGCCTACTTCTGGCACCAATACATTATTTACTGTATACAATGGCCCCAAACCACCTTTTTACACATAATACATAAAGGGGGAAAATCCCAAAAAAGTGTTACTTGTGGGGTGCAGGGGGTCCCATCAAGGCCCCAAAACCAGTCATGACATTGTCTATATACTTAAGGAATGTAGGAGAGATAGATGAAGGTAGTGACACAGTGGAAGAGAATGTAGGTAGACCAGGAAAATACATAAGGCTATTCTTAGAAAATATTACTAATTACTAAAGGTATATGGAAGTTTGTGGGATATAATGCGTATCAAGTTTGTCTGATTGGGTATGTCTCGTATATAATAATTGTATTGAGGAATTCTGTATATTTGTAATTCAAAGCACATTTTTAAAAATGTGTTTGAGCTATACCCTCAAGGCACCTATATATAGATGTAAATAAATAAAATAAATATTAAGTCAAGCATAGATGGGTCTACTGGACAATCAGATAGAGTAGAAGGTGATGGAGGGAATGTGAAGAAAGATGAGTGATCACATTAAAGAGAAGAGGGACATATAAATAGCATAGAGGAGAGACGTACAAGAACAATTAATTGTTAATTACATTCAGTTAACTCTATCACGATAATATGATATGTATTTGTTTTAATGGATTCAAACCAGCATAAAAATATAAATTTCCAAAAATGACCTGACCACTACCGAGAACACAATATACAAGAAAATGGTCAGATGTAGCAAAACAGGATTTATTACATTTTTGGGGGATTAGGTTTAGTCTGGGTCAGCTATATCTGCTTCTTTGGGGCATTTTTAATATCAAAGTCTAGGCTGCACTAGAAAGCCACTAATCCCGGCTTACACAGTCCTTCTGAGATATTATTTAAATGCTAATATGATTGAGCTCAGAGAAACACTTTGATGCTTCAGTAATAGAGGAAGAAACGTCTGTATTTCATTATATTGATAAAAAAGTACTGACCATTTGCATTAGGACTCAGTTTTAAAAGCGCACTGATGTGCCATACTTTCTGTCACATTACATAAATTGCATAAAAAAGGTGTGATCTGCGAGCTTAACACTATGGAGACTTCAGAGTATTGTTTGACTAATAACCTCAGCAGGCAACTTGCCAATGCATTATTTTCAAGTGCTGAAAACAATGGGTGGAGCAAACTTGTCTGCTCCTTAATTTACTGACCACAAACAATTAAAATTAACAAAAGCTGTTCTGATTTCATAACGCATTACTAACAAATATGTACTTAAAAGCATGGCACGTAAAAAGTATATACATTTCTTTAAACAAACACCTTATGAATTCATAATTAAAATGGCAGACCCTGGACTCCAGATGTATGATCCTATGTACATCCTCTAGCGCAGCGACTATTATATACACTATACTGGTGCAACTATCTATTTTAAGCTTGACTTCATCACGCCATCATGTAAAACTCACTGTGCCAGTAACACATATGGCCATTTTATTACAGTATTTTATTATAGTAAACATACATTGATGTTACTTGCCTTTCTGATTCACCCACTAAGGACAGACTGATATATCTGCCCATGCCAATAACTGATGATTACAACCTGTCTATTATTTTAGGGTAAACTATCTGAAAAAAGAAAAGACTGGGCATTCTCAGACCCCAAGGAGAAATTAGGCTGTTTGGATATATGACTCCATGGGGTCTAAGAACGTCCAGTCCTTACAGTGAAGAAAATAGATACAGAGGACCAGAAGGTAATCAACAATTATTGGCAATGGACTGTCTTTATCAAGAAATATCAGCCTGTCCTTAATTGGTGGATCAGAAAGTCTCAATGACAGTTAAAAACTGCAAACTTTAATTTTATTTTATTTATTTTTTGCAATTTTTATATACTTTTAACTGATAAAGTACTTGTTATTACCTATACATTCTACCATATTTGCCCCCACCCTCTGCTATATCACATTAATAGGAACCAAGCATTCCATGGAACCCAGGAGACAGCTTTAGGGACCAGGCTCCATTAAATCTCATAGTAGTGTTTGATTAAATATAATTCAATGTTTTGAGTATCAGGACTCAAGGAGAGGCTTTTTCTACTCTTCCGGGGTAATAAATTCTACTACATGATGCTGCAGGTTCTTAATAATCACCAACTGTCGTATAAAACATTATAATGATCTGTTGTTACATGGCACTTACTTATTATTCTCTATATTGCTTTAATTTGACCTGAACGTGAGGTAATACAGTAACCTGAGCAGAAATAATGAACACAAGACAAAGCCTTCACAAGACGAATGTTACAGATATTAATTACCTTCTTTAAAGCCATTTAAAAGAATTATTATAGGAATCCGGTAGTCAAGACTTCAAAGGAACCACATATTGTAATCTTTTATGGCCTTACACTTGTGTTTTGATTTATGTCCTTTTTTTAGTATCCCTGGTAAAAGTAATTACCCACAAACCTGAGCAGAGATAATGTTAAAATATAAATCTCTGCAAGTTCTTGGCATCCACTTCCTGAACACGCAACGAGGAGCCTTGTGTATGAGAATTGGCTGCAACCAAAAACTCTCTTATTCTGCTCCCTGGAACAGATTCCGTACATATGTTAAATATAATAAACTAGGTGCCATGCAAAGACTCCAGAGACTGCATACATTGCACTAATTATAGGGCCAGGGCCGTCAAGTAATCTATCCTATTTTAAATATAGGTTATTAATTGTGCAAGAGCAGCACCATGTCTTGTTTACATAGAAACACACTATGTAGACATTATAAATACATCAGTTACCAGTGGGTCCTCTATAATATATTTAGAGTGCCCTCTCCTGTGAAAAATAATCATTCCCCATGTAACTGTGTATATATATATATATATATATATATTTATATATATATATATATTTATATATATAGATTAATAATGAGTATATTATGATACCTTTTGTATTGGACAAACGCCTTATTTATACTGACAAGCTTTCGAGAGGTTCATCCTCTCATTATCAAGTCTGAAGCAATACTAACATGAGATGGAACCCCCAGTTTGAATAAAAACAGCAGATGCAAATAGAGTGGAGACAGCATCTGACATCATCAGGCAAATACATATATGGGGAATAAACACAACATAGTATAGGAAACATATATACATATACTATATATACATCAATATATACATGAAAAAAACAGAGCACTGTAGACCATAGTTATATCCTTCCTATTGGGCAAACACCTCAGTAAGAGTGCCAAGCCTGTTATTGTAAAGTAAGAAAAAAATCACAAGAAATTGTGATAATATGTTAGAAAACCCAAGCCCATGTTAAGTCCGGTATTTTTAGTGTGAAAGAATGTGATCATCTTTATTTCAAATGCTTTTCTCTCTTCGACATATTTAAATTTTCCTCTGAGTATTTAGATTTTTAGGTTTTGGATAGAGTGATCATTCTGGCTAAAATGGTGTCCAACTGGGGTACAATAACTGTCTTCATTATGCATTCTTATTAAATGTCTGTGTAAATTCATCATTAAATGCATTTTCTCCAATGTAACATCCTGTGTCACATAAAGAACATTGTATTATATAAACTACATTGGAGAATGTGCATGTATATGATCATTTGATGTTTTAATTCTTGGTGTTATGTGTGGCGTTGTCATCATTATAATTGTGCAAAGCTAGGCGAGCAGTCGAGGCATGCGGGACTTAGGCTGCAATGAGCGCCGAAGGCACTCATTGCACTGTGAGCCTTGTGAAGCCAGGAAGCCTGGGAGTGAGGCTGCAAGCGAATTTAAGCCATATTTGGTGTTTTTCGTCAATCCAAAATTGGCTAAGCAAGGAAAAAAATTGTGGACGAAAATCGTAAAAATTCTGAAACTGGATGAAAACGAGGCTGAACAAAGCCAGGCAAGCAGGACTTCAAAAATACATGACAGCAAAGACAGTAACACACCGAGAACGCCAGGCACACGGAACCAACGGCAGTAACACGCAAACATACAGCAGCAGGGTGGGAAGAGACACATGGCATTCCCAAGCACAAAACTTGCAGCTTAACAAAACCTGCAATGAGCGACCCGTGCAGTAGGTGGGAGGAAAGGCTCGCAAAGAGCGCCTTCATCGCTCATTGCGAGACACGCGATGAACAAAGCAAGTGGGAGAAGCTCACAATGAGCGCCAAAGGTGCTTATTGCGACCCCCGCGATGAGTGCCGAAGGCGCTCAGCGTGGGGCTTGCGATGAGCGCAGAAGGTGATCAGAGCAAAACAGGAAAGTTGAAGTACACGGGGGAGCGGCTTGCAATAAGCGCCGAAGGTGCTCAAAGGACATTGTGTGGCAAATAGCATTGCCATGGCTTAAAATTTTATTCCTGTCATTTTTGATGGGCAAGTTTCTAGTAAATATATATTCCTGAGGCACATGGACCATATTCACATTTTTCTAATTTTCATGATAAAACATTAACTGACATCAATTTAAACACAATTGAAATTGTTTAACAATGTTTACATCATAGTATTTTAGTTTCAAGACATTTATGAAAACAAAGCCAGATTTACATCTCTGCTGCCCCTTGACATAGATTCCTTGAGTGTTTCCCAACAGAGTCTGATTTATTTTCTAATTCTGCCTCGTGACATCCACATACACTGGAGTGAGATCATGCCCAGCAATGCTGCATCAAAATATACTGCCATACTCCTAAATGCTCTCATCTGCTGAGCCAGACAACTATGTGTGCAAACAGTGATGGACAAGGACAGACGAGATACAGAACTGCACCAAATGACCAGCCAGGCAGGCATCACTTTCAATAAAGTGTCCCTAGGCAACAGCCTTGTTTGATAAGTCAGCCCTATGTGACAAGTATTATAAATAAGGAGAACTGAACAGATATTTGTCTACAATGCATGTAAAGAAGCATGTGTGAAACCTAAAGTTTCTTTCTATGAAACACGGCACTGTAAGCTGTATATTTAAAACCTTCTGATACTCTTCTATCTGTTGACTGTGTTAGAAATCATTATGGACTCTTAAGTGATTTGTGTTTAAAAACTTGTTGTGTTGTACTTAAAATAGCCAGTATGCCTCAAACATGTGCCAATCATCCAAACATTGTCTGTACATGTGGCAAGTTAACTATTAAATCTCAAAAACAAAACTTTAACCCTCTTGTTAGGAGGCTTGCAAAGTAGGTGGTCATGATAAATTCATGGTCCATTCATTGTGCTGTGCTACATGTGTAAGGCTACTGAATGGGTGGATTGCTCATCTCATTGCCATTTTTTTTTTTCAGTTTAGACACACTATATTTTATCCAACTTTCCCATCAACAATGAGACTCACAGTCCGGAGCTCCCTATACCGCAGCCACCAAAAGCTTGGAGCTTGGATGAATATGACTCCTTGGAGATAATAAGCTACGGCAGGGCAACACAAGAGACCAATTACATAGTGACCCAACATTTTAATCTAGTCTTCCATCCTCAGTTGCTAACTCAGTCTGATCTGCATGATTAAAATGATTTAATCACTTAACTTAATAAAAAAACGTTGTCAAAGCGATGGATCAAATGGTAATATTTTCTCTATTTGAGAAACACATTTCCAAAGATTAAGTGAGGCTCATATCAAAGAAGGAATATTTGTACAAGAATTGATGAACATTTTGGTTGTGGTTTAAAAAAGTAACCAAGAACTGGTGAGCTTCTCAAGGTACATAAAGAATTGGAATGTAATATGTCACTAAAATAAATTTTCCCCCCAGAAAACAGTGTTATAAGTGATGAGCATGAAGAAAGCTTACATCAGGATATCTCTACCATGGAAAAGTGGTATCAGGACATATGGAATCCCAGTAAGCTTGACTATCGCACATAGGAGGATGTTCCACAGGCAAAGGGCCACATTCAATTCCAAGCCCGCAACTCGATCGCAGACAGCCGAATGTCTGTGAGTGAGTTGCGGGCTCCCGTTCCTCTCTGATTGCAATGCTATTCAATTGCTCAAGGCCGAAAGTTGCGGCGCTGAAGCCAAAACCGTAAACCATGCACTGGTTCGGAGCAGTTGAGGGCGGGAACATGATCAATTAAGCAAGCTCGTAACCTCCCATTTCAAATCAGCCCATAGGAAATGAGACTGTCAGAATTATGGCAGTAAAACATGGAGGATACATGTCATTCAATTAGGTTTGGGGGTCTGATATGCGATCAGACTCACAAACCCTCAAAATAAAGAATTATGACAATGTAATGCCAATATTGTTCTAGTCCATATGGAGAACATTAACATAAAAATGTGATTCACTTGAAAAGCTCAGGTGATGGGAACATTTGGAAAGTATATTTGAAATCAACACAACCCGTACAGAAAATGTCACCTATTTTCCCAACGTTACAGGAAAAGGTTTATTTTTGTTCTTCAGTGTTATATTTAGCTTAATTACTTCCTAATCTCAGCAGTGGGTAAATGCCTCTAGTCTTAGAAGTGTAGGGCCTTCGTTTGAATCCTTCGCTTTTTCTTTTTTTTACATTAAAATGTGTATTTAGTTTACATAGTTGTTTAAAAGCATTACAACTCCCCTATTTCTCCTATATCACCACTTTCCAGATTTGGAATAATGTATGGTACTTTATCAATTGAACAGGAGACTGCAGTTTGTAATTATTATCTATCAATCAGATTTATGAACTACCCATTGAGGACAGAGTGATATTTCTTGCTAACGTGAGATCATAGCCAATAATTGTTGATTACACCCTGGGGCTCTGAGTACAGTGCCTTGCAAAATTATTCACCCACCTTGACTTTTTACCTATTTTGTTACATTAGCCATAAGTTCAATGATTTGTTAATCTGAATTTTATGTGATGGATCATAACACAATAGTCTAAGTTGGTGAAGTGAAATGAGAAAAATATATACATAAACTATTTTTTAGAAATAGAAAACAGAAAATTGGCATGTGCGTATGTATTCACCCCCTTTGTTATGAAGACCATAAAAAGTTCTGGTGCAACCAATTACCTTCAGAAGTTACATAATTAGTGAAATGATGTCCATCTGTGTGCAATCTAAGTGTCACATGATCTGTCATTACATATACACACCTTTTTTGAAAAGGCCCCAGAGGCTGCAACACCTAAGCAGGAGGCACCACTAACCAAACAATGCCATGAAGACCAAGGAACTCTCCAAAGAAGTAATAAGAACAATGTTGTTGAGAAGTACAAGTTAGGGTTAAGTTATAAAAAAATATCCAAATCTTTTAAGATCCCCAGGAGCACCATCAAATCTATCATAACCAAATGGAAAGAACATGGCACAACAGCAAACCTGCCAAGAGACATCCGCCCACCAAGACTCACAGACCGGGCAAGGAGGGCATTAATCAGAGTGGCAGCACAGAGACCTAAGGTAACCTTGGAGGAGCTGCAGAGTTCCACAGCAGAGACTGGAGTATCTGTACATAGGACGACAGTAAGCCGTACGCTCCATAGAGTTGGGCTTTATGGCAGAGTAGCCAGAAGAAAGCCATTACTTTCAGCAAAAAAATAAAATGGCACGTTTCAAGTTTGCAAAAAGGCATGTGGAAGACTCCCAAAATGTATGGAGGAAGGTGCTCCGGTCTGATGAGACTAAAATTGCACTTTTTGGCCATCAAAGAAAAAGCTATGTCTGGCGCAAACCCAACACATCACATCACCCAAAGAACACCATCCCCACAGTGAAACATGGTGGTGGCATTTAGCAGCCGGGACTGGGAAACTGGTCAGAGTTGGGGGAAAGATGGATGGTGCTAAATACAGGGATATTCTTGAGCAAAACCTGTACCACTCTGTGCGTGATTTGAGGCTAGGACGGAGGTTCACCTTCCAGCAGGACAATGGCCCCAAACACACTGCTAAAGCAACACTTGAGTGGTTTAAGGGGAAACATGTAAATGTGTTGAAATGGCCTAGTCAAAGCCCAGACCTCAATCCAATAGGAAATCTGTGGTCAGACTTAAAGATTGCTGTTCAGAAGCGCAAAGCATCCAACTTGAAGAAGCTGGAGCAGTTTTGCAAGGAGGAATGGGCAAAATTCCCAGTGGTAAGATGTGGCAAGCTCATAGAGACTTATCCCAAGCGACTTAGAGCTGTGATTGCCGCAAAAGGTGGCTCTACAAAGTATTGACTTTAGCGGGGTGAATAGTTATGAACATAGACGTTTTCTGTTATTTTGTCCTATTTGTTGTTTGCTTCACAATAATAATAAAAAAAAAACATCTTCAAAGTTGTGGGCATGTTCTGTAAATTAAATGATGCAAATCATCAAACAATCCATGTTAATTCCAGGTTGTGAGGCAATAAAACACGAAAAATGCCAAGGGGGGTGAATACTTTTGCAAGGCACTGTATACTCTCTTCAGAGTAAGCCATGTGCAAAACGAAAGGCTGGACATGCTCAGATCCCAGGGAGTCATTTATTTAATCAGCATACTTTATCACTTGGTCTTAACCTACGATTTTGCACATGCTCTTACACTGAAGACAATAGATTCAGGGTCTCAGGTAGTAATCAACAATCATTGGCAATGATCTCCCATTTGCAAAATGTACCACAGCGTCCTTAACCATAAAGGCTGTAACTACAAAGGAAGCCTGGAAGACTAAATTGCTTCTGTATATTTCCAAATGTTGTAATGTAACTATCATGATTCAAAAAAAAGATTATATCTGTAGAGTAAAAGCAAGGTAAAGTAAATTAAAAGTGTGTAATGTTTGGAATTAAAGCGACACTAACAACATTTCTTTTTTTCTTAAAGAGCATTACAAACGGACAGTACATTCTACTAGCCGTTTTTCTCTAAGGTCAATAATTCCTGAAAAATTCTGAATTATATATGCTCTCAAATGCTAATTTGTGGCTCTTGTGCTTGATAAAAAATTGGGAGAAAATCTAATTGCATAATAATAATAGGGAATAGCTTATGTTTGCTTCTTTATGAGTTTATTACAAAAATATTATCACTAATTAGCACATCATACAGCTAATTAGAATTCACAAGATACAGATCTGCATAATAATGCAGCACAATTGTGAATATCACAGGAATGCTTCACTTTAGAAGTAAATGGCTAAAACAAATGTATAACTCTTTAAGAAGAACTACGTTCTGATTTTTCAGTGACAGAGTGGATAAGTAAATATTTTCATTCTTCGTTCATTTCTAGCTTTTAATCCTTTTCCTCCTGCACCCCAGCTCTATGTCTGTGTGTCTCAGAATGAGGAGGGAGGGCTGAAAGCTGTGTTTCTTGTTGAGATGCATAAGGAATTTAATTAATGTTGCACTGCAGGGTTTGGGTATTTCTTTATTATATTAATAAACTAAAGACTAGACTTAAAGATAAATATTTTTTGTACATGTCAGGCGAGCTGTAGTCTGTAAATCCATTTACAGATTTCATGTACTGTTGGAAAGATTGTAAGCTCTCTATTCTACTTTCATGTAAACTACACTTGTGCAATCAATATACAAAAATACTATTCAAGCTGAATGACTAAAATGCTTGTTTCATAACTGATCTGACCTCTAGCTACATTTAAAGGACCAGTGCAAGAAAAGAGACACTAGCAATATTAGCAGCTGTTTAAACCATGGGCATAACATGCAAAACATTTTTGGTGGAAAATCTGAATATTTGAAGACTCGGTTTATGAGCAGAAGAATCCATTTTGTGTTTGTTACATCACTTCCTCAGAGCTGAATCATGAGGGTGTGTGTTTTGGTTTTTAGTAAACAGAAGGGTGGGGAAAAGAGGGAACAGAGAACATTTTAAAGATAACTGTATAAGACCTAACACACATTCCCTATCACTGGCCTAGAAGAAGACCCCTTGCATCATTTAATGCAACAATAGCTCTCCAGGAATGTAAACTCTCCTTTCACATACTCAACTTCCACCAATATGTCATGGATGACCCCAGACTCCTGCAGAGGCATCACATTTTTTTTTTCTTCCTTTGTGTGGTGGCCCTTTAACAAGCTCATAAAACTCTAGATAATTTTGTAAATGTGATCTCAAGGCATACTTGTTTTTTCTTGCTTTTACCACCACTGTGCTGCATTACTTGCCAGCCTTTAAATTTGCTAAAGGGAAATATTCCTGATTTTCTTTCCTCTATTGTCATCATAGGTTGACTGTAATTCTATATTTAGAATAAACTATTTTGAAGAAGTACACTTAGATGTTGGATAAATGTTTTAATGGAACTAATGGAAAACTCAAGTATACACCCTCTGTGGGAAAACGCCAGAATCAACTGAGAAAAGACAATGGGATCATACTGTAAAAATGGCGGCATATAAAAGTTAGAAATGTCAAGGCATACATTCTATATTCTGCCATTGGAACTGTGTGATATTCGGTTATATCTGACACATATTATTTCTATATATATTTGCATAGGTATCTCTTCTTCCAGATTGTTGATGCCAAATGGAATAAAAGTGTCCACTCCGTCCAATGAATAGATCTTTGTGTCTGCGAATGTTTTCAACACTAATTGTGGTGCTAAGACCCTGTGTCTTTGTCCGTCTGGTGACTGAAGCTGAACAACATCAGAACATGAATAAAACCAAGAACCGGGTCACACCCTAATGAAAACACTGAGCACATCCAGAGTTATCCCCTAAAGCACAATATGACAATACGGAGAGCGTCACCTCCCAGGCTGTGCTGTCAGCAGCCAAGCAAAACACACATGGAGCAGGTATCTTTATTCCCAGAAAATGTGATAAGAAGGGACTTGTTGGAAATACAGAAAGCTAAACAGAGCTCTTTGTAACACTGGATATCATTTACTCCTGGATCATGTTGGTTATAATTTTATGCTTGCCTGGAATATTAATATTGCCAGATTCACCTGAATATATATATATAGTAAACTCCCTGTTAACCGGCACCTACTGGCACTCCCTATTGCAGGATAACTGTAATAGTCCCCAATTTTAAGGGTCTAAACGATCCTTAAACCCCCCAAAACCCCTCAAAATGCCTTTAAAAAGGCATTAGCCCCTAAACTGGGCCATGTAGGGCCCAACAAAAAAAAATTAGAAAAAAATTAGCATTTTGTTTGCAGTCTTTTTTTTTTGCCGGATAGTGCCGGTTATGCCGGTTTAGCTGAGTTTTTTTGAAAATGAGGATTTGATGCCGTGCCGGTTGCTTGAGAGTTTGAGTGCCGGATAATCGGGAGTTTACTGTATCCACATAAGATACTATATAAATTGTAATATATTCACTTTTTAACCTTGGTTACTGTAACCCAAGCCATGAACCGTCCACTTTAATCCATCATGGTATGGAAGTGAACCTTATTTCAGGACAACCCATGTGATAATTTGGGAAGCATATAAAGCATTGGACACCCACAGTAAAGAAGACTGCCTATAAATTACACACTTTATTTATTTTTACTGTCTAAAATACCCTTCCCAGTTATGGACTTGGTTAGTTATGGACTTATAGTTAATATTGACTAGTCTGGTCACACTGATGGTCAAGGACTGGAGTCGTTCAGCTTTGAAATAGGTCATTTGACAATTAGATTTGTTCAGCCCTGTAGCGGGAAATTATGAAGATAATAGTTTTACACCAATCAATTAGTTATTTAAGATGTTGTACCACTTTTATTACTCTGATAACTCTTTACAAATATTTGTTCTCGTTTATTCATCAGGGATAATAATACTAGAGTTGTTCTTCCTTTGCTGCATCAAAGGTGAATATTGCATCTTGAATAGACATGGCAAAGGTCCCAAGTATGGCACATAAGGATATATCCAACTGGCTGTTATTACATCAATCTAAATTAGATAACTGACCTTTAATATTGCTATATTTAAGCAGAAACGACACACCAAGAACTCGCCCTCTTCTTCACTATGAGTAAAGTGGCTGGCCAGCCAGGGCACCAAATTCTGAGGGGCATTATCAAGGGTGCAAAGTTTGCACAGAATTTGCTCAGTTGAGGACCCTGCATGTGTTGGAATGGGTTTTAGGGTTGTATTACTGTAAATTGTTTTAGAAATAAATATATGAACTTGCAAAGAATACAGCACAAAATAAAAAAATGAACAATGAATATACACACATTTAACACTTACTACCAAGCTGGTATTTGCTCCTGTTTCCTTATGCTACTGATAATACAGAATAGCATATTACTGGTGTCTGATGAAGATAGCATTTCTGTACTGCATCTTAGACTTTAACAGCACTGAAGTTTTTCCAAGCAACCCAATCAGGTGTCCTGTACTTGTAACTTTTATGTATAGGAATATCTAAGACCTCTCCCAGGGAGCCAAACTGGCTTGACCCGAGCATGACCAAAGCCTCCCTTTTGGCCCTATGACTTATCACAGGCCATTAATAAACACAGTGGATGGAAATAAGCAGGAGGAACATGCCCAGAAGGTTGAATTCTAAGAATTATAAGTGCCAATGACAGTCTTATCAACCAACTGAGTATGCCCTTGATACTAATCGATACTGTTTGTGTTAGTTATTGAGCTGTGATAAGACTATATTTTCTGCCTACACATAACACATTGAAGCATATTATTAGATTATTAAAAAAAAAAAACAATTGCGAATATTTTCATTTATATACCATTTAATGTGTCCTTTCAAAAATGTGTTATACAAATTAAGCCTGTAGGGATATTTGACTTAGGGAGGTAACTATTTAGGATATACAGTGGATATAAAAAGTCTACACACCCCTGTTAAAATGTCAGGTTTCTGTGCTGTAAAAAAATGAGCCAAAGCATTGTAATGTCACTGTTGTGCCATATTTTCTCCACTTGATTATGACTGTCTTCACTGTGTTCCATGGTATGTCTAATGCCTTGGAAATTATTTTGTACCCTTCTCCTGACTGATACCTTTTTAACAATGAGATCCCTCTGATGCTTTGGAAGCTCTCTGTGGACCATGGCTTTTGCTGTGGGATGCGACTAAGAAAATTTCAGGAAAGACCAACTACAGCAGCTGAACTTTATTTGGGGTTAATCAGAGGCACTTTAAATGATGGCAGGTGTATGCTAACTCCTATTTAACACGATTTGGAATGCGATTGCTTAATTCTGAACACAGCTACATCCCCAGTGGGTGTGCAGACTTATGCAACCACATTATTTTTCTTTTTTTTTTCTTCCCTCCACCTAAAAGATTTCAGTTTGTTTTTCAATTGAGTTGTACAGTTTATAGGTCACATTAAAGGTGGAAAAAGTTCTGAAATGATTTATCTTTGTCTCATTTTTTTACAGAACAGAAACCTGACATTTTAACAGGGGTGTGTAGACTTTTTATATCCACTGTATGTCACGCCATTAAGTGACAAAGAGCTATGCAAAAAGGCTAGTACAATCAAAGATCTATTTTTCATAGAACTGAAGAAATGCTGGAGCAGATAGTTGGGATGTAGCCAACATGTTTCTTCTGATCCACTTGTAGCCACATACAGAAGCTTGGAATGCCACGGATAAAAACTCCTTTCAATGCACTGTTTATCATCAGTAATGCATATGATGAAACCTAATACCCCTCATGCAACAGGCCACAGCTGCCCAGAACAATGGGGCCAGGTAACTGATTACTGATGAAATATGGAAGCAGCGGGATGAGAGGCTACACACTGACATACAGCCTCCATGTATACATCACTATCAGTACAATGAGAGCTATCCAGATGTATTCCATGGAGCCCAGATGCTTTTATTTCTGGTTTGGAAGACAGAAGAGGCTGCCCTAGAAAAGTCATACAATTGACACTTTTAGTAATGAAAAAGCTCTTAAATAGATACGTGTGCTTCTTAAGAAGACATAGCAACGGTTCCAACTGCTGCAGCACTTTTAACTACAAGACTGCAATTTATTGTCATTAGGAAAAATTAAGCGGAATGCTAACAATTTTACTTTAAAATGTGTGTTTTCTTAGCCCAGGGACCCATTTTCTCTGTTAGTGTTTTATGGGCAACATGTTCATTAATAAAAACTCTGTGAGAGGTTGCAGGTATTGCAGATCTTCAAATATAGAATCAGATTTCTGGACAGATAAGAACCAAAAAGGCTCATCTGGCCTGCTTATTCTCTCTGCCTATAAGTTTGGCTTAATTAAGCCTCAGGACATCCTGACTTAGCAGCGGTGTTAGCAATGAGCATTAAAGCATCTTCATTTCTTCAGTCTGCTTATGTATGGCTGCTTCCATCCCAGACTTCTACAACATATCTTGCTGGACTGACCGTTGTTCTCTGTTATGTTTTTGCTGCTAATGGCGTTAGTTTGTTACATATTCACAAACATATAGAGATTTTCATAAACACCAGTGGTTATTTAGTAAGAAACAAACCAAGAATGAGGATATTAGATAGGTGTGCCCTATAAGAGGTTTTTATTCTCTTCTTTTTTTTTGTCATTATGATAACAGAAAGCAAAATGCAATTTCTGTAGTAACATTTTCAGCAGAGTACAAGGAAACATTACATGTCTTGAGATTCTGTACTAATATTTGCTACAGCAAATCATGCTATAAGGGGTTAAGGGGTATATATATATATATATATATATATATATATATATAAATAAATATATATAAATATATTAGTTGGGAGCTACAATATGCAGAGAAATACAGTTATCACACTGCATTCTGGGAAGCTGAGCAGAGACATGCAAATGTGCCCGGAAAAATGCTTCATTCTTCTATCCATAACTATTTTAAACATGGCTTCTTTTAAGCTTATTCCTGCTGCATTAAATTTATGCAAAGCCAAGGTTGGATTATACACAAGCTGGTAATCCTACCCACGGACCGCCGTTTCAAGGTTACTGCCTATATTCATTTGTGCTACATAGGGCAGGAGCGCTACATAACGCACAAGGGGCCCAGCACAATGCCTATGATGTGTGTATTATATATATATATATATATATATATATATATATATATATATATATATCACATATATAGTTGTCAGCAGGCAGGCTTGGCAAAACCTGTTGGTAACGCAACAGGGAAACTGCGGGCTCGCAAAGCGAGCGCAAATGAACTGCGGACCTTGAAAAGCGAGGGCCGCAGTTGCGCCCAGGCATGGAGCGCAGAAGGTGTTCCTTGCGCTGGTGGAGCTGAGCGCCATAGGCGCTCCTCTACGACCCCGCACCCATCATAGCTACAACCCGCGGGACTACACATTAACACAACACTCAAATACACAATTCATACTGCGAGACCCGTAGTACTTTGAAAAAATTTAAGGAAAAAAAATACAGCCCGTAACACTGAGCACACCGAAAAACAGGAAAAAACAATAAATACAAACAGAAATCAAATAAAAACATCACACACAGCAAGGGGGACACCCAGGACGTCTGCAAGTCATCTTACATGTCAATTAACTCCAATTTTCACAGTTTACACACTCGAAAATCACCTAAGCGAGAGAAAAAATGGCCGCCAAAAAACACGAAAACGAGGCTACACGACCCCTAAAGCCACAAAACACCACCAAGCACATACGACTTTTACAAAAAGCCGTATGGGCTATAACATACTCTATTACCAAGGACGCTAAATCATCCACACCCGTGTACCACATACACATTCGCCGCCAATTTACAACACTAACTTACACAATGCGGAAGTACACAGCTACACGGCTTCCCCTCGCGTACACAGCCTATTTACACTACACACTGCACACTTACACTTCAGCTCAACAACAGTGAAGTCTACATTGGATGCTGCAGGAACATCAAAACAGATTGTTAGCTCTTCAGCACATTGCTTGCTGCATATATTAATTACAAATAGGTGAAGTATATTAATTTATGATTTCATTTATTTAGTAATTAATTATCATTACAACATACATATATACAAAACTTTAAGAAACACCACAATACACGATCGCAATAAACTGCGAAGGCGCTCATTGCCAGCCACACGATGAGAGCCAAAGGCGCTCACCACGTACTCACACAACTAAAACCCTTACTTTGTGTGCCACACACCATTCCTTGACTTACAATTCTATTGCTGTCGTTTTTTGACGGGCAATTCGCTAGTATATATATATACTGGTGCAGGTTGGGTCTAGTGCTGTGTAATTTTTTTTTCACTATTCTTCAGGGGCAGCAGCAAATCCTGATATTAATTTTGTAAATGAACTGTGAACAGGGTTTGTTTCCAGGAATTCTTGGCAGAAGAGCTTTCGCTTGTTGGACGGGCTTGTGTGTGGAATCTGGTGAATAAACACATCGTTTCAGTGCAGCGCTCCCCAGATTTGGTCTAGACCCATCACAATACTGTGAGACCTGATTCACAATTGCCCAGTGTCTGTGCGCCATGGGATACAGCGTTACTGACTCTGCCACTTCTGTACGTCCTACGCAATGTGCAACTCGTTACATTGTATTCAGCACTTAATAAAAAGAGCATTTTATTACAGTTTATTGTAGAAAATGTTTGATTCCAGGCCAGGACAGAGCTGAGATGATTACCTAATGGAACTGTAAACCTGGACTGTCATGAGCCACTCCGAGCCTTGATGATTTTACCTCGCTGAGGACTGCTTATATTTCATAGGATTACTCAGAAATATGCTAGGAATTGCACTCTGTGTTATGGAATGTTCTAATTAAATATTTTTCCAGTCTCCATACTGAAGCTGCACAAGAAAGAGATATAATGGATTTAACCCTTGGCGGAGGTGTGTGACATTGTATGCTGGATACATTCCTTTTATTGTTTAAGTATTAGAAGAAAATAAGCTATGTGTCTGTGTGATGCTCAGCAGTGACAGAGGGACCCGCACATCTGTAAAACTTCTATTGTACTATTTAAAGCACCTCTGTAGTTTGGGGGAAATGTCACTCTGCTAGTAAAGTATGTATTAAACTAACAGCATTAGCAGCTGTGCATGAGCATAAAAGCATTTCTAAATAAAATAGTATAATTAGCTGCATTTGCTTGTGGGAATTCATGTGAGAATTCCCCCCCGGCCTGCTGGTGTGAGAATAGGGGTTATCTCACGGGGTCTTACTCTTCTATAGAGTTCTACTGCCAAGTGTATGTGAGCGGATAGTCTTTCAACTGAAATGAACAGAGATCTTACCCACATCTACCATTACTCTCCAGTTTTTGGTAGGAACAAAAAGTCTACTGGCCTTAGAGCAAAACTGAATACAAGAATTTAAAATAAAAGGTAATCTTTATTTATTCCAAAATTTGTAAAAGCATTTTGCACATTATCCAGTCGGATTCTTCATAAAAACACTTCAGCGGCCCTTTAAATCAATTCTGTCATGATTTATTTCTGTCTGTGAAACAGACAATAAAAACATGTTTTGAAGGTGTAAACACTCCTTAATATTTGCATCAGAACAAAGTCAGTACTAAATGTTTGCTTCCCTCCCTGACAGTTCTCCTTTACAAGGAGAACCCATCTCAGGCTCAGGTCATATGCAGTGGTGTTTTTTTTTCTCCATGAACTTCCATGATTGGTTGAGAAGTGGCAGCATGGGTTGGAAGGAGAACTGGCTGGATACATTTGGATCTAGCTTCTAGGGAAAGTTTAAATAACTCGGAGCCCGATTCACTTGAGCTTTCGCATGTTACTGTAGCCCATAAGTGAGGCCGTAAGTTAATTTGCTATTCAATTAGCGTCTTTTTGTGGGCTCCAAATGGGTTACGAGTTAACGGCCTTGAAAAAATTGCGATGGTTAAACCCGTAACTTGCAGGCTCACAAAGCCTTTGATCCATCACTTTCGCAAGAGTTACAATGGCTAAAATCACGAATCGCTATTCAATTGCTCAATTACCCCAAACCCGCAAATGTTTTCACACCCGTAAACGGCAAAAGAAGCAGAAAGTCATACGAGTGCTATAGAGGACCCGCAAGGGGGTTAAATCCCTATTTGTAGCACTGTAAAAGCAAATAAAAAATCAATACTGCCCTGTAAATAATGGGAAAGCGATGATAGACATTAGAATTAATTGCACAACAGTCTCAAGCTCGCAAATCGGCAGTATATAAGATTTATTTTTATGTTTTATTTCGGGGTTAAATCAATCTTGGGTATCAATGAGTTAATACATACCAGGCCACCCGTATAGACTATATAGACGGGTTTGTGAGTCTGATCGCATATCGGACCCCTGAACCTAATTGATTGACATGTAACCTCCATGTTTTACTGCCGTTATAATGACAGTCTCATTTTCTATTTGCTGATTCAAAATGGGTGGTTATGGGCTTGCTAAATTGATCATGTTCCCACCCTTTACTGCTACGAACCAGTGCATGGTTTACAGTTTCGGCTTTGGGCCAGTAACTTGCGGGCTTGAGCAATTGAATAGCATCTTAATCGGAGAGGAACAGGAGCCTGCAGACATACTGCCTACAACGATCGAGTTGCGGGCTTGCAATTTAATCAGGCCCTTAGTTATAGTTAGTTACGAGGCTATAGGACCCAAAAGACGCAAAACACCACCAAACACCTACGGCTTTTTAAAAAAAACGTATGAGCTACAAGATAAGCTCTTACCAAGAACGCTCCTTCATCCACACCCGCCTACCACATACACATTCGCAGCCATTTTACAACACTAACTTACACAATGCGGAAGTACACAGCTACCCTAATGGCTTTTCCTCGCACACGCAGCCTATTTACACTACACACTGCATACATTGCTGACACTTACACATCAGCTCCAGAACCGTGCAAACCTACATGGTATGCTGCAAGAACATCAAAACAGATTGTCAACTCTTCCTGCATATATTACTTAAAAATAGGTAAAGTATATTAATTTATTAATTATTTAATTGGACTGGACAACGAAGACTTCCAAATACTTCCCTGGCCTCCACACTTGAACCCCATTGAGCACCTGTGGGATCACTTCGATCACCATGTCCCCCCTATGGATCCTCTACCACTCACTCTTCAGCAGCTGTTGGATGCACTGTAGTCTGCACAGCACTGGATACCCTCACCAACCTTCCAGCATATTATTGCCTCACTACCATGCTGTCTAGCTATTAGCTGGTAGTCATAATAATGTGACTCAGCCATGTACCTACAAGTAAATGCTATAACATTATTAACATTAACGTTATTTCTTGCATTTTAATGTGAATTACTTGTGTTTAATTAGTAATTATATCTTCATTAAATGCAGAAAACCTATAAAAATAATAATGTCCAATCAATATATTGAATTATGTGATGATGATCTTGCCTTAACACTTTATTGATAAAGGTGGCTGACATGAAATGTGTCACAGGAGGAAAAATAAAGGAGTGTTTGAAGTCATTCGCCAGAGATACTAAAAGGCGGAGTGTTAGAGAGCTCTCAGAGCACCTTACCACTTTAGTAGATATGGCCCAAAAATGTACAGGCTTAAAAGACCATTGTGGTGTCATACATTTAATGTATACTGTTTTGAAGAACTCAATCCTTCTTTTTGTGCATTTAAAAGAGCAGCTTTTAACATTACCAAAGTTGTGTTTTGCATGAAAAAAATATTAAGTTATACTTGTTGAAACTGACTCATACAGCTGTATTACTGCTTATTGGCTGAGAGCACACGCCCCCAGGTCAGTTAAACATTTGAATCAGTTTTTTTCTGCTTTGATAGCATCATTTGAAAAAAGAAAACACACATAGTAGTATATTATCATATACCCTATTTTAAATGGAACAAATAAATATGATTTCAGTGTCCCTTTATGATAAACTTCACATTGGGTGGACTGTCAATCATCCCTTTGAAGGATCACTGTGGTCAATTTATATTCTATTATTTTCTATTCTTTTATATTCTATTCTAAACAACAAAATCTACATTACAGGCAAAATTATTGCAGAAAGTAATAAAAAAAACACAAATTTTGCATTTGTAACTTTTATAAGCAATAATACTTTCTCAGCTATTGATTTCTAATATTGAAAGCACTGGCAATTTTAAAAGCCATCTTCATATTGTGCAGACAAAACCTTTCCTTGCATTCAAAGTTTCCTTCAATCCAATAAAGTTGGTCAGCAGAAACCAAAATGGTAGATTCCACAGCAGCATAATTGCACATATAGCCTATTTTTTACACTGCGCATAGCTGCAAAGATTTTAATAGTTAGAGGCACTGAGTTCCTTTACACTAATTAATTCAACTGTATTTGGCATTAATGAAAGAATGTAAAAAACACTGCTCGTAAAAAAAAATCAGGCTTGAAAAGTCTCCATATTTGAGGGCACAGGATAAAGGGCGTTTACCTAGTTGGAGATTTGTGAGAATACAATGCAGTGACATAATGGTACTGCTTAATGTCCTGGGTAGCTGTTCCAGCCACTTCATAATGGATATTTACTGATTAGTCGCTAATAAAATGCCTCAAACTCCGAACCTCTGAAAAAAAAAACACATTTCCAGTAGCTTATGATAAAAAAAAGCAGGAATGTAAGTTGTTTTTTCACCTGCTTTCAAAGGAAATTCTTGGCTATTAACCACAAAATCCACCCTCAGTGTAAATCTGCAGGTTAATAGACAAGTCTCAGTTTAATGGCCTAATAATTAAATACTAGAGCAACATCGCCACCAGCTGAATGTCTGTGGACATAGCATGTCTTTTTTGTATATATATTCACATATTATAATTGTCAAACTGCGATTCAACAAATCTCTGTTTGACAATCGCAATGCCCCGCATGCGCATTGCGCTGTCAGCCGTGCATGCGCACTGCGTTGGGGGGTGCGCATGTGCATTGTGCTTCGTAATGCGCACTGCGTGGCAATAGCCGCACATGAGCATTGCGCCCCGTTAGCAATGCATGCGCACTGTGCAGCATAAGCCGCGTAGGCGCATTACGCTCCATTCCTGGGTTTAAAATCAGGAATCAGGGTCACAGTAGGGATTTACAGCCCTATTAAATTCCCTCAACGTTGTAAAACCGTAGCCCATAATGTAGCCTGCAAGACTTACGGCTATTAAATTGGCCCCGTAAAGCAACCCGCTAACGATTTGCGGGGTAAGGGCGAAAAACCCTACGGGATGTTGAAAATTGAACTTCGTGGCCGCAAATCCTTTGTTCTGTCAAGCCCGTAACCAACCGTTCCAATCACGCTATTAAATTGCAACAAATTCACTGGCGTTCAAGCCCGTAAGCCGTAAATGGAGTTAAGAAGCCAACGGATACTAGAGAGCACCCGCTAGGGGGTTAAAGTCCTATCCGTAGCACTCTAAATGCAAATATACACACACTACTGTATTATCAAATAAAAGGGAAAGTGATGTTAGGTATACAAATTAATAGCACAACATTCTCAAGCTCGCAAATATGCAATATAAAATACATTATTTAATGTTTCATTTCCGTGTTATATAGATCTCGGCAATCAATGTGTTAATACATATAATGTAATTTGCATGTAATAGAATATCATATTTACTGATTTATTAACATTGCATTATATCTGGAATGTGGGTCCGATCGTAACTCGTAATTCAAACCCGTAAGGCTTTGAAATCCAACCTCCATTTTTCAGTGACGTAATGATGTCAATCTCATTTGCCATTGGCTCCGTCTAAACCCGTAACTACGGGTTTGACTAATTGATCACGTTCACAGCCTCACATCCAACGTGTGAAAAGTGGTTTACGGGCCTGCGTCTCTGGCCGGTAGCTTGCGGCATGGTGGAATTTAATAGCTCTGTAACGCAGCTGTTAGTCAGGTTTAGCATTAGGATTTAAAGTTATAGAAATGATTTGGGGTTAGGGTTATGGTTAGTTGGGTTAGTATTTTGAGAGAATGGTTATGATTAGGATTAGGGGCAAAACTAGCATATGGCTAGTCTTGGGAATAGCCTTAGAACTTAGTCAATTTCCATAAATTAAATAAATAAAAGTGTGTTTTTACAATATTATAAACTTTTTTTTAAGAATTACTTGAAATATATGAAACAATAAAATGTGACAAACATATCATCATATGAATATGTGTGTTCCTCCTCTAGTGTGGCTTGTAAAATAAAACATATATGGGAGAAAGCCTTGGAAAAGTCAAACCAGCTAGCAGAAAAGCACATTGTGCAGATATTGACTTTCCAAAGATTTTCTCCCACTTTGTAACACTTATTAGTTTGGGGCAAGAGGAGCAGCAAACAGTTCCCCAGTAGTCATGTGTCTTTTTAAGATGTTTACAGAATAAGTGACTCCTTTAAGCTTTTGCTTTCCCCCCACACGTATTATCCTTTATTTGTAACTTTGCCTTTAATGTTGAAATCACATAATGATATTTCTAGTTCCCAAACCCACTTGCCAACAATTAATTCACAGTCACACCGAGTTAACCCTTTATGGTGAAAGATTATTCCAAAGGCAGCCACAGAATATTAAAGCAGTCTGCAAACAAGGACTCTGTTTAATGGCCCAGGACAGCCCCAGACAGAGGATGTGATGGTCTCTCTATGGTCTGGTGTGTATCCAATTTCCTGAAGGGTTTAATAATTGACTCTTATTGTACTATTGGCATGTCTGGAGGTTTACAGAGCGTCTTCAGTCATTAAAAGGAGGTAATTCAGGACTGATGTGGTTGGACAGGAGTCCAAACTGGACTGAATATAGTTAATGCTATGAACCAGAATCCCACCATGATGGAGCCTGAACAGTTATATTACTGTGTTTTTATACCAAGTCATTGACTGACTCTCTCTTACAAGACCATTTCCATGTTGTCTTAAAGTCTCCTATAACCATTGCACAATTATCTCTCTCTTTTAATAACTCCATTATTCATGTCTGCCTTCCATATTATCCATTCTGCACAGCCTCCTTCCTTATTACCCTGGCTCCACAGCCTTTGCTTCTATTTTTCATCCCATGTTCTCTTTTCTCTCTGCTTATTATATCTCTTCCACTGTCTCTTTATTTCTGAATCCCTGTTATCTTCTGTCTCTCTCTGGACATCTTTTAACTTACTCTCCCCTAACTCAGGCCCCCATTCAATTGAGGTTTTGGGAGATCCGGGAAGCCCGTATGTTAGGTTGTTGCTATTCAATTGGCGTGCTTTTGCGGGCTCGTAACGGCTTCCGAGTTACGGCCTTGAGAAAATGGCAATGGTTAACCTCGTAACTTACAGCCTCCAGAAGCCTTTGATCTGCAACTTTCGCAAGGCTAAAATCGCAAATCGGTATTCAATTGCTCAATTTCCTCCACAAATGTATTCACACTCGTAAATGGCAAATGGAGGAGAAAATCCTACGCTAGAGAGGACCCACAAGGGGGTTAAACACCTATTCATAGCGCTGTAAATGCAAATAAAAAATCTCTACTGCACTGTAAATAACGAGGAAAGCGATGACAGACATTAGAATTAATTGCACTCAAGCTCGCAAATCGTCAGGAAATAATATTTATTTTTATGTTTCATTTCTGCGTTAAATCGATCTTGGGTGTCAATGAGTTAATACAAATCAGACCACCCATAAGGACTAGAACAGTATTGGCATTCTTTTCATAATTCTTTAGTTTTGGGATTTGCAAGTCTGACCGCATATCAGACCCCCGAACCTAATTGATTGACATGTAACCTACATGTTTTACTGCCGTAATAATGACAGTCTAATTTTCTATTGGCTGATTTGAAGTGGGAGGTTACGGGCTTGCTTAATTGATCATGTTCCCACCCTGAACTGCTCCGAACCAGTGCATGGTTTACAGTTTTGGCTTGGGGCCCATAACTTATGGTCTTGAGCAATTGAATAGCATCGCAATCGGAGATCAACGGGAGCCGGCAACTTACTCGCAGAAATTCCGCTGTCTGCAATCAAGTTGCGGGCTTCTAATTGAATCTGGCCCACAGTCTTTAACTGCCTGAACTCCATCTTTCTGTCTCGTGTGTTCTGTCTCTTTAAACCTCTCTCTTTTTTTGTTCTCCATTGTAGTCCATTGTAGACATTGTAGTCACATGTTTCCATTGCTTTGTTTTAAAGAACTAGAATTACTATTAGACAGAATGTTTATAAAAATAAAAAAAAATAACTTCCCACCTATTATATGAACTTAATCATCTCCACTGATGTCTTACAAGGGCTTCTACTAGCTTTTATGTTTCAACTTCCAAGGCTCCTTACTTAATATAACGTTTTTTTAAGGTGCAATAAAAATAGTACATTGTGTGTACATTAGCACGTCTGAAAATAAGTTAATAAATATATTTCCTAATCAGAATCTCAAGAAATACAGTGTGTGCAGTAAGTTGACATTCGTACTTCCCAAGGAGCTAATCCCATCTTCCAGTGTTCCCATCTACAAGAAACATGTACTCAGGGAGAGAGGGATGTATTATAAGACTACAGTGTCCCTTTAAATAAACTAGATTTAAACCTTATACGCCCTAGAGTGTAGTAGAATTACAGGGGCACCATGGGACTCGGTTTACAGAATGATTTCGGAGCCCCCTGTACAGACCACATCCTTCCACATTCCATATGAGTTCAGACTGCGTGAGAATGTCATGCAAACAAAACCCACAGCGTGACCCCAGTGTCACCAGAGGACAATGTGAGTTAAGCTTTAAATACCAGATCTAGACTCAACAGAGCTACAAATTGGTTGTAGCAAAGAGTATTAACTGATACATTCCAGAGTGCACTGAGGAAATCACAGAGTGACCAGATGATTAGTCCTGTAACATGTGCCTTTAATACAGTGATTGTTTATTTTATGTATTTCACAGGAAGGACATTTTGGTAGATTTGCTTTCTGTTAAAGGAACATATTTGTCTATTAAAATGGCAGATATTCTAAACATTTATTTTCTCCTGAAAAATATTTAATTCCCCTGCCAATTGCAAAAGCGACACAACAAATGTCCAGGTTATCGCAGAAATGAAAAATAGACAAATAATTAAATATAATTACATTTATTTATTTATCACATTTAATTATATATTGACTCTGACAAGAGAAATCCAGGCAAGCAATGCATGTTTTATTGATTTCTGCTTACACAGATTTAGTCAAAATGTTTGCTCTTATTTTCTTCTTCTTTATAACCTAATGCCTCTTTGTCAGACTCTTCTGCTCAGTTTCTCCACATCATTTCTCTAACAACATTATTGTCTCAACATCGCTGATCTCTTCTCTTCTTACTTGCTCCCATGAGGTCCTTTCCATCCTATCACTTTCTCCTCCCTTCTGTAAGTCCCACTCCCATCTCCTCTCACTCTGTCATCTGCTGGCTGTCAGAGATATATCCCTAAACCAGGTCCCTCAGAAGCAAACACCCAAAACACTTATAACTTAATAGCCATCATCCTCTACTTTGCCCTTCTCTTGCCCTCTGGAATACACAGCCTATTTACCAAAAACTCACTTTCATTCATGACCTATTTATTTCCAGCTCACTTAAACTATTGGCTATCACAGAAACTTGGCTCACTCCATGAGATACTGCCTCCCCTGCGGCACACCCATATGGTGGCTTTCACTTCAGTCACACACCAAGACTTCTAAACAAGTTGGAGGCGCGGGCATATTACTTTGCTCTTGTTGCACACTTCACTACATAGCCCCTGTTCCTTCTCTACAATTCTCGTCTTTTGAAGTTCACACTATAAGCCTCTTCTCACCCATTCTCTGCGAATTACTGTGATCTATTGCCCGTCTAAACGACCCTCTCAATTTATTGGTCTGTGTGCCACCTCATTTTCTCAACTCCAACATACATTCACTCGTTCTTAGCGATTTCAACACTGATAGACCCACCTCCTGAATATAGCTGGAGGCAGTACTGAGAATAATTAGAATTAGGGGACAGAACTGTTAGATGATTTGTAAAGGTTTTAATTATGTTTTATATTGTGGTTTTGTTATACTCAATAAAAGTTAAGTTTTATTTTCAAACCAATTTCTGGTATTTGTAATTTCTAGTTGGGTACTACGGGTTGAGTTTCTCCACTAGTATATGTATAATATGTTTACACTCCTAGTGGGGATATCCATGCAAGAACCGTTGACCCCATATTATAAAAACTGTTAGTTGAGAGATTTAGGTTAAATATAAGTATAACTTTTATACACCAAGTGTATGGTAGACTGGATTCCAATACATGGAACCAACCCCTGATTAGAGTTTCGCTTTGTTTATAAAATATTCCCTTGGTACCCTAAGAAAATCTTTTGTATTTCAGTATCATCTATATGCGGATAACATTCAAAACTGTACTGGACTTGCCTCAAATACTTCAGTTCGCTCCTTTCCAGCCTCACCATCACAATTCTGCCTCCACTCCAGTCAATAATGAACGCCTCCGATAGACTCATCTACTATACTCAACGCTCAGTGTCTGCAGCTCCTCTCTGCCAGTTACTACACTGGCTTCCCATAGCCTCCAGAATAAAATTTTAAATCATGACCCCAACATTTAAAGCCCTCAACAACAGTGACCCCCTGGTATCTCTGCCCTCGTATCAAAATACTCCCCCAACTACCATCTTTGCTCTGCTAATGACCTTCTTCTTTTCTCCTCTCTTAGCACCTCCTCTCACTCCCACCTTCTGGACTTTTCTTCTGCTAATCTATGGAACTCCTTGCTTCACTCCACCAGATAACCTCCTGCCTCAAAATCTTCAGAAAACTCACTGAAAACACTGTTTAAAGAAGCTCACCACCTCCAGCCGTTTAATATACAACTGCATAATCTCACTCATACCCACAATCGGCAGTGTAACACACAACCACCTCCACTTTCTTGAGCCTGTTGCTTACACACTGCCATCTTGCAACTATCACCTTCCTGTATCGCACCCAGACCCTTTAGTTTGTAAATTTGCAAGTTTTCCCTCTTAGTGAAAAAACACTATTTAGATTAGATTTGCAGCTCAAAGACAGGACCCTCCATTCTAATATTGTTTTTTTGCCTTGTACTTAACCCTGGTATAGTACTATGGAATAGGTTGGTGCATTACAAAAAAAGGATAATAATTAAAACAAATTGCGTGGGAGTGTTACATAATTGAAATTGAAAAGACAGATGTTGCCTGATGTAATTATCTTCATTTGGGCACTTCTCATTTCAACAATTACTGAGATATTTGCTGTGTCACTTTAAGACTTATTTCTGTCTATTCAGGGCACTGCACCAGCTGAGTTATGGAGCTCTATGGAGATAGAATTAATCTTTTTACATTTATTGCCTGTAGCTGACTTCCAAATTAAAATGTGTCAGTAGAGGATCTGATAGTGTTACAAAGCTGGATTTCACATCATGTTTTATACTTTTGATGAAGTTAAAAGTTGTCATCAACATATAGTAACTAGCGAATTGCCCGCCAGGGAATGCTGTTTGAGGCATAATGGAAAACGTTTTTTACCCTGAGGACCTTCGGCGCTCATTGCCAGGCTCTGGGTTGTTGTATTTTTTTTTTTTATCAGAGGCGCTTTTGCTGTCATTGTAAGGTCGGCGCTTATCTGCTTTTTGCTCTTATTGCAAGGCTGTCCCCTGGTGTAGTTTGTGTGCTATGAGCAGCGTTGGCGCTCGTTGGGAGGCGCGCAGTGAATGTCTTTTGTGTTTATTGCGTTTTTGTTTTTTTGTGTATATGTATTTTTGTATGCTAATGAAATAATTAATAAATTAAATTAATAAAATAATATACTTTACCTATTTGTAAGTAATATATGCAAGAAGCATTGTGCTGAAGAGCTGACAATCTATTTTGATGTTCCTGCAGCATACAATGTAGGTTTGCACTGTTGTTGAGCTGAGGTGTAAGTGTCAGCAATGTGTGCAGTGTGTAGTGTAAATAGGCTGCGTGCGCGAGGGAAAGCCGTTAGGGTAGCTGTGTACTTCCGCATTGTGTAAGTTAGTGTTGTAAAATGGCGGCGAACGTGTATGTGGTATGCGGGTGTGGATGATGTAGCGTCGTTGCTCAAAGTGTATCTAGTACCTTGTACGGCTTTTTTGAAAAGCCTTATGTGTTCGGTGGTGTTTTGCGTCTTTAGGGTGGTAAAGCCTCGTTTTCGGTTATTTGTCGGCGGACATTTTTTCTCTCGCTTAGGGGATTTTCGTGAGTCTAATCTCGGTAATTTGGACTTAAATTGAGGTGTAACTTCACTTGCAGAGGTCCTGGGTCCCCCCCCTGCTCTGGGTAAGCTTTTTATGTATTTGTAATTTGTGTATTTATTGCTTTTTTTTTATGTTTTCAGCTGCGCAAGGTTCAACCTTTAAGGTCGTATTTTTGCAAGTTTGTAATGTTTGCGGCTCGCAATTTTTTCGTGTAAGTCCGTATTTTTTTTCGTTCTAAGACCCGGGGCTCGTATTTTGTTGTGTAAGTCCGTATTAACTCATTGCATGTTTTTTTTTCCATGTCTCTAGTAACGATTCGTAGTTTGACCACTATTATATGTGATGAAGTCAGGAAGCATTGAAATTTAAGGACTATTAATGAATATGTTATATGAATTTAGTTATTGTTCACGAGAATGGATGAGAATGTAGCATAAAACAGTTATTTGGAAGACAGATGTGATAACGTAACTATGTGCTCATTTTTCTCCCAGGTTTCTAATTCAGGGAATGAGTTATAATAAGCACAGCTATGGGGGATACAGTAGGTGCCACCTATCATAATTATAGCACTGGCATTGAGTCACTTCCCCATTTTCTCCACCTTGTTTCTGTCACTCAAAGATTCTCAACATATTGATTAGAACCAAAAAATATGTCTAGAGATTTAAAAAAAAAAAAATACATCTTTATGTTCCTGTAATTTGACTAAAATGACGTCTAAACGGGAGAGAGGCCGCAGGATATGTTTTGAAGCTCATTGTCAGTGAGACGTCCTAACTAGACTTCAAATTCACCAATTTGATGCTGCAATCCAATTAATTTAAAAGATTATATATTTTTTTCCTGAACCTATTTCTGGGGATTACAATGTATAGACTCAGTTTCCAAGCAATACAACACCTATATTTGTCTCATACCAATCTACAATTTATATATTTTTTTGTTTTATATTGTCAACATTAAAAAATATTATAAAG
Source organism: Discoglossus pictus (assembly GCA_027410445.1). Lineage (NCBI taxonomy): Eukaryota > Metazoa > Chordata > Amphibia > Anura > Alytidae > Discoglossus > Discoglossus pictus. The sequence goes on from CM050168.1 coordinate 56,228,722, forward strand.
GAAAAAATAATATTTCAGATTCAAACTCACAACCTAATGTCAGTCAGTTTTTTTAACACCTATATTTTGCCTCTCTGCTTTGAAAAGAACAATAAAACTAATATAGAATTAAAGGGCCATTTACCTCACTGCTCTTGTTGTGAAAGAGCACAAAACTGTATGTTAAAATATTTTTTTAATCACACTATAAACAGATAAACAATGTAAAGTTTTAAGTCTCTGTTTACATATAAGTTTATTCTGCCCACTGGCTGTTGCCTGACTAATTACAGATTGCAGAGTGCATGTGCGTGCTATGAGTTCATATGGGGATGACTATGATGGAGTTTACACTGCACTGACCAGTTAACCCATAGCTGTCCTGTTTTAGGTGAGTCAGCCATTCCATGCCTGTACAGATAGATTTGTTAAGGGTTAACTTTTTTTTGTTTTGATCACTACACAGAGCTGCAGCACCAGAGCAGGGAGAGGACTGATCTGCATTGCTCAAATTCCAGAGAGGCAAGAGAGCAGAAACCTGAATGTGCTACCATAAGAAAAAAATAAACCCATTACAAGGTCTGTTCCTATCAAACTGGAAATGTAAGCAGTTTGACAAAAACTATATCATTTACTTAAATGGGACACACAGTCCTGCAACCTGTTTGGTTGTAGTAATGCGTGCATGTGGACAGTCTATTAACATGTAAACACAGATATAATTATATTTGATTTCTAAGTGAAAAATGCACATTTTTTAAAAATTCAAAAAGTATTTCAACATGCATTTAGGAGATCTTTACTGTGATGTGGTTCAAATTGTGCTGAATTAAGTGGCCCTTTAATATAAGGAATCTAACCCCTGCATAGATTTACTACAAATTTATGACTAAACCATTCACTTCATCAAGGTGGAAATGTCACCATACCTGATTTTTAATCAACTGCATCAACAACTTAGTCTCCATCTACACATGAATTATTTCCAAGTGACAAAGGTAAGCCAACTCAACAATTGGATTAACTTTAAATCTATTATAGCTAAAGGTCATTGGGTAATCCAGGCTAAGACCAATTGATTACTGTGCTAAGGGAAATTATTGGAACCTCATTGATGAAGGATGAATTGTACATTGAAGTATTTGCCAGGCATGTACTACTATCAACTAAACAAACAAAACAACTATCAACCCATTCTCTTATGAAGTAAGTCATCTGTATCCTTCATCACACCACACTATTACCAATCTTAACAAGGTTATCATGCATCAATTCAAACTCTCACCAAACCAGTTACTTTGTTACTCCATCAACTGATTTTCCCACTAAAAGCATTGTTATCATCCATCAACTCACCCTCTCATCAAAACTCAATTCATCTATTAATCAATCCACTCTTATTAAACTCAGCAAACATATTTACCAATGCATGATCACACCTATGCCAACAACTATTTATTTGCCATCCTACTCTCACTAAACTTAATGTTACCGGAGGGCGGAGCTAGCTACTGGCTGAGGCAGACGTGTCTGCTCTGAGCTCCGTAACGGAGCCCTAGTTTGGGACCCAAAATACACCCCTATAAGACAGACACCCCCAATAAGAACTGGGGACAAGTGGGGAAGCAACCCCCGGACCCCCTTAGGTCCCTCCGTTTACCTTGCTGGCCGCAGAGAAAGGAGGGGGGTCTAACGCCCTGCATCCCACCGCGGAGGCTGCAGAGTTTGGCCGACTATTCCCTCCCAGAGACCCACAGGGAGCTTGGTGGAGTACCCGGTGGTGGCTGGATCATCCTGGGGATCCCTGGAGACAGGCGGGACCTCGGACTGAGGAGAGAGGATGCCGCGGGGGTTGCGGCCGCCATTTTGAGAGCTCCTGGAGCAGGCCTGCAACGGAGCCTGAAGATTCTGGGGGAAATATCACTCCCAGAGGAGGCAAAGAGGAGAGCCAGAGTGACCTGGACGGTCACAAACTTGAGCAGGGGATCCCTGCACGCTGGAGACCCTGGGACTCCTGAAGAGAGGAGACAGACAGAGTGGCCACGAGGTCGCAGACGCCATCTTGTGAAACGCAGCAGGTACAAGAGAGAAATTCTGAGCTTCAGACCTTGCAGCAGTCCCTGACAGGTACTTATAAGCATTGCACATTGTAACACCAACAGGCCAAGTCTTAAAGAAAAAGGCCCAGAACAACTATTAAACAAGGACATTGAACTCTACATATATGAATAGAAATAACTTAGAACTGAAAAAAGAAGGAAAATAAGCTCTGCAACACATAGGCCTGTAAGGAGATAATAAAAAGAACCGCCATACAGACACCCAGGAGGGGAATTAAAAAGGACAAAAACAGAGTCTTTACTTGCAACTAGAGACACAAATTTATACGGAACTGAGCTATAGCTGTTAATAGCAATTAATCAAAAATTTGACCCTAATGGAGGGAGACAGAGGTGAAAAGAAACTGACAGAAAAGAATATAAACATGGCTTAAAAAATTGCTGCAAACCTGGGTCCCACCGACTAAATATACAAATGTACCACTGCCTCAAGCCTCACATAGAATCCCAGAATTACTATACAATGTGGAAACAGTAAACAATAAAAACTTTATGCTCAGGAGGCTTCAACATCAAGGCCGTCACTATTGGCTAAAATACTGCATACAGATATAAACAGTGACAAAGAATTACGACACTGACAGTGCAGATTTATTGCTGATCTGGAATCATGGTTAAGCCTAAGCGGTCAGAACACTCCAAAAACATTAAAGAACATTTCCAAGCAACTATGGCCAATCAAAAACAGACCGCAGACAATGACCAAGCAGATTCAGGACCCTTTGAATCAGAAACGGAGCAAAATAGTAATACCTCAATGGACATATCTGCAAAGTCAATGGCACAGATAGCGGAGCTTATGCAAAGCAAACTAGACAGCGTCAAAAAAGAGCTTACAAAAGAGATCCATGATCTGGGTCAAAGGACCCATCTCTTAGAAACCTTAGTGGATGATCTGGGAGAAACACAACACCAGATGGGTTCGGCTGTGACAGAGCACTCCCTACAAATAGCAGAAATGGCTGAGAAATTAGAAGACATGGACAATCGGAGCCGGAGACATAACTTGAGATTAAGGGGGATACCCCGAGCAGTGACGGATCTCTTACCCTACACCCAAACCACGTTCAATTCTCTGACCCCAGCACTTCCAGAGGCAGAATGGGAAATTGAAAGGGCTCATAGGGCCCTGGGGGCTACTTCGGCTCCTAATATTCCCAAAGATGTGATCATACGGCTTCTTCGTCAGAGGGACAGAGATGCTATACTGGGAGCAGCAAGAAAATGCAGAGAAATCAAGGGCCCAGATGGCTCAGCATTACAGATATATGCAGACTTGGCCACCAATACCCTCTTGAGAAGAAGACAGATGAGACCGGCTTTGACAATTCTACAACAACATAAGATTGCATACAGGTGGGGATTTCCCTTTGTACTCCTGTATCAAGTGAAAGGAACTTCTTATTCTGTTAAAACCTTAGAAGAGTGTATGCGAATACTACAAAATCTAGGGTTAACTACAACAATGGAACGAAGTTTACAGCAACAAGACTCCCCTCGAAGGAGCCCAAAGAGACAGTGGCAAGAGATTCCGCTTCCACAAAGACGTAAAACAGGACTTATAACAGAGGAACTTCATCAGAAAATATAAGCAGGGTTTCCTGACTTAACCAGACCCTGGCTTAGGGACTATGGATTGCTCAGAATCACTTACGAAGCCTCATATAACCAATGCTGGGACTACCACATTTATAGAGACTCTTTTATAAGAGACCTTAATAGCTAGGTTAAAATTAAAGGGGCTCTTGTATCACTAAACCTTGAAGTAACTATAAGGGTATTCCATATACACAATCCTATGAAAAAAGACCTGTATTGGGGAATAAGGACGATACAGAGAAAGTTAAAGGGTTCCTTTTCTCTTATACCCAAGGTATAGTCTGATAAAAATAAAGGGATGTTTATTTAGAAGAACAAACCATAAAGATCAAGGTTAAAAAGATAGATTTACTTGCAGTCTCCTAGACAGTTTAAGGATGTATCTTACACACAACATTATTAATGAGAGGAGGGTCTGAAACGAACAGCAGACAATTGGGAGTATGTGAAACTATTAAAGAAAAGGGGAAACTATCTGAGGGGAAAAAAAAAAAAAAAAGAAAAAAAAAAAAAAAAATTATAAATAAATAAACAATAATATTGGGGCAGTGGGGAAATATTAAAAGGAAAAAGAAGGAAAAGAAATGGGAAAATAAAAAATTAAAGACAAAAGGAGGAAAAAAGAAAAGAAAAAAAGAAAAGAACTAGAGGGTGGGACCCTACGGTGATTAAACAAAGAGCGTTTAAAGGGGGGTGTCTTAATAGCCTAACATAGCTTTATATACGGTGCATTCCTCATACTGGTATGGCGGAGACAAGGAAGGCCCTGTCTTCTCAGACCAGAATTACTAAGATACATCTACAAGGATGTTGGGGAATGAGCACAAAGATATTTAGACTTGAAGAAAGTTTCAGTTCAGTTGAAAATGTTGTTATAATTTTTTGGTTAGTTTTTTTTTATGGCAGTGACACAGATTCGAAATCTACAACTCAGAGGGGCAGGAAGGAGGGTCTTGCTTGGTCCAGCTTTCTCAAAACACCAGGGATCATTGGATCCAAAAGTAAGTACTATTTTTGCACTCTTCTATCTCCCCGGGACGGATGGCTAAAGTAGGATACACTTTTATAACTCATAACGTTAGAGGGTTCAACTCACCCTTCAAAAGGAGGAAAGCCTTCCTAACATATAAGTCTCATAATCCGTCAGTTATATTCCTTCAAGAAACTCACTTCAAACTGAACGATATCCCGAAGTATATGCACGGAAATTACCCTCACATATATGCCACCACACAGACCTCAAGAAAGGCGGGAACGGCTATCCTGCTACACAGGGATTTTCCCTTTATTCTAGGTAACAAAACAATTGATCCAGACGGGAACTTTATTATTTTGACAGGCATAATACATGATAGTAAAACTACGCTTATTTCGCTATATTCTACAAACTCATCCCCTCACAATTGTCTTTTACGACTGCTCCGACACTTGGAAACCAAGGAGTTAGGACACGTTATCTTAGGGGGGGACTTAAATTTGGTGCTTAGGCCAACCCTAGATCGCACAGGAACTTCTATGGGAGACAAATATTCCAAGAAAATAGAACTAATACAAACTAAGCTAAGGAGATTACAGATGACGGATATATGGAGAGAGAGCCACCCTCTTGATAGGGAATACACATTTTTCTCCACAGTGCACCAAACTTATTCGAGAATAGATACATTCCTGGTAGGAACAAACTTAATTGATCAGACTGATGAAGTAGAGATATACCGGTGCTCTTGGTCAGACCACTCTTATGTTTGCCTTAAAATTCAACTAGGGGGGACCCTAGGGGGAACTAGAGGTTGGAGATTAAATGAAATGCTCTTAATCCAACCTCACCTGAGAGACCGAGTAACGGTGGCTTTAGACTCATACTTCGCAGAAAATGCAACTGGGAATATATCTCCGGACTGGGTATGGCTGGCTCATAAAGCCTGCATTAGAGGGACTTGTATACAAATTGCAGCCCAACATAAAAAACAACAAAATCAAAAAGAGAGGGTAGCAAAAGAAAAACTAGTGGAATTAGAAAAGATGAATCAACAAAGCCCGACGAAAGCTTTAAGACAACAAATAGAGTTAGTGAGAGTAGAGTTGGATCAAATCCTGTCAGCTAAGACTGAAAGGGCCTTGCGTTTTACGGGCCAGAGGTTCTACGCTAGGGAGAATAAACCAGATACCATGCTGGCCAACAAATTGAAAAACAAAAGTACCCAATCAAAAATTTACCAGATAAAAAATACACTAGGACAAGTAACATCCAGCCCCAAGAAAATTCAGGAAGTTTTCAAAACTTTTTATAGTAAATTGTACACCTCTCAAGGCTCAACAACAGAGACTCCCATAAGGGACTTTCTGAGTTCGTGCGAGCTCCCCAATTTAACGGAGGAGGATAATGGTGTAATTGATTCCAAAATTTCATTAGAAGAAGTGACACAGGCCATACAAGAGGCAAAGGCGGGCAAGTCCCCTGGACCAGATGGATTCACGGCACAATATTATAAGACCTTCTCACATATCCTAGCCCCACATTTAACCACCTTTTTTAACTACATTATGGAAGTTAAATCAATACCAGCGGAATTTAACCAAGCTAATTTGGTCTTTTTCCCAAAAGAAGGTAGGGATAGGTTAGAAGTGAAAAATTTCAGGCCTATATCATTACTTAATATTGATTTAAAATTATTAACAAAGATTATGGCCAACAGGATAGCAAGATTCCTCCCAAAGTTAATTCACTCAGACCAGGTAGGCTTCATATCCCATAGGCAGGCGGGAGATAATATCCGCAAAGTAGCTAACCTAATTCATATAGCCCAACAACAACGCTCTACTTTGTGCATGTTGGCCCTAGATATAGAAAAGGCCTTCGATACTGTAGAATGGTCCTATCTATGGGAAGTACTAGCAAAGTTTGGTTTCTCAAACACTTTTGTGAACCTGCTTCGAGCACTTTATAAAAAACCAAAGGCGGAAATTAAAATATCAGGTCAGAACAAAGAAACTATAGACATACAGAGGGGCACTAGACAAGGCTGCCCGCTCTCCCCGTTACTGTTTGCCCTGGTAGTGGAGCCTCTGGCCCAGAGGATCAGGGCTTCTATCCAAGTAAAAGGAATACAGGTGGGCCCAACTCAATATAAAAGAAGGTGGTTTGCGGATGATGTTCTTTGTACGCTCACCAACCCTCTATCCTCGATCCCGGCTTTGTTTGAAATACTTGACAGCTTTAGTTCGATTTCAGGCCTTAAATTAAATTCGACCAAAACAGAGGTGCTGGCTTTAAATTTAACTCAGGGAGAAGAATCTTTGCTGAGAGAAAATTATCGGTTCACTTGGCCAAAGACCCATATTAAATACCTAGGGATTAATCTTACAAGAAACTTAGGGGATCTCTATAAATTCAACTATGACCCTCTTATCAAGCAACTAAAGAACTCATGGTCCAAACTCAAATTATCTTGGCTAGGACGGACACATTCCATAAAAATGAACCTGTTACCGAAAATTCTCTACTTGTTCCGATCCCTGCCAGTTAGATGCCCGGAGAAAGAGTTGAGACAATTCCAAAAAGTAATATTTCAATACATTTGGCAACACAAACCGCATAGAATTGCGAAACAGATAATGACTAGACACAAAAGATGGGGGGGCCTATCGTGCCCTAACCTCATTCAATATTATCGCGCAGCTCAATTGGCAGTTATTCCTAGGATCCATTCTCGGGATCATAAACCAAGTTGGGTCTATTTAGAGGATCAGGATTTACAACCTTACACTTGGGAGCAAGTAATCTGGCTAAAAGATCCATTAGCGGCACTAAAACAGCTACAAAATCCGATAATTAGGTTGTCATTACAGGGCTGTAAATGGGCTCAAACAAACCATGGGATTTTGGGGAGGCTATCTCCCTGAACTCCCCTAATACCTCACCCGGAATTTCGGACCCCCCTATCTGAACGCTCAAAGGAATGGTGGACATCCAAAAACCTAGGCAGAATTGGGAGTTGGGTAACAGAGGGAGGCTCTCTCTCCTATACGAGTCTAAGGGATAAACATAATCTTCCACTGGAGGAGCATTATAATTTTTGTAGGATTAGTCATTTGGCGAACTCCCTAGTCAAGCAATGGGGTGCCCCGAAATTTACGTGGTTCTCAAAATTATGTGGCACAGCGCCTTTAACAAGAGGAATACTGGGCATGCTCTATTCAGAATTTAATAAACCGAAAACAGATCCCAGGGATACATTTATGACGGAGTGGGAGAAAGATTTAGGTTATACTTGGGAAATAACCCAGTGGAAAAGATCCTGGAAAGAATTGACTAGGGGCTCGCTAAATTACAGCTTACTAGAGACATCCATAAAATTTTTACATAGGGCTTATATAACCCCGGACCGGATTGCAAAATGGAATGGGGGACAAAATCCTAATTGCTATAGAGGATGCAGTCTGAGAGGCACTTTCATACACATGTGGTGGACTTGTTCCAAAGTCCAAAGGATGTGGCAAGAATGTACACGTCTAGCGTCCCTTGTTTTACAAATGGAACTGGAGGCTCAGATAGAGGTATGTCTTCTGGGACTAGGCATAGAAGCCTTAACGGCTACCCAAAACAAAATGATGCAGTTTATATGCTTGGCAACTAAAAACTGCATAGCTAAAAGATGGAAAACAGAACACATAGAACCATTAGAGATAACCAGTAAATTGAATCAAATTATGCTATTTGAAAGGATATCTCACACACTAGAAGACTATGGACACATTTTTAGCAATTTGGGAGCCCTGGGTCACTTACCAAGAACGACAAAGATAACTTAAAGGAGGTTGACGTCCCGGGGAGAGAAGGAGAAGGAGGGGAAGAAAAGAACTGAGAGGCTGGACTGGGGAACACCCAAGAATTCCTTGCACCAAAGAGGTAAGATAATAGCAGGGAAATCGACTTGAAAAGATGGAAGTCGGATTTTCCAAGATAGTTAATAGCTGCCAACAGTTTAGTTATGGTTGAAGATGTAATTCAAGTTTAATTTGTTCTCAATGGGACAGGAGGGGAGGGAGATAGGGAGGATCCGAAAATTCAAGGAGCTTAAGGAACATGAATAAAAAGGTAGGATCATGAAGGCTCCAAAAACGAGTCTAGCTAACGGGGATAAGTAAAGAAAAAGGGAACAGAAAAAGGAAAAGAAGGTGTGAAGGTCACAAACCTTAAATGAAAATTTAAATGGAATATGATTACTGTATGTTTGCTTTTATGACTAATTTTTATTCCACTGAGTTAGAGTTTACATTTCTCAAATTGTGAAATAGATGGAAACAGCCTGATCTGCGAATCATGGCATACTGATACATTGTTAAAAAAAAAAATTCTCTTTTCAAAGTGACCAATAAAAAAGGAATGGTTAAAAAAACAAAAAAAAACTTAATGTTACCATTCATTGCTCTTACCAAACTCATTGTTATTGTCTTTGTTATCCACAAGCCCATTCTCTTACCAAACGTATTAAGGTTATCACCAAACTCCACACTGTGGTCAATTAATCCACCCTCTCACCAAACACAACATTCTCAATAATCAATAAACCCTCACACCAAATGCAACATTATCATGAATCAATCCACCCTCTTACCAAAAGCAATGTTATCAATAATCAATAAACCTTCACACCAAACTCAACATTATTGTCAATCAATCCACCCTCTCAGCAAACTTTATTTATTCACTTGCTCAATCTCCTACCAAATCCAACATCCCCCTCTCCTAACTATTATTATTTTTATTATTAGCTTTTATTTGTAACACACCAACATATTCCATAGTGCTCTACAAGGGATAAGAAGTGCTTTTTCCCAAAGAACCCTACAAGATTGGGAGTTCGCTACTTACAATCTAAAGCAGGGCTCCCCAACCCCAGGCCGGGGCCTCTGTTCACCCGGGCCGTGTGTGTCACCAGCAGCCCCCTCCTCTTACTTGTTCACTGCGGTCCCTGGTCTGGTTGACTCATTAGTCAGAGGCTGGATATCCTTCCCCTGCCCGAGCTTCATACTGCAGGGTCACATGACTTCATTAGGAATTCCCGTACCCTGCAGTATGAAGCTCCGGCAGGGGAAGGATATCCAGCCTCTGACTAATGAGACAACCGAACTAAGGACCCCTGCTGGGGGTGGGGTGAGTAGTGCTGCAGGGGGGGGGGGGGGGGGTTGGTGGCTGAATAGAACTGGCAGGGGTTTGGGGGCTGAATAGGTCTGCTGGGGGTGAATGGTGCTGCTGTGGGGCTGAATGGGGCTGCTGAGGGGCTAGATGGTGCTACTGGGGGGGTTGGGGGCTGAATGCGGCTGCTGGGGGTGAAACGGGCTGCTGGGGGTTAGTGGTGTTGCTGGGGGTTTATGGAGCTGCTGGGAGGGGGTAAAAGGTGCTGCTGGGGGGTTGTGGGGCTACTGGAGGGCTGAGTGGTGCTACTGGGGGGTTGGGGCCTGAATGTGTTTTCTGGGTGGCGAATAGTGCTACTGAGGGGCTGCTGGGGGTGAATGGGGCTGTTGGGGTGGTGAATGGTGCTGCAGGGGTGATGAATGGTGCTGCTGGGAGTTATGGGGTTGAGTGGAGCTGCTGGGGGCTGAGTGGTGCTACTGGGGTGCTGAATGTGCTACTGGGGGGTTGGGGGCTGAAAGGGTCTGGGAGCTGAATGGTGCTGCTGGGGGCTGAATGGTGCTGCTGGGGGTGAATGATGTTTCTGAGCTGGCTGAATTGTGCTGCTGAGGGGTTGTGGGTCTGAAAGGTGCTGCTGGGGGGAGGTTGCGGGGGTGCACTGCACAACAGAAAGAATATGTTAGCATAAAATATGTTTTTTTACTTGCTCACTGTGCCTTAGGTAGATATCAGCTACACCTCACTGACGAGACCCAATGAAGGCCGAAACGTACATCTGGGGTTTGCTGTCTCTCCTGTTCAGGTTAGAATTGCCTGCTATTTCAGGGCTGGACCACTCTAGTGAGTGGGTCCAGACTGATATACTACAGGATATTTCTCTATGTGAAGGGCACAAGAGAGCTATAAGAGGTTGTTCTCAGAGTGGGTTATCATGTCCATAGAATTAACCTATTAAGGTTAGTTTGTTCTCTGATTGAGCACCTCTATTTTAGTATTTTGTTTATTCAAATTACCCTTTGGGATTAGTCTCCTTAAGGGGGATTGGGTACTCCAGACGTGGATCCCTTGCTCACTGTGCCTTAAGGAGATATCAGCTACACGTCATTGACGAGGCCCAATGAGGACGTACGTCTGGGGTTTGCTGTTTCTCCTGTTCAGGGTAGAATTGCCTGGTATTTCAGGACTGGATCACTCTTCTGAGAGATCAGACTGATATACTACAGGATATTTCTCCCTGTGAAGGGCACAAGTGAGCTAAAAGAGATTGCTCTCGGAGTAGGTAACCAGGTCTATAGGACAAATCTATTGCTTGTTGTTTGTTCTCAGATTGGGCACCTCTATCTTTGCTTTAGTATTATTTTTGTACCAGGAACTCATCAAATAATACAGAAGCTACATGGATGGAATATTGCAAACCTGAGTGTTTCCTGCAAATGTCGCATAACATCTCTCTCCTGGACCTACCTGGTTGATGTGATTGAGTTTATCGATGATCTGATTAATAACAGGTTCAGACACTCTGCCTTTTCCATCCTGGTTGTTTGTCTGAATCTTCAAACCATTTTTCATTGTCTGTGGATTGTACCTGAAATAAATTAAATGAAATAAATGAATTGCCTTTAGATCTGCTTATAGTTCCAGTAATGTATAAACTGTTGTACAGGTTCTGATTGGCTGGACAGCACCTGATTGAAACTGAAACTAAAATCTCATACTGGGAGTGAAGATGTAAAAAAATTAAAAAAAATAAACAAACATAATTATTCTGGACAAGAGTTTTCTAATAGAACAGAGAAAAAAATATCAGTGCAGCTGTTCTGTAAGGATCCCATATAAAAGCCCATTGAGGTTCTAAATATGACTAGGAAATTGCCGGTCACAAATGACGGGAATAAAATTGTAAGGCTGGCAATGCTGTTTGCCACACAATGTGAGGCTTTTGCTCCCCTGAGCACCTTTGGCGCTCATTGCAAGCCTCTCCCTGTGTACTTCAACTTTCCTGCTTTGCAATGATTACCTTCGGTGCACATTGCGAGCCCCACGATGAGTGCCTTTAGCGCTCATTGCAAGCCTCTCGCACTCGCAGTGCTCATCTCGACCCATTCCTCCCACCTATTGTACTGGCCATTCATTGCAGGGTTCGTTAACCTGCAAGTTTTGGCTTGGGAATGCCATGTGTCTCTTTCCACCATCTCCTCCTGTCCCTTCCCTGTGTCTTTCTCCTCTGTGTGTCGTGGTCGCATGCCTCAACTGATCGCCTCGAGGCTCCCAGTTGAGGCCCTCGATTTTTGCGAGGCTCCCAGTTAAGGCCCTCGATATGGGAAAGAAGTAAATGCGTGACCAACATCGCAAACGTCACCAACATTGCAAGATCGACAACTGTATATGTGATATAATTTAAAATTATAGGTAATAACAAGTACTTTATCAAAAGATTGATATTTAAAAAACCACACTATTCTACTTACATTGGGGATTACAATATTTACCTGAGAGTGAGCCTTTTTTAATCCAAGATCTGATGCTACATATATAAAATTGATAATAATTGCTGATGACCCCTGGGGGCACTAAGTCTTTTGTCTCCTGTGGAAGCCATGTGAAAAAGAACCTGGCATGCCTAGACCCCCAAATAAGCCTAGTTACTCCCTGGGTTTTCATATTTTGTCACTGATGAAAAAAAGGGTCAGAGCAGCAGGGCTAATTTTTGGAAATGATCTCTCCATTAGTAAGAGATCAGACTGTACTTAGTGAATGGATCGGGGAGTCTGATTGATAGGTATGTGCTATCATATATATAGTTGTGGTAGTTACGAATTGTCGGTAACGCCATGTTAAAAATGACGGGTTTGCACAGGCGCTCAGAGTGAGGTCTGCAAGACTTAGAAAAAGACTTTGAAAAAGGCTGGCAATAAGCGCGGAAGATTAGCATAGGGCCTTATGTTACAGGGTTGACATTAGTTCCCTTAAGCACTATTATCAGAAGATTTTGCACTTCTGGTGGGCTCCTGCCTTCAAGGGGCCAGTTGATCATTACACCCCAATCAGATGTACAGAATTAGATGGTCCCTCACTGCCATCTAGTGGGCAAGTAGGTAAACTGCAGATCCATGGCCCTCCAAATTATAGGGTCAAAAAAATAATCTAATCCGTAATGTTCTTATCATGTGTACTTGTGGTTCATTATATATTATATGAAAATTAGTGAGTGATATCCTCCACAAAGTAAGGTAATAAATAAAAGTTATCATTAAAAATAGACAATATAAAATCAACAAAGGTTGTACCATACGCTCTGATGATAATTATGTTATAATCAACAATTAGTTAACCTTGGCAAACTAGTAAACAAATTAACCATTTAATGGGAATGGATCAAAATCATTAGTATTGAGTATCAATATGCATGTGAAGGATATTCCAATAAATACGTAATTAATTAATATAAGATCATATTACATATCAATAAATTGCATAGATAATATTGTTACAGCTTTAACTGCCACACTAATTATATTCAACTTTATTGATCTCTATACTCTGTTGAGATGTAGGTTGTGAGTTCAAATACCATTTTTTTGCTTTTTTACATTAATATTTAAATTTATTTTAAATAATGATTTTATAAGCATTATAACACACATTTTTTTAAAAAGAACTGACGGAAACACATTACTTAGACGAATGCTGAATATACTGAATCTTACATGTGAACCAAACTGTGAGACGTTGCAGCATGTAGCCAACAGTATTGTTTTCCTAATAATAAGATTCAGTTGCTCTGTGTAAATAAATATATATATATATATATATATATATATATATATATATATATATATATACATATGTACATACACGCTTGTATATACATATACAGTTGTCATTGTACCATATACATGCGTGATGGGCTGTTTCACGAGAGCCTTGACCTTGTTAAACACATGTGCGGCTCCCTTTGATGTGGAGATGACTAGTAAATGCCTACCATGTGTCGTTGGTATTTTCTCTTTCACCATGTGCCAGGATTTCTGGCTCTGGCACATAGCACACAGTTATCCGGCTGGCACGTGATGTTATATGTTACATTATAGCCAACCTCAGATATACTCCTCTCTGCGATCATGTAGAACCCATTGTATCTACTTACAAAAACATCATGAAAAGGATATTTTTGAGAAAGACAGGTTAGAAGGGCTGAGCACAGATTATTTTCAGAATTGTGCATTTACTGCATAAAGCCAGTTATCAAGTGAAGTTATTTACACTTATGGTACTTCAGTGGTGCTTTACGTAGTAATGGGATAACCTTTCAATTCATAGTGATTACATTGATCATTTTTTAGAACCTTTTACACTGGTGTTGCACCATTTTTATTCTAAAGCTCCTCACATTTTTACCTAGTGTGGCAGATTTTATTATCTGCAGCTGCCTATTTACTGCCCATGCACATGTGCCCACAAAGGCTTCGCTCTTGTAATCCATAAACATTTTAAACATGGGTTCATTTATGCATATGCCTGCTGTATTACACAGCTTCAAGCAAAGCTAAGGATGGATTATACACAAGCCAGGAATCCTACCCATGTACAGCAGTTTCAAAGTTACTGCCTCTTATCAGCGTGGGGCCGGTTCCTAGCTTGTGTAATAGATTTTATGAGGAGGTAGTTTACCCCAACAATCATTTAATATATGGTGGGCAAAAGAGCGATAGAAGCCTCCACCGTACAGTAGTACAGTAAATAAAAAGTACATCTGTGTTCACATTTGAATGTCTAAAACAAGTTAAAAAACCTGCTTCCAGCTCAGAATTGCGAGAAATACAATTATTGCACTGCATTCTGGGAACCTGGGCAGGGACATGCAAATGAGCCAAAAATATCCAAAGTAGTTTCCTACATTATTATTTTTTTATATATAACAATAAACGGGAACCTTGTATATTTAGACTACAACCTTTCTTCTTCAGGCTTACTAGGCACTATTGTAGTGTCAGTATTTCTGCATATTTCTCTTTATATGAGATCAAAGTGTTTTCAATATTGTTATTTTTTTCCTCTTTTAAAAAAGACCAAATTCTCACAACATAAAGTAAAAAAAAAAAAAAAAAACTATTACATTTATATTTTTATCCTGCGGCTTGGAGATTTTCTTTCGCAATTTAAGACAAATTCCACTGTGTATACCACAAAAACCCTGCTCTATTGGAAAAGTTCCTGAAAAGCCACAAAAATGACAGGGAACAAGTGAAGGCCTGAAAGTGCACCAGAGCATTCTGGGACATGGAGATCGGGGGGGATATATAGAATAGAGCGGAGAGAATAGTCTCCAGTGCAGATGCACAAACAGTAATCAATGTGGGCGGTGCCAGGTATACATCTGCATGCAGGAGCGCTATACGAAAACCGCGCTAAAAAGGCATTATATCGCCAAAGCGCTGAACAAAGTGCTCTAAGTGGGTATTTAACTTCCCACAATGGGCGCTATTGCAAGATTTATCTCTCTGCAGGGACTGAGAGCAAAAAAAGCGTCAATGCGAAACAGCGGTCAGCAGGATAGCGAAAACCGGGGTATACCTGTATATAAATATTGCTATTATTATTGTCCTTTATTTATAATGCACAAAACATATTCTGAAGCGCTATACAGGGATTAAGTACAAATCAAGACAGGTTTATCACATTGCAAAATGGAAGGTCCTGTTATTGAGCATAAAATCCTGTTATTGAGCATAATATCAAACGTACACAATATATAAGTAAATCGTGGGGGGTGCACAAATCTGAATGGCCTAGAGCAGCATAAAACCGAAACACGACATGAAAAAGATTCAGAAAGTGGTTCACTAAATGCAGTGCTAGTATCCCCTTATTATACAGTCACTTACAGCACTCTAACTGCAGTCTCACTAATGGCATCTGCAGTCTAATATGGTGTCAGAGAGGTCGGTCCAGCACAAAGCAGACACTAACAGGACACTAATGGAATCTGTAACCCAAGCATCGGATCCAGAGGGTCTTTGTACAATCCCAGAATTCATTCCCATGTAAGGGAATTTGGAGCAGCCTCATGTGGATTTCACAGCCTCACCCTTGGCAGAGACAATCTGAGCACACTTGAGAAACAAGAGGGGGTAACGCTTTAATGTTAACGCACATATAAAAATATGCATGGGGAATTTACAAAAATGAAGATGGAAAAATAAATGCAATAAAATTAGCTATGGGAATATCTACCGGGTATAAAATATTTTCATTCCACTCTGCTGAAGATCAAAGACAAGTTCTGGCACCTACTGGAAATTAGCGAGCAATGTGTTTGTTTACTTAAGAATTTGTTGGCGTGGATCGCTTGCTAACTGCCTCGCCTGCTCGCAGCATGTTTTACATACTTATAATGTCATGTAGGGAAAGGGCGAGAACACACACTGAACGCTGACACTTTTATCTACTGCTTGGTACAAGACTTTATCGCCATTTTTCATTCCAGCGTGACACCTGCCATGTGCGTATCATGAATTAAAGGAACCTGTAATGCCCTAACAAGATGAGAGAGTTTTTTTTAAATTATGCATTAATTATTAATAATATTCCTATTTACAATAGCAATATTCAATGTTAAATTGACTTTCAAAGTTTAGAGTACACGCCTCTAGTTAAATTGATTGTCTCCATCCTGATAAGGTCATCAAGAGGGAGGTAAAACTTACATGTAAAGGTCCTACATCTCTGCTGTTGACTATCTCTGATAGTGAGGGTGATAAGCCACAAGAACAAGCACAGCTTCATGAAAAATAATAGAGACAGAGGGCCTCATTCTATTATCGGCCGTAAATCGTCCGTAAGGCTGCGATTCCTTGCGGGGGTTCTGTTAACTCGCGATTCTATTATACGGCCCCGCAAGGATCTCCTCTTACGGCCGGCCGCATATCTTGAAACTGGCCGTAAGCTCTGAAATCTTTAAACGGAAAAATAAATTCAAGCCTGCACTGTACAGCTCTGTAAATGCTAGGGATCATATTGGGGGACATGAGGATTAAAAGTAACCCCCTCTCAAGCTTGCACATCAGCCCAAACCCGAGTTCAAATGAACTGTTTATTTTCCGGCTGCGGCGTGGGTGTGTCTGAGGTGCTCCAAGCACTCTGGACTTTTTACATGTATATTTTACGTATATTAAAATAAAATAATTTTACGGATTTGAGTATAGGGTAATTATGTGCTATTTTTGCTAACACCGAATATCACTTTATAGACTCCGCAAAGTGCAGGATGGCTTTATTTGAGCTATTTTATGTGCTTAATTGGTGCTAGCGGGACCTCTTTCCTGCAAGTAAGCTGCGGCTCGTTTTTAGCCTTGCAGACAGGGTTCCCGGAGCAATAGAATCGCAACCAGGCTTTTCTTACGGCCGATTTCCTTGCGGCCGTTTTAGATCAAAGGCTTTCCTCCGGCGCCATCGGCCGCAAGAGATAGCAAGGCACCGGCCGCAAGCCTGCCGGAAGCCCCAGCCGGAGGGGAATAGAATAGCCGAATAGCTTGCGGACGGTCCTTGCTATCTCTTGCGGCCGCTAAAAGAATAAGGCCCAGAGAGCCTAATTCAATTTGTAACAGTTACAGAGCGATTCAATTGAAGCCGAAAGCCTAAACCATAAACCATGCACCCGTAAGTAGCATTTCACAGCATGATCATGATCAATTAAGCAAGGTCATAATTATGTAGAAACATCCAATAGTAATTGAGACTGTCATTACGACGTCAGTAAAACATAGAGGTTAAACGTCGATCAATTAGAGTTTAGAGGTCCCATATGCGATCAGACTCCCAATACAACAATGTACAAAATAATACAAATGAATGACGATACTGTTCTAGTCCATGTGGGAGCCCTGATATGTATTAACTCCTTGATTCCCGAGATTGATATGGAACGAAAATGAAACATAAAAATAAATGATTTTTTATTGCCGATTTGCGAGCTTGAGACTGTTGTGCAATTAATTCTAATGTCTATCATCACTTTCCTCATCTTTTGCAGTGCAGTATTGATTTTTTATTTGCATTTACAGTGCTACGGACAGGTATTTAACCCCTTTGCGAGTCCTATCTGGACTTTCTTCTACATTTGCCTTTTACGGGTGTGAAAACATTTGCGGGCTTGGCGAATTTTAGCCATTGAATAGCAATTTGCAATTGTAACATTTATGAACTTGAAACATCAAAGGCTTAGATGGGTCGGAGTTCTGATTTTGACAACCACAGATATTTTCAGCCTGTAACCCGCAAATTGTTTGCGGGTAGCGAAAAGACATCAATCAAATAGCAAAGGTGTTTATAGGCTCCATAACGGGCTCCAGTAACCAACAATTGCTCAATTGAATAGGGGCCAGAGACTTCTAAGTGTTAAAAACCAAGTGCTATGTGAGGTGGGTGCTGAGAGGGGTATATGCAGCAGGGAGAGAAATTTTGCGCAGATGGAAGGTAAGGGTAGGGGAGTGTCTATGGGAAGTGGTCTTGGGGGGAGCAGCAATGGGCAAGGGTCTTAAGAAGGTATGCTGTTATGGGAAGGGGTCTTCAGGAGAGCAGCAGTTATGGGAAGGCGTCTGAGGCAGGAGCACCGAGTGATTTGGTCCCCATGCGACCCAGCACAATACATTTTTACAATCCCCTAGAGGGGGCCAACATTTTTTTTGCACCATTCTATAGCGCTTCCACTGGCTATAGGAAAATCCTACCAGCCCATGATTCAGTGGACAAGCCCATAGTTTTGGTCCACATTAGCTCAACACAGTCTAGTGCAATTCAATTGCCTTCTTCGTCAATGACAGTCCACCTCTGCTCATATTATATTAGCCACTATTTAAACCTAAATCAGTGTTGAGATATATATCTCATAAACATAATAAAAATAAGGACACTATGACACAAATTATGAGTGGTGAGAATGTGTTGCATCCTATCAAGAAAAAAAGTTGTATACTTAATTAAAGTTACTAACCATCTAGTATAGTGAAAAAGTCAAATGTTTTAAAAGGCCACTCTAGTTCAGAAAACACTTTATACCCCCGAAACATGTAAAAAACTAACAACTTGTTGTGTAAATAGTAAGCATAACATCTGCTTGAGAATAGAATGTTCCATCTTGTCTGGGTTCAACACATACTGTGGTTATTATACCGATCAGGCAGTCTCAAGGATAACTCTGCTCATGTATGAATGTAAACAGGCTTTTCACACATGCAATCTTCATCAAAGTATCATGGATGTCACCAGAGTCCAACAGAGACATCAAAATATATTTTACTAATTAAAAACTAGCTGTGTGACATTTGTCCTAATTATACTCCCAGTTGGACACAGATTTTTCAAAAATATACAAAGGATAATATATATATTATATTATACTAGCGACTTGCCTGTCAAAAATGATGGGGCAATAAAATTTTAAGCCATGGGAATGCTGTTTGAGACATAATTGAAACCGTTTTGTACTGTGAGGACCTTCGGCGCTCATTGTGAGGCTTAAGTAATATATAGTTTAATTATTTATAATTGATATATGCAGCGATCAATAGGCTGAAGAGCTAACAATCTGTTTGTATTTTGCGTCTGCATAGAATATACATTGTGAGTGTTAGTGCCCTGCTCATAAAGTGTAATGAATGTTTGAAGTGCGCATTCTAAATAGGCTGCGTGCGCGAGGTAAAGCCGTTGGTTTATTGTGTAAAGCGGCATTGTATAGTCGTAATGTTATTAATGTGGTACGCGTCTCTTGAGCATTTTCCAGCTTTTGTAACAGTGTATCTTGTAGGTCGTAGTGTGATGTGTAAAGTGGTATGCAGTTTGCATTGGTTTTCGCGGTCCGTGAGCATTTTCCGGCTTTTGTAATAGTGTATCTTGTAGTTTGTAGTGTGATGTGTAAAGTGCTACGCGGTTTGCAGTGTTTTACGCGGTCCTGTATTGTGTAGCCTCATTTTCATTTTTTCCGGCGCCAATTTTTTTCGAGTGGCAAATATCGTCTATATTGAGTTCATTTCGCGTTCCACCTCACTCACAGACGTCCTGGCTGATGCCCCATGCTGTCTGTGATGTTTTTGTAATTTTTTGGGGTGTATTTAGTGTGTTTTTGTGTTTTTTTGTTTGGCCGCTAATCTCGTAAATGTTTGCGTCTTGTATCTTTTTTTTTTCTAAGTCCCGCGTCTTGTATCTTTTTTTTCTAAGTCCAGAGTCTTCTATTTTAACGTCTCGCCTCGCTTCGTGAGGCTCGCCTGGGCTAAGTGCTATGGTTTAAAGGCTGCGATGAGAGCCTTTGGCGCTCATCGCCTAAGTTGTACGCACCTCGCAAAGCGTGACGACGTCTCGCAGTTTGACAACTATTATATGTGATTATATTCCTTGCTTGTGTATAATCCATCAAAGCAACAGCAGGCATATGCTAAAAGGAAGCCATTTTCAAAATGGTAATGGATTACAAGAGCAAAGCCTTTGCAGTATAAGGGTTCCCTGGTGGTCCAATGCCTTCACCACTGCAACCTGGATTTGATTCCAAGACAGGGGACCAAGAGGTCACACCACCCTGAATCCGAGCAGAGTTGGGCCTGGTCCGTACTGGCATGGGAGACCAGCTGGGAATACCAGGAGCTGTATGCTTTGGCCCATTGGAGAAGGAACTGGCAACCCACTCCAGTATCTCAGCCATGAATACCAAGTGGATCAGCATGACCATGAACATAAAGATGTTCTGGAGTGTTATGGCCTATGAGGTCGTGGAGAGTCGGAAATGACTGAACTACGCAAAAAAATATATACATTATATTTATGTATATATTGTTTTTCCATAGTGGCCGTGGAAGAACGGGAAGTTATATATATTGATTTCTATGAACATTTAAGATGTAATGATGTCTCATATCACTACTGCCTCTCTAAACCCCCTAGCCTCCTTTCCTGTGGTTTCCCCTCCAATTCTATTCCACATATGTTTGCTTCAAAAAGCTTAATTTCTTTTGACAACAGGTCATATATTGATGTCCTGAGAAAACTGCTGACCCGCAGATTTTCTTTAGTGACTTATAGATTTAAGGACTATCTTCTTTCTGCAACATAGTTTCATATAAAGAAACATATTTCTCACACTCTGGATGAAATGATTTTCTTCTGGACTTGGAATTACTCTTGTAAGGCATTTGGACTTGTGAGGTGCAAGTCCTGACATTGCAAATTATGCCTTTGAACATGGATTGAAAATAATCCCCCAAATCTTTTATAACGTTTAAGGGAGCACTTTAGTCTTATATTAAAAATATATTGTGTTGAAGAATTACACTTGAAAATTGCAAAAATGTTTTTTACATCTAAAAACTATCCAATTATGTTGCCATGCAAGTTTTTATTTTGCTTTCTGCTGATCAACTTCCTGAAATTGGAATTGGCTTTGAATATAGAAGAAGCTTCTATCTGCACCTTAAGAAAATGGCAGCTAAAATTACCAATGTTTTCATTAGGATTATAGCAAATGTCATTAGTTTATAAGGATACACCCTACTGAGAAAGCAAGAGAATCAGGTCAGAAAAGAAAACAGAATATCAGCAGTACCGAATAATTGTTTTAAAAGTTATAAAATGTAAAGGTTGTGTTTATATTTTGCTTTCTAATATATTTTAGTGGGCCTTTAACACATGACCATTAAAAGTCTTAATATGGATGTTGTATGTGTGTATATATATACAGTTGTGCTCAAAATTTTGCATACCCATGGCGAATTAGTAATATATGTAACATTTTTAAAGAAAACATAAGTGAGTAGGAAAAACTAATTTCTTTTATTTCTTATGAGATTCTTATTCAACTGTAGGCTATAACAGAATGGCACAATCATAAAACAAAACATGGCAACAAAGAAAAAAATTAAATGGCCCTGATCAAAAGTTTGCATACCCTTAGTTCTTAATACTGTGTATTGCCCCCTTTAGCATCAATGACAGCGTGCAGTCTTTTGTAACAGTTGTCTATGAGGCCCCTAATTCTTGCAGGTGGTATAGCTGCCCATTCATCTTGGCAAAATGCCTCCAGGTCATGCAAAGTCTTTGGTCGTCTTGCATGAACCGCATGTTTGGGATCTCCCCAGAGTGGCTCGATGATACTAAGGTCAGGAGACTGTGAGGGCCACTCCACAACCTTCACCTTTTTTCTGCTGTAACTACTGGAGGGTCAGCTTGGCCTTGTGCTTAGGGTCATTGTCATGCTGGAAAGTCCAGGAGCGTCCCATGAAGAGCCTTTGTGCAGCAGAATGCAAATTGTCTGCCAGTATTTTCTGATTACATGCTGCATTCATCTTGCCATCATTTTACAGAAGATTCCCCGTGCTCACACCCTTCCCAAAACATCAGTGAGCCACCACAGTGGGGATGGTCTTGTGGACCTATCTCCAAATGTAGTGCTTATTGTTGTAACCATAAAGCTCTATTTTGGTCTCCTCACTCCAAATTAGAGTGTGCCAGAAGCTGTGAGGCGTGTCAAGGTGTTGTCAGGCATATTGTAACCGGGCTTTTTTGTTGCATTTGCGCAGTAAAGGCTTCTTTCTGGCATCTCGACCATGCAGCTAATTTTTGTTCAAGTGTCGTCAGATTGTGATCCTTGAAACAACCACACCGTTTTTTTTCATGGAAGCCTGTATTTATACTGAGGTTACCTGTGAGTTTTTATTTGTATTCCGAACAATTCTTCTGGCAGTTGTGGCTGAAATCTTTCTTGGTCTACCTGACCATGGCTTGGGATCAAGAGATCCCCACATTTTCCAGTTCTTAATAAGTGATTGAATAGTACTGACTGGCATTGTCAAGGCTTTGGATATCTTTTTATATCCTTTTCCATCTTTATGAAGTTTCATTCCCTTGTTACGCAGGTCTTTTGACAGTTATTTTCTGATCCCCATGGCTCAGTATCTAGCCTGCTCAGTGCATCCATGTGAGAGCTAACAAACTCATTGATTATTTATACACAGACACTAATTGCAATTTAAAAAGCCACGGGTGTGGGAAATTAACCTTTACTTGCCATTTTAACATGTGTGTGTCACCTTGTGTGTCTGTAACAAGGCCAAACATTCAAGGGTATGTACACTTTTGATCACGGCCATTTGGGTGATTTCTGTTATCATTATGATTTAAAAAGGAGCCAAACAACTATGTGATAATAAATGGCCTCATATGTTCACTATCCTTCAATAAAATAAATTTTTTTGCATGATTAGTCATATTTTCAAAATAAATGCCAAAATGTCACAATTTCTGCCAGGGTATGCAAACTTTTGAGCACAGCTGTATATATATCACAGTCCACCTTTTGGCCCTGTCCCAAGCCACCCTGAGCCTCCCTCACCCTGGCCCTCAAGGTCTCTACCTGCCTGTTAAGACAGCTAATCACTGGGATATGGGGATGGAACATCATGTGACTAAGTACAAGGTACTAGGAATAACACCATACATTACCCATGGATGGTAGGCCCTATTGATGTTTGCCCATTTGAACTTCCCACGGTTGTCGCCAGCTTACTAATTGGCTCTGCCAGTCCAGGCCGCGACCAACAGAAGAACATTAATTTCATGTGATGTTTGTGTTTTGGGTGGGAAGTTTAAAAAGACATTAGGGCAATGCATCATTGGCTTATAGAAGGTCAATGTGACAAACACCCAGAGGATTTGGCCAGATGGAAGAAGGGAGGGAGATTTGAACTCAGGCATCTACATAAGAAAGCTATACTCCTTGCCCTGCTCAATCCCTCACCTCACCCTGGTTTTCGTAGACCAAGAGGCACCTATTGCTCCATACTATAAAGTGTTATGTTTATAATCTGATTGTAACATCATTGAGAAAGCATAGCTTCAATATACACATTTGTTACTTGTGGACATAGGAGTGAAGGTCAAAGGACAGACCAATGGCCAAGACAGGCCGCAAACAAGGGAGGTCAGTGTACAAGCCAGAGGGTCAGGAAGATGATGCAAAGGGTAAGGAGCCAGAGAGTAGAATACTTAGTATGTGAAAACCAGGGGTCAGGAGCCAGGGAGCAGAATAATCAGGAAAAAAAATTAAAAGGTAACAACAAGAAACAGAAAATCATGAGGATAACTCATTGATGCAGCACATAAGAAAAACCGAGCCCCATTGATCAGTTGCTCGCTCCTAAAATGGGCACAATCTGGCTCTTGGGCCACGTCACACAAGCAACAGCGTTTATGTGGTCAAATAATGCACCAGAGTTTGGTGTGCAGACCAGTGAGTCAAAAAGAGCATGGTTCACATCAGAGTCAAAAAGTGCATGGTTCACATCATACCTACAAGATATGTCACTACCTTACACTAGACACAACTAAGATTCTAATACACCAGGGAAAGCAGGGGAAAGAGACACAGGGGAGGGAGGGGGAAAGAGACACAGGGGAGGGAGAGAGGGGTAAAGGAGATACGGGGAGGGAGATGGGGGAAGAAGACACTGGGGAGGGGGAAGGAGACACAGGGGAGGGAGAGGGGGGAAAGAGACACAGGAGAGGTTGAGGGGGGAAGAGACACAGTGGAGGGAGAGGGGGTAAAATAGACACAGGGGAGGGAGAGCGGAGAAAGAGACACAGGGAAAGGAGAGAGGGGGAAAGGGGACACAGGGGAGGGAGAGGGGGGAAACGAGACACGGGGAGGGAGACAGGGAGGAGACACAGGGGAGGGAGAGGGGAAAGAGATACAGGGTAGAGAGGGGAGAAAGAGACACAGGGGAGGGGGGAAGAGAAGAGGGGAGGGAGGCGTGGAAAGGGACTAAGAGGAGGGAGGCAGGGAATGAGACAGAGGGGAGGGAGAGAGGAGGAAAGGAGACACAGGGGAGGGAGATGAATGGGAAGGAGACACAGCCGAGGGAGAGGGAGGGAAGGAAACACAGGGGAGGGAGAGGGGGAAGAGACACAAGGGAGGGAGAGGGGGGAAAGAGACACAGGGGAGTGAGAGGAGGGAAAGAGACACAAGGGAGTGAGAGGGGGAACGGGAGAGACACAGGGGATAGAAAGTGGGGGAGAGACAAAGGAGGGGGAGACACAAGGCAGGGAGAGGAGGGGGGACGAAACGGAGGGGGGAACCGAAAAATAATATAATATCCCGTCATTTGTGACGGGCAAGTGACTAGTTCCTAATAATGAAAACCTTTACCCTACCTAGTTCAATAACCAGTAAAGAAGTCAAGTGCCTGCCTCAATCACATCATAACTGCACAATAAAATGATGTCTGACACTACACACTGACACATCTCGCAGATGAGGTCACACTGCAGTCCTGTCTGGGGTCACCCCTTGCTCTCTATTAACTTTCTATTTAGCATTAACTGTAAAATCAAACTTTAAATGCACATTAAATTACTTGAAAAAGAACTGGCTGCGCTTATTATTCATGGGGACAATTAGAGGTCACCCTGCCCCTCCAGTGCAGTTATTCATATTAATAGATGCATATCCTTGATGCATGAGTAATTTTTAAGAAAATGATCTGCTGACTTTTCCTCATCCCTGTAGGGTTCCAGGTCAGCTTTGTAAGTACGGGTTCATTATTACCTAAGGTTACTTAATGAGGAGACTCTGAAATGGAGCACAAAAAGAGCATGGTTCACCTCATACCTACAAGATATGTCACTACCTTACACTAGACACAACTAATATTCTAATACACCATCTCAGCATTTCTCATTTTCACTACTGCAACTCGCTTCTTGCTGGCCTTCCCACCGCCCGTTTATCCCAACTTAAATCCATAATGAATGCCTCCACTATACTACACAATGATCACAACGTACACAACGATCAATGTCTGCAGCTCCTCTGTGTCAGTTACTCCATTGGCTTCCCGTAGCCTCCAGAATAACATTTTAAATCATGACCCTAACCAGCAAAGCCCTTAACAATGGTGCACCCCCTTATATCTCTGCTCTCATCTCCAAATACTCCCCCACTAGCCCTCTTCGTTCTGCTAATGAGCTTCTTGCACCACTTTGTCACCTCCTCTCACTCCTGCCTTCAGGACTTTTCTCATGCTTCCCCTATTCTCTGGAACTCCTTGCCTCACTCCACTTTTCTATCCTCCTGCCTCAAAACCTTCAAAACCTCACTAAAAACACATCTGTTTAAAGAAGCGTATCGCCTTCCACCCTGACATGCACAACACTTCTCTCACCACCCTGTACAAAACCCTAACCTTATAAAGGTGCATATTAGATTTAGGCATGCTCTTGGGAGCAGAAGCATGAGTGCAAAAGTCATAGAGGAAAAACCTGGAAAGACTAGGCCCAGTTATTAGAGAGATAGTATAAGAGGATTTACTCAATTATATTAATTCACTATATAAAAATATGGCTTAGATGGCTACTGACAAAACAGATCACAAGTCACTAAATCCTGGGTACCCTTTACATTAACTTGTATCAGCCTACAATGGTACCTGCTTATAAAATAACTAAATACTTCTTATTGAATCCATTCTAAAAATGAGCTTTCAATCATATATATAGTTGTCGTACTAGTTTGTGTGTAACGCTCACAATTAACGGTGCAAGTTTCAAGTCTTCCAAACAAACTCGCAGTACTCACCACGCAACGTGCATACGCACCGAAAGCCGTGCATGCGCATTCTGCCCCGAGAGCTGTGCATGTGCAATACATGGCGAGAGGGGAGAGAGAGAGGGGGAAAAGAGACACAGGGGAGGGAGATGGATGGGAAGGAGACACAGGGGAGGGAGAGGGGGGAAGGAGACACAGGGGAGGGAGAGGGGGGCAGAGACACAAGGGAGGGAGAGGGGGCAGAGACAAAAGGGAGGGAGCAGGGGGAAGAGACACAGGGGAGGGAGAGGGGGAAGGAGACACAGGGGAGGGAGAGGGGGAAGGAGACACAAGGGAGGGAGAGGGGGGAAGGAGACACAGGGGAGGGAGAGGGGGACAGAGACACAGGGGAGGGAGAGGAAGGGAGGAGACACGGGAGGGAGAGGGGAAAGGAGACACAGGGGAGGGAGAGGGGGAAGGAGACACAGGGGAGGGAGAGGGGGAAGGAGACACAGGGGAGGGAGAGGGTGGACAGAGACACAGGGGAGGGAGTGGGGGGAAGAGACACAGGGGATGGAGAGGGGGTAAAAGAGACACAGCTCCCCGGCCACCCCCCGCAGAGCCTCCTTGGGACACCAGGAGCAGCCTGAAGCCTGGAGCCACCCTGCGCCCTAACTCCAGAGCTCGTGTTTGTGTGTCCCGGTCAGTCTGGTGGCTCGCTCTCCTCCGCAGGCGGGTGCAGGGGAGAGAGAGGGGGGAAAGGAGACACAGGGGAGGGAGACAGGGGGAAGGAGACAAAGAGGGGAGGCAGGGGAAAGAGACACAGGGGAGGTAGGGGAAAGAGACACAGGGGAGGGAGAGAGGGGTAAAGGAGACACATGGGAGGGAGATGGATGGGAAGGAGTCACAGGGGAGGGAGAGGTGGGAAGAGACACAGGGGAGGGAGAGGAGGGAAAGAGACACAGTGGAGGGAGAGGGGGGAAGAGACACAGGGGGGAAGGCGGGAAAGAGACACAGGGGAGGGAGAGGGGAGGAAAGGAGACACGGGGAGGGAGATGGGGGAAGGAGACAGGAGAGGGGGAAGGAGACACAGGGGAGGGAGGGGGAGGAAAGAGACACAGGGGAGGTGGAGGGGGAAGAGACACAGTGGAGGGAGTGAAAGAGACACAGGGGAGGGAGATGGGGGAAAGGGGACACAGGGGAGGGAGCGGGGGGAAACAAGACAAGGGGAGGGAGATGGGGAAGGAGACACAGTGGAAGGAGAGGGGAAAGAGACACAGGATAGAGAGGTAAGAAAGAGACACAGGGGAGGGGGGAAGAGAAGAGGGGAGGGAGGCGGGGAAAAGAGACAAAGGGGAGGGAGGAGTGGAAAGAGACAAAGAGGAGGGAGGCGGGGAACGAGACAGAGGGGAGGGAGAGAGGAGGAAAGGAGACACAGGGGAGGGAGATGGATGGGAAGGAGACACAGGCGAGGGAGAGGGAGGGAAGGAAACACAGGGGAGGGAGAGGGGGAAGAGACACAAGGGAGGGAGAGTGGGGAAAGAGACACAGGGGAGTGAGAGGGGGAAGGGGAGAGACACAGGGGGATGGAGAGTGGGGGAGAGACAAAGGAGGGGGAGACACAGGGCAGGGAGGGGGCGAAACAGAGGGGGGGACAGTAAAATAAAATATTATCCCGTCATTTGTGACGGGCAAGTGACTAGTTCCTAATAATGAAAACCTTTACCCTACCTAGTTAGCAAATCCAATAAGCAGTAAAGAAGTCAAGTGCCTGCCTCAATCACATCATAACAGCACAATAAAATGATGTCTGACACTACACACTGACACATCTCGCAGATGAGGTCACACTGCCGTCCTGTCTGGGGTCACCCCTTGCTCTCTATTAACTTTCTATTTAGCATTAACTGCAAAATCAAACTTTAAATGCACATTAAATTACTTGAAAAAGAACTGGCTGCGCTCATTATTCATGGGGACAATTAGAGGTCATCCTGCCCCTCCAGTGCAGTTATTCATATTAATAGATGCATATCCTTGATGCATGAGTAATTTTAAAAAAATGATCTGCTGACTTTTCCTCATCCCTGTAGGGTTCCAGGTCAGCTTCGTAAGTACGGGTTAATTATTACCTAAGGTTACTTAATGAGGAGACTCTGAAATGGAGCACATGTCTGATTTCTCCTCCACATAAGCAAGGAATTTATGATTGTAAATATATATAAAGTGCAGGACATAAAGAATTCACATCCATCATATGGATAAAAGGAGTATGGAAAATAATCTTTTAAACATATGTAAAGACCTAAAGGTTAAAATTCACAAACATTTTTCCTATGTGATTAGTAAATGGCAGTGAGGAGGCTCCTGCCGCCCTAAGATGGGTATGTGCCGGAAAGCTGCTACTGAACCTGGCGCTTTCCTGACGTGCTGGTGTACGGGGCCTGCCAGTTGTATGTGCGCTGGAGAGGGGCCCGCATGAAGCGCAGGGACTTCAGTCTGCAGTGTTTGATGTGACCCAGAGAAGCAAGTCTATGGGCCTGGTAAGGAGGATGCACATATATTTATATGGGGCAGTTTATAGCGTGACCTGGAGTTATAGGGGGGCAGTGTATGATGGGACCCAGGGGAGCTAGTTCTAGCACTTAAAGATGATTATGATGACCTGTCAGATCGGGGAATGTGATGGGAGAGGGGGGCTCCTCATACTGGCTTAATTAAATACTTTTCTAAACTTTAGGGTCCAAATCATAGGGGTAGTCTTATACATGGGTCATCCTATACACGGAAAAATATGGTAATTGCCTAAATCACTATGAGTATGTGCTAGGCACCTCCTTCCAGGGAATTAAACGTCTTATCTATAGTAGGTAACATGCAGGAGATGATGTGGTTGATTCCTGGTATCAAATACAAGCTGAAGTCACGTTTTAGCCTACTAAATTATTTTTAATAAGATTCCATTGCAACAATATTTGATGGTAATTGCAGCTTTGATGATATGTGATTTGGGACCTTTCTCCATCCCTTTAAAGGCATATCTAAATTTCCTGGATTATGAATGCATCTGATAGAGAATTCATAGTGTATGAAAAAAAAAAAAATTTAAACACTTAGCTTATAATTTGACAGTTGAAAATTAGGGTTAACACCCCCAACAAACCTAGGAAAAATTAGCATAATTTGTCTTGGCCAATCAGGTTAGCTTAAACATTCGAATTAAACTTTGGGGTTTCTGTTAGTGCTGCAAAGCAACCTGGGATATGTAGTGTGGCACTATCTTAGGTGCTATGGCAGCAGCACAGCACAGACAGAAAGCAGCAGGGAGTCATATCCCGGAGTGACTTGGGGGCTGACATTACTGCTCTCCTATTGGCTGAGGAAGAAACAGCAGGTGAATAACGGATTACAATTAATCCCCTAATGCTGCATGCTAATTGGGTGAGGATCAGGGGCTTGTGTAGCCACCCCTGGGGGTGTCAACATAATAATTAAAGGGATGAACTGCAAATAGCAAGGCTGCTTTTTGCCTACAGAGTGCAGAAATGTATTAATCCATGAAACTTGGATCTGCCTTATATCAAAACCCCAAAATAGCCATCTCTACAACTAAAGTCAGCCTATCATATATTTCAGGTTCTGAGTTTTTTTTAAAGAGCATTGAACACTGACTACACAACATTTTTTTCAAAAAAATTATTAACTAATTAGTTGCATTGCATTCTAAAGGCTGACCTACAGCATTGTATCTATGCAAAAAAAATCTGTGTTTAAAGTAGATAGAGGCTAAAGAGGTGGAATTTATTTTCGCATGCTAATTCCCAGAATACTTTTCTGCAGTGGAGAACTGATTATTGATTTAAATTGTGGAAAAATATGTCGCCTGGTGTGTTAGGGATATGTAGCCGTACTTTGAATTGATTTGCTTCCTTAGTGTATTTACAGAGATGACTTTTCCAGTTACCTTTCCACTCACCATAAGGTATTTGAGTACCTGATTTCAATAATTGTCAGTATAATAATAATAAAAGTAAGGTTTTGATTTTAACAGATTTTTAAAAACACACTTTTGATTTATATAATAGTAATAAAAAAGAGTTCATCACTAGAGTTTTATCAATCACAAACAGTAAATATATATATTACCTCTCTACAATTTCTTGTCCATTCCAACAGAATGTGTCATTTTCCATAATAGGGCTATATTTGCAAACATGCTCCGGCAGGCTGCCATAGAAATCACTGTAGGTTTTCAGCTTCACTATAAATTCCCTGCAAAAAAAGAATTTAAAAGATTTATTTACAAGTGAATGCTTAAGATCAAGAGGTGCAGTCTATTTTGCTGAATATGAGAATAGGAATTCCTTTCTTTCACAAACTGGTTAGACTTGTGGCAGAATGTACAACCACTTCCCTGCAGCTGGCCCCTCGGTCCACAGATCACCACAATCACAATATATTACACTATCACTGTAACATATTGAAGTATTTGAATATGATATTTTCTTTTTCAGTGGTTTGGAAGTTACTTCAACCATTTTTTAATTTCAATAAAAAGTGTAATTAATAAGACATACAGTGGACCCTTGGTACTCGTCATTAATACATTCCAGACAGCACGATGAGTTCCAAAAATTATGAGTAACAAACAAACTTTTCCCATAAGGATTAATGTAAATTTAAATAATCCAGCTCTCTTTGTAAATGTATCAAACCAACCATGACTGGCTTTACTCACTTCACTGCTCTCACCACTTGTTGTAGGCTTGTCTTTTACCAGATCGGCATGTGATTGTTTTGCTTTCTTGCTAATTATTGCCCAACTGTTTTTCATTAATCCAAATGTATAGAAATGTCTTTACTTTCCCCAATGTCTAGGACCTTTGCTTAGTCACAGCCTTCACACCTCTAGCCACGTCGGCTCCTTTAATAGCTTCCTTAGTTTTCATTATCGTAGAGATCAGATACGCGCCTACCATACTCAGCTATTATCTCTTTTTTTCTGTTCTATTGTGCTTCTCACTTATTTTCATTTCTGCTGAGTGGTATCACTAGCCTTCTTCAAACTCATGATGTAAGCACAAGCTACACTTTGGTCCTTATAAGCACAAGCTACTCTTGGGTTCTTGTAAGCACATGCTGCGCTTTGGTTATTGTTAGCACAGGCTACTCTTGGGTTCTTGTAAGCACATGACGAAACATGATGTTACTGAGGACATAATAAAGATATTATATTTATTAAAGCCCAATCATTTTATGTTCACTCACCTTCGCTTCCCAGACAGGGTCTCTTCATATTCGCTGTACGAGTTCTGAAAAACTTTCTTATTAATAAGTAGATCTCCGGCGCTACGCACAGATCTAGATCCTCTTTGCTTAGGGAGGCTGCATAATTTATTAATCTGAAAAGAAAAATACATGTTTTTGTTAATATTCTAGCACAGACATAAATGAATAAAATATTTACAAGATGTGATTTTTCAAATGCAAAATGGGAAATCATAATTATGAATATGCATCATTAAGAAACACTGTAATTACCCTAATACAAATTACAATTCTCCCCTGCCTGGTTACATGCAAATGTGCTTCCTGTGACAGAAGCTGTAGCCAATCACAGGCTGTATCCTGGGATGTCTTGTTTCATGTCCAATATAAATACAGCAGTAGGCATAGCATTTGTTATTTGATATATTATTTTTATTATTTAGGCTAGAAAACAATGACCCCCTCAATATTTCTTACCTCTTTGTGTGTTTATATATATTATTTTGAATGAGCAAGAGAGAGCTTAAAAGAAAAAGCACCAAATATGCAAATAATAGCCCACACCAATTTCAAATAAAAAAATTCCCTATAACTGTTTAATACGCAATTTATTGATTACTTGTATTTTATTTATTAGCTATACTTGAAAAACTTTCTTGTGTTAATGTTTTAATAAATGGCAAATATTCAAAGATTTAGAACTAAAACCTGTGCATTTTCAGATTGTCCACTAGGGGTAGCTGTAACACTACTTTATGTTCTTTACTGTCGGCAACATAATGTTAAAGGAGCCTTGTACTGCTCCATATATCTACAAATAGATGAATCAGAGTACTAAAGAAAAATGTTGTTAATATGTCGTGAAGACAGTATCATTGTCTGGTTTGTGATACCAGCACGTCCATAGGGTCACCGAGAGTCGGACATGAATGAAGGAATGAACAACAACTAAGTGTACAGAAACGGTATTCTCCATGTGGGTACATCAACAAGCCGACTGATAGGACTGTGATGCTGCTATGGTCAGATAGGAAAACAAAATGGCACAACTGCATAAGTCACTTTAAAAATAAAGTTATGACAAACCTATAAATACATTTCTTAGAGTCTCATTAAGAAAATTGAGTTGTATTATTAATATCACTTATTTAGCACCAAATACGGGAATTACATTGACTACATAAGACAAACATGATAAATAGTTACATACTGGTACCGAAGGCTTAGAGGGCCCTGCTCTTGTAAGAGCTTACAATCAAGTATGTTAAGGATATATAATAGGAGGAGATTGCTTGTTGGTGGTCCAGTGGGATAGCAGGATGCATGCACATGAGGTGGTCATTGTCTTGTCTCAATGACTGATATTAGGGAACACGTTGGTGGCTTCTCTGAATAGATGAGTTTTCAGAGAGTGTTTAAAACTGTGGTGTAAAGGAGAGCGTCTGACAGAGCGGGGTAGAGAATACCAAAGGGTTGGGTTAGAACACAAAGAGAGTGTGAGGAGGTGAGGACAGGTGGCAAGAGACGTATATCGTGAGAAGAGCAGGGGGGGTGGTTAGGGGAGTATCTGGAGATTATATCTCACATGTATGAGGGCGCAGTGTTGTTCAAGGCTTTGTAGGCGAGTGTCAGGATTTTGTTAGTTGATGACTGTTAGGGAGATGTCTGGGTCCTTTCCCTCTTTACCATCGCAAAATCTGACAGCTGCAGTTTCGCCGCCGGCCGACGGATGGCACTGACGATTTTTGGATACTGCAGAAAATAGCATATAAGGAGCGCCGACAGAAGAGGCCTTTAGCTATGAGAGGCACACCCGAGGCCTTGGGGCCCGAACATAGCGATGGCCTCGCTGTCGACTCAGCGCCATTCGAGTTGCGCCATGTCGGAGATGAGAATAGTTCTTTGCCTTCCATGGAACTTGACGGCGCCCAAAAACTGACATTGCCCTCTGGCGGATGGCACCTGAAACTGCAGCTGTCAGTGCTGTAGAAGAAATGTGCAGGCAAAGAGGGATAGATCCGATGTCTGTAGCAGAGGAGGTGGTAGAAGGTGGTATTATTAAGAGCCAAGTCTTGTACATGTTTATATCTAGGTTGTGGGAGGAGCTAAGTCTTGTACATGTTTATATCTAGGTTGTGGGAGGAGCTAAGCCTTGTACATGTTTATATCTAGGTTGTGGGAGGAGCTAAGCCTTGTACATGTTTATATCTAGGTTGTGGGAGGAGCTAAGTCTTGTACATGTTTATATCTAGGTTGTGGGAGGAGCTAAGCCTTGTACATGTTTATATCTAAGTTGTGGGAGGAGCTAAGTCTTGTACATGTTTATATCTAGGTTGTGGGAGGAGCTAAGTCTTGTACATGTTTATATCTAGGTTGTGGGAGGGGCTATGTCTTGTACATGTTTATATCTAGGTTGTGGGAGGAGCTAAGTCTTGTACATGTTTATATCTATGTTGTGGGAGGGGCTAAGTCTTGGACATGTTTATATCTAGGTTGTGGGAGGAGCTAAGTCTTGTACATGTTTATAGCTAGGTTGTGGGAGGAGCTAAGCCTTGTACATGCTTATATCTAAGTTGTGGGAGGAGCTAAGTCTTGTACATGTTTATATCTATGTTGTGGGAGGGGCTATTCCTTGTACATGTTTATATCTAGGTTGTGGGAGGGGCTAAGTCTTGTACATGTTTATATCTAGGTTGTGTTAGGAGCTAAGTCTTGTACATGTTTATATCTAGGTTGTGTTAGGAGCTAAGTCTTGTACATGTTTAAAGCTAGGTTGTGGGAGGAGCTAAGTCTTGTACATGTTTATATCTAGGTTGTGGGAGGAGCTAAGTCTTGTACATGTTTATATCTAGGTTGTGTTAGGAGCTAAGTCTTGTACATGTTTATATCTAGGTTGTGTTAGGATCTAAGTCTTGTACATGTTTATATCTAGGTTGTGGGAGGAGCTAAGTCTTGTACATGTTTATATCTAGGTTGTGGGAGGAGCTAAGTCTTGTACATGTTTATATCTAGGTTGTGTTAGGAGCTAAGTCTTGTACATGTTTAAAGCTAGGTTGTGGGAGGAGCTAAGCCTTATACATGTTTATATCTAAGTTGTGATAGGAGCTAAGTCTTGTACATGTTTATATCTAGATTGTGGGAGGAGCTAAGCCTTGTACATGCTTATATCTAAGTTGTGGGAGGAGCTAAGTCTTGTACATGTTTATATCTAGGTTGTGGGAGGAGCTAAGTCTTGTGCATGTTTATATCTAGGTTGTGGGAGGGGCTAAGTCTTGTACATGTTTATTTCTAGGTTGTGGGAGGAGCTAAGTCTTGTACATGTTTATATCTAGGTTGTGGGAGGAGCTAAGTCATGTACATGTTTAAAGCTAGGTTGTGGGAGGAGCTAAGCCTTATACATGTTTATATCTAAGTTGTGATAGGAGCTAAGTCTTGTACATGTTTATATCTATGTTGTGGAAGGGGCTAAGTCTTGTACATGTTTATATCTAGGCTGTGGGAGGGGCTAAGTCTTATACATGTTTATATCTATGTTGTAAGAGGGGCTAAGTATTGTACATGTTTATATCTATGTTGTGGGAGGGGCTAAGTCTTGTACATGTTTATCTCTAGGTTGTGGAGGCCATCCAGGAGATGTTGGATAGACATGAGGGAGATAATTCAGGAGAGAAGATATAGATTTTGGTATCATAAGCATAGAGATAATATTGGAACTCATGATTGCTTATTAGTTTGCTAATGGAGACCGTGTAGATTGAGAAAATCAAGGGACCCAAAACAGAGCCTTGAGCTACCCCAACATAAGTACTAACAGTGAAGAATTTGTGCACAAGCTTGAGAAACAAAAGGAGTAGTTGGAACTAGGAGGGAGCAGGGAGAGGCCAAGGGAGCTGGGAGTCTAGAAAAGGAGTAAATAGTCAGCTGTGTCAAAAAACAGCAGCAGAAAGGTCCAGAAGGACAAGAAGCGAATAGTGTCATTTTTATTTGGCTATTTTAGTAAGTGCTATCTCAGTAGTGTTGAGAATCCAGATTGCAGAGGGTGAAGTAAGGAGTTTGATGTCAGAAAATAAGTTAAACAGTTATAGATAAGTCGTTTTAGTAGTTTTGGGGAAAACTGGACATATTTCTTATTGGTCGTGTAGTAAATGTTAGAGATAAGCTGCACTTTAGGAGTTTTTGTTATTAGATATTCTTATCCGATTAAAAGTTTTAGCACCGGCAGTTTCAACAGATATACAAAGTGACCCCACACTTCTTATAATAAGCAGTACAAAAGGTCAAAAAGTTCTCTTTTTCTTTTCTCTAGTGACAATTTACATAGAAACAGAAAAAAAAAACAGTGAGAAAAACAATTCCTTTAGATAGTAAAATGTAAAATACTTGATTATAGGTAAATAATGCTCTTACTCGGAGTATTCTCAATTTCTGTCTTTTTACTTTTATCTCGCTCCTTCCCCCATATTTCAAAAAAGCAGTTCTTCAAAAGAGACCATTTTAAATATTTGACCACAGTTAACCTTTAATTGTGTATTGACCATTATAATTGAACATTCTGTTTAATGATTTATACTATCAATATTAACTAATAAGTTAATTATAAATATCCGAATATCGGCCTCCAGGAGATCCATTTGCGGTCCTTTCCCCCTTTCCCAAAAATATACTACAAATACTTCATTAGCAGTGGTGGGAATACCTTTGCAAAACCTGACAGCTGCAATCCCGCCGCCAACCGACAGATGGCGCTGCTGATTTTCATATAAGGCGCGCCGACAGAAGAGGCCTTGAGCTATGAGAGGAGCAGCAGAAAGCCCACGCCGAACATAGCGATGGCTTCGCTGTTGACTCAGCGCTGTCTAGTTGCACCACGTCGGAGGGGAGAATGGTTCTTTGCCTTACATCAAACGTGATGGCGCCCGAAAATTGACAGCGCCCTCTGCCGGATGGCTCCTGTAACTGCAGCTGTCAGTGCTGCCAAAGACATTCGAAGGTGAAGAGGGATAGATCCCCATTTACCTCCATTCTGATATTTTAATGAAGAGATAATTGAGTGGTGGGATTGAATGAGCGAAAGATCTAAATGGCTTTAAAAACAATCTGATTAGGTAAGAGGCCAACAATCATTCATAGGCTGCCTCCAAAGCAAAAGCTGGTTGCCAATGAAAACACTTAAACATATCAAGGCTCCATCCAATAGGGAGCATTATATTGATATATGCATTTTGTCTGGGAATTTAGTCTTCTAGACAACTCTGCGCCCCCCAATTGCCTAGCTGCGTCTTTGAAAGTAAGTTTAATACTGAATATTGCTTTTTTTATGTAATTGAATATGGATTTTCTTACTGAATGTCGGATTAAAATATTGAGCACATGTTGTTAGGATATTAAAGTCCTTTAATATACTGATTTCTGGGGAGTTTTCTAACACTTCTTATGATTTCATACATCACGTAGCTAATTTTATGAAATCCACCCAGGGTCTATTATCTGAGCACCTATCATTAAGCTGTGACAGACGCGGAGCTTGTGCACCTAATGGAGCTACAACATTCATCTTGTCAGAGAGCTCTGGGAGCCCCAGATTAATCATCTCTCAGATCCTGAGCCCATGAATATAAATACACAGGTTACATACAGAGCCCCAGCGTGACACGATATTAACAAGGTGGGAGAAGCCCACTCATTACTAAGTGATATGACTGACTGCAGGCGGCGCTCCAGACAGGCTCCCAAATACTAATCACCTTGTGTCTGATTATTAGAAAGAAACATGCTACTTAAGGAGCTATAGGGACTTGTAAGCGAGGGAGCATTTAAATAGGACTTTGACTTAAAGCAATACTACAATCCTTAAAAGGGACTTTCGAATGCAATTTCCTCTCATGCATTTAAAAGAGCCTGTTTGTAACATAATAAAAGTATCATGTTTAAAAACTTATTGTAGACTAACAAGAAATGTCACCGGAAATACCTCTATGTGACATAACTCTAGATCTCATTAGCAGACACTTTGGCTGGAAGGTACAAGCCCCCAAAGACAGTTATACATTCACAGCAGTGAGTATTGCTATTTAAAAAAATAAAAATAAACACATAGTTCAACAATATCAAATACCCTGTTTAAGATATAACAAAGATAACATGCTTTCAATGGACCCTTAAGAAGAGAATGGAAACAAGAATGGCTAGCAAGCATTTAAAAGAGCATGTTTTAAATATTAAGGTGTTTGGCATGAAAAAAAATAGTAATATATAGTATAAAAACCTAATTATGGAAATAGTTGTGAGGGAGGGGTAGTCTTCTCACCTCCTACTGACCAGTAACATAATTTTACATGGGAGCAAGCCTTTGCTTTAAATTAAGGTCACAACTTTTGAATTCATAATTGGCCATACATGCCTAGTTCTTTTACCAAACATTGGAAAAGCTTTGTTATCCTCTTAAATGAAACACAAGTGGGAGGAAGCCATGCCTATGTTTGCTAAGCTGTGAATATAACAGGATGGTAATAATCCAAAACTATTTGAAATAACAAACCATTCCCAAGATTTCCTCCCAAACGTATCCAACATCTACTAAGTGGTTTTCTAATGCTCCAGCTGCTGCTTTCCTTGGGGAAAAAAGTTGCTATTATGGCATCAGAAAAAAACAGCCTCTGCAAATCTTAGTGACTTTTGGCTCTTATACCCAAATCTTGTGGATTCGCTAAAGAGCAAAGTTGTATTCATCAGGCAGGAAGCATATATATATATATATATATATATATATATATATATATATATTTTTTTTTTTTTGGGAATCCTGAGCGGTTAATAAGTTGTTAAACCTATTTTTAGACTTGCAAACGGGCTTACACATGTATTATTTGTTTCTTTACTCTGTACGGTGGAGGGCTTCTCTTGCTCTTTTGCTCACCATACATTAAATGGTTGTATATATATACAGTGCCTTGCAAAAGTATTCACCCCCTTGACTTTTTACCTATTTTGTTACATTACAGCCTTAAGTTCAATGTTTTGTTAATCTGAATTTTATGTGATGGATCAGAACACCATAGTCTAAATTAGTGAAATTAGAAAAATATATACATAAAACTATTTTTTAGAAATAGAAAACAGAAAATTGGCATGTGCGTATGTAGGATGGTAGAAAGGCTGGAGGAGTTTTTAAACTGGTAGGTGGGGGGGGGGGGGACTAGATATAAGTAATGGGGTAGAAAGTGTAGAGGGTATAAGGGATACATTAACAACTCATAGGGGAGGAGATGGGGGAGGGGTAGTATAGTCAATAGGGAGATATTACTAAGGAACTCAAGTATAGAGGCAGGCACCATCAAACTACAAACTCATAACATAACGTGTATGCTTGCTAATGCAAGAAGCTTGCCAGGAAAAATGGGAGAGTTAGAATTATTAGCAATTAATGAAATATGGCATTTAACAGGCATTACTGAGATGTGGTGGGATGAATCTCATGACTGGACTGTTAATCTGGATGGTTATAACCTATTTATGAAAGATAGGTGCAATGGTAAAAGAGGTGGAGGGATTTGTCTGTATGTTAAGCCTGAATTTAAGCCTATAGTCAGAGAAAATATTTATGGTGGAACTAGAGATAATGTTGAATGTTTGTGGGTAGAGTTAAATGGCAGAGCAGCAAATTCCAAAAGAATATTAGTAGGAGTATGCTTTAAACCCCCAAATATAGCTGAAAGTGAGGAAATACAATTACCGTTACTGATTGGAAGTGCAGCTAAGCATGGGCAAGTTCTAATAATAGGAGATTTTAATTACCCTGAAATAAACTGGATAAATGAGACCAGCAGTTCAGCTAAGGGGAGCAGGTTCTTGAGTACACTCAGGGATCATTATCTGGCCCAAGTTATACAAGAGCCTACTAGAAATGAGGCTATCTTAGATTTACTCATTACAAATAATATTGATATTGTATCAAATGTTGAAATAGGGCAACCTTTGGGAAACAGTGATCACAACACAGTCTCATTTGACATTGAATAATAAAAAAAAACATAACTGTAAGGGGCCAACAAAAACTCTTAATTTTAAGGGCAGATTTTAATGGTCTAAGGGCAGCAATACAAAGTATAGACTGGGACAGAGAACTGATAGGTAAAAACACTGAACATAAATGGACAACGTTTAAATCCTTACTAAATACACATACACATCACCACATACCAAGTGGGAATAAAAGTAAAAGGAGTAAATCACATCCAATGTGGCTTAACAATGATTTAAAGATCAAGATACAGAGTAAAAAAACAGGCATTTGAATTATATAAACAAGAGGGGACAGAGACTGCTTTCCAGGAATACAAGGAAATCAACAAGGCTTGCAAAAGGGCAATTAGACTGAAAAGTTAGATGCAAAAGAGAGTAAGACTAACCCTAAAATATTTTTTAAGTATATTAATGGGAGAAAGGCGAGGAAGAAAGCTATAGGAACATTACAATGTGACACAGGCCGTCTGAAAATTAGTGACCAGGAAAAGGCAGATGAGTTAAATAGGTTATTTTCTTCGGTATACACAAGGGAGGTACCAGTGGTTTGGACACTGCAACGTAATAGGGCTACACTACCTTGCCGAATAATTGATTAACGCAGGAAGTAATCCAAAAGAGGTTGGAAAAAATAAATGTTAATACAGCCCCGGGTCCTGATGGAATACATCCAAGGGTACTGAGGGAACTGGGTTCTGTAATAGCCAAACCATTATATTTAATTTTTCAAGATTCACTCAACACAGGGTCTCTACCAGATGACTGGAGAAAAGCAGATGGGATATCTATATTTAAAAAGGGAGCAAGAGCAAATCCGAGTCTCACCTCTGTAGTGGGGAAGCTTTTAGAAGGGTTAATAAGGGATAATATACAAGAATATGTCTGTTTGAACAGGGTTATAAGTAGGATTCAACTTGGATTTATGAGGGATAGGTCATGTCAAACATTATTAGTCTAATTAGTTTCTATGAGGAAGTTAGTAGGAACCTGGATCAAGGCAACTCAGTGGATGTAGTCTTTTTGGATTTTGCAAAGGCTTTTGATACAGTGCCACATGGGAGACTATTGTGTAAACTAAGGGATACAGTAATTGCAGTAAATATCTGCTCATGGATTGAGAGCTAGCTAAACGACCAGAAACAGAGGGTTGTCGTAAAAGGAACATACTCCGATTGGACTAATGTGATAAGTGGGGTTCCTCAGGGTTCAGTATTAGGTCCTCTCCTTTTTTAACATATTTATTAATGACTTAGAGGTGGGACTGGAAAGTAGTGTCTCCATTTTCACTGATGACAAGTTGTGCAAGGTAATTAAATCAGATAATGATGTGCTTTTCCTCCAAAGGGATTTACATAAAATTGAGGAATGGGCATTTAAATGGCAGATGAGATTTAACATGAATAAATGTAAAGTTATGCATCTGGGAAGAAAAAATAGCCATGCAATTTATAATCTCAATGGAGCAGATATAGGGGTATCAGATATTGAAAGGGATTTGGGAGTACTTGTGGAGAACCACCTAGGTAACAGTGCTCATTGTCAAGCAGCAGCTGCAAAGGCAACTAAAATATTAGCATGTATTAAGAAGGTTATAGAAGCAGAGGAAGCAAATATAATTCTCCCACTATAAAAATGCCTAGTACGCCCTCATTTGGAATATGGAGTACAATTTTGGGCACCACTTCAGAAAAAGGACATTTTAGAGCTTGAAAAGGTACAGAAGAGGGTAACAAAACTAATAAGGGGAATGGAGGGGCTAAGTTATGAAGAAAGACTAACCAAACTAAGCTTATTTTCTCTAGAAAAAAGGTGTCTAAGAGGAGATATGATTACCTTATATAAATACATCCAGGGCAGTATAACGATTTGTCAAAGGAGCTTTTTGTGCCAAGAGGTTTTCAACTGACAAGAAGACATCCCTTGAGGTTAGAAGTAAACAGTTTCCCCCTTAAAGAAAGAAAAGGGTTCTTCACAGTAAGGGTGGTTAATCTGAGGAGGTGGTGACACCGGATTCGACAGATAACTTTAAAAGGGGACTGGATTTATCTCTATTTTAAAAAGGGAATTCAGGGTTATCCTGGATAATTAGAGAGTGAGTATTGATCCAGGAGTATTGATCCAGGGAGAAATCCGATCGCCAGTACCTGGTGCCAGGAAGGAATTCTTTTTTTTCCCCTTTGAGATGATTGGCTAAGTTTCACTTGGATTTTGTTTCTGTTTGCCTTCCTCTGGATGAATTAATAATAAATAAATAAATAGTTGATTAATAATTAATTAACAATGAATTAATTAATAACTAAAACGCACATTGCAGATTAGAGGAGAGCTTAAAAGATTGAACTTGATGGACTGAAAGTCTTTTTTCAACCTTAATTACTATGTGACTATGTGACTATTCACTATTCAAAGCTCTGGTGCAACCAATTACCTTCAGAAGTCACATAATTAGTGAAATTATGTCCACCTTTGTGCAATCTAAGTGTCACATGATCTGTCATTACATACACACACCTTTTTTGAAAGGCCCCAGAGGCTGCAACACCTAAGCAAGAGGCACCACTAACCAAACACTGCATTGAAGACCAAGGAACTCTCCAAACAAGTAAGGAACAATGTTGTTGAGAAGTACAAGTCAGGGTTAGGTTATAAAAAAATATCCAAATCTTTGATGATCCCCAGGAACACCATCAAATCTATAATAAGCAAATGAAAAGAAAATGGCACAACAGCAAACCTGCCAAGAGACAGCCGCCCACCAAAACTCACGGACCGGGCAAGGAGGGCATTAATCAGAGAGGCAGCACAGAGACCTAAGGTAACCCTGGAGGAGCTGCAGAGTTCCACAGCAGAGACTGGAGTATCTGTACATAGGACAACAATAAGCCGCACGCTCCATAGAGTTGGGCTTTATGGCACAGTGGCCAGAAGAAAGACATTACTTTCAGCAAAAAACAAAATGGATGTTTTGAGTTTGCGAAAAAGGCATGTGGGAGATGCCCAAAAGGTATGGAGGAAGGTGCTCTGGTCTGATGAGACTAACATTTAACTTTTCAGCCATCAAAGAAAACGCTATGTCTGGCACAAACCCAACAAATCACCCAAACATGGTGGTGGCAGCATCATGCTGTGGGGATGTTTTTCAGCAGCCAGGACTGGGAAACTGATCAGAGTCGAGGGTAAGATGGATGGTGCTAAATACAGGGATATTCTTGAGCAAAACCTGTACCACTCTGTGCGTGATTTGAGGCTGGGACGGAGGTTCACCTTCCAGCAGGACAATGACCCCAAACACACTGCTAAAGTGTCGTGGTATTTATAGTAAAATGATATTTGAAATAGTCAATTTAACTTATTGTCCGATTATAACGTCAATTTATAGGAAAGTATAGCTTTTAAACAAAACAGCGTTTATTATCAGATAACACAATCGAATTCTAAAGTAAATAAAAAGTTCTAAACAGTACTATATGATCCACAGATGTCAATAACCCAATTAAGTCTACTACAATATAATACGATAAAATGTTAATAAAACAAGAAAAACCTTCTAACTTCTTTATCAACAAAATCTTCTAGGGTAATAGGAAATAACAATAAATTACTATAATCAATATTCCTTATTTTAGCTATTTATAATAAACACGAGAATCAATCTTATTAAT
The DNA here is from genome assembly GCA_027410445.1 of Discoglossus pictus. Taxonomy (NCBI): domain Eukaryota; kingdom Metazoa; phylum Chordata; class Amphibia; order Anura; family Alytidae; genus Discoglossus; species Discoglossus pictus. The sequence goes on from CM050168.1 coordinate 56,272,072, forward strand.
ATAGTACGGTAAGTCCCAATAATATTGTTGGCAGAACATATAATATACCCCAATAGACCTATATAACTAATAATCGGGTGATGCTATAATAATAATCATATATTGAAATACAAAAATACTATTGGAACAAAGGAAAATATATCACAATTTGAATAATACCTACAGTAGATATATTGGGGGCTTCTGTGATATAATTGATTTAGAGGAATAAATAAGATCAATTTATCTATTATGTCACAGAAGTTTGAAATTAAATCTATACATTACCAGATACCAGAATCAACCCAATATCACGTAGAGTCAGCCTGGATAATCCCAAATCGATTATTATATGAAAAATTAAATATATCAGGAGCCAAAAATATGTCCTCTCTTTCTCAATGTATTGCCTGTGTGTCTCTTCAGCCTCACTCCTCTTTGTCTGTCTTTTTCCTCTCTTTTCCTTTCCTATTTTAAATAGCCATTCTTATCTAAATATCACTTTAATCACATCCTGGAATTATTTCTCACTATTGTGTTAAGTGGCAATACATGAATATCAAATGCACAGTCAAACAAGTATTGTCATTATCAGAACCAAATGGTGGATCTCTCGTCTCCAATTTGAGGCGCGACCACTTCATGACACTTGAGGATCAAAAGAATCTAGTATGAATACTAATGACTAGCCTTTTGGTGGATCCACTGTTTACATTCTCATTACAATGTAGACACTTAGTGAAGCTCAGGAAAAATGGAATATGTGTATAAAATTAAAAACTCAAAATAAAATGATGATGTGCAATATAGGTATAACATAACACATAGATATGAAAAGTTTAAGATATTTCCTATCCGATGACATCAAACACCGTTATGTTTGAGGAATTTCTATATGTGTATTAATTAAAATATTAAGAGGATATATTTAATCAGAAATATATAATGAAATGGTATATATATATAGGAGTATACTTATTTATATATTTAATAGGTAAAACCCCTGACAAATCCCCCTTTCTGGAATAATGTCTCCCCATTAGGTAGGTGACATTATTACAGTAGCAATATGTGTAATAAATAGATAATTATTCGGTTGTCTAAACATATTTCTTTACCTATGCATCATTTCTATTGGGGTATATTTTTTTACCTCATTGCTTACATGTACCAATAATATGGATGATCCAGAGGAAGGCAAACATAAAACCCAATTGTCTTAATTGGGAAAAATTAATTCCTTCCTGACCCCAAATATTGGCGATCGGATTCCTCCCTGGATCAACACTCCCTCCATGATTAAGCAGGATAACCCTGAATGTCCTTTTATTTAAAAGAGATGCAGTCCTGATTCATCATCTATTATTATCTTCCTGATAATCACTTCAATGGTTATGATTGGGCAAATGTTCTGACCGTTGATAACGGGAGTTATGTGAGTTTATGAAGTTTTCCTTAGTTGTTTCTACGTCTTCTTCACAGTGGCCTATGAACAGGCAATGTGGTCACGATACCACGTTTGAGTCTTTTCCACCCTGATGTGGAATATTCTGAATTGTCTTTTAATCATCCTGTGTGGATCGACACTGATGAAGGTCTTCGGCGACGTTATTTTCCTCCCGGGTCAGGATGAATCTTGGAGCCTCTTGGATAAAGACGCCTGAGGAAGGACCGTGCCACGATAGCTTCCGTCTGAACTTGTTGGCGTTAGGATCATCATTACCCTGATACGAGCGGCCTTTTCTTTTATCAATTCGGATACTCTCTCTTTTGGCTTCTATGTTTAATCGAAATACAAGTGGTTTTAATAATACATTCCTAACATGATGGATTAGGTAGATAGATGAAGAGACAGAAGATTTTTTTCCACGAAAAACATTTCGCAAATCACAGTTCATCTGGGCAAGTATTTTCAATGATTCTTAACTGAGATCTAGGATGACAGGTTCTCATTTGGTTAATATGGACCCATTTTTCTACCATTTCACCATCTTTTGGGATCTGAATCTTATACACGACAGGTGAAATTTTATCTATAATGATATAAGGTCCTTTCCATGAGGGTAAAAACTTTTTCTCTTTTGCCTGATTACGTAGGAAGTTATATAGATAAACTTGATCTGTGATCTCATATTCTTTCTTAGAGGTTTTCAGATCGTAATATGTTTTAGTGCTTTCAGCAGATTTCTCTAGATTTTTCTGGGCAAATGCAAAAGCCTGTTGTAAATGTTTCCTCAAGTTCTCAATATACTGATGGGTCGTGGCGGCATTTACCAAGTTATGGTCTTGGGTCCTATAGATAAGGTGTTGTGGGAGTACCATACGTCTCCCAGTCATTAACTCAAAAGGGGACATTTTAGTAGCAGTACTAGGGGTAGATCTTATCGCCATTAAAACTAAGGGTAATTTTATGTCCCAGTCCTTACCTGATTCCTTGACATATTTCTTTAGGATACTTACAATAGATTGGTTGTACCGTTCTACCCCACCACTAGAAGCGGCGCGGTAAGCAATATGTAATTTACGTTTAACACCTAGGATTCTCCACATACGGCTCATCACCTCACTGGTGAAGTGACTTCCTCTATCTGACTCAATTCGTTGCGGTAGGCCAAAACGAGAAAACACATGGTTAATCAACAAAATTGCGGCGGTCTCCGATTTACAGTTTGTCGCCGGAAGGCATTCTACCCATTTGGTGAATAGACATGTTACGGTTAGCATATACTTATTACCCCTGGAAGAGGTAGTTACTGGGCCAATAAAGTCAATCTGTATGTCTGACCATGGCATGGACATCCCCCTTTTCTGAAGAGGAGCCCTATGGGTAGGTGAATGGGGTTGAAACTGGGGACATACTAAACATCCTTGACAGTAAATTTTTACATCCATCAACATGTGCGGCCAATATGCAAAATCACGAAGTATCTCATATGTAATCTTTTCACCTCTGTGGCCTGATGTTGGTGCATCATGAGCATGTTGTAGCATTAGACCTCGATAGGCAGTAGGAACTACCCATTGATGTATACCATTCTTAGATGTGCGGATAAGTAAACCATCTAAGATGTTAAACTGGGATCTTGACTTAATTAGAATCCTGAAATCTTCCTTATCTGACACATCTATTTTGTCCAGAGGATACTGTATTGGATCCTGTATATGGTTATAAAATGGACCTATGATAGGATCTTCTTTTTGACTATTGATCAAGTCCAAATTAGGAGTATCATGGGACCACTGTACTGTGGGGAGTTCTGTATCTTCCTGGGATTGCTGTCTAGTGATAGCCTGAATTTGCAATGGACCCATAAGGTGGTCCATTTCAATTGATTCCCCCTCTAGGGCACCTTGCTTTGCTAGTTTATCAGCAAGATCATTTCCGTCTTTATCCTGACCCTTTACTTTGGAATGTCCTTTTGTTTTCTTCCAGTATATAGTCAGTTCATGAGAATTTACCATTTCATCAATGGCATGTATTAACTTACCATGTTTTATTGGTTTCTTTCGGACATTAGTCATATTATTTCGTTTCCATACTGGTAAATATTCAACAAAACTATTTCGGGCGTATTCTGAATCAGTAATGATTACAAAGTCCTTAATGTTATGCTCTATTGCGGTGTAAACAGCATAATATATAGCCATCAATTCTGCTATCTGACTACTCTTGGGTCCTATTTTACACCCTTTCGGAGGAGCAGGAAAATTATCTATCCATACATTACCAATTCCCGCAACTAGCTTATTATCTGTATCTACTTTTACGTGATAGGCACATCCATCTACATAAACTGTGGGTAAGGATTTACAAAATACCTCTTCATATATTTTATGAGGTGACAATTTATATTCCTCCAGAAGGTCTATCTGAGGATCATCATCCTTAAAGTGGTCTGCGGCAGTACAATCATGTAAATCCGCTAATCCTTGGGCAACTAGATTCTTTTTATTTTGGGCATATCTTATCTCTAAAGGCCATCCTTGTAAGGATAAGGTCCAAGCAGTTATGCGGCTATTTGATAGATTACCAGACCTGTTTTTATTGCTCTGAATATACTGTAATGGTTGGTGTGCCGTTTCCACTATTATTTTCTCACCTTGTATGAAATTTCGAAAATGTTGTAGTGCCCATACTGTAGCAAATAGAGCCTTCTCACAATCATTAAATTTTACCTCTACAGGTGATAGTGTTTTACTCGCACAAGAGATAATCTTGTTATGTTGGTCATATTTCTGATATAACACAGCACTTAAACAATTATCAGTATAACCGGTTTCTAAGAAGAAGGGCTTACCTCGTTCTGGATAAGCTAGGCAAGGAGCCTGACTTAGCTTCTGTTTTAACTCATTTACAGCTTGGTTCTGAATCTCACCCCATTTCCATGGCTCACCTTTCTTTAACAATTGTATGAGGGGTCTTGTTATTTCGGCATAATTCTCAATAAATTTACGAGAATAATTGGTGATACCCAGGAATGATCTCAATTCTTTTGTAGTTGTAGGCATTTTAGTTTTAAGTAGGGCCTCTACCTTCTTTTTCTGTGGATTTACACCATCAGGAGTTATCTCATGACCTAAAAAGTTAACTTTAGTGCGGCACCACTGAGCCTTTTGGAGAGATATTTTAACTCCTGCGTGCTTTAATTGGTCCAAAACATGTTCAATTTCTGCGATATGTTTATCAAATTCGCAACTTTTAATCAAGATGTCGTCTACATAGGTTAATGTCCCTCGCTCTTGAGCATCAGGCATTGCCTTGTGCAAGAAGATGGCAAACTCATTCCCTGAATTTATAAATCCAAATGGAGTTCTAGTCCATGTAAATTGTTGATTACCGAATGTAAACGCTAATTTATGTTGGTCCTCTTCATTGACTTTAATAGTCCAATAACCTTGGGCACAATCAAGTGTCGTAAATAATTTAGACCCTTGGACTTGTGCTAAACATTGGTCTATATATGGGACAGGCCAAGCCGACATGTGGACTCTCTTATTTAATTGCCTCAAATCAGCGCATAAGCGCCATGTCCCATTTGGCTTCAAAATACCTAGAACAGGATTATTATAAGAACTATGTACAGGACGTATAATTCCCCTTGATTTTAGATTCTTTATGATATCGGCTAATGATTCATAAGAGGCGAGGGGTAGTCTATATTGCTTAACAAATATAGGTGGCATACTGGGATCAGTTTTAATTTTAGTGACATGTAGATCCGTCAGGCCACAATCATATGAGTCTTTAGAAAATACACCTTGGTAATTCATAAGCACTTGTCTTAATTTTTGGCGTTCAGTATCATTAGAGCACCCATCGGCTAAAATTATCTGTTCTTCAACTCTTTCTTTAAACCCAGGGAATACCTCAGGTTGACTAATTTCATAGGCTTCCTCTAGTTGTGTAGATAGGTCAGTGGTAATGGAGTTTATCTGTATCTTATCGACCAAATTCTCTTCATACTCTTTTTCATCTATATTTTGATTAAAAATTAGCTCGTCATCTGTTATTTCACACTGTCCTTCCATGGAACTGAATGGATAAATAGATTGAACAGTAAATAATCCTTCTGGTTGAGTATCGAAACATTGGTCAATCATTTTATCATCACTCATATATTCCTCTGGTATCAAACCAATAACTGAATTGGTAAATTCAGAGGTAAAATATTCTGCATCAATGGCCATTCCTACTATGGATCCCTTCTCCATACGTATTGGATGGGAAGCTATGTTATTTACTGGGATGACAAAAGGTAATTGTGTCACAGCAATTAAAGGAGTGTGGGTGGTGTTAAGGCCTTTTTGTTGGGTTTGATAGCTAAGATTAACATAAGCATCTTTGCCTTGAATCATCTGCCCTCTTTTTACTTGCAAGGGTAGAGGGAATTGGGCTGCTCCTTCTGGTATAGTGACAGTTCGTTCCATCCGTATGGTTATTGCATAAGGCATCTGTTGGGCATATTTTAAGGCTTCTGAGTCATTACTGAAATCTAATGGTGACTCATTCAACCGAGACCATAGAACGTTATGGATTAAATCAATTTGAAAAGCAAACCGATGTAACAAATCATTACCAATATATATTGGATATTGGGAATCCTCTATCACCTGGAACAAGTGCACAACCTTTTTATCTCCTATTGAAAGGGGTATTAAACATCTTGCTATAATAGGATGGGTCGAGGTTTCATGATCTATTTTATATATGTATTGGTCATATGGTTGGGAATTACGAATTAATCTTGGATTCTTTATTCTTTTTAATAGACTTTCATTAATGTAACTATGTTCATGGGTTAAGGCTAATTTGGCTTGTTTAGGATATCTCATACCTATAATATTTATGGGGATAAATAAACCCTTAGCTCTTATTTCTATGTTAGCCATAATTTTGGAATGTCTAGTTATTTCAAAAGGTTTAGAGGTTTTCCTATTTAGTGAAATAGTTAGGACATTTCCTTCTACATGAGTGTTATCTATGTGGTCCTGATTAATTTGGATCACATTTTCATCATTTATTTGTTCTTCAGAAATGTCATGGCATTGTATTATCGTCATTTCAGGTGTTTGATTATTTTGAAAATGAATTTCCACTGAATTTTCTTTTGTTTCTATTACATGACAATTTCTCGGCATATTGGATTGTTTAACCTTTTCATAGTTTATTGGAAAGCTAACTTGTGACCATATTACTCCATCTATACAGTCTATTATTGGACTTAATCGCCTCAGTAGATCTGTCCCAATTAAAAATTGAGACTCAGGAACATCTACGACTATCACTGGATGTTTTACCTGTTTATTTCCTATTTTAATACTCAACCATACACTACCTTTGGTCTTTATGGTAATTCCATCAAAATTCTTTACAATTCCGATGAATGATTTTAGAATAGTTTTCTTATTAGATCTACGTTCTATTTCTTGATACATATCTTGGGAAAGAACAGTTACTTGGGAGCCTGTGTCTATTAACCCTTTAATGTCCATGGAGTCTACATCTTGTAAGCTGACAGGGATATAGTATCTCCCCTGATATTCCTCCATCTCACATAGGAAATGGGAATGTTTTAACATATCTGACTTCTTCCATTGTTCGTTCTTATTTAGAGAGTCAGACTGGGGGGTATTATTTAACCAGTTTATGGTAATTTCGGGGGGGTTATTGGTCAGGTTAGGTATACCTTCAATTTTACCTGTATTATATTGTTTATTATCTTGACTAATTATTAACCCTGTTTCAATGATTTGTGGCTTGGTCAGTGATGCATCCTGTAAACAAAAAGGTTTAACCTGTATATTGTTCATACCGCTCCCTCTGACTTCATTGATACCTCCTTCTTGCTCTTTGGGAGTTCCTGTGTACAAAGAAAACTTAGGGACAGAAGGAAGAAACATCTTATTATCATTTGTTTCAGGATTATCCATCACAGTTTTGCAAACGCCATTCAGTCACTGGTTTTGGTTTTCAGAATTTTGTCCCCTTTGGACTGGCTGGGCTCTCAGCGTTTGATTTCCCGGCATATTCATTCCTGCCATGAGGGCAGTCATTTGCTGGGTCAGTAATTTAACTTGTTCCTCTAGGTTAGAGTTTTGTTCTACCTTTTGGTTTCGGTTATACCTATTCGTAACTCTTTGGCTTTCTGAATTTTCTAAAGTACTGGGCCTTGGAGAGCTCAGTCTTCTTTCTACATTGGGGCTTTTAGGTTGCCACCAATAATCTCTAATAGGATTATTTCCTTTGTAATTTGGGCTTACATAAAAAGGGTTATTGTTTCTATTTTGGGGCCTTTCAGGGGTAACTTTTATAGGTCTAAGTTTGTGTGGTATGTATTTTGGTTTATTTTGACTTTTAACCACATCAGCATAGGATTTAGTATTTGTTTCAAAATGTAGTTCTGGTTGGATAGAGATTTCCGCTATTTTATGGATTTGGCCCTTTTCTTTACGTTTAAAACTATTTTCCTCATCCTGTTGAATCTCATATATCTTGGAACATTCGTTTACCAACCAGCTGAGTGGTTTAGAGTCATCATAATCTCTGATTATATTTCTTTTCATAAATGATGGTAAGGCATGAAAATATATCCTCTTGAACTCTGCGGATTCTATATCTGCTCTTTTATCTGTCTGCCGATATGCATGTTTTAATGTGACTAAAAATTCTTTTGGACTTTCGTCAGGCTGGCATTTGAGATTGTGCAAGGCCCTTAAAGCTGCTTGGGGGTTACGAAATTCAGAAAAGTACCTCCTCACCTCTGCTCTGTATTGATCCCAATCAGTTATATCGCTATCTTGAAGGGAAGTAAAGAATGATGTATATGAATTATCAAATGACCAAGGGAGATATGATATCTTTGCATGAGATCCCCGTACATTTAATTCAAGCATGATTCTCTCCACAGTATCTAGGTGATCCTCAATGGATAATTTAGATCCTTTAATGTAGGGCTTTACCAATTTTCTGATAGCCTGAGCTGTCTCATGGAAAGATAATTTCTTATTATGAGTATCCCTTGAAGGGGATGAATCAAACTCCTCATCAAAATCTCTAGGATGCCTGGCAATCGTTATGTCTGGTACATGACTTTGGGCCTTATCTAGATCTGATTTTAACCTGCCAATATCCTGCTGGTAATTTTTAATCTCCTTTTGGGCATTATCAAGTAAATTTTGAATCTTTCTAGCTTCCTGGTAATTTTCAGTTTCTCTTATTGTTCTCTTAGTTATTTCATTAGTAAGGGTGGTAAGTTTATCTTCTAAACTTGATTTTTCTCTTTTTAACTCCTCACAGTCTTGTAAGTATTTTTGAGACAGTCCCTCAGCCTGATATACTTTTTGAGCTAAATGATCACATTGCCCAGACAACTCTTCAATTTGGTCAGTTTTTCTATCTCTGTCTTCAGATAACTCATCCCATTTTATTTGAAAATCCCCTAATTTCCTCATTAATTTATCACACATTGCTGTTAATCCTTCATATCCTCGTAATCTTTCCTTAGCATCTTCTAATTCCTTTTCTAACTCATCTAGTTTAACTACTTGATGTTCTGACATTTTTATCCTACCTTCGTGTAAGTCTCTCAAATGGTTGCATGCCTCAGATATCTCATTAATTGTCTTATTTAAACCAGTTATGACCACCTCCTTTTCAATAGTCTGGCCTTTCCAGTGTCTGGCGACTTCCATCCAGCTAATCGCTACACGGGCAAGATTCTTTTTACGTTCAAAGTTATCCTGAACTGCATTTATGACACCATTAATATTTGGTAATAAATCTGTCTCCTGACTCCAATTGTCTATGGCATTTCCATCAATTATTGGTTTGATGTTACTAAAATATTCTGACAATCTTGATGGGTATTCACACAGAGGATATACATTGCTTATTAAACTTTTGATCAATGTTTCACATCCCATTGCATCTAGTCTCAATATCTCATCCAATGACAACACCCCTGTCCTTTCTGAACTGGATCGGCCTTCTGCCATTTTGTTTTTATTTTAATAAATGCTGTTGTATTAAAAAGTTTTAAATTGATAAATATCAATTCACTTATCTATAAAGACGTTATCTCAAGCAGCGCCTCCAAATTATGTCGTGGTATTTATAGTAAAATGATATTTGAAATAGTCAATTTAACTTATTGTCCGATTATAACGTCAATTTATAGGAAAGTATAGCTTTTAAACAAAACAGCGTTTATTATCAGATAACACAATCGAATTCTAAAGTAAATAAAAAGTTCTAAACAGTACTATATGATCCACAGATGTCAATAACCCAATTAAGTCTACTACAATATAATACGATAAAATGTTAATAAAACAAGAAAAACCTTCTAACTTCTTTATCAACAAAATCTTCTAGGGTAATAGGAAATAACAATAAATTACTATAATCAATATTCCTTATTTTAGCTATTTATAATAAACACGAGAATCAATCTTATTAATATAGTACGGTAAGTCCCAATAATATTGTTGGCAGAACATATAATATACCCCAATAGACCTATATAACTAATAATCGGGTGATGCTATAATAATAATCATATATTGAAATACAAAAATACTATTGGAACAAAGGAAAATATATCACAATTTGAATAATACCTACAGTAGATATATTGGGGGCTTCTGTGATATAATTGATTTAGAGGAATAAATAAGATCAATTTATCTATTATGTCACAGAAGTTTGAAATTAAATCTATACATTACCAGATACCAGAATCAACCCAATATCACGTAGAGTCAGCCTGGATAATCCCAAATCGATTATTATATGAAAAATTAAATATATCAGGAGCCAAAAATATGTCCTCTCTTTCTCAATGTATTGCCTGTGTGTCTCTTCAGCCTCACTCCTCTTTGTCTGTCTTTTTCCTCTCTTTTCCTTTCCTATTTTAAATAGCCATTCTTATCTAAATATCACTTTAATCACATCCTGGAATTATTTCTCACTATTGTGTTAAGTGGCAATACATGAATATCAAATGCACAGTCAAACAAGTATTGTCATTATCAGAACCAAATGGTGGATCTCTCGTCTCCAATTTGAGGCGCGACCACTTCATGACACTTGAGGATCAAAAGAATCTAGTATGAATACTAATGACTAGCCTTTTGGTGGATCCACTGTTTACATTCTCATTACAATGTAGACACTTAGTGAAGCTCAGGAAAAATGGAATATGTGTATAAAATTAAAAACTCAAAATAAAATGATGATGTGCAATATAGGTATAACATAACACATAGATATGAAAAGTTTAAGATATTTCCTATCCGATGACATCAAACACCGTTATGTTTGAGGAATTTCTATATGTGTATTAATTAAAATATTAAGAGGATATATTTAATCAGAAATATATAATGAAATGGTATATATATATATAGGAGTATACTTATTTATATATTTAATAGGTAAAACCCCTGACAAAAGCAACACTTGAGTGGTTTAAGGGGAAACATGTAAATGTGTTGGAATGGCCTAGTCAAAGCCCAGACCTCAATCCAATAGAAAATCTGTGGTCAGACTTAAAGATTGCTGTTCACAAGCGCAAACCATCCAACTTGAAGGAGCTGGAGCAGTTTTGCAAGGAGGAATGGGCAAAAATCCCAGTGGTAAGATGTGGCAAGCTCATAGAGACTCATCCAAAGCGACTTGAAGCTGTGATTGCCACAAAAGGTGGCTCTACAAAGTATTGACTTTAGGGAGGTGAATAGTTATGCACATTTACTTTTTCTGTTATTTTGTCCTATTTGTTGTTTGCTTCACAATAAAAAAAAAAACATCATTAAAGTTGTGGGCATGTTCTGTAAATTAAATGATGCAAATCTTCAAACAATCCATGTTAATTCCAGTTTGTGACGCAACAAAGCACGAAAAATGCCAAGGGGGGGGGTGAATACTTTTGCCACTGAATATATATGTAGAACTGGCAATACAGGTGTCTGTCTTTATACAAATAAAGAAAAAAATAGGAGGAACCAGAGAAAGTGGGACATTGTCAAGGTTCTAACGTTTTTATCCTTAAAGGTGCGTTCTCTACGCCTGGTAAACTACCCTTTTCACACTTGTGTAAAAAGACTAATGTGGGACCGTTCTTGTATTCTGAACGCCAGAAGTGGTGGCCAGTGGTCACTAGATGGTGGGGCCAGAGATTTGAGTCAATTTCCTAATTTTAGGTTTAGGTTTAGGGTTAGATGTAGGGTTGAGGGTTACATTTTAGGGTTAGAGGTTTGGGTTAAGGTTTAGGGTTAGGATAGTGGCAGATGATAAACTTTACTCTAACAAGAAATTGACTCAAATCTCAGCCGCTCCATCTAGTGACCGATGCCCACCAGCGGTCAGAAAACAGGAAAGATCCCTGATTTGCAGTACTACTGATTATGTGTATGTTCAGAAATTATTAAAAACAAAAGCAATGAAATAATAATAATTAATCAATAATAATACTTAGCATAGAATGAACTGATATCACAGGTCTGACGCATCTTTCCAACTGAGTTGTTTTACCAAAGACTGAAACATTTGTTCAGGAAACATATTACCAGTATCAGACAAATAAAGAAATAATACATTAATTATTTTGTTTGTTTTTTAGGTTTTTAGATTTCTGAGCTAGGCTTGCAGTTGCGACCCTCGCTGTCGCATGCCTCATTGTTGCGTGAAACTGCTCGCCGCCTAAGTCCTGCATGCCTCAACTGCTCGCCTCGCTTTCCAAAGTGAACAGTGCAATGAGCGAATTCAGCACTCATTGCAGCCTAAGACCCGCATGGTCGACGGCTCGCCTTTCTTCGCAAGGCTCGCAAAGTGTGACCAACATCGTAAGCGTTCCCAACACTGACAACTATATATGTGATGATTTAATAAAGTTCAAGAGGGTTCAAGAAGTGTCTTCGGGAATAAGAGGAGCAAGAACAAAGGTTGTAGATTGAAGATGGAGGATTTGGGGTTAATATGAGAAAGTACTTCTAAACTTTACATACAGAGTATTATATACATGGACATGGGCGTAGGAGACCAAATAAAATCTGGGGGGATAAAGTTCAAAGAGACAAAAAAATCTGTGGCATATAGTGGTGCAATTCAACTCTACTCCCAAAACAGGCAGCAGGCGTGGATCTGCCAGGTGCACCCTACTCTGAGCGGGCCCCAGTGATGCAGTGCCCCATGTCTATATGCCAACTTTATTGTTGGCATAAGGTTTATTTAAGTCAATATTTTGGGGAGATAGAAAGGGCAGACCAGATGGGCTATTTTGTGGTTCTTATCTGCCATCAAATCTATGTTTCTATGTTCCACCTTGACCCTTTTAACTTTAGATACATTTTCAAGTAGTGTGGACAATTAAACAGATATCCACTAGAGGGAATTCTCCCACACAAAACACTTCAATGTATAGCTTTCAGCCAACTGCATCATTCTGGTTCAAAAGCTGTAAATGTGCATATATAGGATAAAATGTGTTATATATAATATATACAGCAGCATTGAGAGTATTCTAGCATAATCAGATATGATGTTTATTCTAATGTTCGTCTTGTATTCTACTGCTTCATTTGTGTATGTGTGTTCAGTCGTTTCTGATTCTCTATGACGCTATGGACCGCAGCACAACAGGTACATCTTGTGTCTGGTTGTGCTAATCCATAAGGTTTTCATGGCAAAGATACTGGCATGGACTGTCTGACCTATTTGCCATGACCTGCTCATCTTGGGTGACCCTACATGGTTTAGCTCACAGCCATGGCCGGATTACCCATTAGGCCAACTTGGCAGCCGCCCAGGGGAACTTCCCTGTGAGGGATGCCACTTCTTAAAAACATTGTTCCTGGCTTAAAAAAACATGAAATGTTGCAGTTCATAGACTGGCTACTAGGAGGTAATCAACTAGAACAAGACAGTTACAACAGGAAAGGGAACTTACACGTACAGAAAAGGCAAAAATGGGTCTGTGCATACCTTGCGTACTCACTCGCAGAAGCTCCTCCATTTCACTGCCTGGGAGCTCCAAAAAGGTAGATACAACCCTGCTCACAGCTTCATTCAGGTACACAAGCCCCTTCACCGGGACAAGGTAGCAATCCAGAAGGGGTCATTTGTGTATACAAACTAGCTAATAAAACATACACAAGAGCTGTTTGGAACTTTGTTGAATTGAGAATTCTTTAAGACCTCTTCTAACAATGAAGGTTGGTCCTGTCCCAGTTGGGTAGTTACCCTTTCTGATACCCTTTTAGCTGTATGCACTCCTACTAATCGATACACTGTAATGCTCCAATACTCTGCACCAGAGGTTAACAACTTTCCAAAACATTTTGGCTTTTAAAGGACCACTGTGCACATATATTTAAAATATATTATTTGGAAGAACACAAATTCTCTCATATATTGCCTTTAGTTGCATTTATACTGATGTAGGATCTGTTATTCTGACTTCATGAGGTAGGAGAATACTTTGGATATATAGGAATTTTCTTTCTATCTCTCTGCACAATGGGAAAATGGCATCTACAATTACCAATGCTTTCAATAAGAAAAATGTAAAGCTGAGAAAATAACATGAAAGAGCATAGTAATTTAATTAACTAGGAGTAAGGGAATTCTTGTTAGTTTACAAGGACACACCCTCCTTATAAAGTAACATACATGAGAAGCTGGTAAAAAAATGGATCCCTGAAGTTAGGGAATAAATGTGTATAAAAAGATAACAACGTATAAGCACTATTTATTCATATGCTTATTTATTGCTTCCTAAAATACTTATCTATTATCAAGTTTAGCTATTTAAAGAACAATACAGAAATAATATAGCCATAATGCTCCTTTAACATGACTCATTTCCTACTCTCCATGACCTCAGGGCAGCAAAGATCCACTTGGTATTCATGGCAAAGATACTGGAGTGGGTTGCCAGTTCCTTCTCCAGTGGGCCACAGCTCTTGGTATTCCTAGATGGTCTCCCATCCAAGTACTGACCATGCCCAACCCTGTCCGGCTTCAGGGTGGTGTGACCTCTTGGTTAGATGTAAAGGTCAGTTAATGGCAGGTAAGGTACAGATGTTGGAGTGACCTTCAGGTGGCTATGATTTTTGCTTGTCTACATTTGGGTTCCCTGGTGGTCCCTGGAATCAAACCCAGGATTCGTGGTGAAAGCACTGAATCCTAACCACTGGACCAGCAGGGAAATTCATAGCTACCAGAGGTCACTCCAACTCATGAAATGCAATGCACCATGATCACACAGTACTTAGACATCTGCACGTTACCAGACATTAACTGTCCTTTACATATAATTATGAAATGCAGCATTTCCTGGAACAGCATGTTCCAAAAGAGCATGTTGCATGAAATATGTCTGGAAAATAGTTTTAATCCCTGGGCAAAAGCAGCTTTGTGAAAATACTAAAACCTGCCTTTGGCAATCATATACCATGTTTACAGAAAAAATGTGTACTATTAAAATGTTTTATTGCTTTATTTGTGTATATAAGCTGCATAATACAAAAGACTTGGTGGAGGTATCCTGAAAACTATCTAATCCTCTACTGACACGGAAGGCAGTAATTTATTCTTTTTGATGCTACTTGTTGATTTAGACAAGTGCACTTCTACTTAGAGGGTAACTGTTGTTGTTTGTGTCGATCAGTCATGTCGGACTCTCTGTGACCTCATGGACAGCAACACACCATGCTGATCCATTTGGTATTCATGGCAAAGATACTGGAGTGGGTTGCCAGTTCCTTCTCCAGTGGGCCACAGCATACAGCTCTTGGTATTCCTAGGTGGCCTTCCATCCAAGCACTGACCAGGCCCAACCCTGTATGGCTTCAGGGTGGTGTGACCTCTTGGTTCCCTGACTGGAATTGATTCCAGGCTGCAGCAATGAAAGCACCAAATCCTAACCACTTGACCAAGGTATTGGTGTCAATCCAATCAGCTAACAAATCCACATCCCGCTCCCTCTACCCCAACCTTCCCTCTACTAACATTTAAAAACACATCCCTCATGCTCCATCTACAAGGAAGTGATGAAACAAACACATTATTCTCTTTTTTTTTTACAGTGCTTCTTTGTGAATATGCATTGAGCCATCAGTTATCTTCCTGTAATCAAATGTTCTCTATTATTGTGAGTCTTTCCTGTTAGCAGTGGCGGCAAGTGAACAGTAGATGGCGCTGCAGAGATTTTACTGCTGCTTTTACTTAATTTCATTTTAAATTGAACTTAATTTGATAGCATTAGGGTTAAGGTTAGGGTAACAGTTTAAGATTAAAAATTGTGTAAAATGTCGTCAGCGCCATCCAGCGCTGCTAATGACACTGCTACTGGCCACCCAACAGGAAAGATATGAGTCTTTTCAAGATCATGGTGGCCCTCTAAACAATTTTCCCTGGTTTGTGGGCCTCACCTAAATACAAACCCCATCAAGACATTTACCCTGTAAATATTGCCCTTGTCTAACATCATCACACAGATAATGCCACCTCCATTTTACTCACTAATTTTCATGATTTTCATAATACAGTTGATTACAAAGTCTTATTTACAGATGCTGTAATTAAAACTCCCACAGAGAAACAGAGTTTAATTAAAACAAACACCTGACAGCCAAGAGTTTGAATCCTGACATTTACTGCAATAGATTTCTGCTATTGTTATATGCAGAGGCGGCAAACATATAACACACAGGAGACGGACTACGGTAACACGTGATAACGATAAACGTGATCGGGATCTATATCACCAGCTCCAGCACTCCAATCACTTAAAGGAGGGAAGAAACTAATCTTCATCAGGATTAAAGGACCACTGCAGGGCTCATACAGTTAGATTTCAATGTTTATTTAATAACTGCTTAGTATTTGAATTAAAAAATCATTTTTTTTTTAAATCATCTTTTAAAACTTATATGGCTGAGAAAGGATCTGCAATGGGGCTGTCCTGATAGGAGGTTTTAACTGAATGGCTTTTCCTGAATGGTTCACTGCAGGTAAACATAGACTATTCAGAGAAATGCTAAGGACAGAACCTCTCTCACCCTCTGGTCACCTAATATGGGGCTGAGCGATACCACCTTGAAACACTAATGTTAAAGTACAAGCTTTTAATGCTGCATTTAATTTCTTGTTTTCATGTATTGCCCCCAGCAGAGTCTAAAAATAAGATTTTGGATCTTTTTCTGTTATCTGCCCGACACCGGCGTACCACCTGCTGCGTGCGCCACTATTTTACTATGTAGCGCTTGTTATCTGGCACTACCCTAAGCCTAACCCTAACCCTAACCCCGACTTAACCCTAACTCTAACCTCTAAACCCTAACTCTAACTCCCAACCCCTAAACCCTAACTCTAACCCCTAACCCTAAACCCAACACTAAGAACAAATTCAACAAAGTCCACGGCACGCCACCTGCTGACCACTGCATTCTGCTGCGCTGGTGGGAAGATAACAGGAAAGGTCCAGGATTTTGTTTTTGGTTTGTCACATAGATCGCAAACTGGAAGATGTTTCCCAAACTACAACAAAACTAGTTGCTTTGAACCAACAACTAAAGAGTTGTAACACAATTAGGTCACAAAGTGAATAAACTTGTATCAGGGTTACCCAAAAACTTCTAATATTTTCTACAGGTATCATAAAAATGCTAATGTATGTTAATGCCAAGTATGTGGGTAATGCTTTGTCTTTCTTAATTTCCCAGAGGCTTTTATTACAGATTTAAATCTGCCATGCTGCTCCGCTGATTACAAAGCTTTAAACATACTGCTCCGTGTAGTCTCAAATGAATACTAATTAAGAGAACTAAATAAACATTTGGCTCCACTATTCTTATTGATTGCCTATTTAAACTCATTATCCATATCCCTAACTCATAAGTGTGCTTATAGTGCATAATTTATAGCGATCTATAGAGCTGTTACACAGAGTCCCAGTTTGCAGAAACCCCCTGGCCGATGTATAGAGCAGTCACACAGATACTAAATTAAACTGTCCAATCCTCACTATATACCCAGGACTCATGGTAAATGGGGAGCACGTGGCCCACATACTGTCATTTTGGTAATTCCCAACTACCATTAATTTTATTTGATTGTAGTGTTTCTATATGTAAAGCAACATTGTATTTTAGGGAAAAAAAAATAATTAAATATAATAAGAAACTAACAATGGGCCTTATTCTATGGCCCAATTCTCAAAGTTACACACACTTAAAATCACTCTTAATATTGCCACATATTCTATTAGCTACTCGCAATCCGCCCACAATCACTACGGGCCAGCCAAAGACGCAAGTTTTGCCGTAGAACTCCATTGGTTTTAGCTCAGCTCGAATATTACGAACTCTAAATAATTAAAGTTACCCAAAATAGATATTCTATTAACTCTATCTCACAAATAAAGTGTAACCCGCAACTGAAAAAAGTATCATGTCTCTGTCAAAAATATTACGAGTACTAAATAGGACAAGGGCTTTTTCAAACACTTAATAGAGCAATTAAACACACAATGTTGTACTTGGGATGGAATCAAGGGGTTAATACATATCATGAAACCCACATGGACTAAAAGAGATGATCTAATGTATTTTATAGATTGCTAGATTGCAAGCCAGATCGGCAAATACTACTTACTGGCACTAATTCATTCTTAGCCTCAGATTGCAGATTACGTGTAACTTCCATGTTTTACTGACGTCATGATGACGGTCTCATTTACTATTGGCTGTGTCTAAGAAGTAAATTACGGGCTTGCTTAAATATTGTCAGATTATATGATCACGCCCCCTGAAATCCTACTTAAAAAGGCAGAGTTTAGAAGTTCAGGCTTGAGGTCAGAATTTGCGAGCTTATGGCAATAGAATACTTCTAAACACTTAAAAAAATACCCGCAGCCAAATGTACAAGTTTTTGCGAGCTTCTAATATAATAGGGCCCTATGTTAGTAACTATGCATGTCATGAACATGACATTATTTCAGAGAAAATCTTACTTTTTGATATATTTTTCTGTGTATGGAAAGTTTCCATATTGTGTGACTTGAGCATGCAGAGAGCATGTACTAATCTACTGGGTCTTTATTAAAGCGTTTCATATTTGACACCTACCACCTTCCTACACACATTTACAGAAGCTGACACCTTGTATAACTGCAAGCCCTGTTTCAAAAGAAAATATTAATGCAAAAAATAATGTATATAGCTTTTTCCTAGTTGCAATATAAAATATTTCCACAAACATCATTACGTTGCCAAAAGCCTTGTAAACATATAAGTCTTCACCTTCTTTTTGAAAATGTCCAATGATTGAATCTCTCAATTTGTTATGGGTAGAGAGTTTCACAGAACTGGAGCTCCATGACTAAAGTATCTAGTACTAGATGATACTCAGCAAGCTCTAGGTACATTCAACTAGCATGCACTTGCTGATTGAAGAGCAGGGGAATGGGTTAGGGAATTAAGAGTTCTTTCAGATAGCAGACCTCATAATTATGTAGTGCTTTAAGGGTCAGCAACCCAGCATTAAAATAAATTTGACCGGTAACCAGTGTTATGTGACAGGAGCGGGTCTGGTTTGTCATCAGCCTTGCTGCAGCATTCTGCGTCGTCTGCAGGAGGTGTAATTACTTATCTAAAAGTCCCAGGTATAATGCATTGCAGTGGTCAAGCTAAAAAGTCACAATGGCATGGACCAGTGTAGCCAGATCCTTTGAGTTAATCAAATGCTTAGTTGTTACCATAGTTTTAGGTAGTTAGTTCATACATGTTCTGTATAATGTATCTGTAATCCTCCATATTCTAGACCAGTCACCTAATTCTGCTTCCGTTTTGATTTTACGACTTAATTAACAACTAATTCGCATATTGCATATCAGAGGAGATCTTAAAAGGTTGAACTTGATGGACTGAAAGTCTTTTTTCAACCTCAATTACTATGTAACTATTTCGCTTTTAACCTCAGCCAGATGGCACCGATCCACTGTAGAAGATCCACAAGACACTCATTGATCAGTGATACTGGATCATTTGGGCTTGATCTAAATTATATATAGGTTTGTATATACAGGTGTGTCATTTTGTGGTCCTAGTGCATTTAGTGAAATGTTTTAGGACACTGGGCATATTTGGAGCCAAGAAACTTGGTTAATTTACTGTCCCAGGCTATAGAGCCTTATTACATCTGTGTTTAATCTATCATTGGCCTTCTTAGCCGATGCTGTGATTATCCTGTATTATTGATTGTATTGATCAAGGACAGTACTCCCTTAAGGAATAAACACAGCAGGAGGGTCCCCACAGAGCACTGATTGGGATGTTAAAGGAAACAGCAGATAAAAATGAATATTTACATAGAACTGCCATTCGAGTAGGATTAAGACTCTTTCCCCCCTTCTGGGGCACTACCATGTCATGGTAAAGGGGCTTATGTACTTCAATGAAGCTGTGAGCTATACCATGTTGGTTCACCCAAGGTAGGCAGGTCATAGCAGAGTTCAGACAAATCGCGGTCCACTGGAGAAGGAACTGGCAATCCACTCCAGTATCTTTACCATGAAAACCTTATGTATAAGCACAACCAGAGCCTGTGCTACAGTCCATGGGGTCACCAAGAATCAAACACGACTGAAGGACTGAACAACAACGCATCCATTGCTGCAACAACTGGAACCTTTACTGTGTTGCTTTAAACAATAATCCAGCTCTCCTCTGGTGTAACACTAGATAGAAGGTTAACTGAAACCCAACACAAACAAAATACTGTGGGTGGAGACAAGCCCACAATAGGACATAGCTGGACAACATGACCACATGTTTTGTTTTTGATTTACAATAAAGTTTATTCAATTTTACTTAATACCCGCCATTATAAGTAAATGTTTACTAGCACTTCCTGTATTCCTTTAAAGAGACACCATAAGAAATTATAGTTGCCATATAATTTCCCTACAGTGGCTATTGTAAACAAATCTACACCCATGTTGGAACAGCCTCCTGGGCAGATCCTTTTTCACATCCTGGTCACCTGATGGTGCTAATCTATAGCTAAATAAACAAGTTAAACCTTTTGTATAAGCACTACAATGGCCCTCGATAATATTCTATTCAGCTGATTTTTCCTAAATTTCTGTTGTCCATCACTGGATCTCAGATGTCCAAGATTTCCAGGAAAAGTATCAACTTTGTTTTATATCTAAAACTTCCCTATGCGATTTGTGGGATTTGGCTTTATTTTATGCAAAAGTGGGTTTTATTGTGAAAAATGGCTCAAAGCTCAAGATAACATTTGAAAAGGAAAGTAAAGTCAGTCAAATAGTTGCTGATGTTCACTTTGCAACTTTAGTGATCATCGGGTTTTAATTAACAGGATACTGAGGTCACCATATAAAGGCAAGTGTAAAATGTGTTTTCCTATTATATCTTACTACTAAATTAATTGAGTTATGAGCTTTTAAAGTTAGTGGTTTTAGGATGCTTCTATTCTCCTCCCCATTAGCAAAAAATATAACATGCTGAATCAGCCAACAAACTAGTTAGAATCAGCTGTGCAGGCTGAGTAAGGAAATGTTAGAGCCATAGGCTAGTGGTAAAATAAACTGACTATGGCACTTGAGCTTTAAATCCCATTACCTCCTTTTTTTTTATAAACGGTAATTTGTATTTTGGTTTCAAGATAACATAAAATATCTATATAAATTGTAAAGGGTCATATGAGATAAATATAGGTTTTGCAATGCTTTTAAAATAAATGATAAACTAAATACAACTATACCCCGTTTAGCGCTCTATATGCGTTTCTGAATGCAGAAGTACTATGTGAAAAAAGGGCTAAATAGGGCATAATATCCCTCTATCTGATTGTGCAGTGCACATATGGTAACGTCAATGTGCATTTAATGCTTAAAGGGCTACTGTAGTGGGTTAATAAAAATATTTTCTTTGTAATGTAAGTTAAATATAATGTAAAAAAAATAAAGTAGTAAATGTTTCCTTACTTTTTACCTCCTGCCCCCTCCCAGCTATATATGTCGCTGGGAACAGAAAGCTGTTCTGTTTGTGGTTGCATCATTAGATGCACTGGAGCACCGGTACAGATTTTTTCAACAATGCTACAGCCAGTAGTAGCAGATGTACTGCAGCCAAAGGGGTTTCTATTGGCTGCAACACTGATTAACATATATGATCTTGGGACAAAGTGCATCTAAAAATGCTGCCAGAAACAGACGGGGCAGGGGAACACAATAGAGAACTAGAGATGAGCACATTTTAAAAATTATGGGAAATGATTTACTGCTTTAGTTTCACAAATTACACTCCTTATTTACTTGATCTTGCAAATATAGGGCCTCATAAAAATTCCAGCCTTGTAAGTCTAATGTGTAGCACATAAGGGCTGCATGCTTGCAATTTGGCCGTTTTACGTTGCAATAAATTAAAAGTGATGCGAGCTACGAGCGAGAGACGCTATTTCCTAAACCAGTTCTCAGCCATCAGAGTTGCGTGCTTGAATGCAAACAATTAAGCAATCTCGTAGTTACGGGTTCAGATGGAGCCAATGGAAAAAGAGATTGATAGCGTTACGTAACTGAAAAAGGGGATGGTAGATTTCAAAGTCCTACGTGCTTCAATTACATTTTGCGATCGGACCCACATTCCAGATATAATGCAATATTAATAAAGCCGTAAATATGATATTCTATTACATGCGAGTTACACTATATGTCTTTTCACATTGATTGCAGGAATCGATATAACACAAAATATAATCATGAAATAAAATATCTTTCGGGGGCGATTTGCGGGCTTGAGAATGTTGTGCTAATAATTCTAAGACCTAACATCACTTTCCCTTATAATAAATGTACAGTAGAGTGTTGTTATTTGCATTACAAGTGCTACATATAGGACTTTACCCCCCTTGCAGGTGCTCTCAATCACATGTTGGCCTTTGGGCTCCATTTGCGTGTTATGTGCTTGCTCGCGAGTGCCCCTGTTGCAATTTAATAGCTTAATTGAAAACGTAGCATTTACGGGCTCATCGACTCGTAGGATTTACGTGCGCGAAGTTCAACGTGGCCTATTCTCGGCCGTCCTGCCTCTTAACACGCAAGTCCGCTGAAAGCAACGTTACAAGGCTAATTTAATACCCGTAAATCTGGAGTTACGGGCTACGTAGCCCCAATTTAATGAGGCTGATGGTCCTTTATTAAAGCAATACAAAGGCAATACAGTGGACATTTATTAGAGAAACGCCCTATGGACACTTATTACAGAAACTTTAACATTTTTGTTGATGATTTTAAAACAGAATGGTTAATAAAATTACAATAAAATTATTTCATGAAATATCAGTAAAAAATATTAAGTAAAACATGTTTCAGTTTCATTTAAACAAGAAATGCTCATATACGTCTGACTTTATTACTGCTCATTGGCTGATAGGGCTAAGTCCCCAAGAGCAGTTGAGCTTTTAAATCAGTTTATTGTGCACTGTAAAACACACTTTGGCACATTAATAGATGGGACAAAGAAAATATTTTTTTCATGTCCCATTACATAGCCAAATCTTAATAAAACTTTCCTCTGCGTGACTTCCTGAAGAAATATTTCTTTATATATCTGCATAAACACGTCCTTAATTTTAGGTTCAAACCTTCTTATTCAAATCCCTTAGAATAAGACTTTCTTTAATGGATGGCTTTGTACAATACATTTTTTGATTATTTTTTTTTGCAAGGACTCTCTCTGTACTTCTAAAAATGCGAATTTAGCTGCTTTAAGTGTAAATGCATTTTCCCTTATTGTGCGTTATAATAACCAGCAATCTGACTGCAGATGTAAATGTCTGTGTTTAGCAGCAGGACGCCCCCTGCATTTAGAAATCCCCACATGTTCTTTGTTGAGCATAGCTTGGTGCTTGTTCATTTTTTTCACTTTAAATAATAGATCATTTCATTTGCAACTCTTACAAACTTTTGATTTTAACTCATTAATCCCTAAAGGGAAGCAGAAAACAAGCATTTTTCAATCATTTAAAAGATTCCAATATTTGTAAAAATATATTAAGAACCTGTTCAAACTTCTTTGAAACAAACAGGAAATGCACAGAGCAAATGCATTATATAAATCTCACTGGTAGACAAGTACGACTCATACAGCTGTATTACTGCTTATTGGTTGACAGAAGTAAGTCCCAAAAGCAGTTAAACGTCTGGTTTAGTTTATTTTGCTCTGAGACCTTTATTTAAAAAAGGAAGTACACTATGACACTTTGTTAAATACCTTCTTTCTAATGCAGCAAAGAAAAAACTTTCCACGCCCCTTTAATATGACCGACTCAAGTATCTTCTGCAAAGTTATCCTCATGGATGCTCGTCAACTCAAATTCAATATGTCTAAGACAGAGCTCCTTATCTTTCCACCCTCTTCCTCAGCTCCCAACCCCCACTTATCTCTCACTGTTGACAATACCATCATCACTGCCACCTCCCGGGCCCGCTGTTTTGGGATACTATTGGACCCTTCCCTCTCTTTCATTCCTCACATTCAATCACTCATAAAATCTTGTCACTTTCACCTAAAAAACATCTCCAAAATATGCCACTACTTTACACAAGACACAACTCAAATTCTTATCTACTCTCCCATCATATCTCGCCTTGAATACTGCATCTCTCTCCTTGCTGGCCTTCCTATCACCCGTCTGTCCAATCCATTTTGAATGCATCCGCCAGACTCATCACCATACTAAACGCTCAGTGTCTGCAGCACCTCTCTGTCAGGCACTCCACTGGCTTCCCATAGCGTCTAGAATACAATTCCAAATCATGACCCTAACATATAAAGCCCTCCATAATAGTGCACCCTCCTACATCTCTGCTCTCATCCCAAAATACACTCCCACCCGCCCTCTTCGCTCTGCTAATGACCTTCTTCTTTCCTCCTCTCTCATCACCTCCTCTCACTCCCGTCTTCAAGACTTTTCTTGTGCTGCCCCTATTCTTTGGAACTCCTTGCCTCACTCCACCAGACTATCTTCCTGCCTCAAATACTTCAAAATCTCTTTAAAAACACATTTATTTAAAAAAGCCTATCATCTTTAGCCTCTTCACTCACTATGCATCTCTCACTCACCTGTACTTCACCCACACCCTTAGAATGTAAGTTTGCGAGTTTCATTCTTGTGAGGTGCTCTAGGGAAAGCACTGTGTATGTCTGATTGAAAGCTCAATAACAGGGTCTTCCATTATATTTCATTGTGGGGTTATTGTTTATACTTGTACCTAACCCCTGTATTGCGCTTCGGAATATGTTGGCGCATTATAAATAAAGGATAATAAAAGTTGACTTTGACACAAAGGGCTGAACTCACTAAAGACTAAACTAGTGGGTACCTGGATAGGATGGGCATATTCATCTGCACTAATAGAGTGTTGAATCTCTGTATTCACTAAGCTGTGTTCTCAATTCTTACTATTAACATTATTGCTCATTACAGTAGACTCTCAGTTATCCGGCACCCACAGCGATTGGTAGATGCCGGATAAATGTAGTTTCTGGTTGCTTGAGAGTTACATATAAAAGAGGCCTAGATGAGCTGCACATAGGATGCTCTGCTAAGTATATTTGTCAGTGAGGGCTGTTCTAGCAGCAGCAACTTTCACTCCTCACTTACACACAGGTACGTTTGGCTGGAGGGTGCCGTGCTGATCCCAAGGAATGTAATGCCAACACTGTCCTGGCTCAGTTACTCATGCCTGTCTGCTGCCAGGTAACGTTGAATTACAGAGACATACGGTGTATAAAATCTAGGTGCCTGTAAGCATTTTGTGGCATGACAACCTGGCTCCTGGTATTTTTGGAGCCCTGTAAAATTACATTTTTATTTATAGTACAGGATTTTTTTTTTTCTGGTTGATTGACAGTTCTGGATTTCTGGTTAACTGTATACACAGGGCTAATGAAGTAAAATGGTGATGTAATATGTGAGAACAAATTATTAGGTGAACAGAACGGACCACAAGCAATAAAATACAATTAGACATTAAATAAACTGATGCCAATGAGTTTAGGTCCCTGTTCCAAAGAGCTCACAATCTATAGGGGATGATTGGGAGTGTGATACAAGAGGGTGACAGTGCCAGGATAGACAGTGATCAAGTTATCTGCTGTGCCCACAGGAGATTGGCTGTGTGTTACGGGCTAGAGTTATCTGGTCGCCATAGAGTGGTAGGATGTACACATTAAAGGGCCACTGTAGTCCAAACATTTCTACCTTTCATGTAAAAGATCATATTTTATTTGAAAAAAAAAATAGTTTTTTCATGCCAAGTAAGTGGTCTGAAGTGTAGATAAATTACATTAAATCGAGATACAATGGGACTGTTTTATCCTCCTCTGTCCTGACATATTAAAGGAAACAAAAGAGTCAGTGAGCTTTATGGATGTCCAGATGGAAACATGTTGAGCTTCAACTGAATGTAGATAGATAAGAAAACACCATTAAAATAATGTCCCTGAGACTTTGTTTCCTCTCAGTTAACGTCAAAGATAATGGCAGATCAAACATAATGATTATCTGTTTCTAGGATGCTTTATTGGTATTTTTCTTACATTAATAGAACCTATTGTTCATGTAAAACTAAATTTTGGCAATGTATAAGACATGATAGAGAGAATGGACTACTGCAGCCCGTTGAGTTGAGTGGCCCGTTGAGTAGGTATGTGATGATATATTTTAGTTTTATTGATTTCTATAATCACTTTTATTAAACAGAAAGATGGTGCAATAATGAAAGAATCTGCCTCTGGGCTGTTATTTGTGAGTTCAAATCTTATAAGCTCCTGTTTTAATTCAATACGTTTTATTTAGTTTAAATAATTATTTTAACACTTAACAATTATTACTTTAAAAAAAAAAGTTAATTAATAATTAATTAACAGTTAATTAACAACTAATTCATTAATAACTAATCCGCATATTGCAGATCAGAGGATATCTTAAAAGGTTGAACTTGATGGACTGAAAGTCTTTTTTCAACCTCAATTGTTATGTAACTATGTAACTATGTAACACCCCCATATTTGTCTCAAGTCACCCTTTTAAAAATTATATTTCTTCTGCTTTGTCATGTAAGCTAACTAAGAATTATTATTTAAAAAGGGGATATAAACCTATACTTCATAGACTCTATCACCCTCTACATGACTAGTAATGGCTGAAAAAGAACAATTTAGCTATTTGCCCATTTAATATAGGTAATGTTGCCTACACAATTGGGTCAAATTAGTGCCCCAGGCTAATGCAGCTCATTAAAAGACATATTTAAGTTTCCTGGATTATGAATGCATCTGATAGAGGAGAATCAGTAGTGTATGAATACATGTTTTTAAAGTTTGCTAACTCTCTTGAGTTTGCAAGCAGGTGATTTTAAGAGTTAACAATCCTTAAAATCCCTGCTAGAATTAGCATAAAATTCATAACTCCTTTTGGCCAATCACTGGCAACTATAACATTGTTTCAATCTGTGAAGTCAGTTTGTGCAGCAAAGCATCATGGAATATGTAGTCTTGTTTTCCCTGCACAAGAAAGCAGTTCAGACATTTCTCTGTTGGTCTCTGCATTGTGCTGCTGTTGGCTTGAAGTTTGTATAGGGTTATACCCAATGCAGTGTTTCTATTGGTAAGTTCCAGGTTCCTATGTAGGTATCTCTGGGGGTGTGGATTTTTTTTTTTTTAAATCTGTATGTGTATAATGTAATGTATGTTTCTGATATAAGCAGCTTGTGTTAGATTAGATAAAATTAAAAACAGGGAAACTCAGATATACCTTTAACTACAAAAGCCTATAAGTCAATTCATTTAGCAACACATTTTCCACATGCTGTTTTCTCCTCTATCCAGTGGTAGAAACCAGTTTGAATCATGTTCTACAAGGTTACTATCAAGGACCTTGTCTGATGTCTCCTCTTTTTCCCTCTACTTATGATTTTCCTAATTTTGTCACTTTACCATATACAATATTAATCCCTCCACTGAATTTTTGGCTGTACAGGTGGTCCCCAAGATATGGATGAGATACGTTCCTGAGAACGTCTTTAAGTCGGATTTGTATGTAACTCTGATCCCTGATGATGAATAATAATAATAACAACAACAAAACTATAAGGGCTTATATGTTTATAATAATACAGTGTAATAATGTAATAATAATAGTATACCTGTACTATAATAATAAGTTACAGAAACTATTTTGCTCTCTCTCTTTTAATTCAAACAGACAGAACATAAAACAAACTAATACAAAAAGCTTTGTGAGCCCATTCTTAAGTAGGGTCTTCTGTATGTCAGATCGTCTGTAGCCTGGGGACCTCCTGTATATAAATGCCTACGTTGTGATGCTTTAAGACTAAAGATAGCTATTAAACATGCCCTAGCGCTACAGAATATGTCGGCGCATTACAAATAAAGTTTAATAATAATAACAATACCCTCCTGCCAAAATTCTTTTGGTCTCATATTGTTAAGAGGATACAGTGTAGGTCCCATATATGGCATAGTTTAAAATTATAGGTAATATCAAGTTTCAACCAAATGAATACTATTAAAAATGCATTGTATTTTAGAAAATTTACATTGAATAATAACATAAATAGTGTTTGTGTGCGTCTTACAGTTGTGTTCGACTCTCCGTGACCTCATGGACCACAACACACCATGCTGATCCACTTGGTAAGCATGGCAGAGATACTGGAGTGCAGTTCCTTCTCCAGTGGGCTACTGAATACAGCTTCTGGTATTCCTAGGTGGTCTCCCATCCAAGTACTGGCTTCTGGGTGGTGTACTGGAAACAAGCCCAGGTCACAGCAGTGAAAGCCCCGAATCCTAAACACTGGATCATTGGGGAACCCTACCATAAATAGTAGTGCTCCCTTAACAAGGGGGTAATAAGTCTGTTAAAAACATCTATTGTCACAAAGTACTAATAAAACTTAATGTGACTTTAGTTTTACTTAACTTCAAAAACTCTGACCTAATTTGCAACTTTTTCTCCCCAGTCAAAACCCTAAAAAACAAAGTGCCCATTACACCAACTGCTGGTCTTTCTTTCATGTTTTGTAAATGCTTTTTTGGTTGTACTGATCAATATCTTAAAATCAAAGCATATTTGCTCTGTGAGTCACCCAGGCCTCAAAGTCTCACTGTGTTCAATCAATCCAGAGCCTTCTCAAATAACTATTTCACGTGTCCTGTGCTAAGTTCAGTCTTTCTGTTGCTTCATTTGAATTAAAAGCCTTGAATAGATTTTAATAATGTACCTGCATTAGATGCATGAAAGCAAAGCTAGTTCTAGCAAGTAGACTACATTGTTTGATGGTGGGAGGTGTCTTTAGAGCTTAGGGCCCCTCCAGGTACATGAAGTGACAAACAGTAACATAGTATAGGTTTTCCAAGTTATGAGAGGGGGGGGGGGGGGGTGTACATGAGGGAGAGGATGGGAAGGAGTGAGGGAAGGGAGAGGGTTGGAAAAGTAGTGAGGGAAGACAGAGAGGGTGGTAAGGAGTGGGGAAAGAGAGATGGAGAGGGTGGAAAGGAGTGGGAGAAGAGAGAGAAATGGAGAGGGTGGGAAGGAGTGAGGGAAGAGAGAGAGAGATGTAGAGTGTGGGAAGGAGTGAGAGAAGAGAGAGAAATGGTTAGGGTGGGAAGGAGTGGGGGAAGGGAGAGAGAGGGAGATGATGTGAAGAAGTGAGGGAAGGGAGAGGGAGGGAAGAGAGAGAGAGACAGGGTGGAAAGGAGTGAGGGAAGGGAGATAGGGTGTTAAGAAGTGTGGAAAGAGAGAGATGGAGATGGTGAGAAGGGGTAGGGGAAGAAAGAGAGATGGAGAGGTGGGAAGGAGTGAGGGGAGAGAGAGGGAGAGGATGTGAAGAAGTGAGGGAAGGGAGAGGGAGGGAAGGAGTGAGGGAAGGGAGAGAGAGACAGGGTGGGAAGAAGTGAGTGAGAGGGTGGGAAGAGAGAGAAATGTAGAGGGTGGGAAGGAGTGAGGAAAGGGAGAGGGAGGGAAGAAGTGAGGGAAGGGAGAGAGGGAGATGGTGGGAAGGAGTGAGGGAAGGGAGAGAGGGAAAGGGTGAGAAGGAGTGAGGGAGAGGGTGGAAAGGAGTGGGGAAATAGAGGGAGAGGGTCAGAAGGAGTGAGGGAAGAGAGCGAAATGGAGAGGGTGAGAAGGAGTAGGAGAAGAGAGAGAGATGGAGAGGTGAGAAGGAGTGAGGGAAGAGAGAGAAATGTAGAGGGTGGGAAGGAGTGAGGGAAGGGAGAGGGAGGCAAGGAGTGAGGGAAGGGAGAGAGGGACAGGGTGGGAAAGAGTGAGGGATAGGGTGGGAAGGAGTGAGGGAAGAGAGAGAAATGGAGAGTGAGGGAAGGGATAGACATCAGAGAGAGAGAGATCAGATAGAGAGAGAGAGATAGGAGTGAGAGACAAACACAAGACACAGGGAGAGAGAGAGAGAGAGAGAGAGAGAGAGAGAGAGAGAGGAAAGAGAGAGAAACAGTACAGACAAGTAAACATCCACATAAAATTATATGATACTGTCATTTATGACGGGCAATTTGCTACCGGAAAATATTATGTAGAACCTGGTCAAACATCCTTGAAGATAATAGGAAGTGTCTGTCTGCACAGAGAGCTGTGGATCTGGTAGGCAGGCGAGTATGACTATATACCTGCATACTGGCTCTCAGGGGAAAGCAGTTTATTCTTCTCAAAAACCTTCATTTTAAAAAGAAATGCACTATTAAATAAAACATTATTTACTATGCTCTTTCAGATACAACAAAATAGTTTCCATTGTGCTTTATAATAAGCAGATACACATATATTTAAAGCTAACATATTTATAAGAAAAAATATTTGAAATACAATAAAATAGTGGGTGAAGCATCTAAAATCTCCCACAAATGCTAGGTTATAAATCATAAACAATAGAACAGGGCAAGAAGCTATTTCGTGTTATTTCCCATCCAAATTTACTGCGACCAATGATTGGCTCCTTATTGTTTCATTAATCTGCCTATTGAGACTAATGATCTAATGATGCCCCCTATGTAATCTCTACTGAGCATTGTCAGACTTTCCCACTCTTCAAAACCCCAAACAACTTTCTGAAACCTCATCCATTCAGACAAGATTACAACCCTGCTCCTTAATGTCTGTACAAGCAAACTCTGTTAATACACAGCCTGATCCTGATACCTCACCAGACAACCACCATCATTTTGGATGCGGATAACATTTTTTCTAAACATTTACATGTATTCAATTGTCACTTACCCACAATTACAGGGTCACAGCTTGCACATGCAAACCATGAACTCGTAAGTAGGATTTCAGGGGGCATGATCATGTGATCTGGTAATAATTAAGCAAGCCCGTAATTTACATCTCAAACAGAGCCAATAGTAAATGAGACAGTCATCATGACGTCAGTAAAACATGGAGGTTACAATTAACTGCAATTGTAGGCTAAGCATTAATACACGCAAATAAGTAATGTTTGCCGATCGGGTTGCACTCAAGCAATCTTGAAATACATTAAAGCATCTGTTTAAGTCCATGTGAGTGGCCTGATGTGTACTAACCCCTTGATTTCTGGGATTAATATAATAATGCCTTCCATTGCTTTCCCTGTATTTTAAAGTACAGTAGTGTGTGTTTGTTTGGTGCTGCAGTTATACAAACAGGTTCTTTAACCACTTTGCGGTTCCTATCTAGTACTCGTATAATTTTTTTATACATTTGCCATTTACAGGTTTGTTGTCAATTACGGGCTTGTTGAATTTTTGTAATTGAATATCGATTTTCCGTTTTTAGAGCTGGTAACATACACGGTGTGAAAAATCAATAGAGGAGATAGGACAGAGTTATGTTTTTGACAATTGAATGTATATATACAGCCAGTGAATATCCACCAGATCCCTCCTCTCAAAATTCAAGGTGTACCTAAGAGATCATTTGCTCCAGGAAGCATCCAGTACCTTCTCTAGTACAGTATTGTGGGAACTTAGAAATCGCCTTTAATATAAACTTCACAACCCCCCTCATGTGTTTGTTAGGCTGTTAAATAGATTGCAAGCTCTTCAGGAAGGGATGTCACTCCCAATGTCTACTTTCATGCAAATTGCACATGTACAATTAGATTGTAAGCTCCCACAAGAGCACGGTCCTCAGCTAATTCTCTACCAGTATTCATAATAATTTCATGTTTGGATAATATATTTACTGTACCCCTAACATTTTATCAAAAATATAGAAGCTTTAGAAACAGTGGTATGTATATTTATAAAAGTGTGTATATATATATATATATATATATATATATACACACACATGTATACATTTACATATATATCTTCACACACACACATATATATATTTATATATATATATATATATATATATATATATATATATATATATATATATATATATACAGGAGGCCACAGGAGGGCTGCGGGGGACACAAGAGCACTTGGGGGCTCCGCCTTTGTTTAGAAGTGAATGATAATAAGAGCATGAATAGCATGTGGGACCAATATATTTTAAGCAACTAGTACTGATGAAGGAAGACAATAAAAATGACATTTTCATGTCTATATATGCAACTGTATGCTGTCCTGATCATTGTTGTTTTCTAATAGCTCCTCTATTATTGCGTTTATTCATTGTTGGAGCTAATGAATGGAGAGCTCTGGTGCCAAATAATTTGGGAGCCTCCTAACCATTTCTCTATACAATGTACGTTCCAAAGGGATCATTATCAAATCCAAAAATCATTATTACTACATAGTGAATAGCTTTGCACTTTTATACCACAGACAACTAATTTTGCTTATCGACTCTTCAAGCAGGAATGACCATTGGAAGTTGAGGCATAAGAGATAGGGGAAGAAAGTAATGACCAATACAATATGTAATTATATATAATAAATAGCAAATTAAACGTAGTTGTCATTTTTTTAACATTTTAAAAACTTTTGAGACATTATTAATTCTAGTTCTTAAAGACAGAACCCTGAACATATGGTCTGGAGCAAGGGTGGGCAAGTTCCATCCTGGAGAGCCACACACAGGCCTGGATTTGAAGATGTCCTTTCTGTGCACAGGTGAGTCAATCAGGATGGCTGAAGAAGTGATTGACTCACCTGAGTGCAGCAGGGATATCATCAAATCCAGGCCTGAGTGTGGCACTCCAGGACTGAACTTGCCCACCCCTGGGCTAGAGCATGCTCTTAAAAGGACATGGAACTCTTTCCATGCATCAAAAATAAGTAGATTTAATTGGCAGACAAGTATGACTCATATATCTACATTACTTTTCACTGACTGACAGGGCCAAGTCCTCAGATCACTTAAACATTTGAATCAGCTTTTTTTCTGCTTTGAGAGCTTTATTTGAAAAAAGAAAGCACACCGTGGTACATTATCATATACCCTTTTTTTCAGATGCAACAAAGGAAAAAATGCTTTCAATGTCCCTTTAACATTCATGAAGTTCATGCGATGCATCAGCACAGATATCTGTTACTTATCTGAGTTATAATACAATAGAGATAAGACGCCTCTGTTATCTTGAAAGCAGCAGGGTATGTAATGAGACTGATTGGTTCGTCTAATAAAAATCCAACAACCTACAAAGCCCCGTTCTTATCATTTGTAAGATGTCAGGAGGCGAACGTCCCCTAAATCCAATGTCAGGCAAATGTGAGTGCTTGTGTTAAATCATTTATGGAGATCAAATTTGGATGCAAAGTAAAAGCCTCTTTAATGATGCAGTAAGGAACATGAAACTAGGCATGATAAGTGTGTGTATGGGGCAATATGCAGGAGAACAATATATTAGCCACTCTACCAACGCCTTTATTAAAACTAATTAAAATGACTGCACATTAAAACAGGAATCACTTATAATGCATTTCTTAATTAGTTCTCCTCTCCTCCATTAGCAACTTAATAGCAAAAGTAAATAATTATATAATGTAGCTGAAGTGTGGATTATAGCTATATTTAAACACGCTGCTTCACGAATATGTCCTTAGTCCTTCCTAATATCATTTATTTCTCTATTTCTGCCTTTTCTGCAATTATGCAGCTGCCTCTGATAAGTTTTATAATTAAAACTATTTTTCACAAAGCGATACGGGGCTTAGCGGGTCTCCTGCATCGTTTGGATCCAAGGACAATGCAACACTAAGTAGATATGGGATCAGTCATTACTTGCAGTGCTCAAACTGATCAATATCTCGAGTCCTTCTGGAAATGGATCAAAAGCCATTGTATTTACTTTCTATTTATTTTTTTCAATAAAATTAAATTTTTTACCATTTCATATTTATTTGATCTTCTTTACATCCATCCATTCCAAATTGTGTTAGTCGTCGTTTAGTCATTCAGTTGAGTCCAACTCTCCGTCGCCCTATGGACCACAGCACACCAAGTACATCCTGCGTCTGGTTGTGTTATATCATTACGGTTTTCATGGCAAAGATACTGCAGTGGGTTGCCAGTTTGTTCTTCTGTGGACTTAAGATTTGTCTGACCTCTCAGCTATGACCTGCCCATCTTGGGTGACCCTACATGTATAGCTCACAGCTCCTTCACCACTACAAGGTAGAGATCCAGAAGGGGTCCATTCCAAATAGAGACATATTATTATAGTGGATAATAAGTACAGATTCCCAATGGAAACAAACACTGTGGTTCCATTTTTTCTATATTAATTTGGATGACTAAATTTTATTATGGATAAAATGTTAAAAACTTTTATATGCACTTATTCTTTAGTTCTGATTTCCATTTTATTTGCTGACCTGATTCTGTCTGCTGCTTCCTCAACATGGTGTGCATCAGTTTCCCATTAAACCTGTTAAAAATACTGGCTGTTTTAGCGGCAATCAGCCTTATTAAATTGTGATTCGGCCAATTCTAACAGGCTCTATATAAGCACAGAGCATATTTATTTAACATACATTTTTAATTAGTGAATTTCTATCCATAAGAAAGGTCTTCACGAACTAAAAACTTCTGTAAAAAAATATGCTCTGTGCTTATAAAGCGCCCATTAGAATTGTCCAAATCACAATTTAATAAGGCTGCATGTTCCTATTGTTCTGATAGAAGTCCCATCCTAGCAAGTTTATCATCAGAAACTGCTCCACTATTTGGGGGTTTTACTCCCCCTGTTGTACGCAGTATAACGTGCTATCTAGATAAACGTTTAAATAAAATAATTTGGTTTTCTGTTTTTTAATCAAATGTAAAAATGTGAAGTATAGCAGCCAGTTTATAGATCTATTCTGCTGTGGATGTGACTTGAAACTCTACACAAAGTAAAACATGGAAGCAGATAAATAAATGGAAAGAAGATGCAGGGTATCTAAATAATGTTTACTTGTACATTGGTAGTGTACTATAAACCTGTTCAATTCGCCCTGAATTGTGATTCTAGTGTATAATATATTCATCTCATCCCTTCCACATTAAATTGATTTATAACCTGTAAAAGGCTTTTAAGGTGGGAATGTGTAAAACAACAGTTTTTATAATGTGTAAAACGCCATTTTTTATAATGCCAAAATGCACAAAAGCCATTGTTAGGATTTAGGATCCAAAGGTAAATGAACCCCAGACACGTACAGTAAATAAAATCCATAGCGTGATCCCACATAGTGCCCTATCAGTTTGAGCTGAATAATAAATTAGCCTGGAAACGTGAGATGGTAAAAGGATACATAATAAATCCTCTCAATTCATTTATATTCAACACGTTGGTGAGTTTATGGCTTCCGCAAAATCTAAGCATATAATACACAGTACATGTGTTAGGAATAAATATGTGTACTAAAGGAAGTGAGCGCATCAGAATGCAAATGGAAATCCAATCACCCTGGTTCAGCTCTAGTAAAGTGTGAATTGGTTGTTGTTGTTTAGTCGTTCAGTCGTGTCCGACTCTTTGTGAGGACTGCAGCACGCCAGGTACATCTGTCAGTCACTGCCCCTCTGAGCTCCCACAAGCTCATGTTGATGGCTGAAATGATCTCATCTATTCATCTCCGTCTCTGTCGTCCCCTTCTTCTCGTGCCTTCAATCTTGCCCAGCATCAAAGTCTTCATTAGGGAATCCTGTCTTCTCATGATATGGCCAAAATATCTGAGCTTCAGCCTCATGACATACCTTCCAGTGAACAGTTTGTCTTTATTTCCTATAGTATTGATTGATTGGATCTTGTTGCAGTCCAAGGGACTCTAAGCAGTTTTCTACAACACCACAACTCAAAGGCCTCAATTCTCCGGTGCTCAAATTTCTTTATGGTCCCGCTCTCACATCCGTATGTTACTACTGGGAATACCATAGTTCTAACTATAACCACCTTTGTTGATAATGTAATATCTTTACTTTTTACTACCTTGTCCAAGTTTGCCATAGCTTTCCTCCCAAAAGCAAACATCTTTTAATTTCATGGCTGCAGTCACCATTTGAAGAGATCTTGGATCCCAGGAAAATTAGGAAAACAGATTGGTGAAAAGGAGCAATTTACTGTGTGGTTATAGAAAAGTGACCCGCGTCATGCATGTCCAATAACTGTGTCCACTGAGTTCCCCCCAAAAACAAAACACTAAATATTGTATTCTTTGGAGTGTCCTAGAGAGGGGTTATCAGGTAGAAGTTGAGATTTTGTGCTCCGTCTTTGGTCCTGCAGAGCTAATTTGCACACAGCCCTTACGTGGTATGAGGATGACGTCTTCTACAATTAATATTTTGAAGTTCTTCTGTTCTATTTTGGGGCACAGAAAATATTCGATGGCTGGTTTTGGGAATACTGCACTAACCTGATTTCCTAATGTTCCCAACCTTCTCGTACGTTGACACAAGAGAGGTTCCACTTATGGTATAATTTAAATTATAGGTAATAACAAGTAGTTTATCAATTGATTGTTAAATTTAAAAAAATATATAAAATAAACATAAATTGAGGTTTGCAATTTTTACATGCCAATCAGCCACCCACTATGGTGGGTCAACTTTATTTGTTTCTAATACAATTAGAAACCTTGGAGGATGGGAGGAAATATTTATTTAGATAAGATTTGTATTCAGTACTGTTGAAAGGCTTCAATTTTTGTGTAGCCACTTGACTATACAACTTAACGGAAGAGTAAGCCCAATAAGATAACCCTCCGCTTCAGTCTACAGACAAATTAGCAGTAAAAGTGGAAGATGACAAAAAGTTTTTTTTTTTAAACTACAGTGGTTCTTTTAAGCTTTTTTATAATACACCCAGATTGGTTTACCAACAGTCTATACCGGTATTCTATTAATAGCAAATCACTTTGATCCTAAGTGAGATTGTACTTTTAAATAAACATCTTCAGTACACTTTTATGTGTTTATTTTAACCAAGTCTGCGTGCATCTTAAATTAGCTCTGCACTATAGCGGGAAAATCCATTTGCTAAAACTTTTTATGGTTACAAAAGCAATTAAACTCAACCGTGCATCCCAAATGTGTTTTCATTTTTGCACATCATTGAGTATTACACTGTTGACTTTTGAACATTTGTGAAGTTTTAATTAAAACAGCAATTAATATGAAGTGAACAAACAGACGTAATCTTCACATAGTTGGGAAAAATATTCCTTCTGAGTTCCTTCTTGGATCTGCTTTGTTTTGGAGCAATGATCGATTTACAGTATTCTGTAATACCAAAAACATCTCACCATGTTAGGCATTGTAATAAAGCAGTACTTGTTTACTGATCCAATGATTACAAGCATACTATACTCTTGGCAAAATATATGTTGTATTATTAATTTTTCATGAGAGTTATAAGGTTTTTTGTTTATGCAAATGACCCTTAGGGATTAGTCTCCCTAAGGGTGATAGGGGGAATCCAGACGTGGACCACTTGCTCACTGTGCCTTAGGGAGTTCAGCTGCACCTCACTGATGAAGCCCAATGAAGGCTGAAACGTACGTCTGGGGTTTGCTGTTTCTCCTGTTCAGGGTCGAATTGCCTGGTATTTTGGGGCTGGGTCACTCTAGTGAGCGGGACCAGACTGATATACTTCAGGATATTTCTCCCTGTGAAGGCACAAGTAGGTTATCATATCATGTCCACAGAACTAACCTATTAAGGTTAGTTCATTCTCTGATTGAGCACCTCTAACTTCGTTCTTTGAGTTATAAGGTGTAATGAAACTTGAGACATCATACCTACCATGGCAATCCAGTACCTGTCAACAAGCAACCATATATTTCAAATATTTGATTGATACCAACCTATGTCAACCAATATCTTGCCATGGCAAACCAACTGCAATCCATTATCTTCTCAAGACAACCAAGTCATACCAACTGCTACTTGTGCCTCTAAACAACATTTCATTACCTCACAACTGTCATTGGTACCTTCAAACACCACCTACAACTTTCCAACTGCAAGTAATACCAACCAACAATAGCCCTATACTTCCAAACTTGGATTTCTAACTTCCAACTACAAAATAAAACTTCTCAATTGCAATCTAACCTCCCAACGCCAACACATTACTTGCTAAAATGACAACAGTGACTCCTAATAACTATGTAGAGCTTCCTATATTCTGTCTAGTATCTCCCAGTGACCATTAACAAACTGCGGTCCAGTACCTACCATCGATAGCTCAGTACCTCCCAACTCTGACAGGGCTTCCCAAGAACGGAGGCCCTCTACAACCGAATACTTTCCAATTGAAATTACAATTTCTAACTATTCTTCTATGGTAGCTCTAATATATGACGAGCATGTCACTCCCACTATTTAGAGATGGCAGACTTCTTGAGGTCATTGAGGCATAGTTAAGGGGATTATATGCTTGGTTCAGTGATGTCATATAGAAGGTCTGCCTTACATTCTCCTACAATCAGACTTAATCAATAACATTAGTAGTTCCTTATTTTTTCTATGTTTTATTTGAAAAGCTTTGGTGTGTCCATTATGTTCGCACTGGCATATGATGGACAAAAAAGACATATAAATACCTTTCAATTTTTATATATAATTTCTTTTTTTTCCACTTCTGATTGGATAGCAGCATTATAAATACATATCCAAGGGTGATGTTTCACAGACTGAATTATTGCAACAAGATGTAAGTTATCTAAGTACTTTTATACTTATTTTGAATCAATGACCCACTACATCAGCTGTACAAGAACAAATGCTTACCATTAGTATTTGCTCATATAAGTATTCCTTTAAATGTTAATAAGGATAAAAATTAATTAGGCAGAAGTAATTAATTCACTGAATGAACGTGACAGCCATTTTCTGTGTCCCTGATAAAATATTTGCAGACTCAGTTTTTAGGAAGCTTTACATTCTTGGAGCCTACAACAGAGGCAATTAATTGTAAGACTTAAATGTCTTTCTCTTGCAATTAACGTTACCCTCGACATCACGTCCCCAGCACAGCGTTCACTTAATGCAAATATCAGCACTTCATTCAGTCGCAGTTTGTAATGCACCAAAAACTTAACCGGGATCCATTTCCAGGTCCTGTTCCCCTGGAGGTGGTTCAGAAAGCAATCTGCCGTCTTGTTAATGGGATGCTAGTTTTATTTTAAGACTGTGGGACTCTGGAGGGTTTGTGTCACTGCTAGTAAAGTCAGAGCAGCAGACAGGAGAGATGCACTGTGTCTGACCTCGGATAGTGGGGGTCTTCATAGATAGATGACAAAGCTAAACAAGGGAGCATAACAAGATTTATGGATTATTTCTCCTTTACAACTAGTTTTACAGCTAATTTTCCATTTACAAGTAAAATAAATGTTTTATATGGTTTGTTTGCGTGACTTCAGATCGCTGTTGGGCATTTATGTTGTTACAGATAAAGATATTGCCCAAGATTCTCAAGTCATAAATAATACTTAGAAATACAAGACATTATTGTAGCATTAGGATTTATGCATTATTTTTATCTGCCATCTGCATACTAACCTCTCTTTCTCTCACTTTCTCTTTCTCTCTCTCGCCTGTCACTCTTTTTCTCTCTTGCATTCTCTCTCTCTTTTTCTTCCTCTCTGACTCTTTCCCTCTCTTTGTCTCTTTTGCATTCTCTCTCTCGCTGACTCTTTCCCTCTCTGTCTCTCTTTTTCTCTTTCGCATTCTATCTCTCTTTCTCTTTTCCTCTCTCTCTCTTCTCTCTCTTTTTCTCTTCATCTCTCTTTCTCCTGCTCCTCCACTTGCAGTGACACAGCAAAGTAAAACTTCAACTTCACTTATATTGACACAGAAAATGCTCCAATTGTTGCCTCAATGCAAAAACTACACGTTTGCATAATATATCTCTCTTTCTCTCTCTTGGATCCTTTCCCTCTCTCTGTCTCTCTTTTTATATGTTGCATTCTCGCTCTTTTCCTCTGTTTGTCTCTCTTTTTCTATTTTGCAGTGTTGCTCTTTCCCTCTCTCTCTCTTTCTCTCTCTCTCCAACTCTTTCCTTCTCTCAGTCACTCTTCCCTTTTTTGCATTCACTCTCTTTCTCTCGGACACTTTCCCTCTCTTTGTCTCTTTTTTTTCCTCTTGCATATCTCTCTCCAGTGGCGGAGCTAGAGAATGAAGGGTCCTGGTGCAAAAAAAAGTTTTGGGCCCTCTCTCTGGGGGGTTGTAAAAAATGTCCTGCACTGGGCCCTACCGGAACCAAATGACTCTGTGCTCCTTCCTAGACCCTGTCCCATAACTACTACCCTCCCGAAAGCCCATTCCCACAATAGCAACCCTTTCCAAGACCCTTACCCATTGGTGCTCCACCCTCAAGACCCCTTTCCTGTATATATATATATATATATATATATATATATATATATATAAACGTCACCCCCACACACCCCTGTTAGTCATCCGCACCTAGTCTTTGCCAGTAGTTGGAGTTTCCAATTTCAGACCAAGGGTGGGGGTGCAGCCAAGACAGCAGAGGGGCTGTAATGGGTTGGACGGGGTGGGGGGCCCCAAGTGGCCCCTATACTACAGAAAAATAAGTAAATGCCCAAAAATGTTTTACAAATTACACAGCAGTGGGCCCCCCAGAGGAGGGCCCCCGGTACACTGCACCACCAGTCAATCCGCCTCCGTCTCTTTCTCTCTCAGACACTTTCCCTCTCTCTGTCTTTTTCTATGTTGCATTCTCGCTCTTTCACACTCTCTCTGACCATTTCCTTATCTCTGTCTCTCTTCCGTTTTTTGCCTTCACGCTCTTTCTCTCTGACTTTTTCCCTCTCTCATTCTTTTCTTTCTTGAATTCTCTCTTTTTCTGTCCATCTATCATTATCCCTC
The DNA here is from genome assembly GCA_027410445.1 of Discoglossus pictus. Lineage (NCBI taxonomy): Eukaryota > Metazoa > Chordata > Amphibia > Anura > Alytidae > Discoglossus > Discoglossus pictus. Next base: position 56,312,927 of record CM050168.1, read on the forward strand.
TCTCTTTTTCCTTCTTGCATTCTTTGGGCCTCATTCAATTGCGATTTGGCCGATTGAATAGGGCTCTAAATAAGCACATAGAATATTTATTTTAAAGACGTTTTTAGTTAGTGAAAACCTTGCTTTTGGATAGATGCTTACTAACTAAAAACTTATTTAAAAAATATATGTTATGTGCTTATTTAGAGCCCTATTCAATTGGCCAGATCGCAATTGAATGAGGGCCTTTATCTTTGTCTGTCTTTCTCTCTCTCTCTGACTGTTTTCCTCTATTGTGCCTTTTTCTCTCACACACTCTCTCTCTAACTCTATCTCTCCCTCTGTCTCTTTTTCTCTCTTCCATTCTTTCTCTGTCTTTCTCTCTCCCTCTTTACCTCTCTGTGTCTCTTTCACCCTCTCTCTCTCTCTCTCTCTCTCTAACTCTTACCCTCTCTCTGTCTCTCTTTTTCTAGCTTGCATTCATTCTCTGTCTTTCTCTCTCTCTCTGAATCTTTCCCTCTCTGTCTCTTTCCCTCTTGCTTTCTTTCTCTATCCTTCTTTCTCTGACTCTTTGCCTCTCTCTCCATCTCTCTCTCTCTCTCTTACTCTCTCTCTGTCTCTCTTTTTCTCTCTTGCATTCTTATCTTTCTCTCTGCACAAAAAGTACACAGATCGCTACATACTTTACAATCAGCTGTTCAGATCCACCCACTAAAAACTCTGTATTTCTTTTAAATAACACATCAGAGCCAATAATTGCTGATTATCCCTAGGGATCTGAATTTATTAATCAGTCCAAGTCATATATAAGATGATTAAATAAAAAAGAAAAAACACATAGAGTATCCAATAGAGAAATATGAAGAGTTATATTTAATATATTAAAAAACAATTATACTCAAATAATTACAGTTACAGCATTTACAGTTCTTTGAAAACATTAAAAGAATCCAATACATATGGGACGAAAAACATAAAAATCTGGACGGAGATAAAAGTTAGAATCTTATATATAGGATTATAATGAAAAGTACTAACCCGTCTTAAGGCATAAACGGAAGCATATATATAATAATAAGGTTCTAAAAGATTCTAACAAAAAATATAAAAAACAAAATACTGTATATACTCGAGTATAAGCCGACTCGAGTATAAGCCGAGGAACCTATTTTACCACAAAATACTGGGGAAAATGAGTGACTCGAGTATAAGCCGAGGGTGGGAAATGTGCTGCCCCCTGTGTCCCTCTTGTGCCCTCTGTGTCCCCCTCTTGTGCCCTTTTCTTGTGTCCCCACTCTCTCTCCCCTGTGTCTCTTCTCCTTTCTCCCTCCCCTGTGTCTCTTCAACCCTCTCCCTTCCCTGTGTCTCTTCAACCCTCTCCCCTACCTTATCACCCTCCTCATTCTCAACCTCCCTCCTCATTCTCAACCTCCCTCCTCAACCCCCCTCCTCATCCTCAACCCCCTCCTCAACCCCCCTCCTCATCCTCAACCCCCTCCTCAACCTCCCTGCTCAACCTCAATCCCCCCATCCTCAACCCCCCGATCCTCATCCTCAACCCCCCCTCCTCAATCTCCCTCCTCAACCTCAACCCCCCTCCTCATCCTCAACCTCCCTCCTCATCCTCCCTCCTCATCCTCAACCTCCCTCCTCAACTCCCCTCCTCATCCTAACCCCCTCCTCAACCTCCCTGCTCAACCTCAATCCCCCCATCCTCAACCCCCCGATCCTCATCCTCAACCCCCCCTCCTCAATCTCCCTCCTCAACCTCAACCTCCCTCCTCATCCTCCCTCCTCATCCTCAACCTCCCTCCTCAACCCCCCTCCTCATCCTCAACCCCCACCTCAACCTCCCTCCTCAACCTCAACCCCCCATCCTCATCCTCAACCCCCCCATCCTCAACCCCCTCCTCAATCTTCCTCATCAAACTCAACCCCCTCCTCATCCTCAACCCCCCTCCTCATTCTAAACCCCCTCCTCAGCCCCCCTCCAAAACCTCTCTCCTCAGCCCCCCTCCTCAACCTCCCTCCTCAACCCCCCATCCTCATCCTCAACCCCCCCATTCTCATCCTCAACCCCCCCATCCTAAACCACCCCATCCTCATCCTAAACCCCCCATCCTTATCCTAACCCGCCCCCCGCCATCATCATCCTCATCCTAAAACCCCTCCCTCTCTTGTGCCCTTTTCTTGTGTCCCCCCTCTCTCTCCTGTGTCTCTTCTCCTTTCTTCCTCCCCTGTGTCTCTTCAACCCTCCCCTTCGCTGTGTCTCTTCCCCCCTCTCCCTTCCCTGTGTCTCTTTCCCCCTCTCCCTTTCCCGTGTCTCTTCCCCCCCTACCTTATCACCCTCCTCATTCTCAACCTCCCTCCTCATTCTCAACCTCCCTCCTCAACCCCCCTCCTCATCCTCAACCCCCTCCTCAACCTCAACCCCCCTCCTCATCCTCCCTCCTCATCCTCAACCTCTTTCCTCAACCCCCCTCCTCATTCTAAACCCCCTCCTCAACCTCCCTGCTCAACCTCAATCCCCCATCCTCAAACCCCCGATCCTCATCCTCAACCCCCCCATCCTCGACCCCCTCCTCAACCTCCCTCCTCAACCTCAACCCCCGTCCTCATCCTCAACCTCCCTCATCCTCCCTCCTCATCCTCAACCTCCCTCCTCAACCCCCCTCCTCATCCTCAACCCCCCACCTCAACCTCCCTCCCAACCTCCCTCCCAACCTCCCTCCTCAACCTCAACCACCCATCCTCAAACCCCCATCCTCATCCTCAACCCACCATCCTCATCCTCAACCCCCCATCCTCAACCCCCTCCTCAACCCCCCTCGTCAACCTCAACCCCCTCCTCATTCTAAACCCCCTCCTCAACCTCTCTCCTCAGCCCCCCTCCAAAACCTCTCTCCTCAGCCCCCCTCCTCAACCTCAACCCCCCCCTCCTCAACCCCCCATCCTCAACCCCCCATCCTCATCCTCAACCCCCCATCCTCATCCTAAACCCTCATCCTTATCCTAACCCGCCATCCTCATCCTAAAACCCCCTCCTCACTTTACCCCTCCTCATCCTTTACCCCTCTAAATACCTCCCCCTCTCCCTTTCCCCTCACTTACCTCCATCTGCAGCTTCTCCTCCGGCCTCCACGCTCCTTCCTGCGTCTTGACCCGGCCAATGCTAATGACGTGGAGCGCATGTGACGTTACGTCATTAGCATATACCGGGTGCCGACGCAGGAAGGAGCGGAGGCCGGGGGAGAAGCTGCAGATGGAGGTAAGTGAGGGAAAAGGGAGAGGGGGAGGTATTTAGAGGGGTAAAGTGAGGAGGGGTGTTTAGAATGAGGAGGGGGGTTGAGGATGAGGAGGGGGAGAGGGAAAGAGACACAAGGGGGGGTTAGAGAGACACGGGGGGGTAGAGAGACATGAGGGGGTTAGAGAGACACAGGAGGGTTAGAGAGACACGGGGGGGAGGGGTTAGAGAGACACGGGGGGAGAGTGACTCGAGGATAAGCCAAGGGGGCCCTTTTTAGCCTTAAAAAAAGGGCTGAAAAACTCGGCTATACTCGAGTATATACGGTAGATCTCATAAAAATGCAGCGCTGCTATGTAAAACTATTTAGGTAAAGTAGCCCTCTTCCGCCAACGCGTTTCGCTAAATAACATCTTTCGGTTATAGCAAGAGGTAACAGATGCCTTAATGATTGATCAAAAAAAAAAAAAATAACTGATACCTACACATTGCAAACTTCAAATATATGTTGACTGTAGGAAAATGCAATTGTTTAATAGCATTGAAATGACACCACTCTTCACGTTAACGCTGCCTGAGGAGGGAGGATATTAAGGTTTGACTACAGCTTAGAAATGCATGCATTTGTGTGGTTGAATTTTTTAAATAAGTGATTAAAACCAGCATCATAATCAGTGGCGGAGTTAGAGAATGGGGGGTGCAAGAAATAATTGGCCTCCACCCGGTACCAACTCACTCAATGCCCCTCCTGAAGACCCTTTCCCATAGGAGCACCCCCCAAGACACCTATCCATAGCTGGGTCCCCCTCAGAGGAGGGCCCTGGTGCACTGCACCACTGATAGCTCTGTCCCTGATCATAATCTCTTTTGATCCCAGCATGCACCTCTGCATGTGCACCAATGAGAGTGCTTGGAAGCATGCAGAGAGTTTAAAGTCAAGTCATGAAGCCAAGTTTATAAGCCAAGCACAACCAATACAACAGACATCTAGGAGTTGATTTACAGACTGTAATGAAGTCTGTACAATAGGTAATAAATTAAAGGCAGTTAAAGAACAAAATAAATAACAGCAATTTATTGAGTATGTAAATGTGGCATCTTAATAAGTGTACAGTATTCCTGACTGCAATGCACTAAATTACACCCATATCAATCTGAGCTTTGTTTAACACAAGCTCCATCTGCACTAAGTATCTCTGCTCATTTCCTGCCTTCAGACTTAAAAGCATTACAGCATCTGTCTGAAACAATACAATATATCTGGCATGTGATTGCGAAACAGCGCTGTATAATATCACTACAAATCGTGCTGATCTGTTCCATGGAAGAGTCAATCAGTCTGGGCAAATTACTGGTTAGCATATCTATATAGAAAGAAGTATGGCAGTGTGCAACAGTGTAGCATTCCAATCAATACACAATAAAGGCCGAAATGCTCTTTGGTTTCCACAGGCAGACATGGGGTTAATGGGCAGCAAATGTCTTGTAAATACCGCACTGGGTGATCTGTGATTTTTTTTATCCAACCTTTGCATTTCTGCTCTCAGTTTATCCTCATTTCCAGCCTGAATTTCCCATGTCCCACAGGGGAAATCTCATGTCATGGACATTAAAAAAAAGACTCCAGCTTCCAGTATCACATATAATAGTTGTCAAACTGCAATTTGAGGGCCGCAACTGCAAGCCTTGTAAAGCGAGGCGAGCCGTTAAAACATTAAAGGACGCAGGACTTAGACTGCAAGCAGTTGAGGAACGTGGGAAAAAATTCCGACCTCTGAAAAATAGGAATTTAACGGCCGAACCACGGTAATCGAAAAACACGGAAAACAAGAAAAATAATAAATAAATAAATAAATAAATAAATAAAAACACACACAGCACAGGGGGAGAGCCAGGAAGCCTGGGAGTGAGGTTGCAAGTGATTTTGACCCATATTTGGTGTTTTTTGTCAATCCAAAATCGGCTAAGCGAGGAAAAAAACAGAGGACAAAAAAACGTAAACAATTCTGAAACTGCATGAAAATGAGGCTGAGCAAAGCCAGGGACGCGGGACTTTGAAAATACACGACAGCAAAGACAGTAACACTTAAACGAACAACGCCAGGCACGCGGGACTTTGACAATAAAACAAACGGCAGTCAGCGCGCGCCACACAAACATTCAGCAGACACACAGAAGAGAAACACACAGGGAAGAGACAGGGGGAGATGGGGGAAAGAGACATATGGAATTCCCAAGCACTAAACTGCCAGGTTAACGAACCCTGCAATGAGCGGCCCGTACAATAGACAGGAGGACCAAAGGCGCTCATCCCGGGGCTCACGAAGAGCACCGCGAGCGGGAGAGGCTTGCAATGAGCGCCGAAGGTGCTCAGGGGAGCAAAAGCCTCGCATGGTGTGGCAAACAGCATTGCCTGGCTTGCAGTTTTTTGACGGGCAATTTGCTAGTACTATTTAGAGAATAGATGAAGTGAGCATGAGCAGCATAATCCAACCAATCAGAAAAAAACGTTGTAATTCCGGCCCCCAAAGCATTACGTTCTTCCTGGATAGCCCTGTCTCCCCGTCAATAGGATCAGTCTATATCAGTATTTTTACTGGGAAGGTAGATACCCCAATGCAACAGTCTCAATTGGCCCTGGGACCTTTCCTGATATATGATGTGCTCGCTCCCACATCGGCCTGCTGTTCTGCCTGCTGCAACTTTATTTACTTTGTTTTAAGGGTGTTATTAGGGTTAGGGGTTAGTTTTTAGGGTTAAAGTATAAGGTTATGGTTTACAGACAGATTTAGGGTTACAGTTAGTGTTAGGGTAGTGGAAAATAACACATAGTAAAATAGTGGTGTGAACAGCAGCCATCAGGTAGTGCACTGTGGCAGACAGATAACAGGAAAGATCATGGCCCTGTCTCTTTTCTTCCCCCTTCACTTTTCTCTAACATGCTCTCTGTTACTTTTGTAATACCCACATACCCTATAAATAAGGGGTTAAAAACTTGCTGTAGCTGGGTAGAGGTTACACATGTCAATGCACTTTTTCTTCTTTGTTCATAAAGTCAGATATATTTTATTATCAGTAACTAATACGGGGCGGGGGGATGATGGAAACCTCTTAAATGGTTACACAAAAGCTGTCTGCTTTTTCATTGCCTGGGGGAAATCAGTGAAAGGAGTCCAGCCTGGTAATAGTATGATCAGGAATTATTTCCCCAAAAATCATTTGTAGAATCACACGGGCCGCCGGGTAAATAATCGGAAGTATAGGATTTGCTATGTTGTTCTTCATGTTTTATTTCAATAGTATAATTGTATTATATATATTATATATTTATACATAATAATATATATATATATATATATATATATATACTCACATAATAATGATATATATATATATATATATATACAGTGCCTTGCAAAAGTATTCACCCCCTTGGCATTTTTCGTGTTTTGTTGCCTCACAACCTGGAATTAACATGGATTGTTTGATGATTTGCATCATTTAATTTACAGAACATGCCCACAACTTTGAAGATGTTTTTTTTTTTATTGTGAAGCAAACAACAAATAGGACAAAATAACAGAAAAAGTCAATGTGCATAACCATTCACCCCCCTAAAGTCAGTACTTTGTAGAGCCACCTTTTGCTGCAATCACAGCTCCAAGTCATGTTGGATAAGTCTCTATGAGCTTGCCACATCTTACCACTGGGATTTTTGCCCATTCCTCCTTGCAAAACTGCTCCAGCTCCTTCAAGTTGGATGCTTTGCGCTTGTGAACAGCAATCTTTAAGTCTGACCACAGATTTTCTATTGGATTGAGGTCTAGGCTTTGACTAGGCCATTCCAACACATTTACATGTTTCCCCTTAAACCACTCAAGTGTTGCTTTAGCAGTGTGTTTTTAGGTCATTGTCCTGCTGGAAGGTGAACCTCCATCCTAGCCTCAAATCACGCACAGAGTGGTACAGGTTTTGCTCAAGAATATCCCTGTATTTAGCACCATCCATCTTTCCCTCAACTCTGATCATTTTCCCAGTCCCGGCTGCTGAAAAACATCCCCACAGCATGATGCTGCCACCACCATGTTTCACTGTGGGGATGGTGTTCTTTGGGTGATGTGATGTGTTGGGTTTGCGCCAGACATAGCATTTTATTTGATGGATGAAAAGTTACATTTTAGTCTCTTAAGACCAGAGCACCTTCCTCCATACATTTTGGGAGCCTCCTACATGCCTTTTCGCAAACTCAAAACGTGCCATTTTGTTTTTTTATGAAAGTAATGGATTTCTTTTGGCCACTCTGCCATAAAGCCCAACTCTATGGAGCGTACAGCTTATTGTTGTCCTATGTACAGATACTCCAGTCTCTGCTGTGGAACTCTGCAGCTCCTTCAGGGTTACCTTAGGTCTCTGTGCTGACTCTGATTAATGCCCTCCTTGCCCGGTCCGTGAGTTTTGGTGGGCCGCCGTCTCTTGGCACGTTTGCCATTGTGCCATGTTATTTCCATTTGGTTATGATAGATTTGATGGTGCTCCTGGGGATCATCAAAGATTTGGATATTTATTTAAAACCTCACCCTGACTTGTACTTCTCAACAACATTGTCCCTTACTTGTTTGGAGAGTTCCTTGGTCTTCATGGCAGTATTTGGTTAGTGGTGCCTCTTGCTTAGGTGTTGCAGCCTCTGGGGCTTTTAAAAAAAGGTGTGTATAGGTAATGACAGATCAGGTGACACTTAGATTGCACACAGGTGGACATCATGTCACTAATTATGTGACTTCTGAAGGTAATTGGTTGCACCAGAGCTTTTTATGGGCTTCATAACAAAGGGGGTGAATACATACACACATGACAATTTTCTGTTTTCTATTTCTAAAAAATAGTTTTATGTATATATTTTTCTCATTTCACTTCACCAACTTAGACTATTGTGTTCTGATCCATCACATAAGATTCAGATTAACAAAACATTGAACTTAAGGCTGTAACCTAACAAAATAGGTAAAAAGTCAAGGGGGTGAATACTTTTGCAAGGCACTGTATATACATACATATATATATATATATATATATATATATATATATATATATATATATAATATGTATAATAACTGTATACATTTATCAAGTTCTGTCTCTGTGCTTACAAGAACCTCATCTTACCATAGAGCTTACTCATAGTGTATAAGGGGTTATTTTTTCACCAGATTTGGTGCTTTTATATTGTTTTATAGTTCTGGGTTTTATTACATTTTGAATTGGTTTGATAGTGGCAGCATTATAATAATCATTTTAGAGTATTGTTGTTGTTGTTATTGTTTAGTCATTTATGTCCGACTCTCTGTGACCCTACAAACACATCTATCGTTATGTCCCTGGCCGTGCTTTTCCATAAGGTTATTTTGGCATAGATACTGGAGTGGGTTGCCAGTTGCTTCTCAATTTGTCTGACCTCTCTGCTATGACCTGCCTATTATGGGTGACCCTACATGGTATAGCTCACAGCTTCATTGAGGTACACAAGCCCCTTCATCACGACAAGGTACCAATCCAGAAAGGGTTTTGGATTATTGGTAACCAATAAGTCATTGTAAGTTATTGACAGCTTAGATAACATATTTGATGGTTAATTATCTCACACCCATACTAGATGGAGACCAGTAGGGTTTCTGTTACAATGTATATTTGCAATTGGTTGTTATTACAAGAAAATCAAAATCAGTGTTCAATGTATATTTTCCAATTAAAGACATTTTTTCTAAATCTCATTGAATGTAAAAGCTGTTTATACATAATAAATGTATACAAAACAACAGAGTATGTACTTGCTGTTTTCACTAGCTTTATTAAATCTATTTATCTATTTGCTGTCTAAAAGGTATTTATGCAGCCCTCTAATATTAAGCTGGAAAAAATATAAATATAAATATATATTGCGGCATGCCTACCTTTTAATTTAAATAAACAGATAAAAGAGCATTAGACTATCTTTTAAATAAAGTTTTGATAAATCCAAATGCAGCTTATAATTACTGTTTATATTTTAGTGACCCTAGACTGACATGGATCGCTATCTTGTCATGGTGAAGGGGCTGGTGTAATTCAATGAAGCTGTGAGCTATGCCATGAAGGGTCACACAAGATGAGCAGTTCAGACAAATCACGGTCCACTAGAGAAGGAAATGGCAAACCATTCCAGTACAAATACACTATAAAGTAAACAGAGTTTGATACAGTGGCCCTTTAATAAAATAGAATAAGAAAAGAGAATAATATGAAGGTGGCTATAAAGAAATGCTGTAAGCAGTTATCGATTAGGTAGAGCAGTGGTTCCCAAACCCCTCACTAAGACCCACCAGACAGGCCGTGATTTAAGCCATTGCCTGTCTGGTGGATCTTGAGGAGAGGTTTGGGAACCAGTGATGTAGAAAATTGTAGTGAATATAGCCCACTTTGCATTTGTTCGAATAAAAGGGCAATAGACCATTTTCCAAAATATCCCATTAGTCTAAACTGTGCTTTTATGTTTTCTTCTGATTGTAATCACAAGATCACCTTGATCCTCAAATAGCCCAAACAAGGCCTCATCAGCCTCCAGACACATTACAAGACAGTAAAACATCAAAGAACCAAATAGCCGACAGATTTAGATTTTTCTTACATATGAAAAACTGACACTTTGTTTAATCAAAAAGCTGATAGAAGCCGCGGCTCCGACTTTGATAAATCAAACTGCGTTAAACGGCCATATTTTATCTTTCAATATAGATTTTTGGGGATGTATTCAGTAAGTGAAATCGGAAATAACATTGTGTGTCAGGAACTAATGAGCTCTCATCAAATATTTTTGAGACATCAATCTAAGGAGGGAAAATGTTATTGATTAGCTGCTGGGATCTGTATTCGTAGGAATGATTAGAGAATATAATGCTTTGCGCATAAGAGCGGCGCTATCAGACAGATTGGCTCATTAGCGATAATACTCTGCAAAATAACTCTGCTCTCCTTTGTTCCAGGAAGACATTTCTACTGATTAAAAGAAAGACAATATTGCAGAATAAAACAAGAAAAAATGAATATTCAACACAGCTCTGCAACAGATAAGATTCACTTTAATCCAGCAAAAAGCATTTTGGAAATGGAGACATTAATAGAGAGAACCAGATGGCACAAAAAGTGAGATGTTACTGACAGTTATTTTTAAATTGTTTTTTAGGTGTCAATGAGTCAAGGAAATGTGAAGCAGACACAGAATAGAGGAATCCATTAAGGTAAAATAAATATATTTCAAAACAGAAACGCTGAGCATAGTACTGACCAAGTAACTGTAACAAATTAAAGGCATATCTACATTTCCAGGATTATGAGTGCATCTGATAGAGGAAAATCAGTAGTGTATGCAAACATATTTTTGCATGAAAAAAATAAACAATTACAAACATTTACAAAATCACACTGATGTTTACTAAATATTTTCAGTTTGCAAACTACAGCTTTTGATGGTTGACACCCCTGTAAATCCCTGCTAAGATTAGCATAAAATTAATATTTTGTTTTGGCCAATCAGGAGAAAGCAGAGGTTAGTTGATACATTTGTATCATATTCTGGGGTTCCTGTGCTGCAAAGCAGCCTGGGATATGTAGTCTCTCTCTCTCTCTCTCTCTCTCTCTATCCTTGTGGTCTGATTCAGCTGTGAGCTCAGACCCCACCCAACCATGTGATTCCATCCAGTAGCAAGTACTTCCTATGCATACTTGGTTATGTTAGCTCCCTGTGGGTGTGCAAAGCTGGATTTTACTCTCTTGCCTATAACTTTGTAAGTACATTTATCTATATAACACATATTTTTCTGATAATCACAGCCTGTTTCTTATCAAACATTTGAAACCCATGAAACTTATATATACATTTAATATTTTCGTAGACTGGAATATTATTCACATGTTTTTGAAATTTGTAAGACATTAGCAGCTGTGTAAACTCAGGGTCCACTTCGGGATTGCTACCTTGTCATGTCGAAGGGGCTTTTGTACTTCAATGAAGCTGTGAGCTATACCATGTATTGTCACCTAAGATGGGCAGGTCATAGCACAGATCACAATCTGCTGGAGAAGGAACTGGCAACCCTCTCCAATATCTTTGCCAAGATAACCTTATGGATCAGCACGTCACAGAGAGTTAGACATGACGTAACAACAACAAACTGTGGGCATAATTTTTTTTTTAGGTATATTCTTTATTTTGTAGACAGTGCTTGTAGTGTCATTGGAGGAAATAGAATCTTTGGAAAAGCTATGCAGCCTTTATCCATCCATTGTCATTTATGTATCCTTGCACCAAACAGTGGAATGTTTTATTTGTATTCCCTTACAATGTATTTATAGGTCTTTTCAATTAAGCCAACTGACCATTAACTACTGGTAAGTGATTAGCATTTCATGTTTACATTTTAAACTACTCAAATCTTGTAGCAAGTCAATTCTTTTTCAACATTACTCGCCTGTAGGTTGCTGCCACATTGGCCTCTCTCTCTCCTCCCTACAATGAAAGTCTGTTAATGTCTGAGGTGGTACGGTGAGAATCCATGTTGCACATTGTAATGCACACAGCAGGCCCAGCATCATCTTATTGGTCCACATGGCCTTTTGATGGCATTGAACTAGTTATACCAAATTAGAAGTGCAAATTTATTTGATCAGGCTACGTTAGTAATCTCCGAAAGTCGCTCATATGTTCATATGTTCCACTTGTGGGTGTGGAATTAGTACAGAAGTGAAAGCAGACCATTGCTATATATGCATTGCTAATTTTTACACTGAAACGGTAAAATGCATAAACAATAGTTTCCTAAAGCTCCCTCTCACTCCGTGTCATGTAACAAGTCAGGACATAAGGTGGAGTAAAATGCATAAACAATAGTTTCCTAAAGCTCCCTCTCACTCCGTGTCATGTAACAAGTCAGGACATAAGGTGGAGTAAAAACAACCCCCCAACTCCCATATTAATTATTATACACCACTCATTTGTCATACAAAAAAATTGTATAATATTTTAAAAAAATGTAAGATGCATATTTGGCTTTACAATGTCTTGTCAAAGAGACTCTGTCACCAAAAATTATTTCAGAAGAGAAATAATAATACTCTGTATTAGCCATTTTTATATCCCCCCGATACATTAAGCGTTGATTATGCTACATAATTATGCAAATGAGCAGCTCCTGAATACCAATATAATGACTTGAAGTGCTAATTAGTAATAGTCTGATTGTTTGTTTGGGGCATAAACAATGCTCCCCAATATTATCATTCAGGTAGATCCCTCCCTTATTAGGCATTCTGAGCTACTAAGTAGCATATTGAGTCACATATTAGCCTAAAGGAGCTGCAAACAAGTTGAATATATCAGAAGAAATTATGGGGTGACAGGGCATTTTTTAAAACTTATATTTTATTACATTTTTCTACATACAGATCATAAACTTAAACAACTAATAATTGTTTTTATGATGCGCTATTTTATAAAAAAAAAACTAATTTAGAGAGCTGTATTGCTTTAAATGTGAAGTGGCTTTTCCCATATATTTTATGATATAAAGTATAAAGATCTACTCACTGCTGTGGAGAGCTTTCCTCCATTCTTGATTACATGTCCCACGGCATTGTGAATAAGTGAGAAGAGGTTGAGCAAGACGTGTTCCATGTCGTATATCCCATGCATTTCTTTAGTGAGCCGTTCTAAAGATATAATATATTCATTCCAATGGGAGTCAATCTCTGCCACATTCGCCAGGCATCCGCGCATCACTGCCCCACAATAGCCAGAACAAGGTCGGGCGAGAAGGAGACCCTGGCAGTGGGAACAATACCACATCTTCAGGAGTGTCCTCCCACAATCCTTGTTGAATTTTAAATAATCGGTTGTGTTAATCACTTCGATTCCAAGGTTCAGAGCTTGTAAGAACACTCTCGATGCCTGTAGAGACTTTGATACTTGCGTCATGATGGTTTTGGGGTATTGCCCGAAAGCACTGGTGTCCCTCCTTGCGATACGGAGACACTCAACATTGTCCACAGATTCTTGGACTCCAGTATTTAAATACTGAATGTATAATATAGGGAACAGACTATCAAAGAACTCATTGACCATGTCATTCACACTGATGTCCGAGCCGAGGACGTACAGGGAAATATCCGTAAATATCTCACTGACAAACTTAGCAGTGCTAGACGCCATGTTTGGGTAATACTTCCTGAACATAGTGTTGGTGTAGTTTCTTGCGTGACGTATCACCATTTCAAAAGCTTCTGTAATAAAGAAGGATAAAATAGATGTTATAGGCTTTTATACAACTTGATTAATTAGACAATTAAAACGTACAACACATACATGCCCTGTTTTCCACTACTGGATATTATTACTATGTTACCAGGCTGAATTACCATAGACAATCTATAAGTGATTTGCCATATAAAAATAAGAATTTAATTTGATACAGAAAGGATCTGTTAATAAGAATTTGCATTTGGTTGTGAGAGAGAAAAATTACCCCCAAATTACCAAAAGAGAGCTGGACAGGTGATAGAATTATTTTGTCAGTATCTCAGTTTTATGAATTACAGTATATACTCGAGTATAAGCTGACCCGAGTATAAGCCGAGGCACCTATTTTACCACAAAATACTTTTCAACCTTTCTCAACCTCCCTGTGTCTCCTCCTCCCCCCTCCCTTCCCTGTGTCTCTCCCCCCCTCCTCATTCTCAACCTCCCTCCTCATCATCCCTCCTCATCCTCAACCTCCCTCCTCAACCACCTCATCCTCAACCCCCTCCTCCTAAACCCCTCTCCTCAACCTCCCTCCTCAACCCCCCATCCTCATCCTCAACCCCCACATCTTCAACCCCCCCATCCTCAACCTCCTTCTCAACCCCCTCCTCAAAATCACATGCGCGCCACGTCATTAGCATATACCGGGTGCCGGCACCCGGTATATGCTAATGCTGTGACGTCACATGCGTGTCAGACGGCGGAAGGAGCGGAGGCCGGAGCAGGAGCTTCAGATGCAGGTAAGTGAGGGGAAAGGGAGGGGGTATTTAGAGGGGTAGAATGAGGGGGGGTTAGAATGAGGAGGGGGGTTGAAAATGAGGAGTGGGGGTTGAGGATGAGGAGGGGGAAGGGAAAGAAACACTGGGGGGTTAGAGAGACACGGGGGGTAGAGAGACACGGGGGGGGGTAGAGAGACACACGGGGGGGTTAGAGAGACACGGCGGGTAGAGAGACACGGGGGGGTAGAGAGACACACGGGGGGGGTTAGAGAGACACGGGGGGTTAGACAGACACGGTTGGGGAGACTGACTCGAGTATAAGCCGAGAGGGCCCTTTTTAGCCTTAAAAAAAGGGCTGAAAAACTCGGCTTATACTCGAGTATATACGGTAAATGAAATCAAGTAACTTAATAATAATACTATGGTTGTGGTGAATTACCCTTGAGCTGAAATGTCAGGGCCAGAATCTTCTAACACAAGGTCATAAAGTGTCACCATTCGCAGCGAGAATATGAAAAAAGATGAATTATGGCTTTTGAGATAAATATTTCATCACAACTGACAGAAATGTATTTGCTCTGCTGTTAGACTAAAAGGGACACTGTAATATAAGCTGAATGTAAAATACAGTAATGAAAACAATAAAAGTCATATTTACCACCCAATTTTTTTTTAAATTGTTACTCACTTTTTAAAGTTAATTTGCTTGCGCTATGGCTAATTGATTCTCAGTATTTCCATTTGTGTAATTTATCTTCTTCTTACTATGTTGTAATCTACTGCATAGTTTACTAGTATGGTAGGCAGTACTGCTTTATTTTAGAATTGTGCAAATAGCAACTGATGCCAAACCCCCAAAGCTCGATAGTGTGGCTCCAGTTTCTATTCCTACAATATTATACACTACTTGTTTTTTGGGGGGTGGCAAATGTGGCTTTAAAGGATCTCCTTAGGAAATATTTTGTTTAATATGCAAATTTTAACTACATGACTTAATTAATTTTATCCTCCTCAATGTAACTGCCGTATAAAAATGACACTTCTAAAAATCCCTTAGAACTACGTTTTCTTACTGTCTGTAACCCCATCCCCCTTATTTCCTGTTCTCTCTCATGTAGAGTATCATTTTTCACAGCTGTGACCTAAAGCAGCATCCACAGGGAGGGGCTTTACACTATTAGGGTCTCATGATGCACACACAGCATGCCGCTGTTTGCTAATTAATGTTAAGCCCCTCCCTTTGGGCGTGGTCGTACATCATAGCTGTGAAACAAGGCATCCCATGAAAGAGAAGTTGAAAGAAGGTTAGAAATTGTTGACCTTTTAGAAGTAAAGTATCTATTTTATATGACTATGCTATTAAGATGATAAAATGTATTAAGTTACCTACTAAAATATGGATATAAAACTAAAATAAATTGCCTAACGAGTGATATTTTTTATTATCATTACTTTAGCTTACATTCAGATTTAAAACAGCTTCTATTACAGCTTCCTTAGAAGGATGCAGTGAAGCACATATTCTTATAAGAGATGCCTCCATGTAATCGGGAGATTTTGAAGACCAAAAATAAATAATAATTCAGTATCAGGACCTAAGAAACATATTTATTCTGAAAAATATTTTGCTAAAATGAAAAACCATACAGTTTAATTCTCTAATTAGCGTCAGCAGTTAAAACTGATTTCTGTGCAGAGTGCATGTACTCCCACTAGATGAGGCAGATGAAACTCAAATCATGTCATGGACAACATTCAAACTGTTACAAGAAAAGGCCTGCAACCATAAATAATAAGTCTTAACATCAATTTGACACATTTAAATGATAAATGTGAATAAAAAGAGACAGTTAGTGTCAACTCTCTTCTACATAATGTTTTTGAGTAACTAAATTAAGTAACAGGCAAAATGTTTTTAGAATGCAAAGAAAATAAAATAAAATGTTCACAGTTTTAACTTTTAGACATAAATATTCTTTACTGTCGTGTTCCATTTTCTTCTCTAAGCTGGTTTTCTCTGGTACTTTCTTACTCTTGAGCTTTCCATTAATCTTAATGAATGCATTCTTCCTCTGATTTCAATGTCTCTTCCCACCATAGAAAGCTAATCTATGAAACTATGAAAATGAATTCTGCATAGGATTTAAATAACTCTGCTCAAAGTGATTTATACAATCGTGCATGCTCAAAGTGATTTATACAATTGGAGAACACAGCCTACCCAGGAAATGATAATGTTTATCAGTAAGAGATAACATACAGAGGCAGTGGGAAGGATCAAAAATATAAAATGGTATGTTCCGTCTATGTATTGATCTACTTAATTATTTTTTTCACTGCACATCGCAAACATATTTGTTTTCAAATTAAATTTTTTTGCATCCCTTTAAGCAAAAAAACAAATAAAGGAAGCAGAGTTCTGTCAGAAGTGATCTAAGGACTAAAATGTGAGTTCAAGTTGGGGGTGAAGCTTTTACAAGAGCAGTTCATGACAATGTTGACAGAGGTGC
Organism: Discoglossus pictus; assembly: GCA_027410445.1. Classification (NCBI taxonomy): domain Eukaryota; kingdom Metazoa; phylum Chordata; class Amphibia; order Anura; family Alytidae; genus Discoglossus; species Discoglossus pictus. The sequence goes on from CM050168.1 coordinate 56,329,706, forward strand.
TGTATAATTTAAGGATGAAAGAGATATTTTCATTTCAGTTGTAACCAATATTTAAACTAGAAGAAACCTGTTATTATCATTATAATTTTTGAGGCATATTATCTTTTTTTTTGCATCATGGCACCATGTCTGCTTGTCTCCCATATTTTGGTATTGGGACTGAGCTAAAGCAGGCAAAAACAGGAATTACAGAAACAGATACAAATAAAAAAGGCCCATCTAGTCTGCCCATTCTATCAGTCTGAAAAGCTTGGCTTAATGAAACCTCAGGATAGTCTTATATTTATCCAAAATTTGATAATTGTGTTTGATGCTACCACTTCCACTGGAAGGCCTATCTTATCTATTATCCTTTATATAAAGTTGTACTCTGTCATGTTACCACTATATCTTCCAACTACCTACTTAAGATCATGACCTCTTGATACACAGTCAGAATGATATCACATCACTAAGAAAACAAGAATTTTGCTTCCTCTTTGGCCTATAGTACGTTGGCCAATAATTTGTGGGGATAAATCAGTGGTGTTGGAGGCATCAAGGCATTTAATGATTATCAAAAGACAAAATGTTCCCTTTGCCTTTTTTTTTACATTTTCCATGTCTAAATATTCACAGATTGCAGACAGTGTTTGTGTGAACAGTCCTCCCACCATTTGCATTTGTTTTCCTCTAATTTGAAGTGATTTTGTGTTTAAGTTAATTAAACCATGCATTGCAAGATGCCTGTTAGTTAGGAACCAGACAAACATTTTAGGAGCCAGGGAATGGATTGTAAATAAATTTTTTGGAGGCAGCAGTAAAATTTTAGAGACTCTGGCTCCCATGATTTGTAAAGCCCTGCAAACTATACATCTAAATAAGCACGTTTTTCAAAATGTTGTAATTAACAATATCTAAATCTAAATCCACAAAACTTAGTCTTATTACAGAAATACAGTTTTCAAACTAAGACATGCCCCACATTGTTTTGTGTCTTCGGTAAGCTCACAATAATTTCCATTGGCCAGATGTACCATTAAGCCAGGTAGGCACATGCCTCGGGATGCCTGTCTGCATGGGGTACCATGTTCCAGCACTGAAAAATGTGTTATTTGGAAGTCTCAATGGCATATACAGCTATATCAGGAAGCTGTGATTGCCTAGGGGCAGAAATTCCAATGCTGCTCATCGAGACACCTCCCCTCTTTGCTACCTTGCATACTGGGAGATGTATTTCTGTTGTAATATCAAGTACAAGCAAAAGAACTATGTGAAAATCATTGACTTTTGCATCTTAAAACTATTTTTCTCCCCAATTATTGTAATAACCAACCATTAAAGAAGAAAATACTATATTTCTAATGTTATTATGTTTTTTTAAAATGTATAGTTTATCCTAATGTAATGTCATGTTCCAATTGCATTTATTGTAAGTTTTTATGTATTACAAATACTGGCCAGGGTTAATAAAATGTTAGGGGTACTAGCCCTTCAAGACTTGACCGGTACCAACCTGCAGTGGCCAACTGGGACTTTCAGTTAGCTTCCAGTACGGGAATACAGCTAGTCACTTAGCAGGCAGGACCCTGTGGTACACCTCGTTTTAGCGCTATAAGCTTGTATAGGAGCTGTCTGTTGCGCCATAGTTAACCAGGCGTAGCAGACCGCAATTTAAAATCTTTGTTTCACTTGTTAAAGGTTAAGTGGTGTAAAGTATTTTGTAAGTTATATCTCTTTGATCCATGGTCTGCAGTTAACCACACGTTTGAATATGTCTGTCAATCAACCCAGACCCCCCACACAATACTATGTGAAGCATGTTTATTACATCCAATGGAGGTACACAGCCCAGTCCAAACCTACCCTATACCCCTCCTCTAGAATGACTCTAGGTCGGCCACCTCTACCCTACATTATTCTTTACCCAGTCGGCTTACACATCACTGGAAATACTGGTTAAAGCCCGGGATTAGACCACAAGCTCATAGGGATCAATAAAGGTCCAATAAGCTGGAACAGGAAGCCCCTAGATTGGCTACCACTACCCTAGATTATTTTCACTAGTCAGCTTCCACATCACTGACAGTCCCTCTTAAAGCCCAAAAATAACACCCAAACTTATAGGGCTCAATAAAGGTCTAATAACCAGGACAGGTAGATGCTAAGTCGGCTACTCCTACCCTACCTTACCCCTCCCCAGACAGCCACACGTCTAGACAATTAACGTGTCAACAATCTGGCAGTGGAGATAAGCCGAAATATATGGCCAGGGAAGCAGAATCACCCGCACCCCCTGGGGTATCCACATAGCCCTTCCCTGCTCCCTATACTTATAAATTCTACCAATCAGCACTCACTAATCCCATAGTTGGTTTGGGATTGGGCCCAATCACGTCAGTGCCGACCAGCAGCCCTATTAAATTCCCTCAACGTATAAAACCATAGCCCGTAAACGTAGCCCGCAAGACTTATGGCTATTAAATTGGCCCCATAAAGCAACCCACTAACGATCTGTGGGCAACAGGTGAAAAAAAATCTGTGAAGACTGTACCTGTTACGTTCGAAAATCGCTATTAAATTGCTACAAATCCACTGGCGTTCAAACTCGTAACTCGCAAATGGAGCCAAAAAGCCAACGAGTACTAGAGAGGACCCGCAAGGGGGTTAAAGTCTGTAGCACTGTAAATGCAAATATACACACACTACTGTATTTTCAATTAAAGGGAAAGTCATGTTATGTATTAAAATGAATAGCACAATGTTCTCAAGCTTTCAAATCTGCAATATAAAATACATTTATTTCTGTTTAATTTCCGTGTTATATCAATACCGGCAATCAATGTGTTAATCCATATAATGGAATTCGCATGGACTAGAATATAATATTTACTTACTTAATAATATTGCATTATTTCTGGAATGCGGGTCCGATCCAAACTCATAATTCTAACCCATAAGGCTATAAAATCTAACATAAATTTTTCAGTGACGTAATGATGATGATCTCATTTGCCATTGGCTCCGTCTAAACCCGTAACTACGGGTTTGACTAATTGATTATGTTCACAGCTGCACATCCAATGTGCAAGAATGGTTTACGGGTTTGCATCTATGGCTCGTAACTCACGGCATGGTTCAATTTAATAGCTCTGTAACCCAGCTGAATTTCAAGCCCGCAGCCTTTGCGGGTGTACCGATGCCGCTACAGGCTTCAAATTTAATGGGGCTGCAGGACTACCATTGATTGGTTGAGACAAACAAAGGGGGAATTTAAAATGTGCAAGTTATGTTTGAACATATAAATTTACTGTTGTTCCTTTGTGTTTAAAGAATGTATAAAAATGGAACCCAAGAATAAAGATTATGCTGACATAGTAATGGTGTGTTTCTTTCAGAGGGGACGCTTTTATTATTTTATTTGCCTGAAATTCTGCTGCTGTGCTGAGTGAAGGGATTAGACAAACCGTTTCAATCTGTGGGTAGGACTGGATATAGCTTTTCAAGCCCACTAAAGAGTGGATGGTGATGGCTTTTAGCCCCTTGCGGGTCCTCTCTAGCACCCGTTGGCTTCTTGGCTCTATTTGCGGGTTACAGGGTTGTATGCCAGTGGATTTGATGTAATTTAATAGCTGAATTGGAACGTATCAGTTAAGGGCGTTAGAGAACAAAGGACTTGCGGGCGCGCAGTTCAAATTTTTATGTCTAGTAGGTTTTTTTGGGACCTAACCCAAAAATCGTCTGCGGGTAGCTTTAAGAGGCAAATTTAAGAGCCGTAAGTCTTGTGGGCTACGTTACAGGCTACATTTTTAGACGTAGAGGGAATTTAATAGGGTTGTTGGACAAGCCAGTAAGGTATTATCATGATATTTATTGCCCAATATCCTAAACTCTCCAAGTGCAAACAAAAGATCGGCTCTGGTATTGGGTAGCTGAGTTGAACAATAGACATTTTTTTACTATACTGTAAAAAATATATATTTATAGTTTTGCCGTTAAAATATAACCTAGTAATGACTGTATATTCTGCTGAACAAATTTCCAGCCTATTTGTGCTGGTAACCAGATCATATTCCACAGTAAAGTAGTTTTATACAAGAACAGTCACTTTACAAGGCTAATTCTTGTTTAATTCCAGGTGTTATTAAAATGTAAATTGTTTCTAATTGAAATGGCATTAATCCACAAGAAGTTCAGTTAGTTTTCAACACCTCACTAAATGGCATGTCGTCATTAAAAAATATATATATTTTGAAAGAGAGATAGAAATTATATATAATATGTGAGTATTGCAACAAAAGGCATTTTTAAAGAAAAAGATTTACTTTGCTAATAATATTATAAAACTGGGTTTGAATTAATCACCCACATCTCATCACTCACTAAATTTTGCAGTCTCAATTTTTACAATATCTCTAAATGTTGTCCCTTCCTTAAGCATGACTACAAAGACTCCGGCCCATGCTCTCATCATATCCTGGATTTACTTCAATTCCATGTTAATCGAGTTTCCACTCACCCATCTTCACTCTAGTTTATCTTGATCATCCACCTCACCCAGTGCTCATCATCTGCCTCTCCCCTCTACCAGTCCCTACACAGACTCCCTATTGTATCAAAGATGAAGATCAAGATCCTAATCCTTGTTTTGATCTTGGATACTCTGATCAGGTCTCCTGGGCCCACCCACGTGCTCTTCCTTCCCTGCCCCACACTCTGAACCCAGTACTACGAATGTAAGGAGTGCGAATGGAAGTGTGTTTAGTTTTTTTTTCTTTTAGAATAGCAGTTGGCAATCTTAGTATGATGCTCTTGGGAAATTATTGTAGATCCAAAATTTTTTTTGAATGGAGCAATGGATCAAAAGGTGATGGAAGGCCCTATCTACCGCTCCCCTTCGCCGGGGTAATGGGTAACTCTTCTAAGGGTTATGTAGACGAAATGCTGGAATACGAAGCGTATGCAAAACTATACTTCTCCCCCTTTAAAAAAAAAAAAAAAAAAAAAGTGGAAATAATATGCATTGCACATCTTAACACAGGGTAGTAGGTAACAACATCCTGCTCCAAAGTATGATATGGTCAATGCTGTTTTTTTGGGGTTTTTTTTATATTCTATCACACGTGTGTAGTATGAAATGTTTTGACAGCTATGTGAGTGTTTTTGTTTGTATTTATATATTTTGGACATTGTATATCTTACATGTAAAAAACAATAAACTTTTCTAAAAAAAAAAAAAAAAAAAAGATCCTAATCCTTAAGAAGCCTTGCACTGATCCTCCCTATATCTCAAATCTTGTCTCCAAATACAGTTCAACTTGCCTGCTCCACTCTGCCCATGACCTGCCTGGATCTGCACCTGTCATCCCCCATCATTAACTCCTCCAAGCTTTCTCTCCTTGGAATTTCCTTCCTCTTTTTATTGGATTCTTCAGTAATCTTCAAATATTCTCTGAAAACCCACCTGTTCATAGTAATATTTCACCTACCTCCTCAACTCCACTATTTACAACACACAGGTCTGTCTCTAGGTCTCTCACACCTCTTTCTCCCTATATGTTCATCAGGCAGTGCCCGCACCTTATGTCTCCACCACCCGTATTACCTCTTAGACTGTAAGCTCTGTGAACAAGGTCCTCATCTCCTCCTGTACTAATGTGCTATAAATGTGATGTCTTGTCTTACATTTACTGTCTTTAAATGTATGTCAATGTTTATTGCATCCCTAAGGCTACAGAGTCTGCTGGTGCGCTACAAATATAACATCACATATATAGTTGTGAGCATGCGGGTTGTTGCTAACGCTGCGGGCTTGCGTAGCGAACCTGCGGCCCTCGCGAAACATGGGCTGCAGTTGCTGGCATGAAGCGCCAAAGGCTCTCCTTGCCAGCAACTGCGGACCTCGCAAAATTTACGGACTTACTATAAACAAATACGAGACGTGGGACTTAGAAAAAAAAACATTACGACCTCGCAAAAATACGACCTTACCGCCCGAAATCCGCGCACATGAAAACATTAAAAACACAATAAATACAAACAACAAATACATAAAAAGCTTACCCACAGCAATGGGGGGGCACCCAGGACCTCGGAAACTGAAGTTACACCTCAATTTAAGTCGAAATACAAGAGTTTAAACACACAGAAATCACCTAAGCGAGAGAAAAAATGGCTGCCGAAAAAAACTAAAACGAGGCTACAGGACCCTAAAGACGCAAAACACCACCAAACACATATGGATTTTCCGAAAAAGACGGACGCGATACAAGAACAAGGACGCCATATCAGCCACAGCCGTGTACCACGAATTAAGCGCCATTTTACAACACTAATTTACACAATCTGGAAGTACACAGCTACCCTAACGGATTTGCCTCATGCATGCACACTATTACACTATTACACTGCACACATTGCTGACACTTACACAGCAGCTCCACAGCACTGATGCTGCAGCAACATGAAAACAGATTGTCAGCTCTTCTGCACAATGCTTCCTCCATATATTACTTCAAAATAGGTAACGTATATTCATTTATTTCATTAGCATACACAAAAAAATGCTCAGAGCACACAAACCACCAACAGCCTCGCAATGAGCGCGAGGCTCGCAATGAGCGCCGAAGCATCTCGGGACACGAACAAAATTAATGTCTGAACCAAACACCATTACCTGCCTTACAATCTTATTGCCGTCATTTTTTGACGGGCAATTCGCTAGTAATACAATAATAATATGTTTTATATTTTGCTCATCTGCAACTATTGAATACATTTCTGTGTCACTAAATTAAAATCAAAAACAGGTCTTAATAGGAATGCTCACAAAGAAATGTGAGTAACAAACAATGTTTGATGTCCTTTTTTATTTATTTCAACAAAAGAGTATTAAGTGTCACCAACAAACCTTCATTACAGTTGATCATTAAAAGAAAAAAAAGTATTGTCAGTGTATCCTTGAGGAGTAGAATAAATTATATTTGTTTTTAAACATGTGTTGATTTTTTAAGAACAATACACACTGTAGACCATTGTCTTGCTCAGTCTGATATCTAGAACAGGAGCTGTGCATTGATTATATTAAAGATTTAGATATTATTTTGCATAGAAAATAAAAGACACTCAGACGGCACAGCACGTAGGGTCCATAAAATCAGAAACATCGCTCTTAGCGTCTTATTGTTGTGTATGTCCTGACTCCATATAGTCTGCATTCTTGCTTAATTACTGCAAATGAAAGCCGGAGCCTGACAAAGCACTGTGCAATTTGCACCATCTTTTCAAAACACAGTCAGTGTAATGAACTACAAAGCGGGCGTACTCTGCAGACCCACATTCTCTGTCATGCATTTATAAAAAACATGTTTTAACTTAAAGGTCCACTTTACAGAAAGGTAAATAGCAATAAAATCATGATTTGAAGTAATAAATGAAATTGCAGCTTTTGAAACTTATATTTCGACTTTAGTGCTGCAGACTCTATCAGAACAGCTTATCTTCATACCCTATTATTGTTCATGGTGTTGGAGCAGATCTGCCCAGGAAGCTGTCGTAAAATGTCTACTTTTCTCATTTTTGTTTTACTGCACCTAAAGGTATTGTTGTATTAAGGTTTTATGCCGCCCTATGGAATTCAGATTTGTTTGTCCCCCCACACCGCAATTGCAGCTTCTCCTTTCTATATCTCAAATCATAAGTATGTGTGTTTATGTATATATGGTGTGAGAAAGTATCAGGAACAGACAGGAATGAAGTACAAGGAGGGCGGCCCAGGATCCCTGGGGTAGCCGGTAGTCACCTATGGCCCGGCGGGTCCTGGGCGCGCTTCTTCCGACGCTGCACCGTCGCAAGGGGCGTGCATAGGCATGTTCTGCGCCATTTTCCCTATACTCGGCGGCAACCAGCGTGGTGTTCAGTCTCCACAATCACCACAAAGCAACAGGGGAGCTGAGCCTACGGTGTGAGAGGTGCAGGTCACACTGACCATACTGTGTCTTTAGGACAATCGCTAAGCAAGATACTTCTCTCCGACACTCCTACACCCCCCAAACCACACCATCTGAGTAAGTGCGTGAGGTAGGAATGGTGGAAAAACCCCAGCAGTCCCGGATTTTGTGTGTACGAATTAGTTTTTGGAGTCTGGAATTAATGCTACTGTCTTAAAGAGCCAGCAGCAGGGCAGGAGTGGATGGGCGACCAGTACGGCTGCGCTTCAGAGAATATGCATGGAAATTTAACAAGAAATGATGAGGGAGAGTGAGTTGGTGCGCCCTACGTTTACGGCCCAGGTACCAATGTTATTATTGTTAGTATGCTTTGTTAGTCTGTATTTGTAATACCTAGAGTGTAATTTTGTATTTAAAGGTTTGCTTGTTGTTTGTCACAGAAATGGGTGGAAGAGTTGTCTGACTCAGTAGGTAAGAAAAGGGGTCTTGTGCCTCCCTCATGGGCGTGGTACAGCTGACCGGACTCCTCCCCTTCTGCTGACCGGACTCCTCCCCTTCATGTGTAATTATGTACAATTTTTATTTAATAAAGCTGTGGCCCGTTGCTTTTCCCATATCAGAGTCAGTCTTGTTATTTTAGTAGTCTATGTAAACATCAAAAGCCTCATTCAATTCCAAGCCTGCAAGTCGGACGTAAGTCTGGAGCCCGCAACATTCACAACTTATGGTGCTATTCAATTGGCCGAGCCCCGGCCCGATAGCGCACATGCTACCGTATGTAGCATTTGTGATCTTGAACATGATCAATAGAGCAAGGCCATATCTCCACAGTTAGAAACAGCCAATGGAAACAGAGATCGTCATCGTTACAGCAATGAAAAATGGAGGTTGGATTTCAAAGTCCTACGGGCTTCAATTACGAGTTATGAACGGACCCACATTCCAGATATGATGCAATACTGATAAAGCCGTAAATATGATATTTTATAACGCGCAAGTTCCATTATATGTATTAACACATTGATTGCCGAGATCGATATAACATGGAGATTAAACATGAAATGGAAAAACCTATATCTGCAGACAACCCGGCCTGGGGTCTCATGGGCCTATGCAGAAATACACGCCTGCTTAAAATAGCACTACAGTGTCACATTTGCATGTCCCTGGCCATGGTCCCTGAATGCAGTCCAATAACTGTATTTCTTGGAATTCTGAGCAGGAAATAAATCTTATTTACTGTGCTACTGTACGGTGGAGGCTTCTATCGCTCTTTTGCCCACCATAAATTAAATGATTGTTGTGGTAAACTACCTTACCACAAAATCTACTACACAGGCTAGGAACCGGCCCCACGCTGCTTAATGGCAGTAACCTTGAAACAGCTGTCTGAGCTATAAAGTTCCACTGTTAGTGTTAAAAGATATGTTGACCCAATTTTCTTCAAATTGTGAATTTTGCTAATTGCTAACACTATTATGTGATCCCTACAATTGTCATTTAAGCATTTAGGTAGATAGAATTAGCATTGCAAATTGACTTATTTGTTCATGTCTGTGTTGTTTTGGTATTTTTTAGGTATTTTTTATCTTATTTTGTCACATCTACATGGTCAGTACTGTGTTCTATATTTCTTTTGATATTTTCTCACTTTAATGGATTCCTCTATTCTGCGTCTGCTTCACATTCCCTTGACACATTGACACCTAAAAGTAATTTAAAAATAACTGACAATAACATCTCCACTTTTTTACCATCTGCTTATCTATATTAAAGTCTCAGTTTCACACAAACTATTTTTGTTGGATTAAAGTGAATTGTTTTTTTATGTTGTTTATGCTGCAAAAACATGTAACTTTCAGAACTTAAAGATACTCTTTATCTGAATGTTTAAAGGGCCATTTACCTCACTATAAGTGCTCTTCATGGTGTGAAAGAGCACAAGATTCTATTTTAAAGTGATCTATTGATTTTTTTTAAAATTAAACAAAAACAGTAAAAAAAATGTAGTCTTAGGTTTGTTTACAGACATACTACAGACTGCCCCATGATTTACAGCATCTGCCAGGAACGGCCATTCAGAACTCAGTGAACAGAAAGAATGATGGTTTAAGTCTCTTTCGGGAATGCAATCAGCCATCAGTTAACCCACAAATAACATATTTGTGCGTTTCTAGCAATTATTTCCCTGCACAAATGAATTTGTGAAAGGATAACCCTCTTTCTGATCTGCTATCTGCACAGAGCTCTTGCTCTCAGTCTGCCTGGGGGACATGCCTAATTCTCATGTAAACAGACACTTCATTTATGATTTTTTTCTGTGAAAAAGGCACATATTTAAAAAATTCAAAACAGTATTTCAAAATATTTTCAGGAGTACCTTACAGTGGTGTGCTCCAAGTTGTGCTGAATTAACTGGCCCTTTAACTAGATAGCTTAATTAATTATATTGCCTCAGTTTAATGGTCATATATAATTTACACTTCATTTATGTCAATGAAGCCCCTCAATTACAATTTTCACCTCCTGGAGAATCACCCTTTCTTCCTGTTCTCTCTCATTACAGCTCACATCTCATCAGTCCCTCCCATGTGGGTGTAGCTTTAGCCCCTCACAGGGAAGGGGTTGATCAGATAAACAGCATGTCACTGTCCTAATTCCTAGCAGCATGAGACACTAGTAGTTTGAACCCCCTCCCCAAGTTGACGTGGCTTTAGATTGCAGATGTGAAACATGGCACCCTACATGAGAGAGAGCAAGAATAAAGTGGGAGGCTACAGGAAGAGAGAATCTGTTAGTATAGAGGCGTCTTAGAAGTGAAGTGTAAATTAAAGATTAAAAATAGTCTTGAGAGAATACAGTTAATTAAGACACCTAGTTAAAACATTTTTATAAAATGGCTGTAGAGTCTAATTAAACTTTAGTGTTTCAGATTTCCAAACATTAGCTTCTATTCGCCATTATCAGTTGTCCAGAGTGATGGAGAGGATCTGCCCAGGAAACTGTCCTAATATGAGTCTTTATCTTCTTCCTTTCCTACAGGGATTAAAACAGGCAAACATACACCAATGTAGTAGATATTTAGGGATAGCCTCCTGGGCAGATGCTCTTTCACCAATTAATCTTTTATGTGTGTGGAGAGAAGCTGCTGGAGCAACCATATATCATTAAAATATTACAGTTTGATTTCAATGGAAATGTGTAGGGTTTTTTTTGTGGTAGATAATAGGGTCCTTTCCCTCTTCACCATCGCAAAATCTGACAGCTGCAGTTCCGCCGCGGCCAATAGATGGTGCTGCCGATTTCAGCATAGAAGGGGCGCGGACAGTAGAGGCCTTGAGGCCGAGAGCCCGCACCGAACATATCGATGGCCTCACTGTCGATTCAGCGCCGTTGAGTTGTGCCAGGTTGGAGGGGAGAATAGTTATTTGCCTTCCCTGGAACTTGACGGCGCACGAAAACTCTGGTGGATGGCACCTGTAATTGCAGCTGTCATTGCTGCAGAAGAAATGCGCAGGCAAAGAGGGATAGAGCCGATAATAGTTATTTAAAATATTTTTTTTTTTAAACCTACTAAAACCAAAAGTCTTCCTAGGTATTTCATTATGGTAAAGTGCCTTTGGGTGCAAAGAGGGGCTCCCCAGACATGATGCAGACCCCTGCCAAGCCCAGGAGTGTGTAACATATGATCTAACAGTAAGCCTCAAGGTTTGTACTCCTGTAACACATCATCCCTCAATCACAGGCATCACACAACTAATCCATCTACCTTATTACTCCATTGTATGAACCACAAGCCCCCCGGGGCTGGATACAGCAGGTTGCCTTTTAATGCTGAAGAAGTAGCGTGTGGTCTTTTTGAAAGCTCTGTATATCATACATGACCACTATATGGTATCACTAATGGCAGATTGATAGATTTCCTCCCTTACAGTGGAATCCCACCTCTCATTATGGCCAGTGAGGGACTCCTGCTACTGAATACACACAAAGTTTACCAGATCTAACACAATAAATAGGCCAAGATAACCACTTTTTACTTTTTATATGATATTTTAAATAACATAATCATTCGCACATAATCATTACAAATAAATGATCACGGCCTGTAAATAATTGTCTTTTGTATGCAATTATTATTTACTGTGCGGTTCTATTCTTTGCAAGCTAATTTTGTCTGTTACTTTTTCTGGAGGACATGTCCTTAAGCTAATGAGCTTTCCAATAGTCTTGTATGCACTGGTATTTGTAGTTACCATATTTTCAATGTGCATATAGAAATTTCCAAACATTTTGGAGAAAACAACTTGAAAGGAACCAAAGCAAGAAGAGACAGGAAGTTACCATTAAATATTTTTGTGTGTGTTCTTGGTGCCACTGACAGATTACAATTGGGAGCTTGCCATTAAATAAAACAGCAATTAATCAAATTATAACATCACAATTCAAGTATGTCCTGACAATAAAAACACTGCACTCCTCTTATCCTCTTCGTCTCCAAATGTCCCTCTTCTGAAGGAAATTTCCAATGTATTCCAGCTGTTACCATGTCGCACTTTCTCTGGTTGTTCCTGTATTTTTATTTCTAAAGGGCCAATGTAAAGGGCCATTGTAGTGTAATTATAAGTAAAGCTCATATAGTAGATTGCTTGGCATATACAATTAAAAATACTATGCAGTTTAAAAGATACAAAAGTTATCATTGTTTTTTAGCCTTTAAGCTATATTATCCTCAAGCAGAGCGATGTATCTCCTCCTACCTGTGTAGGGACGTGGCCTGCTCTGTCTGTGTGCTAATTAATCACAGAGCTTGGAAGCAGGCTAGCCTGGGGTCACTGGCCCTGCCCCATAACATTATTAGCACCATCCCCACTGCATAAAGAGGTAATAGCTCTATTGTAACCTGCTTGCAGCTGCCCCCCAGGCCTCACCCAGAGATGCATGATCCATCATAGCCCAACCCGACAGAATATATGTCTGTATAGAGCACATACTAGGTGTTTACATCATACAGATTGGCTGTAACACAACCTACTTAGTTTTCTAAGATATTAGGCATTTCAGACGACTGAAGCACTCTTTCCTAGACAGATCTAGCTCTATCCTATCGGTGAAGAGGATGTGGCAGTCACGCGTATTGGAATAGGTTCTATTTTTATATATTTTTCTGGCCTCTTTTTCTTTATATTACTGTTATTTGTTTATTTGATGCAGAAATAAATATGTCACTTTGTAAAGAAGCAAGGACAAAAGAAAGCCTTCAGTATAATGTGACTCACTTTACAGCTGACCTTTACTTCTGTTTCTTTGTGCTACTGATATATACAGTAGCATAGTACTAATATATTGTAATTATATTATTTCTGGATTTTAACCTTTAAAAGTAATACTTGGACTTGACTTTAATCACACTGCGGGAGTTCCATTTTCTATACTTTTAACTTATATGGGGTGTAATATCTAAGCAGTGGGTTCCCTGATGGTCCAGTGGTTAGAATTTGGTGCTTTCACCACTGCGACCTCGGTTGCATTCCAAGGCAGGGATCTAAGAGGTCACACCACCCTGAAGCCATGCAGGGTTGGGCCTGGTCATTACTTGGATGGGAGACCACCTATGCATACCAGGCGCTGTATGCTGTGGCCCACTGGAGAAGGAACTGGCAACCCACTCCAAGTGGATCAGCATGACCATGGACATAACGATGTCCTGGTGTGTTATGGTCCATGAGGTCACAGAGAGTTAGAAATGACTAAACAGTGCAAAACAAAAAAAAAGTCTAAGCAGTGCCCAAGAAGCCAAATTGGTTTGAACTGGCTCTGCTCCAAGAGAAACACTTTCTGCAAGGTACACATAATCAGTGAGGCACACTTTACATACATCAAAATATCCTTGGTATGCCACCCATTTCCTTACAACATATATAGATTGATATAAATTGCAAATCAAAGCTAAATGAATTATTGTCATTGCTATCTTGTTTTGACTTTTCTATCTAATCACATATATAGTTGTCAGTGTTGGGAATGCGTACAATGTTGGTCACACTTTGCAAGCCTCGCAAAGTGAGGCGAGCCGTCGACCACGCACGCAGGACTTAGGCTGCAATGAGCGCTTATTGCACTGTGAGCCTGGCGAAGCGAGGCGAGCAGTTGAAGCATGTGGGACTTAGGCTGCAATGAGCGCTGAAGGCGCTCACTGCACTGCAAAACCCTGCGAAGCGAGGTGAGCAGTTGAAGCACTTTGCCGCTGACCTCGAGTAATGCAGTTTGCTAATTTAACGGTCAAACTTAGTTCCAGCGCGTAACTCAAAAAATAAAAAAAACAAGCAAAATAAATAAAAAAAATAAAAAAAACACACTCACACGCAGCATAGTGGAGAGCCAGGAAGTCTGTGAGTGAGGTTGCAAGCGATTTTGAGCCATATTTGCCGCTTTTCGTCAATCGGAAAAAAAAATGCCGAACAAAAAACTAAAAAAGTCTGAAACAGGATGAAAACGAGGCTCACCAATGCCAGGCATGCAGGACTTAGAAAATACACAACTGCAAACACAGTAACACGAACAATGCCAGGCACGCGGAACAAACGGCAGTCAGCGCGCGCCACGCAAAAATTCAGCAGACACACAGAGGAGAAACACACGGGGAAGGGACAGGGGGGAGATGGTGGAAAGAGACACATTCCCAAGAACAAAACTTGCAGGTTAACGAAACCTGCAATGAGCAATCCGTATAGTAGGTGGAAGGAAATGCTCGCAATGAGCACCAAAGGCACTCATTGCAAGGCCCATGATGAGCGCTGAAGGTGATCATTGCAAAGCCGGAAAGCCGAAGGCCCTCATCGTGGGGCTCGTGATGAGCGCCAAAGGTAATCATTGCAAAGCCGGAAAGTATACGCACACAGGGGGAGAAGCTCGCAATGAGCGCCAAATGCGCTTGTTGCAGGGCTCGAGATGAGCACCGAAGATGCTCAGAGGAGCAAAAGCCTCACATTGCTAGCCTTACAATTTTATTCCCGTCATTTTTGGACAGGCACCATCAGGACATACGTGTCTCTTTATGGTAAAGTCAGTGATTTATTATTTCATTTCATCGTGCTGCTAAAGAGCTGATAATAAATATCATCTCTTCTTTGTGTCCTACGAAGGCATCTGGAAGGTAAGTCACGAGGGAAGCTCCATGACAAGAGCATCACAACATCTGTTCTGTTATACACAGCTCAGGTCCTGATTTCTGCAGGGACTTCAGTTCCATTTCCAAAGAATCCTTCCTTTTCCCTCCCTCCTTTATAATATCCCACAATTTCCATTTTTTTTTCAGCAGCATCAATGTCCTGTATCTAAGAAATAAAACAGCACATTATAATTATACAAATCCTAAGAACATGACATTTATAATGTGAGGCAGAGAAATAGGAAGCTGTATAAATATAAATAGATGCATTTATGTATTATAGAAAGGTACACACTTGTTGAGGTAGCGCTGGGTGTCAAAATGCACAAAAACTAATATTATTTTGCTTGAGGCCACTAATACACAATCCTGCTATACACAGACACTTGTACAAGAAATCATATATAATTATGTGTTAAATAAAATACTATATCAGAAAGTGACTGACTATGTATATAGTAAATACATAGAGCCTCATTCAATTGAGCCCTCGGGAGATGCGGGCGTCCATAAGGGAGCCTGTAAGTTATTTTGATATTTAATTGTCGTCTTTTTGCGGGCTCCAACCGGGTAACAGCCTCCGATTCCATGCAATGGTTAACATCACAAGTTACAGCCTCCCGAAGCCTTTGATCTTTCACAGCCACAAGAGTTACGATTTCTAATATGGTAAATCGCTATTCAATTGCTGTGATGCCTCAAGCCCGCAAATGTTTTCACACCCGATACAGACATGTCCGGATCACTGTAAATGCAGATATAAATTCTATACTATTTCTATACTAAATTCTATTAATTAATTGCACAACAGTCTCAAGCCCATAATTCTGCAATAATAAATATTATTTTATATGTGTCATTTCGTGGTTATATCAATCTTGGGAATCAATGAGTTAATACATATCAGGCCACCCACATGGACTAGAACATTGACTTCATTCATATTTATTATTTTGTACTTTGCAGGTTTGCAGGTCTGATCGCTTATCGGACCCTGAAACGCTACTTGATTGATATGTAACCTCAATGTTTTACTGACTTCAAGATGACGGGCTCCTTTTCTATTGGCTGTTTCCGCATCAGGAGTTACAGCATTGCTTAATTGATCATGTTCACGCCCCGAAATGCTACATACGATAGCATGGTTTGCGATTTTCGCTATAGGGCTGGAACTTGTCCATTTGAATAGCAGTGCAAGTCTAGCACGCTTTGGGCCCGCAGACATATACGGCCTACATCCCGCTATAATAAAATTGAACTTTATTAATGTAAATAAACCGCATGACAATACACAAAATTTCATTGGATGAAAAGGATCACTCATATGCTGAAGGTCTAAAATGACCACTCCATTACATCATTTCAACTTGTATTTGTTTTTACTAACATCTTTCGACACAAATTTCCAGATAGTAAAATAGGCAAAAATACATGCAACTTGTCATGTGATAAGAACCAATATACAAGTTTAATATTAATAGCAAATTTCCTGTGTCCCATTTCAGAGACCTCCTACCTGAATGCCAATGGTGTGCCCTACAAACTGGCTAGATTTGTGGGCAAAGTATTTTTAGAAAAGTGTAATGTCACAGATACATATCATACCAACAAGAACATGCACACAGCTAAAAATAAAGGTTAACAATAACCCTATACAACCACCCTTATATGAAACCCAATTGGGTTGAAGAGAAATTAGCAGCAGAACAAGGTTGGTACTAATGTCACTCTATAGATCCCTAGTCAAGAAGAGGGAGGGAGATATGAGGGAAACCTGCAAAAAATATAATAGGATTTAATAACGTATAGGAGAAGAGTATCTTCCTAAAAAAAGCAAAAAAACAGGAAAGCAAGAAAAAGAGATAACGATTTGAACCTGGAAGGTAGAAATTTCGGACTAATGAGCAAAAGCTCTACTTTATAGAAAGGGTAGTAGATAAGTGGAACAGCCTTCCTGTAGATGGGTAGTGACAAACACTAAAATTCAAATATGTATAAGGCTTACTTAAGTATAGCTCTTAGATAGATATAATAGGCAGACAAGATGGGTGTTTCTGGTTATCCACCGTCAAATGCAAGTACCTGTGTTTCTATCTAGAACAGCCAACTAAGAGCTGTCACAGACAGCTGGCATCTGGATTTGCAAATCCCATTGATTTTGTTAATCAGTACAGTAATCTGGCAAAACTAGAGAAAAAAATGAATATAAATAGGCGCAATGGATCCAGATAACCAAAGCAGGTTCAGGAGCAGTAGCAGTAAAAATGATTCTGTGTTCCAGTGTCTGATTGGATGCAGACGATGCAGGTTGGGTAAATAACTGGAACTTACATTTCACCTCTATAACCACAAAACAGGTCTCCAGAACATGGAAAATAATTAAAAATAATAAATATTGTTAAGTAATAATGTAGAAATGATTAGGAATCACATGTCCTCCAGTAATGGTCCAGTGTCCAATCCATCCATATAACACACAGTAATCGGAGAGGCTGTTGCATCATTACAAATGCATAAACAGCAGATCTATTTGATGCTTCTAACATTTGCCTTTTATTGATTTTGTTTTTATCCCACTGGCAATGAGGAAAATTTGCAGCAAAATGTATTTGTACTGTAGGGAGATCAATATCAATTTATTCTTAATGACTGAGAAGCTAAGAGACAGGACGGGAGGATTCAACTAAGGATGGATCCGACTCGTCTACAATATCAGGCAATTATAGAGAAGGAAATGCACATCAGGGCTTCAGGAAAACATTATACATTTAGATAACCATCACAAGCACACACCACAAGGATGCTACAGCATTACAAACTTGTATAGACTATCACTGAGTGCTGCTATACAAACTCATTTTAATAAAACACAATTTTAACTAGATTACTCAAGCCTCTAAAGCAGTGGTTCTCAAACTTTTTGATCTGGTGACTGGTTGATTACCATTGGGATCCAGAAGATTTTGAACAGGGTAATTTGAAACACTAAGGGCCTCATTCAATTCCATATATTGCAAAGTTATGTAGGCGAAAAGTGCCCAGTAACTTTCCCTAGCTATTCTATTCACCCATCACAGCATGATTGCGAGTGAGCTACCCCTGAGGACAGCGGCAAGTCAGAGCCGCAAATTACGGCAAGATTTCCAATTGATTTTTTCACATGCAAAATATTACAAGTGACTCTTTCTTAGTTTTACACTAAATCGCTATTCAATTGACACTTTAATAAGCACTCGCAAATTACTTATGATTTGTGATGTCAAAAATCTGAAGAAAATATACAGGTATTAAACACCACTTACAAATGGTTTTAAAACCATTTCTGAGAGCTGCAGCAGCACTTAAAGAGACACTAATGTAAAATAATAAATAATAAAAAAATTATAAAAAACATGGAAGTTCATCAGAATTTGACACTTAACATTCCCCTAGGCACATATGTGGAATTTAAAAAATATGACATTTTTATTATTATGTTTGTGTCATTATACAACATCCAGGGTAACACAGAACCCAGAACTCAAGAGGTTAATACATATCAAGAAATCCACATTGACTAGAAACAGATGCTTTAATGCATTGTCTTTTGAAGGGATAGCTCTATCGACAAATTTGTTTAACTATTCACAAAATGGTTACTCGCATTTATAGGTGCTTATTCTTACTCGTACTTATACAATATCATGACATTCTCTTTTTTTTATGTTTCCTAGAGCTGTGTTTCATTAATAATTTAAGTAAAATGCCTGGTTTGGTGTAATCTTACAAGCAAACACATAATTCTACACCTAGTATACAAGAAAATGAGATCCGTAATACTGCAATACTACAGTAATACTACTGAACGACGCGGAGGCTGCACAGGCTCCCTGGGTCAGCCTGTAGCGTCACGTGACCCAGCGGAGCCTGTGAGGCGATTAGCCAATCAGGAGCGTCGGGGGGCGTGTCGGAAGCCCGTTTCGCGCCATTGAACACAGCAGCGCGGTCTCCCGACTGGATGGACGGAGGTCTGAGGTCCTGCAGCATTAAAAATACAGTAGGAAGGTTTAATTACTGAGATTTCACCCCAACTTACCAGCATATAAGGGGATATCACTGTTGAGGCTATCCCTGTCTGTTTTTGTGTTCTTTTCCTCCTCCGTTTTGTGTCTGTGTGTGTCTCTGTCTCTCTGTGGTGTGCTGTGCCTGTGTGTGTTCCTGTGTCTGTGTGTGCCTGTCTTGCTGCTTGTTGTGCCCCCTGTTTGTTCCCCTGTTAGCTATTTCCATGGATCCAGAGGGCTTAGAGGCCTTACTGGCTGAGGTTAGGACCCGTGCCTTAAGCCAAGGGGTCAGGTGGGTGCAGGACAGGCTGGGACCTCCCATGCCTTCTGCGCTTGGAGCTCAGCACATTGTACAGGAACAGCCTGCGGTGGCTGGTGTCCTAGCCAATCCTGATGCCTCCAGGGAAATTTTTTCCCATCCCACCACTGTAGGGCTGCCAGACCCACGTCCATCAGGTAGCAGAGACACCAGAGATGGGGGGGTTACAGGTCAGGGCGGCCGGGACCCCATACCCCCCAGGCAAGCGAGCGCCAGGACCACGGGCGGTGGGGGTGAGGGCCTAGCAATCCGGCCACCACCTGCCAACTTGCCTAAAGGTCCTAGGCCGCGACAAAGGTCGCGAAACACCCCTCTAACACCCCGGAAGGGGGGTGCAGGGGGTAAGAGAAAAGCCGGGAGTCCTAAAAAGGCTCCTACAGGCCCTCACGGTGCCAAGCAGACGGTCCCTGGGGTTTCCCTAATTAACAGTGCTTCTGGTACTTTACAGGGACGCCCAACTGGCAGCGAGAGGAGCATGGCGACGACGAGAGAGAGAAGAGATGGGGTCATCAGAGAAATGAACAGCCAAGACAGCATGGTCATGATTGATGACATGCCTGTGACAGCGGCAGTGGCGAGGCTAGGACGCCCCACTCGAGCTAAGAAGGCTACGAGCAGGTACAGTCCGCTGCTATTTACGCACACACCGCTAAGGCGTAGCAGAGTAGAGACTGAGGGCGATACGGTTAGGCCACAGCGCAAAGGGTCCAAGACTGACCAACAGCTGGATATTCCAACGCCCGAGGAAGTCTCAGGGGGCCCCCTACAGGGGGCGGCGGAGGCAGTGCTAGCCTACTCCAGCCGCGCAAGCTTAGCTGACCAGGACCCTTCCTCAGACGAGGAAAGGGCGGTATGGGCGCGGGCATGCAGGTCGCGGAGAGCTAGTGACTGTTCTTCTTGTACCCACAGATCTAGAAGGAGATCCCGGTCTAGAAGCAGAAGATCTTGTCGGTGCAGCTGTGCTTGCACCGGATCTGAGAGGAGAAGCCCGCGGAGGGCCAGACGGTCAGAGTCCCCGGAGCGTCAGGAGAGACGCGGGGATACTCCGTTGGCCGTATCTACTCCTAAGCTTCCAGAAGCAGGTGAGCGCTCAGAATTGAGCTGCGCAGCAGACAAGGGTGGTTTTATTGGGTCATTAAGGACTCTATTAGCTGCGCATAACATTGCAGTTAGCGAGCGCGACATGGGAGCGTGGATAGGGGGGCTAGCAAAGGGTGCATGGTCCCAGCCAGCAGCGGTAGTGGCGCCAGCGAGCGCGAGCGAGGCGCTAGCTAGCTTGCGCGCGCCCGAGCCGGTAGGCAGCGCAATAGCAGCAGTTGGGAATAACACTGTGGGGGTTACCGACGCAGCCATGAGGCCCATAGTCCTCTGCTCGTTGGATAATTTGGGTGCACACCTTCCACAGGAAGTAAAGGAAAAGATCTGGAGGAGGGAGTTTATAGAGTTGTTTTCCCTTCTTCCTATGTCTAGGCAAACAGACCTGGCCGAGAGGGGCCCCAGGGAGGGGAAATCCTTTGCTAGGCTACCCAGGACATTTGATACCTGGCTGCAAGCATTTTCTATTTGGGCTTGCGTACTGTGTGAGCGGCACCCTGAACAGAGTTCGGGATTGTTCGTCTACATAGACGAAATTCGGAATGCTCACAAGGTTTATGGGGGTACAGCCTGGTGGCGGTACGATGAGGAATTCCGGCAATACTTGGCCTCAAGGCCAAGTATGGCATGGAGCGACAAAGCGGTGGCGTATTGGCTAAATATCATGACACCCATGAGAGTCACGACGCCCTTTCGGAGCGGGGCCGGTGGAGGTAAGGGCCCCACCCACGCCTCAGGAGCAGGTCTTAAGACCTGTTTTTCGTACAACGAGGGGGTCTGCAGATGGGCGCCTAACTGCAGGTTTAAGCATGCATGCTCAAACTGCGGAGGTGAACACCCCCTGTCTAGATGCAGTAGACCCAAAGAGGGAGGCAGGGGCGAGCCTCCTGCAAAGGGGCAAGACGCCCATACGCCTCCCCGCCATGCTGCCGTGGCTAAAGCGCTACGGTAAATTGGCAGGCACCGCCGAAGCGGCGCGCCTATTGGAGGACGGTTTCCGAGAAGGATTCCGGATTCCATGTGGGGTCGACATTCAAGGTTTTCTTGTCCCAAACCTGAAGTCGGCTAGGGATTTCCCAGGGGTAGCCAAAGCTAAGGTGCTTAATGAAGTAAAATTGGGGAGGATGGCCGGGCCATTTGCGGCCCCGCCCATCCAGGGTTTAGTTGTGTCTCCTCTTGGGGTGGTCCCCAAGAAGGAGAAGGGTAAATTTAGACTGATCCAGCATCTCTCATACCCCAGAGGCCGTTCGGTAAACGATGGCATATCAAGAGACCAGGCTACTGTGTCTTACGAGTCATTTGACCGGGCGGTCGATTTGGTGAGGAGGAAGGGCCAGGGGGCCCTTATGGCAAAAGTGGACATCGAGGCAGCATTCAGATTGCTCCCCGTGCACCCGACAAGCCATCGGTTGCTAGGGTGCTTCGTAGACGGAAGTTACTTCATTGACTTATGTTTACCCATGGGATGCTCGATATCCTGTGCTTACTTCGAGGCTTTCAGCAAATTTTTACAGTGGGTTGTGAGCATCGAGGCGGGGTACAAGAGTGTTACCCATTACCTGGATGACTTCCTTTTTGTTGGCCCAGCGAGAAACGACGCTTGCCGTTTTATGCTGGAGGTGTTCACCGAAATCTGTACAGAATTCGGGGTACCATTGGCCCATGATAAGACGGAGGGCCCTACGGAACAATTGACTTTTCTGGGGATTCGGATTGACTCCTGCAAAATGGAGTGCAGTCTTCCCTTAGAGAAGGTGGAGGACATGCAAGCCGAGATTACGGCGCTGCGGGGCGCACGGAGGGTGACCCTCCGGCGGCTGCAATCAATATTGGGGAAGTTGAATTTCGCGTGCAGAATTATCCCCATGGGGCGGATATTCTGTAGACGAATGTCTTTGGCTACGGTAGGGGTTGCGAAGCCGCATCATTTCCTAACAGTCTCTAAGGCCATGCGTGATGATGCAGAGGTATGGGCAAGGTTCCTTGCAGACTTTAACGGGCGGGTGGTCCTTCAAAAGGAGGGCACCACCAGCGCAGAGCTAGACCTGCACACCGATGGTTCTGGACCGATCGGTTGTGGGGCGTATCTCCAAGGGAGATGGTTCGCTGCGGCATGGCCGGGGGAATGGGAAGAGGCGGGTTTACTGCTGAACCCTACATTCCTGGAGCTGTTTCCTATGGTGGTAGCAGTGCACTTATGGGGTCCTTGTTTCAGGGACAGGCGAGTCATTTTCCACTCGGGTAATAAGGGGTTGGTTGAAGCCGTGAACAACATCACGGCGGCATCCGTACCAGTGATTAGATTGCTTAGGCATCTTGTGCTATGTTGCCTTCGCTTGAACATATGGTTTCAAGCAAGACACGTGACAAAGGTGAATAACGGAATTGCTTACGCCCTCTCTCGGTTTCAGGAGGATCGTTTCAGGGCGCTGGCTCCTCGTGCGAACGCCCTGGGGGAGCTCATCCCCGAGGAGCTCTGGGAGATTGGAGCTGTCAGGTAACGAGACTCGTGAGACAGTCTGTTGCCCCAGCGACGTGGAACGCTTATAGACGCGTGTGGGCTAAATGGGATAGCCTAGTGGCACTGGCAGGTGGTGCCACGACGGAGGACAAGAGCGTAGGGATCTTGCTTTGGTACCTGCTGCGGTGCGCCGAGCAAGGCGAATCAAAACCCGTAGTAGGGAGACAGGTCACGGCGCTTGCTTTTATGTTTAAGCTTGCTGGGCAGAGGGACCTTACTAAGGAGTTTCTAGTGCGCAAAGTGGTGCGCGGAATGTTCAGCGGTGCGCAAAGGCCAGATAGTAGGCGGCCAATAACATTTGCGCTGTTGCTGAGATTGGCTCAGGAACTGGTGGTGGTTTGCAGGGATCCCTTTGAATCTCTACTTTTCCGAACGGCTTTTTCCCTGGCGTTCTTCGGAGCGTTTAGGATAGGGGAGTTAGTCGCGAACAGTAGACACGGTTCGGGGGGTCTGCAATTGGTGGATACCTGCCTCAGGGAAGGCACGGTGGTATTGTGGTTGCGGAGGTCAAAGACTGACCAAGTGGGTAAAGGAAGAGAAGTGGTTCTGCATCAGGTTGGCACAGAGTGTTGCCCATATGCATGTGTAGTGGAGTACCTTAAGCAGCGACCGGTGGGACGGTGTTCGCTGCTGGTCCACGCCGATGGAACGGCACTGTCTGTGTATCAGTTTAAAAGAGTTTTAAAAAGCGCACTGCACCGGCTCGGTTTCAAGCAGTCCGACTTTGGGACACACTCCTTTCGGATTGGAGCTGCCACTGAAGCGGCTAGGTTGGGGTTGCCCGACGCGGCAGTAAAGCGCATCGGGAGGTGGGACTCAGACCGTTTTCGTTCCTATGTTCGGCCAAATGCAGTGGTTTAATGGTGTTGCTTTCTACTTTCAGGGGAACAGAAGCAACTATGGATTGTGGGCCATTCCTACGTGTACTGGGCCCATAGGTTAGCCGCAGTTACCGAGGAAAAGGCACAACTGGGCTTTCCTGTTACGGACTTACGCGTAAGGTGGTGTGGTATTCGGGGTCTGCGTTGGGCGCAGCTCGACGGCATCTTGGAAACGTACGCGCAGCGTTACGGGCAGCCCAGTCTTATCATTTTTCATGCCGGCGGGAACGATTTGGGGGCAGTTTCCATGAGACGAATGCTAAAGGTGATGAGACGAGACATCGAGAAATGGGTGAAGAAGTTCCCTGGCACGTTCCTTATCTGGTCTGAGATGATCAAGAGAAGATCATGGCGTAACGCGCGCGACCCAGTATGTTTAGATAAGGCTAGACAGAAGATAAACCAGCAGATTGCGAGCTTTGTGAGAAAACAAGGTTTCTCGGCCATCCGGTATAAAGATTTCGAACCGGTCGGCGCAGATGATTTTTTCGCAAAGGATAAGGTTCATCTTACGGAAATAGGGTACGAGTTGATGATGTTGGAGTTTAGGGAGAGTGTTTTGCGGGCTTTGGCTTTAATGTCCAGCAGGGGGGGATCGCAGCCTCGGGAGGCGTCCCTCGCATGCTCCGTGGCGGGAGGTGAGTTGCCCGGCCCACTGGCCTAAGGGGGCGATGGCCCCACCTCACAGGGCGTGCTTAAAGATAAGCATTGGGGCTTTGGGCAGGGCTCAAAGCGTGAGGTCACTGTTCGTGGCCGGGCTCCTCCCCCAGAAGGAAGGACTAAATTAGTCATCTAAACAAGTTATGGTTGTTTGTTTATATTGTGTCTAAATAAAGCTGTGGCCCGTTGTTTCTCCCAACTCAAGTTGTCGTGTCAGTTATTCCATCAACTAGCCTGAATGGATCATGCATGGGTCATGAACGACGCGGAGGCTGCACAGGCTCCCTGGGTCAGCCTGTAGCGTCACGTGACCCAGCGGAGCCTGTGAGGCGATTAGCCAATCAGGAGCGTCGGGGGGCGTGTCGGAAGCCCGTTTCGCGCCATTGAACACAGCAGCGCGGTCTCCCGACTGGAATCCCACCCACCCACCCTGTATTTTGTTGTTAACAGATGTTATGGTTTATTCTTTTAAAAAAAAAAAAAAAAAGTATATATAATATATATAATATAAATAAGAAATGTTGAAATTAATATATATTTTTGGTTAAGAATTTGGAGAAGTGGCTATTGTATGTTGTGTATTGTTAATTTATGTCTGTGCGGCGGGAGGTGAGTTGCCCGGCCCACTGGCCTAAGGGGGCGATGGCCCCACCTCACAGGGCGTGCTTAAAGATAAGCATTGGGGCTTTGGGCAGGGCTCAAAGCGTGAGGTCACTGTTCGTGGCCGGGCTCCTCCCCCAGAAGGAAGGACTAAATTAGTCATCTAAACAAGTTATGGTTGTTTGTTTATATTGTGTCTAAATAAAGCTGTGGCCCGTTGTTTCTCCCAACTCAAGTTGTCGTGTCAGTTATTCCATCAACTAGCCTGAATGGATCATGCATGGGTCATGAGAACTTCATTGAATACTTGTGTAATATCACTGAAAAAAGCTGCAGAAGCCAAAATTACGCTTGAAAATAGTTTACTGTTTCATTGTTTTACTGTTTTAAATGGAGTAAATATTAAGTTGAGATAACACTGATCAATTTATAACTATGAATAATGACAGTGGCATGCCTAAAGGGTTAAGCTCTCCTCTTTGCAAATAACATCTCAGGGAGCCGCAACAGTTCTTGGACCAACTATAAGGAGACCACTACTCAAAGCACCCATGCTAATAATTAGAGGATAAATTCACAAACCAATATAATTTTGTATATTAATAATAAACAAGCATACAATCATTAAGGTATCTTATGTTGAATCATAATTCAGTCTTATCAGTGATAAGTAAGACTACTTTCTTAACAACCATGTAGCCTCACCCTCCATCGAATTGCAAGTTACAGCCGGCGAGTCAGCAGACAATTCCTACTGTGTGAAGCAATTAGAAACTATTCCAGTGGACTGTCTAGGTTGGCTGTTAAAATGTACATTATCTGGATGAGTTACAAATGTTTTTTGAATCAATACCTGCAAAAACACTCTCTATATATAAGCGTATAAGCATGTATATTTAAGAGGACCAAACAACCAATCAATTTTAAGTGAAATTGTTACATTACAATCATTGAAAAAAATATGCACTAAAGTATAAAACATTAAAAGCCTATTTTAAATGTGTTATAGTAAAATACTAAAACAAATCCATAGCAGTTGTAACATAGATGCCCCTACCTTACTCAGTAATCACTGTGTTCAGCACCTCTCTGTCCATCATGCCATTGACTTTCCATAGCCTCAAGAAAAAAAATGAAAACCCTGACCCTAACACATAAAGCCCTTAACATGCGTGCACCCCCTTACATCTCACCCCTCATCTCAAAATACTGCAAAACCACCCTCTTGAATCTGCTTTTCTCATCTCGTCACTCTGTAGGTACAGCTCAAGAAAAGTCCTAAAAGCAAAGTGGAATTCCTTACCTTACTCTTCCTGCCTCAGAACCTCCAAAAACTCACTATAGATGTATCTGTTTAAAAAAAAGCTTATCACCCTCACCCAGGGTCGCCATCAGAATTAGTGGAACCCAGTGCAAATGTACACAAGCTGATGCATACCAATTTTCCCATCTTCCATAGCCATACTTTACGTTAACAGCACATAAAGTAATGTCTGCACTTTAAACTTCCCAATGAAGCTAGTTGTAGTGGAACTATCAGTTTCAGATCACCAATCTTTTCTGCCTCCGTGTATAGACACTTACTTTGATGCTAGGAGATAACTCCAGAAAAAGAGAATTAGATGATAATACTTCCTAAATTACAGACTACTATGCAGGGCTGGACGTTCCAGGAGACTGCTCCCTTTTTCGTTTTCCCCTCCATCTCCTATCTTTTTTTCCCTTATTCATCCCACTCTTACTCCTTGCTTTGTCATTAAAAAATATTTATTTTCTATCATACCTCACTTATTTCTTTGCCCCATACGTTCCCTTTATTTTTCTGTTTGTTTGCACACTCTTGCCAGTTTCTTCTCTCCATTCCTCCTCTCTGTCCCCTCATCCCCTCTCTCTTTTCCACCTTCAACTTATCTTGATCCAACTATATCATCTCTCTCCCTTTCCACCCTTTTTTTACCACCATTCCCCGGGTCTACCATCTCGGTCTACTTCTCATATACCTACTATGCTACGTATCATCCTCTTTATCAAAAAAACACAATTTCACTCCTTTTTTATATGTTCTTTGCCATTTCACTCTCTCTGCCCTCTTTCATTCCCTTGCAAATATATATCCTTTGTCTTTATGTGTTAAAGGGAAGTTTTAGGCAAAATATTTTTATATAAAATGTTTTAACTAAGTTTATTTAATTAAATTGATTCTCCTCTGTGTAATTTGCATCCAAAAGTTACACTTATTTAATTTAAAGAGACTCACTGAGAAACATTTTCTCAGCTTCTGGTTCCTCCCCTTATCTGCATATACTCTCTCCTGCAGGTTACCATATTGCGCACCAGTACAGCTCTGCAGCATATCATTTTGGAGCTAAGAACACTCTCACAGGGGAATGGATTTATATTACCATTGTCATGTTGTTTGACCGCAAGCAGACAGTGACATTTTGTGATTTAGAAACTGCAAAAAACACTAAACCGTTAGGATGCTCAATCATTATATGTAATAATTTATAATAACACATTGCTGGAATAAAATGTAAAACGGTTGCTGTGTAAATGTGTAAACCCTGGTAGTTTTGTACAGCTTCTAAAACGCAGCATGTCACTGTCTGTTTGCGGTCTAACAGTATGACACTGGTAATGGTGGGGACAAACAGTTCATCTAAAAGTCTGGCATTATCATCTCTAATTTTACAACCGCGCCAAATGAACTATGTGTTTAACAGAATGGGACAATATTACCTGTATAAATAACACGCTTCTTGGGCTGTCAGGTAAAGCTTGATAAACGACCACCATTGTTGGCTTCACATTAGTCGTGAATCTTCTGGATCATTGCTTAAGTAATTAATGAGTCATTTGTAATATGCCTGAGGCTATTTACACTGAGTTTAACTGCTTGTGGTTTAAAGACTAGATTGTATCATATTATAGATTATATTGTATTATAATAACAATTCATTTACATAACACTTTTTCCCTGAAGGGATAATGTTATTGTGATGGATCAGAAGTCGCCAGAGTAGAGCTGTAGTGTTGCTAGTTAGACATTGTGAACTATTACCAGGATTCCTTCCTACAACTGCTGGCTGTAGTTGCCATCAGATATCATAACCTCAGGATCCAGGGGAATAGTGTAACACTTAGTAAATGATCCTTCGAGATTAAGGATTTCAGTAACCTGTCTCCTTTTTATTAAATGACACACATTTTCTCTACAGTGAAAGTTTCTGAAAACCTTAAAAAGAGCCATTTTGTTCTCCCTCAAAATTGGAAAACAATTAAGACATATGATTAAAAAAAAAAAAAAAATATATATATATATATATATATATATAAATGTATATGGCCTTTTTACCTGATACAAGCAAACTTACATACTGTATCATACCATAGAGCCACACCATGGCTTTGTCCCTTTATGCAAAATAAGTTGGGATCAGCCTAAAGAACCTACGTGCAACATAAAATAGCGCAATAAAAGCTTTTTTTGTCTATATAAACCAACAAATGAAAAAAAAAAAAGAATCAACCAATCTACAATAATTGTACAGCCAGTGGGCACCTACTAAATTTAAGTAGTCAAACATTTTCCCTCACACAATAAAACGGAATGTCCCTGATCAAACAAACGGGTGTATAAATGTGGTGTCCATGTGCTATCATTTTAATTTGGAATCACAGCAAAGAAAAAGAGGAAAAAATGGAAAGCCACACTTGTGGGAAGTGGAAATTTCAAATAACTGGAGATATCCTGCTGTGTTTGCCTCAGAGGAATATGAACTACATGAAAAAGCAGATGTAATGCGATGCTCACACTGGGCTCTGTAATCTAATTGTTCCCGGAGCACATTATCTTGACATTCAGAAATATTGTTTTCGAAAGCTATTATAACACATTCAAAGTTCCTGCCTATTTACAATGAATAAAATCTGCAGGGCTTCAAAAGAAACAATGACTCATAATTACTTTTTTTCCCCTAAACTTCTTGCACTTGCTATATTTTTCTCTTGGTTAATGATAGAATTAATCTTTCCAATGCAGCTGCAAAATTTATGTCCCGGTCTCATGTAGAGTATCTATAAACCTAATACAAATGCAGACTGATAATGGGGTCTTGCTTATATTACGCCATACATCTTAAGTGTTTTGTACCATGTAGGTAAATATCTACACATTACACTTTTGCCAATGTATGATTTGCTCCCAATTATAGTAGGATAGAAAAGTAATAATAAATAAATTATTAATTAGAACTGTGATATCATTTATTAATAGAAAAAAAAGCTTTGAGTTTACTAAATGTTTGCTGTCACTCAGCTCAATAGTTGCTCAATAGCTGCTTCCAAACTGGTCTTACCTAATTACATAATTTTTAAATTAAAGGACCACTGAAGTCTAAAAAAATGTCAATTCAATCAATATTCTATGTTATAACATATTTTATTGCATTAATATGTTAAAACAATGGGTAGTACATACTCATTAATTAGGTTTTCTAATTTCCACTATTGGACCAGCATTTTTCTAATTCATGGTCCTGTCTTGATAGAAAGTTGTCCATGTTGCTAATGCTGCAGTTGTAAAATTAATATGCAGCACAGGCCCCCACACGCTTTGTTCTGTGACGGTCACATGTCCATTTGGTCATTGCATGACCGATTGAAATACATGGAATTACACACCCAGTGTTGTATATTAATTTGTAACTGAAGCATTAGCAAGATGGAGGTCTTACTATAAAAGAAAGTCTGTGAATAGCAAAATTGCTGACCCCAAAGTGGAAAATAGAATGCCTAAGAATGGGTCATATTCAATTTGAAGCCTCTATCGTAACTCTATCGCAGACGGCTGTATGTCTGTGGGTGTGTTGCAGGCTCCCGATTACGATGCTATTCAATTGCTTAAGGCCGCAAGTTACTGTCCCAAAGCCGAAACCGTGAACCATGCACTGGTTAGCTGCAGTTCAGGGCGGGAACATGATCAATTAAGCAAGCCCGTAACCTCCCATTTCAAATCAGCCAATAGAGAATAAGACTGTCATTATTATGGCAGTAAAACATGGAGGTTAGATGTCAATCAATGAAGTTTAGGGGTTCGATATGCGATCAGACTTGCAAAGCCTCAAAATAAAGAATTATGAAAATGAATGCCAATACTGTTCTAGTCCATGTGGGTGGCCTGATATGTATTAACTTATTGATACCCAAGATTTACAGTGCAGTATTGTTTTTTTATTTGCATCTACAGTGCTACGAATAGGTGTTTAACCCCCTTGCGGGTCCTCTCTAGCACTCATAGGATTTTCTCCTGCATTTGCCATTTACGGGTGTGAAAACATTTGCAGGCTTGGGGAAACTGAGCAATTGTGAAGCAATTTTCGATTTTAGCCTTGTTAAAAGTGAGAGATCAAAGGCTTTGGGAGGCTGTAAGTTACAGGCTTAAACATCGCAATAATTTCAAGGCTGTAACTCGTAACTTGTTTGGAGCCCCCAAAAAGGCACCAATTGAATAGCAAATTAACTTGCGACCTAACTTACGGGCTACCGGATCGCCCGAAACCTCAGTTGAATATGGCCCTTTAGTGGTCCTTTTTTGGATAAGCTATCAATAGAGTCAATGGAGTCTGATACTTCACATGTTGGTACAAAAGAAACTATATGCAAAAGGAAGCCACTAATCATGGGAGCCATTCATCAACAATGAGGTAATCAGGGGCTCATAACAATACCAAACTCATGGAGAGATCTCTTGCTCTGAGTGACGGCTAAAAATTAGTAAATTCAAGGCTGTTTTTCTATTATTAACAACATTTTCAAATTACTTTAAAATGCAAATCTTCTTGTCTTTATTGATATTTTGTTATCCTACCATAATTGGGGTCTCTACTGTTATCCTACAATATTATACTTCTTATGTCTTATTGTTTGTTGAACACTATTATCTGTCTGAGACAGGATCAAACCATCAAATCCATGAATACTTAGATCTTGCTATACAAATATGCATTTGTTTTGTACATTGCCTGACGCGTTTTACAGTAATTATCTTTTGGTTTCCTTGTAATGAAGCATTTATCAACTTTCTGTTTTGTACATTATTATTGTCTTTAATTTATATAGCACCAACAGATATTTCAGCACTGCATATTATAGAAATAAACTATAAAATTAGACGTTGAACATTGCGTAAGGATAATTAAATTACAGTCTATAGACATACCTTAAACTTGATAGTAGTCTACTCAAAATATAATTAAATATAATTGTATCTATTTAGGATGTGGGCATGAAGATTTGGATAATGCATGCCTTTTCCAAAATCTGACCTTTAACTCAAATGTGACCTGCTTATCACATTTAAGACATATAAAAATTTGACCAGGAATGCATAAATGTACTAAATAATTGAATGCAACAGTTTATGGAGAGATGGCCCTAGACCAGGTAATCCTAATTGTATTTTGGGAAATAGTAGAAGGATTTTTTTAAAGGCACACTTACTGGCTCTAACGTTATCAATGATGTACATTTTCCCTATATATACCAATCTTCAGGAGTCTCTTATTATAAGGGTTCCTCCATCTACCTCCGTCATCTCGGCATCTGCATTGTTTAGTCTCTGGTAATTAGCAATACACTGTGTGTCCATCCAGAGCTGACTGAGATTGATGGACTTTGCATGAATTATGGCTGGAATTATAGAAAGGTCTTACCAAGCTTTTACCAAGTAAAGATATTTGTCTTTTTTTGCAATATTAATGCACTTTATCTATTGGATTATCTGGATTTGACCATGGACAATGAACCCTACTCTTCATCGCCAGACTCAATCATCTAGCTGTTTATTGAATTTGCCAGTCGTTTCATCCTTCCTCCACTTACCCTGAACATAATTATTGCTGCAATCCACTGACCCTGGCTCATATTGAGATCATATACCCGGCTTCACCTTGGAGCAGGGGGCAGTCTCTACTCTCTGCTTCTGTCCCATGGGTCCACCTACTGTTCATCAACCACCAAAATAACATCTTTTTACTATCTTTACTGGATTATGCAGTCTCTTTGAAGGACTTACAAGTGGCGCTCAGGCAGAGGTCGCCTTGCAAGCCAACTCAACAAGTCAACATTGCTTCCTGTATTATATTTTAAGAGCTTCTGGTAAAATATAATAAATTAATTCTACACAACCTATAGCTAAGATAAATGGAGCCTTATATGATCATGAACCTAGAATAAAAACCCTGCACCAACAAAAACAATATGACTGAAAAGTATTTTTTATATAATTTATTGAATATTTCCCATTACCCCATCTATACTGTGTATATCTACCCTGGTCATAGTGTCCTTTTAAACTTCACAGAGTTGTCTTTTCTGTTTTTAAGCCGATTGCTCTATTCAGGAGATAAAAACATTTGCAACAATATGTAGCTGACTGTTCAAAATTGCTATCTCTGCTGAGCACAATACAGTATGTGAGGTTACCTTGGAATCCTCAGATCCTACAATGAGTTTCAGAATAATGTATTATTTATGAGATGTTATTTATAAAGCACTATTTTCTTCTGTACGTACAAAGGGATACAATGAGCACACAAGACTTATGAAAATGCATATTTATATACACCAATATCCTGCTTCAAACAAGAGGTAAGCACAGACATCCTTAGGAATACTTAACCTCAACACCCATCTCCCTCACTCCATGTAGAGCTCTAGTAGACAAACCTTGCCATGATTGGATCCAGTCTTCCTAGAATGTGCTCCTCTTTCTTTGATTCTTTAAAAATATTTGCATTTTCATAATAGAAGCTTCAAATATTAAATAAACTTCTTTGAATGTTTTTTTTTCTTTTTTTCGGGTTTGTTGGAGAGAAGTAATACAAAGATATATGTTATGT
Source organism: Discoglossus pictus (assembly GCA_027410445.1). Classification (NCBI taxonomy): domain Eukaryota; kingdom Metazoa; phylum Chordata; class Amphibia; order Anura; family Alytidae; genus Discoglossus; species Discoglossus pictus. The sequence continues at coordinate 56,362,822 of CM050168.1, forward strand.
CATGTCAGACAATCACTATGCATAAATACCATTACAAAACAACTAAGGCAGAGGTGCTCATCAGAGAACGAACTAACCTAATAGGTTAGTTCTATGTACATGATAACCCACTCGGAGAGTACCGGTAAGCTCTTTTAGCCACTTGTGCCCTTCACAGGGAGAAATATCCTGTAGTATATTAGTCTGGTCCCTCTCACTAGAGTGACCCAGCCCCGAAATACCAGGCAATTCCACCCTGAACAGGAGAAACAGCAAACCACAGACGCGTTTTGGCCTTTATGGGCCTCGTCAGTGAGGTGTAGCTGAACTCCCTAAGGCACAGTGAGCAAGGGGTCCACATCTGGAGTCCCCTATCACTCTTAGTGAAAATAAACCCTAAAGATAATTTGCCTATACAAAAAACTGAGAGGTGCTCATCAGAGAACAAACTATTCTAATAGGTTAGTTCTATGAGCATGATAACCCACTCTGAGAGCAACCTCTTTTAGCTCACTTGTGCCCTTCACAGGGAGAAATATCCTGCAGTATATATCAGTTTGGTCCCACTCAAAAGAGTGGCTCAGCCCGAAATATGTTTGCGGTGCATTTGTATTTTTTTACCACTATTTGCCCAGTTTTTTGGCTTTTTTAAACATTAAGTGATCTGCTGTACTATATACAATTAGCACCCAGATTTTGTGATATTATAGATCAATTAGATTTTTTGGGCCAACTACTTCAGACAAATTGTGGTTCTCTTGGAGAATGAACTGCAACCCACTCCAGTATCTTTGCCATGAAAACCATATGAATAAGCATAAGGAACAAAGACAGTTGTGCCTGGCATGCTGTGTCTATATGGTCACAGAGAGTCGGACATAACTGAAGGAATAAACAACAACACTTGTTATTACCTACAGTTTTAAATTATACCATAATTGGAACCTTTAACTAGGATTTCTAATGGACATTAAAGGAAAGTAAAAGATGTACGGCAGATAATCTCAGCAAAAGCGGAGCACTCTGATGAGCTTCTAAATGGCAGCTCACATACCAGCTTGTTACACAAGAAATGGGTTCTCTTAGCAACCTCATTAATCCACGGGAGATAGCAAAAACACACAAATATATTTTCCTTCAAAAGAATATTCCTGATGAAAATCCATCTGCCTCATTACTACCTTACAAGAACTGCTGGAAAAAACATTATAAAGAAACCTTGAGATGGTATTTATAGAAATCATTAAAAGATCTTATTCTGCACAAAACCCAGCTCCTGATATGATACAGGGCTGATATGCACCATGTACAATTTACATTTCTAATCACGCTTTTAAAAGCGCATGATTTAAATTACCATTGCAGTTTAGGAAAAACTTCACTTGTCTGTAACAAGCTAGCAAATTAGCAGTTATGCAATTCATGAGCATAAATCATTTCTAGACAACATTATATATTATTATTATCTTTATTTATATGGCGCCAACATATTCCGTAGTGCTGTACAGGGGTATATATTATATAGACGCTGCTAGTGTCATGGGTACTTCCATCTTGGATAGCTAGTGTATTTTTATTCTGAGGGGAGGGTTATCATACTGGGATTTATTTGTCTATTCAGTACTATTGTCAAGTGATTATTCATAGTGGCAGTCTATCCATTGAAATGTATTTGCCTCCATTAAAGCAAATTGAATATAACAATTAAAATGAAAACCTTTTTTAAAGAAAAGCTAAACTAATTTTATTTTTAAAATTGTAGCGATGATGAAAGTTTCACTATCTGTTTGCTAACAGCATTGTACTGCACCTACATGAGAGAGAACAGGAAGAGATTGCTGTCCTAAAGTATGTTATTATCTGTTTGCTAACAGCATTGTACTGCATTGTGACTGAGCAACATGGCACCTACATGAGAGAGAACAGGAAGGGATTGCTGTCCTAAAGCGTGTTACTATCTGTTTGCTAACAGCATTGTACTGCACTGTGACTGAGCAACATGGCATCTACATGAGAGAGAACAGGAAGGGATTGCTGTCCTAAAGCGTGTTACTATCTGTTTGCTAACAGCATTGTACTGCATTGTGACTGAGCAACATGGCACCTACATGAGAGAGAACAGGAAGAGATTGCTGTACTAAAGCGTGTTATTATCTGTTTGCCAACAGCATTGTACTGCACTGTGACTGAGCAACATGGCATCTACATGAGAGAGAACCGGAAGGGATTGCTGTCCTAAAGCGTGTTACTATCTGTTTGCTAACAGCATTGTACTGCACTGTGACTGAGCAACATGGCATCTACATGAGAGAGAACAGGAAGGGATTGCTGTCCTAAAGCGTGTTACTATCTGTTTGCTAACAGCATTGTACTGCACTGTGACTGAGCAACATGGCACCTACATGAGAGATAACAGGAAGAAATTGCTGTTCCAGGCAGTGGAAAAGCGTTATCCCAATGACAACTTAAAAGTAAGTCAAGTGCAAATCGTATACATCAATTACACTGAGGATGATAACATGTATTAAATCACCTAATTAGAAACAAAATAGTTAAATATTTTTTTTTTTTTTTGTGGATTAAACTAACAACTATTGAGGTAATTAATAAAAGGGTTTAAAACTGTTGGTTTACAATTGCTTTTTGTTTTGTGAAATGTCATCAAAATATATTGAAGAATGTCCTATAATGTGCAGTTTTTAAAATGTAAAGTAAAAATATTTAAAAATCCACATATCATCCAAATGACCATACTAATAGAATTAATGACTGTAATTATTTTAGAATATGAATAGATAATATGACATGATAAGAATGATGATTTTTCATGGTATAATTAGTTGATAGAAAGTTAAGTGGGCAGATTATTAATCAATTAAAAAGTATTTACAGGTTATTAATGGGCTGCTTAAAAAGGAGATGAAGTGAATATATTAGCAGTGATATATGGATAAATTAATGGGTGGCTTCATTTTATAATAGTGTAATGATTGTGACAGACATGAGAGCGGATCTATTTTATCTATGAGGATTTATGACCTTCTGGGGTGACATGCTGCACCTCTGTTTGTTATTTATTCTTAAAGGGCTCCTGCAGGGCTTTTAAAGGAGATAACATTTGCAAAGTATTTGTAATGTTAAAATATATTATGTTTGAAATAAGACACAAAAAATAGTGTTCTTTATTTTTTCTATTTGATTACTTCTCGAAGTGAATGGGCAGCCTATTTTGTTGCTTGTGGGTGCATCCTTAGATGCACAGAAGCACCAACAAAGGTACTTCAATCAATATTTCAAATAATGGCCGCAGATACAGTGTAACCAAAGATATTGGTATTAGCTGCAGTATTTATTGAAATACATATTTTCCTACCATACACACTGGTCCATATGTACTAAGGGGTGAAGAGCTGAGTGTTTAGTTGCACACAGATAAGATGCTTCAGTTACAGGCTTTTCCAAATATATGTACAGTGGTACCTTGGTGCTCAACCTCCACGGAACTCAAAAACCAATTGCTAAAACCAATTTTCATTACTCCTTATGGGATTTTGGTACTCAACCTTTTGGTACTCAACCTGCCATCCGGAACAAATTAAGGTTGAGACCCAAGGTGCCACTGTATAAATGTGTTCCTCTGCAGGGTTCTATGTGGACCTCATGCATCTCTAATGCACAGCAAGACAACATGGCTCCACAGAAAGGAAGTCAGATAATTACTTTTTTTAAACCATTTAGTAAGATGTGTGATTAGCACATCTACATTATGATTTTAGAACTTTACAGGGGTTCTCAATGTTTTTTTTTCCACTTTATGGGGAAAAAATCCCTGTCCCTGTTTTAGAACATATTCTTTGTAATAAGAGTATGATGACAGAAAACTACTGCACAGACATATGTTTGAAGGACAACAAATAATGAGGAGCTTTGTTGTTGTTTGGTCGGACAATCGCGTAAGACTCTCCGTGACTCTGGACTGTAGCACGCCAGTCACAATCATTGTGTCTCTGCCATAAAAACCTTATGGATAAGCAGGACCAAAGATAGATTGCCAGATCCTTTTCCAGTGGACCGCGATTTGCCTGAACTCTCTGCTATGACCTGCCCATCTTGGGTGACCCTACATGGTATAGTTCACAGCTTTACTGACGTACACAAGTCCCTTCACCACGACAATATAGCGATCCAGAAGGGGATCTTGGGCTTATTGATAGGGTATTACAAATCTTCCAATTGTCCCTCTTTTAGAGAGAGGGTGCCTCTTTCAATGGGAAATCCTGCCGTCCCTCTTAGCTTCCAAATTGTCAATCCTTTGAAGAAAAGTCCCTCAATTAATGAAGGACCCCCGGGGCGGAACCAGCGTGCTGGTATCTGCAGCGGGGGTCCCTTGACATGGTAGGACCAAGTGCCGGCGGAGGAAGCGGGGGGGCGGGCCTTGCGCAAGAGGTGCGGAGGCTCAGCCCCCTTAGGCAAGCACGGGCGCCATTTTAGCTTCACTCCGCGGCAGGCAGGGAACCAGGCAAACCACCCACCCTCTCTGTTTAAGAGAATTTGATATTGTTATGTTTAATATATTTATAAAAAAAAAAAAGTAAATAAGAAATATTGTAATATATTAAGTCATTATTCAGGAGATTTGTTGCTCATGTGATGAGCTTATGGTTGTTTATATGTGGTTTGTTGCAGCAGAGTTTTTAATAAGTTGTGTTGGTGCGGTTGGGGGAGTTGCCCGGGCCAATGGTGAGAAAGGGCCGTCCCTACTCCTGGGAAGGTGTGACGACGGCACAGAGGTTGACCTCTTAAGCGTGGGCTCAAGGGATGGGGTTACTGCCAAGCCCGGGGCTCCTCCCCCGTTGTAGTGAATTTACATATGCCATTTGCATATTATAACAATAAAACTCGCTGCGGCCAGTTGTACCTCCAACAGTTGTGTTGTGTCATTTTTGGGGGCTCAGGGACTTCGGGTCTTGCCGGGTCAAGTAAAAACCCTGTTTTACAGCCATGATTTTCTCCCACTTCATCTAATTCCTCCTGTTGTGCAAGACAAAGGTAGACGTCTGGAGTGTCCTACAGAATAACCTGGACCCTCTGTACTCGAATACCTCAAAACTCATTGATTTCGGTATTCAATGCAATATCCATCGGTAATTGACACTTCCTTGGTAGTAGTCGCTCTTGCTGGAACCAATTTACATTACTCCTTATAGTAGTTCGGTAATCGTCATGTTCGCCACTCGTCGTGCCTTCTGGAACCAATTATCAACAAGTGCCAAGGGTCACCTGCATACTTCTTTGTGGAGCATTGTGCACAATGTGTGTACGTATATCTCTAAAATGTAATATACACATCATACAGAATAGAGTCAAAAACGACCTATTTGTGCATATTGTGGGTATTTGAAATGTTAGGAGGTATACTCTTAGTTTTGTCTTACATATCCTGCAATCTATTGTCTGTTTACTAATCATGTAAACCCCATCATGCATGATTAATGCAATATAAATACAAATATGCAACAACTTAAAAAAATCTTCTTGCAACCTCCTTGGTTTCCTGAAAGATAATGCCCTGAAGTGGCAGCTTATGCAACATGAGACCCTCGTGGGATAGGATTGGTCTGCGGAGATCTCGGTACGGGATTTATATTCTGTCAACTTGCATCTTCATTCTGCATAACTGAAGGACGTTTTAATAAATTAATAGCATTGCAACTAAATATTTGGCGTCTTCAGATTTATGAACCTTACACATTATTTTGTGAGAATATAAAACAAATGCACAAAGCATAATGGCAAGGCTGACCAAAATAATACTATTTTGACAATTCTGACTAGTTACAATATTTTTCGTAGTAAAAATTATAGAGCCACAGAAAAGCTCAGTTACTTAAAGAATTCATGTCAACCCGCTTTGTAATGTTTAACATTGCATATTTTTAGAAAGCAAAAGATTTTTTTCTTTTTTACTTTTATATGCATTTATTCTTTACTGGAGGCTTCCATTTTTTTCTAATCAGGTAGTGCCTCATTCAATTGCGATTTGGCCAATTGAATAGCGCTCCATATAAGCACAGACCATTTTTTTTTACAGAAGTTTTTAGTTAGTGAACATCTATCCAAAAGCAAGGCATTAACTAAAAACCTCTGTAAAAAAATATGCTCTGTGCTTATATAGAGCCCTATTCAATTGGCCAAATCGCAATTGAATGAAGCCTGTAGTGTCTGCTGCTTTCTCAGGAGGAAAAGGGGAGGAGGTTTGGAAAATCACTGGTGGCCTCATTCTATTATCGGCCGTAAAACGGCCGCAAAGCTGCGATTCCTGGCTGCCGTCTTACGGCCCCATGTAGAGCTACCTTTACCTTGCAATTCAAATAGATGGCGCCGCAAGGATATCCCCCTTACGGCCAGCCGCATATCATGCAACCGGCTGGAAGGTCAGAAAACTTTAAATGCAAATATAAATTTAAGATGGCACTGTAAAGCTCTGTAAATGCTAGGCATCATAATGGGGGACATGAGGATTAATAGCAACCCCCTCTCAAGCTTGCACATCAGCCCAAATCCGATATTTCATTAACGGTTTATTTTCTGTCCCGCAGCCTGGGCTGGTCTGAGGTGCTCCAAGCCCTCGGGACTTTGTCCACGGATATTTGACATGAATTAAAATAAAAATTATTTTCAGATTTGAGTGTAGGGGAATGTTGTGCTATGAATGCTAACACCTCCAATCACTTTATCGTCTCATCAAAGTGCAGGATGGCTTTATTATGTGCTTAATTGTGTGCTTGCGGGACCTTTTTGGTGCAAGTAAGCTGCGGCTCGGTTTTAGCCTTGCAGAGAGGGTTCCCGGAGCAATAGAATAGCAACCAGGGTTTTCTTGCGGCCGAAACTCTTGCGGCCGTTTAAGATCAAAGGCTTTCCTGAGGCGTGTGGGGCCGCAAGGGATAACAAGGCGCCGGCCGCAAGCCTGCCGGAGCCCCCGGCCATAAGGGAATAGAATAGGCAAATAGCCTGCGGCCGGTCCTTGCGGCCCCGCATCTCCTACGGCCGATAATAGAATGAGGCCCTGGATCTTTTAGAATTTGACAACTACCGCTCTCCGCACATTTTTGGAAGAAGGCAATAAAAACTGCTGATAAGTAAACACCCCTCTATCACTCACAACTTTCACCAAAAATTCATAAATTTCATTTTCACTTTCTAATTAAGCTCTTAGGGCCAGATTCAATGGCCCAATTAGTAAATTTATACCCACTTAAAATCACTCTTAATATTGCTACATATTCGGCAAATACTACTTATTGGCACTAATGAATTCTTAAGTCAATATAATGCATATAAACATTTATAAAAAAAACAAACAAAGTCAAATTTATGAGTTCAAGGCCTTTGCAAGTATCTAATAGAATATGGGCCTATGGGCCTCATTCAATTGCGATTTGGCCAATTGAATAGGGCTCTATATAGGCACAGAGCATTTTTTTTTTTTACAAAAGTTTTTAGTTAGTGAACTTTTATCCAAAAGCAAGGTTTTCACTAACTAAAAACTTCTGTAAAAAAAAAATGTTCTGTGCTTATATAGAGCCCTATTCAATTGGCCAAATTGCAATTGAATGAGGCCCTTAGTTAGGGCCTCATTCAATTGTGAGTTGGCCAATTGAATAGGGCTCTATAGAAGCACATAGCATATTATTTTTACAGAAGTTTTTAGTTAGTGAACTTCTATCCAAAAGCAAGGTCTTCACTAACTAAAAACTTCTGTAAAAAAATATGCTCTGTGGTTCTATAGAGCGCTATTCAATTGGCCAAATTGCAATTGAATGAGGCTCTTAGGATCTGCGTTAAATTATCAGAAAGTAAAATGCTTAATTCTGGATCGCTACCTTGTTGTGGTGGAGGGGCTTGTGTACCTCAATGAAGCTGTGAGCCATGTAGGTTCACCCAAGATAGTCAGGTCATAGCAGAGAGGTCAGACAAATCATGGTCCACTGGAAAGGGAACTGGCAATCACTCCAGTAAATTTGCCATGAAAAACTTATGGATTAGCACACCTAGACACAATATGTGCCTGTCCTGCTGCGGTCCATATGGTCATAGAGAGGCGGACATGACTGAACAACAACAAAATATGCTTCATTATTTTATTTTACTAAGAGACTGGTGAATTTACATGTCCATTTGCCCAGGTTTGAGACAATTAAAGGACCATTGTGAAGATCTAAACTTGACAACTGGCCAGTATCTGGGGTCAGGAAGGAATTGTTTTTCCCCTATGAGACAATTGTCATAATTTCAATGCTTTTTTTCCCCTTTTTTCCTTCCAATGGGTCAATTATCGATTCATACACATATTACAAGGATGAGAGAAGATCTAAAAAGGTTGAATTTGATGGACTAAAAATCATTTTTTCAGCCTTCATTTCTATGTAACTTCCTGAGATAGGAGGAGACTTTGAAGCTTGTATCTGGTCAGTGGAAATGTGGAAGCTAAAAATGCCAAAGCTTATAACAGAACTACGGTAATATAAACTTATTAGTTTAAAATGACTCACTCTCCTGAGAAACTAGCTGGCAGGAACAGGAGAATAGAAAATGGAAAATCCTAGTAAAGAATCACTGCATACAAAATTTAAAAAAGTAAAGGTTGTGTTTGTCCATTATTAACTTTAGCTATTCAAAAATCTGACTGCAGTCGTCCTTAAAGGGCCACTGTAATCCAAGACTTTTTATGATGCATTTACTAGAGCATTATCAACAATTTGGTTTGCATGTAAAATAAATGATATTAATTTAAGAAAATTACAATAAATTGTTACAGAAACAGATAAAAACAATGGCCCACGTTCAATTGAGGTTTTGGGCGATCCGGTAGCCCGTAAGTAAGATCGCAAGTTAATTTGCTATTCAATTGGCGTCTTTTTGCGGGCTCCAAACAATTTACGGGTTACAGCCTAGAAAAAATTGCGATGGTTAAACCCAGAACTTACGGCCTCCCGAGGCCTTTGATCTTTGTCTTCCGCAAGAGTTATTATCGATAAAATCGCAAATCGCTATTCAATTGCTCCAATTCCCCAAGCCTGCAAATGTTTTCAGACCCGTAAACGGCAAATGTAGGAGAAAATCCCACAAGTGCTAGAGAGGACCCGCAAGGGGGTTAAACACCTGTTCACAGCACTGTAAATGCTAATAATAAAACAATCCTGCACTGTAAATAACAGGGAAAGCGATGATAGGCATTATAATTAATTGCACAACAGTCTCAAGCTCGCAAATCGGGAGTATATAAGATTTATTTTTAAGTTTTATTTCCGGGTTAAATCTCGGGTATCAATGAGTTAATACATATGAGGCCACCCACATGGACTAGAACAGTATAGGAATTCATTTTCATAATTCTTTATTTTGCGGGTTTGATATTCTGCTCGCATATCGGACCCCTCAAAACTAGTTGATTGATATGTAACCTCCAGGTTTTACTGCCGTAATAATGACAGTCTCATTTCTATTGGCTGACTTGAAATGGGAGGTTACGGGCTTGCTTAAATTATCATGTTCCCGCCCTATACTGCTAGGAACCAGTGTATGGTTTACGGTTTTGGCGTTAGGACAGTAACTTGCGGGCTTGAGCAATTGAATAGCATCATACTCGGGAGACGAAAGGGAGAGCGCAACACATCCGCAGACATACGGCCATCTGCGATCAAGTTGCAGGCTTGGAATTGAATGTAGCTCAATGTGTTTAATCTGCCTTTATCTTACAAGTCAATTGCAAATAAAGGATAATAATAATAATAATAATAATAATAATAATAATAATAATAATAATAATAATAAAGTGTTAACAAAATCTCATGTGTTGTTCAGTTGTGTCCAACTCTCTGTGACTTCATGGGCCGTAACACACTATGCTGATCCACTTGGTATTCATGGCAGAGATACTGGAGTGTGTTGCCAGTTCCGTCTCCAGTGGGACACAGCATACACATATTCCTAGGTGGTCTCCCATCCAAGTATTGACCAGGCTCAACCCTGCATGGCTTCAGGGTGGTGTGACCTCTTGGTTCCCTGACTGGAATATATTCACACACACACACACACATATATATATATATATATATATATATATATATATATATATATATATATAGATTTATTTATACATATACCCTGCAAGGCTTTAGAGTGGTGTGACCTCTTGGTTCCCTGAATGGAATCGAGTCCAGGTTGCAGTGGTGAACAAAAAACAAATCCTATCAAAACACCCGGGAGCCCTAAAGTCTCATATATAATTCTGTTTTTTTTTTTCTTAATTGAATGGGAATGCAAGTATAATTTTGGGGCAGCCCAGACATCCCACAGTCTCTTTGTTTCCTATAATATGTCAGGACAGAGGAGGAGAAAATAATTTAATTGTGCCTCTATTTGAAGGACCATTGGAAGCACCTTTTACTTTGTTGCAGAATAAACAGTTTTTAATGTATTACTCTCTTTGGGGGCTTGTCCCTGTCAGCCAATGTGCTGGGACATACCAGTAGGAGTCATACTTACCTACCAATGGGCACTAGAATCCTACATTCTTTCTATTCTAACACACGTCTCCAACTGCCCTTCTAGTATCTCCTCTTGGATGTCCACCCACCATCTCAACATGTCTCAAACTGAACTCCTTATCGTCCCTCCCTCTCCCACAGCGACAATTCCTCACATCTCTCTCACTGTCAACAAATACATCATCACCCCCACCTCCCGAGCCCGTTGTCTTGGAGTTCTACTGGACCCAGCTCTGTCTTTCATCTCTCACATACAATCACTAACTAAATCTTGTCTTCTCCATCTAAAAAAACATCTCCAGAATTCGTCATTATCTTACACAAGACACAACTAAAATCCTTATATACTCTCTCATCATCTCTTGACTAGACTACTGCAACTCGCTTCTTGTTGGCCTACCTACCACCCGACTGTCTCAACTTCAATCCATCATGAATGCCTCTGCTAGACTCATCTTCCGTACACAACGTTCAGTGTCAGCATCTCCTCTCTGTCAGTCACTCCACTGGCTTCCCTTAGCCTCAAGAATAACATTTAAAATCATGACCCTAATTTACAAAGCACTCAACAATAATGCTCCCCCATACATCTCTGCTCTTATCTCCAAATACTCCCCCACCCGCCCTCTTTGTTCTGCTAATGACCATCTTATTTCTACAACTCTTGTCACCTCCGCTCACTCCCGCCTCCAGGACTTTTCTCGTGCTGCCCCTAGTCTCTGGAACTCCTTGCCTCGCTCCACCAGATTATCCTCTCACCTCAAAACATTTAAAACCACACTTAAAACGTATCTCTTTAAGGAAGCGTATCACCTTCCACCCTAACACACTCAACACCTCTCTCTCTCTCTCCCTCTTTTACCATTCACTATCCCTTAGATTGTAAGTCTGCGTTTCTATCCTGAGTACTTTGGGAATGCACCATGGACATTGGATTCCTAGCTCAAAGACAGGGCCCTCCTTCCTTTGCTAAATGTTAATCTGTATTTATCATTGTCTGAATTTAATTTATGTGCAGCGCTACGGAATATGTCGACACGTTATAAATAAACTATAATAACAATAATAATATTCACACAAACTTATTTCCTGTTAGTTTGAAGGATGTTTAAACACATTCTACTTAATATTTTTCAGGCAAAAAGCAACTTCTGTAATATAACAAATACAATCTTTAAAATGCCTGCTAGACATTTTCGGGCTGCAGTGGCCCTATAAAAATGTTTCAGGGAAGTTCTGAGTGAAAAAAAAATGAAGGCATGTTTTATTAATCCCACTTTATATGTACTTGATCTCTTAATAAAGATACTGATGTCATATTATATTAACCAGATCCATATATGAAATAGAGGGACAGTATGAACTAAATATCTATATATACATTAATACCCAGGTACGTGCCACATTCTCACTTAAACAGTCCTAATGTGATTAAATCAGTAAATGTGAGTTTTATTTTAATGCCCTGAGTTCTGGGAAATAGGATTATATATTTAAATCAGTCACCTGCGCCCCTGTCTGACCTGTAATATACACCAGTTCAGGGCTCCATTTGTTGAGTGAAATAAAATGCTGAAGTAAGATCAAGGGAAAGTCAAAGAATAATCATAAATATGGTATTTTAGCTGCTCGTTATAAACTGTGCTGCTTCCAGTTCATTAGTAATCAATTTGCTGCCAGCTTCTCTGTATCAAAATGAACTGCAATGAATAAGACTCTTTTTAAGATCTTGCATCACATTATTTATATTAAAGTATAGTATAAAAGTATTGTTAAATAGTTATTGGAACTTTGGAATTTTTTAGCATATTTATATGTTTCTACCTAATCCTAAAATCGGTTCACAACCAGATTTTCTCAGTACATACAGTATTTCTACCACTGCGGCATGGGGATCTAGGTAGTAACATTCACTATCTAGATTTCCTAGCTGAATTTGAATCATGGAGCCTGATTCAATTGCAAGCCCGCATCTCCTGGGATCGTGGCTGTATGTCTGAGGGTGTGTTGCGGGCTCCCGTTCGTCTCTGATTTAGGAGCTATTCAATTGATCAAGCCCGCAAGTTACTGGCCCAAAGCCGACTCTGTAAACCATGCACTGTTTCGTAGCAGTTCAGAGCGGGAACATGATCAATGAAGCAAGAACGTATCTTCTCATTTTGAATCAGCCGATAGAAAATGGGACAGTCATTATTATGGCAGTAAAACATGAAGGTTACATGTCAATCAATTAGGTTCGGGGGTCTGATATGCGATAAGACTCACAAACCCGCAAAATAAATAATTATGAAAATGAATGTGCAAGCCGGGTTCACTCATGGAGGCCCAGGCCATGACACTCCCACCACCATGCTTGACTATAGGCAAGACATACTTGTCTTTGCACTCCTCAGCTGGCTGCCGCCAAACACGCTTGACACCATCTGAACCAAATAAGTTTATGTTCGTCTCATCATACCACAGGACATGGTTCCAGTAATCAATGTCCTTCGTCTTCTTGTCTTTAGCAAACTGTTTACGGGCTTTCTTGTGCATCATCTTTAGAAGAGGCTTCCTTCTGGGACGACAGCCATGCAGACCAATTTGATGCAGTGTGCGGAGTTTGGTCTGAGAACTGACAGGCTGACCACCCACCCCCCTGCATCAATGCTGCCGGCACTGGGGAGCTACAGTTCATTAAAGGGAGCCATGAATGCCAACATGTACTGTGACATACTGAAGCAGAGCATGATCCCCTCCCTTTGGAGACTGGTCCACAGGGCAGTATTCCAACATGATAACGACCCCAAACACACCTCCAAGAGGACCACTGCCTTGCTAAAGAAGCTGAAGGTAAAGCAAGTCACCAGACCTAAACCCTATTGAGCATCTGTGGGGCATCCTCAAACGGAAGGTGGGTGAGTGCAAGGTCTCTAGCATCCACCAGCTCCGTGATGTCATCATGGAGGAGCGGAAGAGGACTCCAGTGGCAACCTGTGAAGCTCTGGTCAACTTCATGCCCATGATGTTTTAGGCAGTGCTGGAAAATGATGGTGGCCAATAAAGTATTGACATTTTGGGCCCAATTTGGACTTTTCCACTTAGGGGTGTACTCACTTTTGTTGCCAACGGTTTAGACATTAATGGCTGTGTGTTGAGTTATTTCGAGTGGACAGCAAATTTACACTGTTATACAGGCTGTACACTTACAGTGTTGTCACATGAAAATATATAATAAAATATTTACAAAAATGTGAGGGATGTACTCACTTTTGTGAGATACTATATATTTATATATATATATATATATATATATATATATATATATATATATATATATATATATATATATATATATATATATATTTATTTAATAGTTTATTTTTCAATATATTTTATAATTTCATTACAAACATACATCTATATTTTTAACTATTATATTTAATTTTGCTTTAATAATTTTTTTTCTAATAAGCTCAGTCAGCTTGGAAGGATTGTTAATACAGATACAAAGTTGATTCACATCTATTAAAAGCATGCCACATGTTGCTTTAAAATTCAGTGTTCTAAACTTCCAGTATGGAGACCTCCACACATTAGTAGAGTCTGCTAAAATAATGATTATCTTGCAAGGAGATGTTATGCTTATGGATTAAATAGTTGCTAATGATATTAGGCTCTTATTTGCTTCTTAATGTTTTTCTTCACTACAGGTGTTTCCTAAGCTACATCTATAAAACCAAGAAGTGAAATAGATAATTACTCTCTCAGTACATGGACATTTCAAGGCTTATAGTGTGATAGCCACATAGAACTGAATTCCTTATTTTTTTTGTTGCCTGGTAATGTGTATATTTCTTTCCTTTTGCAAAAATAATAAGAATTCTGTAGTTCATGGAAAAGAAGAAAAATGATCTGGAAACATGTCTGATGAACCGTTAAAAAAAGTGAAAATTGAGTTTGTTTGGATGAGTGAGTCCCCACTGGTCCATTAATCTAAGATGCTGGATGGATTGCAGAGTTTTGCCTTCTGCAAAGGTATTTTATCCACAAGTTGGTTAGATATATCCATTACTTTGTTTAGAGGTAAAATTAAATTTCCTCCCCCAATAATAAGAGAGATGTAGGAGGTGACCTTGAAAGAAAAGAAATGCTAAAATGGGTAGGTTTTTATTTGTCCATAAATATTCATGTAAATAAAGGCCAATTGAATCAAAGGCATACTGTAATACCATGACAATCTGAAACAAGTCTCCTTAGCCCAAGGGCATTCAAAGGTTATGTAATTCCTATTCAATGCTATGGATGGTTTAAAATGTGCTTTCTCTTTTTTATATGTGTTAAGATCGGCTTTTTGGAAACAAGTTAACCTCCCCCTGAAAGATGCCCCCCCCCCCCCCCCCCCATTGTCAGAGACAGGACATTTGAACAATGCATTGTACATCTTGATAACAACCTGCCTGATGGGATTTTCTAGCAGTGTACATGGCATTCAAATAGTGTAAGTGAGTTAAAGAGCCAGCTAATTCTGCACAACTCTGTAATGTACTCCTAAAAACATGTTGAAATACTTTTTTTAATCTTTGAAATAGGTGCCTAGTTCACAGAAAAAAATACTAAATTAAGTTCTGTTTACATGAGACTCTGGCAAGTCCCTCACACAGAGTCACAGCAAGAGCTGTGTGCAGAGAGCAGAAGCATAAAGAGGGTTAACACTTCCCAAATTTTCCTGCGCAGGCAAATGACTGCTGGAAACTCCTAAATATGTTACGTGTTGGTTAACTGATAGCTGATTACATTACTGAAAGCAAGTAAAACCATAAACCTTTCTGTTCACAGAGCTTGCAACGGGCATGGTCGGCAGATGATGTTAATCATAGAACAGTCAGCAGTGTGTCTGTAAACCAGGGGTGTCCAAAGTCAGTCCTGCTGGGCCGCATACAGGCCTGGATTTGAGGATAGCCCTGCTGCACCCAGGTGAGACTATCATTTCTTCATTGATTTAATCTAATTGGCTCATCTGTGCACATAAAGGAAACCCACAAATCCAGGCCTGTGTTTGGCCCAGCAGGATTAACTTTGGACACCCCTGCTGTAAACAAACCTAAGACTGCAACAGCCTTTTAAAATTGCGATTCAGTAAATTTAAAAGGGCTCTATTTAAGCACATAGTATATTCTATTTACAGAAGTTTTAGTTAGTGAAGACCTTGCTTTTGAATAGAAGATCACTAACTCAAAACTTCTGTAAAAAAATATGTGCTTAAAAAGAGCCCTTTTAAATTTACAGAATCACAATTTAATAAGGCTGCAAATGTTTAGCTTTTCTTAGTGTAATTTAAAAAAAGCAACAGATCACTTTAACATAGAATCATATGCTCTTTCACACCATGAAGAGCACTTATAGTAAGGTAAATGTAGTTTACAAGGGAATTGTGAATGTATTTTAGTTTATGATGTATTTACCAGCTCACCCTGTAAAGGAATTATCTCCCATACACACCAGATTGGCCAGTGAGGTACTGTGGAGGGCTGATTGAATTAACTGGTTAATGGCAGGTAATTTAATTTAATCATATTTGTGGGTTGAACCAACGTTGTATTGTTCTGCCTATAAATGTTCCAACTTTTCCCAATAAAGACACTCTTCTAGGATTATAATCATTCTATTCTGACTTTTTTCTTTAAAGGACATAACTTCTGTTTGTTATTTTTAACCCTTTGATTCTTGTTCTGCATCCTGATGGTCCTGGACTAGAAGCCAGCCACCCAGAAGCCAATCCACTCCACGGTCCAAGAGAGAATTCCGTAGCCAAAGCAGAAGAATTCTGGAGCCGAGTTAGATCCTGGCACCTGGATCATGACAATATGCTCCTTACTGGGGCAAGAAAACAACTTTTTTATTCTATTTTGTATTCATGTCAGTGACATAAACATGCAGAGAGAACGTTTTATCCCTATGCAGGAAAACCTATTTACAGACAACTTTTTCCTTCATAGGACTCATCAGCTTCAGAGGACATGCATTGGGACTCGAATTTTCTGTACCTTATATACTATGAAGGATATTTTGTGTAGGCACTAAACTTATCACGTACTAATTTAATCTTGAATTTTCCCCACAAAATGTGGTTATATTATTATTATTATTATTATTATTATCATCTATAAGGCACCAACAAATTCTGTAATGCTAAGAACATGGCTTACATTCAATACATAAAACAAACATGAGATAAGGATATGAACTGATACTCGTGAAAGCTTACATTTTATGTGGGTGAAGAGGGTGCTAGACCCAAAACAGAAGAATTGCTTGGTATGGGCAGGCAGATGCAAACCAAAAATGGTAAGACAGGCTGGGTTAGGGTCAGGGAAGAAAGCTAAGTGTCATACAGGAAGAAAGTATATCAACAGGGAGGTCAGTCTGAAAAAAGGCTAATAAAGAGGCACTGACTGGAACATATGAGGCACTAGCAAATGTCACTGACAAGAGACACTCCGTAATAAAGGCACAGGAGGTACAATAGCGCTGGTATGGGGCACGTGGTAACTTAGGCACTGGTGGATAGTATAGTGGCACTGGTATGAGATAACCTAGTCATGAGGGGGTGATATAGTGGTACTGGTATGAGGCACTCAGCTTAGAAAGTGGGTGGAAAAAGAGGCTAAGTCTAGAACACAGCAACTCAGGTAAGGGTCTCTGGTAGAAGGGGATCTGGAGGACGTGCTCCATGCATAGGAACACTATAGCAGGCAAGGATAGAGTGGACTAGATATGTATTTAGAATGGACTGGAGGTATATATGGAAGGGTTGGAACATGCCAGGTGACGATTCAAGTTATTAATATTGAAATTTAGACACTGAGAGTCTGATTAAATTGCGCAATTGTAACTTACAGTTGCCCGTAATGGAGGCCGTAAGTTATCTTGCTATTCAATTGGTGTCTTTTTACGCGCTACAAACGGGTTACGGCCCTAAATTCGGAACTTACAGCCCATGGAAGCCTTTGATCTTGGGCTCTGAGCGCTAAAATCGCAAATCGATTTTCAATTGCTACAATTCCCCAAGCCCGCAAATGTTTTCACACTCGTAAACAGCAAATGCTAAAGAAAATCCTACGAGTACCAAATAGGTCTCACAAGGGGGTTTAACCCCTGTCCGTAGCAGTGTAAATGCAAATAAAAAATCAATGCTGCACTGTAAATGATGGGGAAAGCGATGTAAGACATTAGAATTAATTGAAGGTTGTGACCATTTTACAGCGAACCCCGTCTAAGTATTTCACATTTGCTAACAACCCTGTCAAAATGCTTGCTAAAAAACGTAATCAGCAAAGAACAAATTAGTTCATCCCCAAACTTAAATTGGAAGACGATAAGATTGTTTACCAACCAGGATAAATTACAAAAGCATTTGAATTTTTTTATGCTAAACTATACTCATCAACCCCCCAATCAGGTTCAACTAGACATAAAGAACAAATTAATCATTTCCTCTCTACAATCAATGTCCCACAAATTGATAGAGACAAAATTGACTCCCTAGATGCCTCTATATCCATTGAGGATATTATAAATGTAATTAAAGAAACCATACCTCATAACGCCCCTGGTCCAGATGGGTTTACCAACTATTACTATAAACATTTGGTAGAAAACCTTTCACCTCACCCTAAATCCCTGTTTAACACATTTCTATCAGGTAAACCCATGAGAGCAGAATTCCTAGAAGCTAAAGTGATTGTCATACTTAAAGAGGGCAAAGACCCATCACAATGTCATAGCTGCAGACCCATATCCATAATTAATAACAATATTAAAATATATTCCAAAATTATAGCAAACAGATTATCTTATCTGCTTCCCCGGTTGATACACCCAGACCAATTGAGATTTATCCAAGGTAGAGAAGCCCCGGACAACACCAGACGAATCTTAGATCTCATAGATGTCGCTTTAGCAAAAAAGATTCCCATGATGTTGCTCTCACTTGACACAGAAAAGGCTTTCGATAGGATCGGCTGGACTTACATATCTGAGATCCTACGAAAGTTTGGACTGAACGAAGGTATAGTGAGAGGCATTTCAGCACTTCAGATGTCCCCTTTCTCCTCTACTTTTCGCCCTATGCTTTGAACCCCTATCCATAGCCTTAATAGACAATCAAAATGTAAAGGCGATCCGATTCGCGGACAACAAAAACAAATTAAACCTATTTGCTGACAACATCATGCTTACCATTACAGAACCATTAACAAGCCTCCCCAACGTGTTTAATATTCTAGAACAATTTAGCAGCATTTCAGGATTCAAAGTAAACTCCAGTAAAAGCAAAGCACTAAATGTCTCTTTGCCCAATAAAATATTATTAATAATTTTTTTATATATGGGTTCAACAATATATCAAATATTTAGGCGTCAATATTCCCAAGCAATCTCATTTGTCATACAAAGCAAATTACCCCATGGTTATAAAAAAATGACATAGAGATATCAACACTTGGTCATCACACAAAATGTAATGGCTTGGAAAGATCCATACTATAAAAATCAACACACTTCCCAAGCTTTTATAGCTCTTTCGCACAATACCAGCAACGATTAACACAAAGGACATACAAATTCTCCAGGGGGCAAACTCCCGCTACACAAAAATCTAAGAATTAATAAAACCACCATGATGGCCCCTAAAAGTAAAGGGGGCCTAGCCCTACCAGATTTAGTAGAATACTCTAAAGCTTCCTGACTGGTGCAACTATCCAAGTGGTTCATTAAAGAACACCCACCTGTGTGGGTAGAAATTGAATACTGCATCCTTAAGGAAAAGAATATCATAACTAGTCAGCTGCTTTTGCTAAGCCTGCACCATAAAATCAACTGTTCCCTCCTTCCTAGCAGTGTGGCTTATTCCTAACATTATGGACTCAAATCAATAAGAGAAAATCTCTAGTAGACAGGATCATGGCTCACTCCTTTATGGTTACCCCAAAGAGACACTTCAATTAACAGAATTTACCAGCTAGCATGGTGGATATATCCAAAATTGACTATTGCCGCTGACATATTAAGTGTAAATTAGCATTGGTCCCCCTCGACTTTTACCTAACAGAACCCCCTACCCCTTAAAGAATGGCTCAATCTAGCACAAATCAATTCAAATCCATCCAACATACTAAAAATTATCAAATCGGCCCGCAAAACCCCATTTGAAAAATGCTGCATATATAACTACAATTACCCGTTAGACCAGGCCACATCACCTAAGCTTCACCACCAGTCCTCATGGGAAACAGAACTTAACATCACCTTAGATATCTTGCAATGGAGTAAAATCCATAAAAATGCAACAAACTCTTCCCTTAACATAATCTTGAGAGAGAATTCCTACAAAACCATCATGAAGCAGTATCTGACCCCTGCTAGACTAAAGCTCTAATATCCTTCTCTAGATGGCAACTGTTTTAGAGGTTGTAATTCCACCGGTACACTAAGCCACATACTATGGGACTGCCCTAAAATAGCCCACATCTGGTCAGAAACCTATGACACCCTAGAGAAGCTATGGGGACACACAATACCTCAAAAACCAGAGGAAGCTTTATTAGGTCTCCCTATCACCGGCCTTTCCAAAGAGGCTCAACTTATTTCAAACCAAATCTTTTTAGCAGTCAGGAACACTATTGCTAAAACTTATAAGATGCCCATTCCTGTGTTTGGGGAAGTACTGAAAAAAAGTAAATACATACATTCAATGAGCTTATTCTCTGCCAAACTAGATGACAACTATAAAAAGTGGGACTCCTGTTGGGACATCTGGGAACTACAAATTGGATGGTAGCATAAAAAAATAAAAAAAAAGGTAATACATATACATACCTCAGGGACGATATTATACTAAGCTTCCCCCCAACCCATCTTCCCCCACCCTCTTTTCCTTTCTTTCTATTTTCTATATATATTTTTTCTTTTCTTTTAATTAGTACTGGCATAATATGACATATTAAATTGTAATTTATGAAACAAAACTTGAAAAAAATTGGGAAATGTAGACACAACACAAGCCTTTTCTGATGTAATTTGAATACAATATATGTTGTTCTTGTACTGTACATCTAACTCTGTTATAACTTTTATTCCCATTAATAAAAATGATTTAAAAAAAAAAAAGAAGTAATTGCACAACAGTCTCAAGCTCCCAAATCGGCAATAAAATTGTTATTTTTTATGTTTCATTTCGGGGTTATATCCATCTTGGGAATCAATGAGTTAATACATATCAGGCCACCCACATGGACTAGAACTGTATAGTCATTCATTTTTACTAATTTGTGTTTTGCGGTTTTGCAAGTTTGATCGCTTATCGGACCCCCAAACGCTAATTGATTGACATGTAAACTCCATGTTTTACTGACCTAATGATGACGGTCTCATTTTCTATTGACTGTTTCTAAATGAGTAGGCCTAGCTTAATTGATCAGGTTCCCACCCTGAAATGCTACATACGAGTGCATGGTTTACGGTTTTGGCTTTCGGCCTGTATCGGGCTTGTTAAATTGAATAGCACCGTAATTGTAGCGGAACGCAAGCCCGCAGCATTGCCACAGACATACAGCGTGTATACCGCGAGATGCAGCCTTATAATTTAATCCAGGTCTAATTCTGTATAAATCCTGGATATTAGCTCACTAGAACACCAAGAGGTTGCTGGAGGCAGCATCTAGTGTTTCTGGAGTGCAGACAAGCGGGGAAAGTGGTTTTCTTACAGTATATTGGACATTAGGATTCTTGGATGTAAGCTTGTATGAATAGAGACTTCTTCAGAGTGTTTAAAGCCATACAAATTAGTGGTAATTTGACAAGGTGAGGGAAATAATGAAATAGGGTAGGGGCAGCACTCAACATTTCCTGTACATGGTGATGGGAAGAGAAAATGATTAGTGAAGGAAGGTGTAAGTGCTAGGTGGTGTAAAGGTGAGCAGTTGTACAACATTTGTAAGGTGCAGATGGATGCATAACTTTTGAGGGCTTTGTAGGTGAGAGTCAAGATATTGAACGTAATCATGAAAGATAGGAAGCCCGTGAAGGGATTGGAGCCGAAGTTGAGGAATGGCTGGTGAGATAGATGAGTCTAGTAAAATAATTTAAGATAGATAGATTAGACGTTAAAGTACCTCAATATTATAATGAAAATAAAGTAGTATCTGAAAAGGAGACCCTAAATTATCAGTCAAATAAAGTTGAAACCATAACAGAGTTTTGTTACAGAGGACAAAAAAAGCTAAAAAGGTAGCAGCCTAAGTTGGTAGAAAGTAGGGAAAGGTGTCCTATCGTTTAGATATTGAAAAGCTCATTTTCAATTTCAGAGTATGTAGGTTCAACAAAGTATTATGCACAGAAATCAAAGAAGGGATGAAGTAAGGAGATGAATGACAGGAATTGAGTTAAGTGGTGGTAGTGTTTTGGAGGCTAGAGGAAGCTGTATAAAGATAATGTGTAATTATAACATCTGCCCTCTTTACAAGTGCCACTTTTCATTACTTGCAAGCATATATCTTAAATTAATTTCTTTTCATCTACACTTAAAAAAAAACAATGAATTGCTTCTGCAAGCTATTTTATTCCATATATATTTTATAATGGCTTAATCATGCATACAGTAGTCATTTCAGTGAAATAATTATGCTACAATTAATGTTCCTCTTGGCAAGCAGAATTCAGTGGATAATTTGCAGGTTCAGTTACAACGCCCCACATACTGTACAATCCCAGGTAAACTGGCTGGATCAAATTATTCACACTCCTGACTAAACGTGGGGCAAATTAAAATGTATTTGGCACAGCACCAGGGTATTGCATTTCCAGACAATGCACAATCAGAACTAAAGAATTACTGCCTGGAAATATATTTTCAGCAACCTGTCCAAATGGCATGTTTTACCGGCCGCTGGTGGCTGTGTCAGCGAGTAGACAGATATATATGAAGTAAGCTACAGGCACGATCATCACATTGACCATTAAAGATAACAACTGACTGTAAAATCAATGCTTTAAAAGAAAATTGATACCCAATAAAAAGTGTAACTTAAAATTGGGCTCCCCTTGAGATATATTCCAGAAGCTATTTGTGTTTGAACATGTAACAACTGTAAAAAAAAAAGCATAAGTTATACTTTCACAAAATTCTTAACAGGTTCCATCCATCATATTTTTGATACATTTCATAACTTATCTTAAAGATATGTGCAAGTGAGATGGATTATGAAGGCATCTGATAGAGAATTAGTAGTGTATGAAAAAAAAATTGGATGAAAAAATACAAAAATAAACATTTAAACAGTTACCTAAAGTTTGCTTAATTTCTTGCATTTGCAAACGGTTTTCTATCAATGTTGACACCCCCTGAAAATCCCAGTGAAAATTTGCATAATACATTGTATTATACATTGTGGTCTGTGAATTGAGCTGCAGCTTTCCTTTAGATTTATGTAATACCCAGAACAAGGTCTGTGTCGCGGCATTCACTGATTGGTTTATCTACATCCAAGGTGAAACTTCCCCCAGCCCCAGTGTTTTGCCCCTGTAACCCCCCCCCCCCAGCCCCAGTGATTTACCCATCACCTCCCCCAGCCCCAGTAAATTGTCCCATCACCTCTCCCAGCCCCAGTGAGTTGCCCCATTAACTCCCACAGCCCCAGTGAATTGCCCCTCAGATCTCTCCCAACTGCAGTGAATTGCATGCACTCACACAGAGACACATGCACAGACCATGAACGTTCTCTTCCTCAAACATTGCAGGTCATTGCAGGACCATAAATCAAGCATAAATGCTCATTCGCCTAAAAGACTGATTAAAATAGGAAGAAGAAGCTGAAATGTTGGATTTCAGTACAATTATAATTTGTCAGAATTTATCAAGGAGAGGGTGTATGTCTAAAGAACAACCGTGTAACCGCTCAAGCATTTTTACTTGAATGTCCTTTAAGGACCCAGTGTAGCAGCCTCATCTAGCTGGCTCCATACAGCATTGCTGATTGGCTGCAAATCTGAGCATGCTCACATGGACAGGGTACACTTTTATAAAGATGAACCCTCTCAGGAGCCTAGCTCAATCCTGTGGGAGTAAATATCACCTGCAACAGTTTTTTTTTTTTTTGTTTTTTTTTAATGCAAAGCTAAAAAAACATAGTGCATGCAATAAAGGCAATCATACACTATTAACTCTTGTCTATCAGATGCATTCATAACCCAGCTCGCTTGCATATACCTTTAAATGCCAGTCTTTCTTTTGCCATGCAAACTCTGCTTTTTTTACTTTTTTTTTTTTTTTAAAGCACAAGTTATATAGGTTGAGTTTAAGACTGGATGTTATGGTGCATATAGGCAAGAAATATATAAACCCAATAGACACTTAAAGGAATATGGAAAGAAATTTAAACATCACCAAAGTTGTGTTCTGGACGCAAAGTATTAAGTAAAGCCTGCACATCTTTATTGAAGCTAACAAGAAGTGCACAGAGCATACGTACATCTGTATATTTCATTGGCAGACAAACATGACTCATACATCTATATTACTGCTCATTGGCTGGCAGGGACAGCCCCAGATCAGTTAAAACATGTAATCCGTCTTTTTCTGCTTTGAAAGTGTCATTTAAAAAAAGAAAACACACTGTGGTACATTATCATATACCTTCTTTCAGAAAAAAAAAACTGCTTTCAATGTCCCTTTAACCAAGTAGATGTCAATTAGAGAAAATGTAATAACAATACTTAGCTTGTGCCCTGGGGTGAATCAATGCTTTAGAATAATTTAATTTCTAGTAATACAAGGAGCGTGAAATGGAATCCAGCTTTGTGAACACTTGACCAGAGCTTCCCCTGAAGGCGGATCAGAGATCGGGACACTTTCCGGCTGGGCTCTTGTAATCTCAGAAGTCAGAGCACCTATTAAACACTTAGCAGGGCTCCATGTGTAATACTATACAAGAGAGAGCGCAGTCTGAGCCAGATAACATCGCTCCCCTGGCTTTTAGAGTTTCATTGGTGTTTTAAGTCTTGCAGTGTGTGTTTAATCTACCTGGAAAAGCAAACAGCCTTGTAGATCTTATCGTAGATCCCTCCAAGGGACTGAATGACAGCTGTGTGTTTGAGAGCATCTGTAACTTGTATATTTGGGACGGGATGAATGATACAGGAATTGTACCAGACTGGAGGAGCTCAGGAATGCCAGGCTTTAATTAAAGTTACATAGTAAAGACTCATGTTATTGCCGAAACCAAAAAGAAACATATAAATACAAAAAAAAAGTTAGTTTTTTTTAAACATTTTGAGTGGAAGTATTAGATAACTGAGCTTGAAAGTTGGGTATTCAGTTTAGACAGCAGGTTATATATATATATATATATATATATATATATATATATATATATGTATATATATATATATATATATATATATATATATATATACACACACACAGTATATTTATTTATTAATTTTAAATAGATTTATCATTATTATTATCCTTTATTTATAAAGCACCAACATATTCCGTGGCGCTGTACAGGGGCTAAGTACAAGGCAAAAACAATTTTAACACAGTGCAAAAGAATGGAGGGCCCTGTCTTGGAGCTTAGACTCTAGTGTACATAATGTTTTCCATAAAGCACCTTGGAAGATTGAAAACGTACACACTTAGAATAGATAAATATTGATTAATTGGTTAGACAAATGCAAGTAAAATTTTACCTTTTTGATTTGTGTTTATTTTATTTGAAAGCATTTACATGTTTGGAGATAATTGTTTTTATAATTACTGTACATAATCGAGTATAAGCCGAGTTCTTCAGCCCTTTTTTTAAGGTTAAAAAGGGCCCCCTCGGCATATTCTCGAGTCACTCTCCCCCCGCCCCCCGTGTCTCTCTAAACCCCCTGTGTCTCTCTAACCCCCCCCTTGTCTCTCTACCCCCCCATGTCTCTCCAACCCCCCCGTGTCTCTTTCCCTCCCCCCCTCCTCATCCTCAACCCCCCCTCCTCATTCTAAACCCACCCTCCTCATTCTAAAACCTGCGCATGTGACGTCAAGTCATTAGCATATACCGGGTGCCGACGCAGGAAGGAGCGGAGGCCGGAGGAGAAGCTGCAGATGGAGGTAAGTGAGGGGAAAGGGAGAGGGGGAGGTATTTAGAGAGCTAAAGTGAGGAGGGGGGTTTAGGATGAGGAGGGGTAAAGTGAGGAGGGGGTTTTAGGATGAGGATGGCGGGGGGTTAGCATGAGTATGGGGGGTTTAGGATGAGGATCTGGGGTTTATGAAGGGGTGGTTGAGGATGAGGATGGGGCGTTGAGGATGAGAATGAGGGGATTGAGGATGGGGGGTTGAGGAGGGGAGCTGTGGAGAGAGGTTGAGGAGGGGGTTTATAATGAGGAGGGGGGTTGAGGATGAGGAGGGGAGTTGAGGAGGGAGGTTGAGAATGAGGAGGGGGGTTGAGGAGGGAGTTTGAGAATGAGGAGGGGGGTTGAGGAGGGAGATTGAAAATGAGGAGGGGGTTGAGGAGGGAGGTTGATAATGAGGAGGGGGGTTGAGGAGGGTGATAAGGGAGGGGGGAAGAGACACAGGGAAGGGAGAGGGGGGAAGAGACACAGGGAAGGAAGAGGGGGAAGAGACACAGGGGAGGAAGAGGGGAGAAGAGACACAGGGGAGAGAGAGGGGGGACACAAGAAAAGGGCACACAAGAGGGGGACACAGAAAACACAAGAGGGACACAGGGGGCAGCACATTTCCCACCCTCCTCTTATACTCAAGTCACTCATTTTTCCCAGTATTTTGTGGTAAAATCGGTGCCTTGGCTTATACTCGGGTCTGCTTATACTCGAGTATAAACGGTATTTTAAATACATAAAATATATGTGAAACAAGAAAGTTTGATATTTTAAGAATTAATTATATCGAAAGGTCCTCACTCTTTCGTAATGAATTTATCTTACGTCTTTTATTATCTCTCACAATGGTGTTAATAAGCACAAGAGCATGAACAGTTGGATAAATAATAACTGTTATTTTGTTGATCATTATTATAGTGTATACCAACTGGGCATGCTCTTCACATGCTTATCACCCCCACTGTGAGAGGTAATTAATGACATCAGATGGAGGAATTTTCCATGTAATTTATGCTTAGAATATCCAACTTTCAACCTCAGTTATCTAACACTTCCAATTGAATGTTAATAACAATCAGTTGCATGAAAATATTTATTGTATGTATGCTTTTCCTTTCTTCAATAACTGAGTTCTATGTTAATTTAAAGGCATATCTAAGTGAGCCGGATTAATACATTTCTGCACTCCACCAGGCATCTGACCCCCCCCCCCCCCCAATCAGCATGCAGTATCAGGGGATCAATAATAACCCCCTATTTACCTGCTGTTGCTTGCTCAGCCAATCTCATTGCAGCTTCCTGCCTCTATGTCAGCAGCAATACATAGCACATATCAGTGATACACTACATATGCCAGGCTGCTGTGCACCACAGGAACCCAGAGTTAATTCAAAAGTTTCAGCCAGCCTGCCTGGCCAAACAAATCATTTTAAATTTGATGCTAATGTAGCCTGGGTTTGGAGGATGTTAACCCTAATTTGCAACTGTCAGAAATTACAGGAGATTTTGCTGACTTCAATGTAAGTATGTACATGTTTATTTTGGGATTATTTAATGCAAACAAAATGTTTGAATGCACTACTAATTCTCCTTTATCAGATACATTCATAATGCAGCTCACTTAGATATGCCTTTAAAGGAAATATGTAGAAACTGTAGAAAATACTTATTATTTTTCTCCACCATAGTGATTGGATGGCGCATTATATATATACACTAGAAAAATCTAATTTCTGCCCACCCATTAAAATCAATTACTAGGGAAATAAGGCTACTTCACAATATCAGGCTAACTACACTTTTAAATACTAACAGCCAGCAGAATAAAATACAATAAAATATCAGGAAAATGTAAGGTTTCCAGGCATTCTGCCAGAGCCCTTCTTATAAATATTGTTTTTAATTAATATTTAATATTTGTTTTAATTAATACTGTTTTAAATTGGTACAATTTCAGAAACAAACCTGCCAAAGGAAGCCTGAACTTAAAGGGACAATAACTATTACCAATAAAGCATTTGTAAAAGTGTTACAGGGTATTTTTTTTTTTTTCAAATTATGCTCTGAGCACTAAAAAATGGTTCAAATGTTTCACTGCTGCTTTTGTAATGTTTAGAACATGATTTTTTAATTGTCTCATGGAATATTTGGAAATTTTGTTTGTCTTTATACTTATTTACCTATTTTACTAGGAATTTAAAAGATTGTTTGATTCTAATATTGTTTTCATTTGTGACAAAGGGGGGGCTCTTTGAAGTCTAGGAAACTTCAAACACTTATTAGGATCATATCCTAACACTCCCATTTAAAGGTATATAGAAGTTTCCCTGTTTTTAACTTTTTCTAATCTTACACATATTGTTAATATCAAAACATAAATTGCATGGAATCACTCTATACACATACCATGTTTTCTCTATTTTTTTAAAAATGGTTTCCACACCTTTAGAGCTGCTTACATAGACCCCTGGTACTTACCAATAGAAACACATACTAACCTTTCACCAGGGTTCCCTGGTGGTCCAGTGGTTAGGATTCAGTACCTTCACCACTGTGACCTGGGTTTGATTCCAGTCAGGAACCAAGAGGTCACACCACAACGAGCAGGGTTTGGCCTGGTCAGTACTTGGATGGGAGACCACAGAATACCAAGAGCTGTATGCTGTGGCCCACTGGAGAAGTAACTAGCAACCCACTCCAGTATCTCTGCCATGAATACCAAGTGGATCAGCATCACCATGAACATAAAGATGTCCTGGTGTGTTACGGTCATGATGTCACGGAGAGTCTGAAACGACTGAACAACGCAAAAAAAAAGACCATCCAGCAAGCAGCAGCACAGTGCAGAGGTCCAGAGCAGTTGCATCATTCAAGGGAGGAGAGAGGTGTGTGATGTAAAAAAAAGACTACAAAAACCATGATGCTTTGCTGCAGAAGACAGATTTTTATACTGCTACAATTGTGTAGCTGCCTCTAATTGGCAACAACAAATTATGAATTTTATGCTAATTTATTTTGGATTTTCAGGGCATTTCTTCTCAAAATCGAGTTTAGAAAACTAAAGAGATTATGCAAACTCTACAGTGTTTATTAATTATGCAAACTCTACAATGTTTATTAATTTTCCCATGCAAAACAAATGTTTGCATACACTACTGATTCTCCTCTATCAGATGCATTCATAATCCAGGAAACTTCTATATACCAAAATTGATCTATGTTACTCCTTTGATGAAAATGTAAATGAAGGAATATTCCACAAAACAATTATAATGTAAAATATATTTATTTATCTTATCTATAATTTGTTTTTCAAAGTTCCAGTGTTACAATTTTCCAACTTGCATTTTAATTAATCAGTGTAAGAAAATGCATTGTGCAGCCTAGTCACCCCGGCCAAGCCTTTAGTAAAGTATACATAGGCTTAGTGGGAAATCCAGACTCAACAGAAGTCTTTGACAACAAAGACATATTTTACAAAAGAGTAATAATATACAGAGATGTAAAACATAGAGGGATCCTTATCTGCTAAGTGATTTTTCAGAATACAATAGACTCTCAGTAATCCGGCACCCACTGGATAAATGTAGTTTCTGGTTGCTTGAGAGTCACCATTAAAAGAGGCCTAGACTAGTTGCACATAGGATGCTCTGCTAAGTACATACTGTATGTCAGTGAGGGCTGTTCTAGCAGCAGCAGCTTTCACTCTTCACTTACACACAGGGACATTGGGCTGGAGGGTGCGGTGCTAAATCCGGTGAATGTAACCCCAACACTGCACTGGCTCAGTCACTCATGCCTGTCTGCTTCTAGGTGAAACTGAATTGCATAGAAATACAGTGGATGAAACCTAGGTGCCTGTAAGAATGTAGTGGCATGACAATCTGGCTCCTGGCATTTGTTGAGCCCTTTAAATTTGGTTGCTTGAGTTCTGGATAACTGAGAGTCTACTGTATTTCATTTTGCACTTTTGAGGCCTAGTCAGACCTGCCAAGCCTGTACTAAAGTATAATACAGATAACGGAAAACATGGATTATAAATTACATGTATTATCCAGTAAGAGTTGAATAGAGTGCAACATTATATGTAGAG
Source organism: Discoglossus pictus (assembly GCA_027410445.1). Taxonomy (NCBI): domain Eukaryota; kingdom Metazoa; phylum Chordata; class Amphibia; order Anura; family Alytidae; genus Discoglossus; species Discoglossus pictus. The sequence continues at coordinate 56,392,585 of CM050168.1, forward strand.
GTTACTGTACAACATTATCAGTTAACATTTTGTTGATAGGATGCATTTAATTAGAGCCATTTGCCCTCTTAACGCTCCGTTCTTCCATTTACTGTGTGATATTTAGCCAGTGTTTTGTTTCTCCTGTCACTATGGAAAAGTGGCAGGGTAATTAATTTTTCAGTAAAAGCCAAGTTTTCTCTGCCTTCCTCCATGAAGCATCTTACACTTTGGTAAATGTCAAAAATGTCAGAACATATAAGTGGAAATAAAGGCAGCGTTCTGCATTCCTATTAAAACTGCATGACCTCTTCAACTGTCTCACTCAGAACACAAGGAAGCGTGAAACTCACAAATACCAAACGCTCCTATTACTAGAAAATATAATGGTGCCAGTTCAAATCAGTGATATAGCAAGACACCATTTATTCCTTTCTCATTGCTGAAAAGCATCCCTTTACTGGTTTCCAATTGTTCTTGGAAGTACTATAATAATAATAAGGGTGATCGAGGCCCATATTATATTACTATTCTGAAGAATAAGAGTTTATCATAACATTTTCTTTTTATAAAATGTAAAAAAAAAACAGCAATTAAAGGATCAAGGTACAGTGAATGAATATGAATATATATATATATATATATATATATATATATATATATATATATATATATATATATATATATACATACGTTCCATCTTAAAAAGATCTTATTCTCATAGATTACAAAAAATTGTATGTTTTTCATGTATTATTTACTTCACAAACATGGTAAAATATTCCTAAACTAAAAAAAGTAATTCAATGTATTTTCTATTATATACAGTTTTATGCATGCTTAGATGTCAACCGTCACAGAACAACTATATTTAATAAAAACATCAGCCTGTAAAACATCAGAGCATTATTTTTACAAAATACAAAAATAAAAGTTGTCCCAAAGAAAATCTCTGAACACTTGCAGCCTTATTAGATTGCAATTTGGCCAATTGAATAGGGCTCTATATAAGCACAGAACATGTTTTTTTTTACAGAAGTTTTTAGTTTGTGATCTTCTACCTAAAAGCAAGGTCTTCACAAACTAAAAACTTCTGTAAAAAAATATGCTCTGTGCTTATATAGAGCCCTATTCAATTATCCGAATCACAATTTAATAAGGCTGTTGATGTTTTCCTATCCCTAACAGTTCTCATTTACAGGGAGCTTACTATATTGACTACTCAAAGGGGAAGACATATCCTGGGAAGTGACTTATGATTTGGTGAGAATTTTTACAGCAGATGGGAATTACTCTTATGTTTTAGCCCTCTAATTAATTTGCTAAAATAAAATACTATCTTATAAAATAAGGAACTATAGAAAAAAGGCATATGATCAAACGTTTCAAATTGACCTTCAATACAGGATAAAATCAAAAGACCAAAATAGATCCACATCTTTTAATAAGAGAAACTATAAATATATTTTTCTGTTTTGGAATCTCCAATTAAAATCTGGATTTTCTGCAGCCTGGTATTAGTCAATGTCTAATCAATGGTAACCAGCAATTTGAATTCTACTAAGTATTAAATTATTCAAATATTTTATAGATGTCCATGTACTACATGCTGAAACATTAAAATAAAAACAGAGCTTATCAAACCTTCTGTGCTCCATCATGTACAGGATTTGAAATGATGTGTTAAAGTTGGTCAATAATTAACTTATTTATAGATAATGTTAGTTATTGCTTGTAAAGCACACAACCCCTCACTCCCCAAAGAAGCTGCATATATAGGCCCTCATTCAACTGTGATTTGGCCAATTGAATAGGGCTCTAAATAAGCACATAACATATTTTTTTTAAAGAAGTTTTTAGTTAGTAAACATCTATCCAAAAGCAAGGTTTTCACAAACTAATAACCTCTTTAAAAAAATATGCTATGTGCTTATTTAGAGCCCTATTCAATTGGCCAAATCGCAATTGAATGAGGCCCATAGTAAGCAGAGAGGCTTAAAGGGTCACTTAATTTAACAAAATGCAGGTTGAAATACTTTTGGAATTTTTTAAATATGTGCATTTTTAAGTGAATGATTGAAATACTTTTTGAATTTTTTAAATATGTGCATTTTTTCATAAATTACATCTCTGTTTCCATGTGTCACTGGTTGTCCCCAGACAGAACCACAGCAACAGCTCTGTGCAGTGAGCATAAGCAAAAAAAAAAAAAAAAAACCTTCACAAATTCATCTGTGCAGAGATGGAAAGCTGAAAATACCAAAATAGGACAGTTGTGGGTTAACTGCTCCTGCTCCATTCCTGATTTCAAGAAAACTACCATAAATCTTTGTGTTCACTATGCCTTACCCCGCATAGTACATAGTTCGGCGTATGTTATTAATCATGGAACAGTCAGGAGGCAGGATACAGTGTGTTTGGAAAAATACCAAAAACTTTAGATTTTTTTGTTGTCTTTAGTTTAATTTAATAAAATAGATTATTTTAACATACAATCTTGTGCTCTTTCACACCATGAAATGGCAAATGGCATTTTAAACACATAACCCATGAGCTCTTTAATTTCTCAGAAGTAAGAACCTCTACTACATTTTTAAACATGGTTTAACTATATTGTTATGTGCAACATGCTCGCTGCATTCAGAGAATTTCCCACTTGCAAAAGTGCTGCATAAAATGTTGTTGCTTTACAAATAACTAATAAAAATAATAATAATGTAAGTTTGCGAGTTTTCAATCTTGTGTCAGTGCCTTGGAAACAAACTCTATGTACATTTCATTTTATGCTCAAAAACAAGGCCCTCCATTCTTTACACGGTGTTAAGTTTATCTTTTGCTATGTACTCAACCCCTGTACAGTCCTACGGAATATGTTGGCGCGATATAAATAAAGATAATAATAATGATAATAATAATAATAATAACAACAACAACAATATTAATCAACCCAGTCAAATCAGGTGAATCAAGATGGGTTGAAAAATATCCTAGAATATACAAGTTGCTACAGAGCCCATTATTAAAAACTCACTAGTCAGCTTCAGGATACAACAAAGACAACAAAGTGATTTAAACTATGTCATCTTTGCAGCAGAAAAGTGGTTGTGGTTGCAAAACATACTATGATCTGAAAATGTGCAGCTGAGGAATGAGTGACTGTGTCTTAGACTCATTCTTAAAGTTTATACCTGTTCTCTCTATGTCTTATCCTGTGTTTGATGCAGGAGTTCTTTCATTGCAGACAGACACTCTACCCACTGAGCTATGTGTGCATGAGTAAAATATAAGTAGCAACAATTGTTCCACTCTACCCTGCCCAGTAGATTAAAATGCCTTTGTTGGTGCAACATTATTATATTTACAGCTGTTCATGAAGGGATTAAAATATCAACAATCACTACCTAAAATGCCTCTAACACTGTCAATTCAAAAGCAATTTAAAAAAGGAAAGAACTTTTCTCCATGCTTTTCAGCTTTATATCTGATAGTGTACAGCAGGGATTAACAACCTCTTTCACCTGAGAGGCCTTGTTTTGCCGCCTCAGTGTTATAAATATTTTTGTGTTAATAGTAAGATTCTGTAGGAAAGGAATTCATTGGTAATAAAGTTATATATAATGAGGATTCATTTGAAGCGAAGTTGGGTATTATTTGGTAATTTTAAAGAGATATAATGGACTGTGCATTGTTGAAGAAGGTCATGTTCTCCTATTCCAGAGAACAGGCTGGAGCCACATGGGAAGTGTCCGAGGGCCAGATGCAGCCCCTAGGCCTTTTATTGCCCACCACTGGTGTAGTGTTAGTGATAGTTTTAGATAGTGTTTCAGCAAGCAAAATGGGTTAATTTAAGAATTTAGAAAAGAAGCTACCGTATACTCGAGTATAAGTCGAGTTTTTCAGCCCTTTTTTTAATGCTGAAAAAGCCCCCCTTGGCTCATACTCGAGTCACCCTGCTTCTGCTGCTCTCTCCCTCCCCTGTGTTTCTTCCCCCCCCCGTGTCTCTTCCCTCCCTCTCCCACCACTGTGTCTCTTTCCCTCCCCCTCCCTTATCATCCTCCTCCTCCTCCCTCCTCGTCACTTTACCCCTCTCTAATTACCTCCCCCTCTCCCTTTCCTCTCTCTTACCTTCCATCAGCTGATGGAGCTGATGGAAGGTAAGAGAGGCGAAATGGAGAGGGGGAGGTAATTAGAGAGGGGTATAGTGATGAGGAGGGAGGATGAGGAGTGAGGATGAGGAGGGGGGTTGAGGATGAAAAGGGAGGATGAGGAGACACAGGGGAGGGAGAGGAGGGGAAGAGACACAGGGGAGGGAGAGTGGGGAAGAGACACAGGGGAAGGAAGGAGGGGGGAAGAGACACAGGGGAGAGAGAGGGGGGGACACAAGAAAGGGACACAGGGGGCAGCACATTTCCCACCCTTATACTTATACTCAAGTCAATAAATTTTGCCAGTATTTTCTGGTAAAATAGGTGCCTTGGCTTATACTCGGGTCAGCTTATACTCAAGTAAATACGGTATATATTGAATCTAGAAAGTGAAAGACTAACCCTTGGACGCAATTCTTTTATCTTAGCAAGACTCGTATTGATAACAATATTTGGTCAGGACAGTCAGTTGTGGGAGTAACTGATCAAAGTTAGAACCTCTTTCTAATTCCTACTAGGGTGTCTCAGAGTTCAGAACTAGTTGAGTAATGAAGCTCTTTGGGAAAAAAACTGCCTATGAACTTTAATGGCTGCATCTGGTGCCAAAATACATTTCAGTAGGAGGTCTTAACAGTGTTCCAAAAACAGTTCATATAAGGACTAAAAGGAACAATTACAACTTAATCCTTGCACCATTATTTTCTGCTAATCTTATTTTCTCGGCTCTTTTAAATTCTGACTGCAATGTCCCTTTAAGTTATTAAAACTCTGCTATCAGTTCATCAGTTTCTCACACTTTACCAAAAATCCAATTTCAAATAAATAATTTATAATCTCAGTTCTCATCAAAAATATCTTTTTAACGACATCAAATTACTAGGGAAATTGTCAGGTAAGAGATATAATTTACAAACATATAATCCAATTTCACTAACTACCTCTTTTGCAGATATAATAGCAGTCACATTATTTAACCCACGAGTGCACCCCCCATTCCCATGCCACAATTACTTAGTATTTCATTATTAAAAAGCTGCCTCTTTGATCTAACATGTTAAATTCATAAGGAGCTCTCCATTTCAAGACGAAACAGATGTGTACTCCCAATTAAATTTAGATTGAGAGTTTAATTGTTTTCAGAATTTAAAGAATTGAGGGTTGTAGGTCTGAAGTGTACAGTTTTGTACTGTGTGAGTTTCATGAATCCTACAGTATTTTACCAGTTTGCTTGTAATGTTTATATATGTTTTTAAAAGTGGGAAAATAAAAGTACAGTTGCAATTTGTTGCTATTAAAGTGTTAGATGAAAGCTGGATATTTAAAAAGGACACGGTCACCTCCAACAAGTTGTTTTCATCTGTCTATGTAATTTCAGTAAATCATCCAGAGATAATCAGCATTCTGTGAAGGACTTTATCAATCTGAGTATTCTGATTGCTTGAAACTATTTCCCTTGAAAAAATGAACAGGGCTACATCAAAAATAAATTTGGATTGGCTGAAATATAAGTGACACATATTTCGGCCAATCAGAAGCCACAAAAATTATATTTAAGCTGCAAAAGCTCGCAAAAGGCCTTTGCGGTGGTGAAGCTCCTCTTTTTTTTTTTTTTTTTTTATGTTTTTCAGGTGCAGGGCTCTTTTGATGGCCCAGCAGATTGAGGATTGCTGTCCTCAATCAAGATAGAAGAGGACAGGATTCTTCAATCAAGATAGATAGCCCGTTTGATCCAGGGCAAAAGACTAAGGACCAGGGCATCGAGGGCATAGCTGGATGGACATTAACAGCCTTATTAAATTGCGATTCAGCAAATTGAATAGGGCTCTATTTAAGCACACAACATATTTTTTTTACAGAAGTTTTTAGTTAGGTCTTCACTAACTAAAAACTTCTGTAAAAAAAATATGCTGTGTGCTTATATAGAGCCCTATTCAATTGGCTGAATCGCAATTTAATAAGGCTGCAAGGGTAAAAAAAAGTAGGGATTTCTCTCCATACGGGGTTAATTTTATTTTTAATTGTTACATGCCATGGTGGACTTTTAAGGACCTCCAAGGAATATTAGACTTATTTGTAGCCATGGGGTCCTTGCAGGACTTCCATGGCTAGGTTAATAGTTAGATGACATGGTCGTCCTAACAGGATCCCAGTGACATAGGGGTTTATTTAGATTGGTAGCTGTTATGTTTCAACAGAGGTCCTTTAGGGGTTGATATTTGAGTGGTATTGGGGTCTCCCATTGTTATAAATTTATGAGGGGTTTGGGGGGTTGCAGAGCATGGAATCCCAGGGCTTCCCTTCTGCCCATGGGAGGATGGAATCTCCAAAGTTCTCTTCAGCGTCTGGGAGGGAGGAATCCCTGGGTTCCCCAAATGAATATAGTTTGGATCAATATGTTGGCAATTTACATGTTAGTACCAACATATCCAATTAGCATGGGACCCTTTGTGTGGCTACTCTATGCTAATGTGCAGCCCAGTATCCTAATTTGTGTGCACTTATATTTCTGCAAGAACTGGGACCTTTGGACATGCCACTTAAAAGATAATTTATCAGTTGGCACTATGTAACAATAATCATGAAAAAACTGTCAATCTAGCCTGCCCATTTTATCTACTTACACATATTAAGCATTATGCACATCACAGTCAATCACTGATTACATTGCCTCCTCCTACTTACAATAAGGAGACTGAAAGGGAAGTGGAATAGAAGAGGGGTTATTTTCATAAACACCTGCATTTTATATAAATATTGCACTAGCTTTTATAGTTTATGCCTGCATATTCTCAACAAAATGTAGATTCATAAATTAGACTTGAATAACTCCTTTACATAAATTTGCAATTTTCAAATCTATATCCATCCTTTTAAATGGATGCTGTTCCAGGTGATACTACGTTACCAAATCCTCAGTGCATAAAATGACTACATCCCATTGGAAAATTGATTTATTGTTATGCAAAAATATTAAATCTAAAAAATATCCAAAATTCAACAAAAATCAACTTCCATTTCCAATTTAATAATGATTTATTAAAGGAGCATTTTAGTTGTCATATAAAGGGGTCTCAACGAATAGTTAAGTAGGGATTGATAAATAAAATAAAAATAAAAAACCTTTATTAATTTGTTACTGTGTAATTAAAAAAAATAGTTACTTTTTACCAATGATCCCCCAAGTTTAAAACATTTTTGAGAACATTTAACTTTTTGAAGACTCTGTTTCTGAGTATACGTGTTTATTTTGTATTTGTTACATCACATCCTGACAGCTGGATGATGGTGTATGTGTTTATTGTTAAGGCGGAGGTGGGGAAGGAGAGAGCAAGCAGAATTATAGAGCCATTGTTTGAGCACTGGATAAGACTGAAATTCACACCACACCCCTTTCCTCTCACTGGCCAAAACCAGGATATTGCATCAAAAAATTGAACCACAGCTTTTGCTTTCCAGAAATGTAAACACTTCTCTCACACTCACAGCTTCAAACCAATGTATAATGGATCCCACCACCAGAGGCATCAAAATGTATGTTTTTTTAATTAATTATGCTCTAGTCAGACTTAAGGTTTTCAAACATATATTTGTTTGTTTCACTGTGTAGTGTCCTTTTAAATTATATAGTTATTAAAGAAAGCACACTTGAAACCAAGGTAACATGCTGAATATATTGAATATGTAACCATAGATTCAAGGCTGCAAATTAATACATTAAAACATAGCTTTTATTTACAAAAAATAAAAAAATGAAAATATTATATAAAATTCGACGTGTAAAATATTATAACCATCCCCTCCTGATGTGATATATGTAAATAGATATATAGTACATTGGCTTAATTGCACTTCATAAATATATTCATCAACACATGTATAATACAAATAAATCCCTTACACTGTTGTAGTGGAGTTTGGACTAGGACCCACTACTTGCCCTCTGACACGTATAACACGTAGGGTCCTGTTTGAAGACAGAATCTTATATATAAACTAGCTACCTGCCCGTCAAAAATGACGGGAATAACATTTTAAGCCTGGCAATGCCGTTTGCCACAGAATGTGAGCACCTTCAGTGCTCATTGTGAGTCTCTCCCCCTGTCTACTTCCTCCCTTGTGTCTCCTTTCTCCCCTCCTCTCCCTCTGTAGTGTCTCCTTTCCTCCCTCCTCTCCATCCCGTGTGTCTCCTTTCCCTCCTCCTCTCCCTCCTTTGTGTCTCCTTTCCCCCTCCCCCCTGTCTCTCTCCCCCCTTCCCTCCCATTTGTCTCTCCGCTCCTCTCCCTCCCTTGTGTCTGTTGCCCCTCCCCTGTGTCTCTCCACCCTCCTGTGTCTTTCCCCCCTCTCCTGTGTCTCTTCCTCCTTCCCCTGTGTCGCTTTCCCCCTCCCCTGTGTTTCTTTCCCCACCTTCCTCCCCTGTGTCTCTTCTCCCATTCCCCTGGCTCACATTCCCCACCTCTCCCTTGTGTCTCCTTTCTCCCCTCCTCTCCCTCTGTAGTGTCTCCTTTCCTCCCTCCTCTCCCTCCCGTGTGTCTCCTTTCCCTCCTCCTCTCCCTCCCTTGTGTCTCCTTTCCCCCTCCCCCTTGTCTCTTTCCTCCCCTCTCCCCCCTGTCTCTCTCCCCCCTTCCCTCCCATTTGTCTCTCCGCTCCTCTCCCTCCCTTGTGTCTGTTGCCCCTCCCGTGTGTCTCTCCACCCTCCCGTGTCTTTCCCCCCTCTCCTGTGTCTCTTCCTCCTTCCCCTGTGTCTCTTTCCCCCTCCCCTGTGTTTCTTTCCCAACCTTCCTCCCCTGTGTCTCTTTCCCCCCTCCCTGCCATTTATCTCTTTTTACCACCCTCCCTCCCCTGTGTCTCTTTTCATCCCTCTCCCTCCCATGTGTCTCTTTACCCCTCTCCCTTTCCCTGTGACTCTCTCACCTTCTCCCTTGTCTGTGTCTCCTTCGCCCTCCCTCCCTTGTGTCTCTTTTCAGCCCTCTCCCTCCCATATCTCTCTTTGAACTACAGTGGACCCTCGGTACTCGACTACCTCAAAACTTGTTGATTTCGGTATTCGACACATCTTGATGAGCAACATATCCTTTGGCATTCAACGCTTCCTTGGTACGCACTTGCCAAGAGTACCAAGGGTCCACTGTATTTTAGGCATGAACATGTACATTGTATATATACACTGCATATTATGTGGGACACAGAGGACGGTCCAGGCTCCTTGGGATAGCTGGAAGTGTCCTATGACCCGGCAGACCCTGGCCTGGCTGGCCAGCTACAGGAGGGGCTCGGAGGGGAGTTGTGTCAGGCACCAGCGCCATCTTCTCACTCCATGGCCGACCAGCGTGGCGTTCTCCCTCCCTCCCATGATTCTATTGCATAATAAGGATTTTTTTCATTTGTTATTCTCTTGTTATATTCTTGTGTATTATGATATGCAAAAAAAAATTAGTGATATAAGGATATGAAAAATAAATATATGAAATGCAAAAAAAAAGAAAAGTTTTTTTCTAAATGTATAGGGGTGGGTTATGCCAGTTATTCAGGGACTGTTGTATGGGTAGTTTTTGAACATTGTTTGTATTTTTACGATTTGTTGTTTGTCACAGCGGCAGGTAGTGGAGTTGCCCAGGCCAGTGGCAAGAAAAAAAGGGCTTGCCCTTACCTCATGGGCGTGTTACAACAACGAGTAGGTGGGTCCATGGGCACATGCTCAGGGGCAAAAGGTTGCTGCCGCTGTCCGGGTCCCTCCCCCTTTCTGTTTACCCATACTGGTTTCACGTCTGGTTATTTTAGTTTAATATGACGGGTCATTTGGTTTCAGAGCAGAATGGATCCTGCTGGGGTCATATACACTGTATATTATTTTTTATTCATTTACACCACTTAAGCTCTTGCATATAGAAGCGGCTGTGGGATTCGGTGAGTTCTCCTTTTTACAGAATTATTCTGTGCATACTTTCAAGTTGAGCTCCAAAAAGGATGGGACCTCAACAGCTCTCTGGTGTATAAATCAAAAGTGAGAAGAAAAAACACATCAGTAATGCAGATTACAGTGAGTACCAGTAACTATTCTGAGATCAGAGTGAGTATTGCGATGAGAACATACTGTTATTCTGTCTATTTATACAGATCCGTTCTCTATAACAGTACAAACAGATTACTGTAAATAAAAGCACAGAGCAGGTACAATGACTGAGCGTTACACAAAGCTATCAAAGTGCTGGCTGCTGTTCTCATTTTATTCTTATAACTCAGAATTAAAAGGCTACAATCAATAGCAACTACATATTAAAGGACCACTACAGTCATATATTTAAAATATTCTCTTTTTAAGAACTAAACTTGAAAGCCAGTAAAATGTTTTAGAATGTAAAAATAAATACAGCCTTCAATTTTATATAGAGTTATGCTGCTGTATAATCTACCATTCTGTTTTCTGTGATGCGACATTGAATGCACTGGAAGTTTCTATAAGCACAAAAGGAATGTGGAATTTACAACTGCCAGTGATTAACAGCAGGGCTATTGGAAAGCACAATATTTTACAAGGACATGAAGTAAAGAAAAATTACACATAAAAGTGACACGTAAACCATTTTCTTATTTATTTGCTTCCTAAAATAATTTTCCTCATTATCAAGTTTAGTTATTTCAAATACCATATAGAAAAACATTGGTCCTAAAATATGAAGAGAATAAGGTTGTATAACTGTACAATAAGTTTCAGTGCTTTGGAATATGCAGTTTTCTTCCATTGTATCCTTCTTTTTGTCCTCGGCAGAGCTTTGTCAAATACATTTTACAATATAACGTGCTGATTTCCGTTCTTACCCTCTTTTCGCAATAAAGCTGGAAGAGCAAGGTTAGATTATAAAAGGGACATGGCTATATCCTCTAGTAGGGAAGGCTGCTCACCCCACTCCCTTGCTAGAAGACACAGCCTATTAGCAGAACTTTTCCTAAAAAGAACCCAAAACTGCACAGATCTATTCTCCCTCATCAATGAAAAAGTTAAACGGTAAAACTTTAAATTAAATAATTAAAATTATCAGTTTTTTTACAAATTATTTACTACTTTTAACATTGTGGAATGTTTAAAATACGTTGATTTAAAATCACAATAAAGAATTTATGTCCCCTTAATATTTTTACATTTAATTTTTTTTTTTAAGAGCACTAATTTAGGCTGAAAACTAAGGCCCCTATTCAATTGCAATCCCACAGATTATGTTATACAGGCTGTATGTCTGCACGCTTGAAATTTGCTACAATTACAGATCGATTCTATTGAACAAGCCCGCTTTTTAAGGGCCGATAGGCGAAGCCGTAAACCATGCAATCATAAGTAGCATTTCAGAGCGTGATTATGATCAATTAAGCAGGGCCGTAACTACCGATGTAGAAACAGCCAATAGTAAATGAGACCGTCATCATTACGTCTGTAAAACATGGAGGTTACACATCAATCAATTAGCGTTTAGAGGTCTGATATGCGATCAGACTCGCAATCCGGCAATATACAAAATATTAGAAATGAATGGCGATACTGTTTTAGTCCATGTGGGTGGCCTGATATGTATTAACTCCTTGATTACCAAGATTGATCTGACACGGAAATTAAACCTAAAAACAAAATAATTTTTTCTGCTATGGGGACAGGACAACAGCACCACATCAAAGGGACGATGGAGGGGCCATGTACCTTCAAATCTTGGGTGAGAACCTCCTTCCAAGGGCATTGAAAATGGGGTGTGGGTGGGTATTCCAGCATGACAATGACCCAAAACACAAAGCCAAGGCAACAAAGGAGTGGCTCAAGAAGAAGCACATTAAGGTCCTGGGGTGGCCTAGCCAGTCTCCAGACCTAAATCCCATAGTAAATCTGGGGAGGGTGCTGAAGGTTCGAGTTGCCAAACATCAGCTACAAAACCTTAATGACTTGGGGCCTCATTCAATTGCGATTTGGCTAATTGAATAGGGCTCTAAATAAGGACATAGCATATTTTTTTTAAAGATGTTTTTAGTTAGTGAAAACTTTGCTTTTGGATAGATGCTTACTAACTAAAAACTTCTTTAAAAAAATATGTTATGTGCTTATTTAGAGCCCTATTCAATTGGCCAAATTGCAGTTGAATGAGGGCCTTGGAGAGGATCTACAAAGAGGAGTGGGACAAAATTCCTCCTGAGATGTGTGCAAACCTGGCGGCCAACTACAAGAAACGTCTGACCTCTGTGATTGCCAACAAGGGTTTTGCCACCAAGTACTAAGTCGAAGGGGTCAAATACTTATTTCCCTCATTGACCTGCAAATCAATTTATAACTTTTTTGACATGTTTTTTTCTTGTTTGTTTGTTTTTTGTTATTTTGTCTCTTACTGTTAAAATACACCTACCATTAAAATTATAGACTGATCATTTCTTTGTCAGTGGACAAACGTTCAAAATCAGCAGGGGATCAAATACTTTTTTCCCTCACTGTAGGTATATTTTATGTTAAAGTAACCATGAACAAACACATTATTTATATTTATACATTATATATTGTGTGAAACCACATTGGAATATGTGCTAATGTTTAAGTCTTATCGTAGTTCTTGGCTGCGTCATATTAATTCTTAGTGTTTTCACTGAAAAGGGGCTGAATACTTATGCAATCATGACACCTCAGTTTTTATAAATTACAATCAGTGAAATCATTTTGAAAAATATGCAGATTTTTCCCACTTAATTATGGCTATTTTGTGCCATAAAATCACAAGCTTATCAATATTAATTCCAGGTTGTAATACTATAAAATGTGGAAAACTCCAAGGGGTGAATACTTATGCAAGGCACTGTATAATAACAGCACTTTATTAGTGATATTTATAGAGCGCATACTCTACAAACACTGGAAAAGATTTGCTTTTCTTAGTTGATTAATGGGCCAAGCGAATAAGCATCTGTCACTAGTCAACTGGGAGAGGGGACCTCACATACTGTAATGAGACAGGAAGAGAGAGTGTCCCTGTATCAAAAGTGACCTTCAGACAGAATATGGATTTATGAAAATACTTATCCAATACACGGAGAGATACAGTGTGTACAATCTAAACATCCACAAAATCCACATAATAGGCCTCACCTACTGTGCATGATTGCAAGATGCTTACATTATCTGTATTGATTACAGAATGGATTGCTTAGGGGAAAAATAGCTAATATATATTCAAACAGGTCTGCCAATTACATACTGTGCATATGTATGTTCCATATTCAGGATATAACTAGCATCCCAATCAATTATTTTATTTGAAACCAAATCTAGAGTAGACATTTTATTTATTTATTTAAGTGATGTTTACATTTTATAAAGGTCATTGTTAGCAATATATTTTTACCCTGAGGAAGTCAATACAAAGTTGACGAAATGCGTTGGAATCCCGTCTTTTATGACTCAGCATCTGGATGAATTGTTAATCCTAGATTATTTATATATTTTTTAACATTATTTTATTTCACCATTGGAGCTATGGTCTATATGGCTTGAAAGATGAAGATTGTATTTGCACTTTCCATAACAAAAAGTTGGTCAAATATCACTCGGAGAGGATTACTCCTTGTATGGTATTAATAGTTTTAAGCAAAGTAGAGGTAAATACATATAGTAGTGAGCAATCCCTTTTATATCTATCCACAGGGCCATTTTATTTCCTCTCCTTTGCTTAATGTTATGTTACCAGATTGTACTAGACATTTTGTTTCTGAAGCTGTAGTTTTTTTTGTATGTGAGATCTACTGCTATTAGTTGGATACAAGACTATTACAGTATACTAAAGGACTAACATCATCTGCCCATGTCTACTGCGCTTATACGACTGGTTTGTGTTTGAAAGGCCGTGAATATTTTTCCTTTTTTATTTTTGAATGGCCCACCACTCGCCTCTACAAGCTCTTCATTTTGTTCTGCTGTGCACTTCCCTCCTCTATCTGTGTTTGGCTTGGAGTGAATGGCAGAAAAAAGAATCGATGCTGCCTGTGGTTGCGGCCCAAGAACATATATGTAGTTAATCAATGTTGCAGCCAATAGTAACCACACTCGCTGCAATGCATGTATGGTTATTGGTAGTAATATTGATTAAAGTGATCATGTCTGCGTTGCTGTTCAGGATGAGGTTTTACTCAGACTGGAGGGGTGTCAGACACTCTTTAAAAAGGTACACAGACAGATCAGATAGTGATCAGCACTTTAATAATTGGTTTTATTTCTCCACCTTGGTCAGTAATGAACTAAGGCCTCCATTCCATGAACCTCCATAAGGCTGACTTATGGGAGTTTTAAAAAGCAAACTTGGAGAGCTATTCTATGGCTCCAGCAAAAATAATCCAGTTAAATTTAATGACTCGTACCCAGGGGGGTGGCTGTAGCTCTTTAGCTCTAACATGTGCTAACAGCCTGTCTAAAGTATACTCATAGAACAAAGAATCTGAATCTCAGCAGTCTTCATAGTAATGTTATGGAATGGTACCCAGTGAGTGAGCACAATACACAAGCTGTAATATCCTCCCATATCTATATATCTATATAAACACTTTCCCATGGCAGGGCCCTCACTTTATATACCATTTTGCGAATTCCAATATTCAATTCTGATTGCCACACGTTTCAGCCAATTGGAATCTGCAAAAATAGTTATAGTTAGTCGGAGACTTATGTTCACACGTTGAAGAGTAGAGATATGGTCTTTAAGCAAGCAAGAAGATGACGGATACTTCAATTAACATTAAAGTGCAAGCATATCCAGGGCTGAAGAGTGGGGACCAGGGCTTTGAAAATCCTCTCTGGAGGGTTGTCAAGGTGGAGGGTAGACAAAATGTTTTCCATATATGTGTAGTTTCTTTGGGCAGTCTCTTTATTTAATTTTTTTATTTTTCCTGTAAATCTTTTTTTGTAGTTTGTAGTCTGTTTTTAATTCCTGTAATTAGTTTTATTTTATGTAATTTTATTAAAATGATTTTAAGGGGTAGTGTTAGGGTGACATGGCAGTCCATAGGGACCCTGTTTTAGGGGTCCTCATAGTTATTGTTGAGTTTACCATGAGGGTCCTACAGACCCCAATGATATAGAGGTAAATTCTAGGTGTCATTGGGATCCATAGGGTACCTCGCTGGTAACAGAGTTATTATTAGGTTCCATGGCTATACTTTAGATTACCATGGGGATCCATGGATGGCATCGCTTGTAACCAGGGAAACAATACCAGATGCAGCCATGATATACTGTCGTGGCATCGCAACTTCCTATTGGTATGTGAGACTCATATTGTAGCCCTGTATATTATTATGGGAACTCCACGGGACGTGACATTACATCATAACAGATTAATATATCAGGCATACTAATTGCTTTGTTAGGAGAACTAATGATAGCAGTGGGTGATCATGGTAGTTACATGCCACATGCTGACTCCTACACAATGTGTGTGAATAACCCAATATAGTCCTGTGACAGAGAGTAATGTGACTTAATTACTCAAAAGTCATACGATCACTGCTAAGCATTAACAGACTGTTAGGTGACAGTTTACTTTACACTTAAAAATGTTACATCGGTTATAAAAAGTTGATACTGTACAATGTGGAGTCTGTTAATGGTATATATAGAAAGCTTAAACTTATTGTAACTAACTTTATATAGCATTAAATAGTGCCAAAACAGGCGACTGCATGTAAAAAATATATATTTGAGTAACTTGAGTCTCACTGGGGATATGGATGTGAAAATAAATGCCTCTGCTAGTATCTAGAAAAAAATCATGTTACTTTGGTGAAGACAAACAACATGGAGTATTGTATACACAAATCAAGAGTGCTATAAATAATATTTTTTTCCAAAAATATGTTATGGTCATGGAGTTACTTGGTTACATACTTCACAAACGTGTGATGTCTTCTCCAAATTGTAGTGATGTTTTAATGGAAGCCACCTTCGCCTAAATACATTAGTTCCATTGGGACACTATATTGATAATTATCACTGAATTTTCACATTTTAAGCATGCTCTTTTTGGAGAACTTAACTTGATAATTGCCAAACTGTTTTTAAAAAGTAAAAACAAAATAAGTGCATTAAACGATAAACTATTGTATGCAGTATAACTTAGGAGCTAGTTTTTTTTCACCTGTGATAAGACCTTGAATGCAGGTAAAATTCCCATTCAGTTCTATAGCTTTTATTCTGGAAGGAAAGCTTTCTTAAGAAAGGGGATGAGATGATAAGAAAATTGAGGAGGAATTAAAAAATAGAAACAAGATTTAAGACAAATTAATGTGAAGTTAAGAAAAAAGTAATTAATTAAGACATAAAGAAGGGGAGCTATGAAAGAAAGGTGACAGAACGGCAAAACAAAAAAGATATGAATATAAGGACAAAGAATTAAAAGAGAGGGATCAGGCGTTAAAAAAGAAGGAAGAAGAATGAGAATTAAGAAAGAGGGAAGGGGAGCAAAGAATGAAGGATGAGAAATCAAGAAATAGGAATGAGGAGAAGAGCAGAATAATGATCCAAGGAAGTGTAAAAGTAGGAGTTAAGAAAGGAGAGAGGAATTAAGCAATGCATGAAGTAAGAATAAAGTATGTTGGTTGAATCAATACTTGACTTTCTTTAACATTTGTCCTGTATTAATACAAGGGATTAATTAAAGGAATATCACTATTTACCCATGATTTAAACTATTTTCCACTATAAACACATTCTGTCAATTTGTTTCTGACTTAAATGGTCATTTAAGAAAGAGAGAGGACGAGCTAAGAAATGTTTTTTAGGAGATAAGAAAGAATAAAGAGATAAAAGGGGATAAGAAGCGAAGAAAAATGAATGAGTAATAAATAAAGAGGAACAGAGAGTTGAGAAAGAGGAATAAGACACTAAGAAAGAGAAACAAGGATTTAAACAGAGGGATAAGCAGTTAAGACATTTGGGGAGTTAGGAAAGTTGCATTTTTAGTCAAGATAGAGGTGTAGAAGAGTTAAGAAAGAGGGAAATAGGGATAAGCAGTTAAAGGACCAGCGTAAACACCAGATAAAGGGCTGCCCACCACTTGTAGTTTCAAGAATTACATGTTAGACAGCAGTAAGAAAAAGAAAAAGAAAGAAAAAGTGGTATAAAGACGATATCTTTATTGGCTAACTTATGAAAAAAATAAAGTGATCTTTTGGAGCACCAAGATGGGTGAATTAAGTTGTAATATAGAAATGACTAATGAGTGAAACTGCTTTGCCCCCAGGCTGTCTGTTGTCTCAAAAAGGGTTGAGAATCAGTTCTCCAAATCATTATTCTAATAACAAAACATGATCCACATTTTCTAAAACATTTGGCACATAATGTATCATCTGATACTGCACTTCTTGCCAATATCCAGGAACATACTGGTTCTTTCATACTCTGCCTATAATATAAATTAATTCTTGACATTCCCTCAGGGAAATGGACTTCCAATTGACTAAACAATCAAATAAGTACATTCTCAATCATTAGCATTTGTGGGATATTGATTGGACCGTGTGAGAGTTTCGGGCTGTTATGGTTTGAAGGGACTCACTGTGTATTGTTGGCTTATTAGCCATTTGGATGATAAACTGAACTTGTTCTGATTTGGGCTGAGCTCTGTGGTCACTGTGCAGCTGTCACACGGTCAGTCTTCCAAACTGTTGCTTTTTGGAGCATCTGCAGCTGTGTAATGAATGAAGGGTCTAATGAACAAGACTATTAATGCTATATCCGGAACTTGCAGATTGGCATTGTGCAGTTTATAGTACTGAAAAATCATGAAATCAAAAAAACACAGAACTTTAGATTGGCAGGCAAGGTAAAACCAATAGGTCTTCCTATACTATTCATTCTATCTGCCAAAAACTTCAGGAAAGCCCTATGCATGTACCAAGTATCCTTTAAGTAAATATGTTTATTTTAAAGACTCTAGCTAGAAAGATGCTACACTTGTCCACTACCATTTCTGTAATATACTACTTTCACACATTACCCCTAAATCTTCCACCTTCCATTGTGCATATGTTTGTACTCCTCTTTTTCTGGAAGACATTTCCCTCTTGTACTTTTGGAAATCCTTTGATATAGATATAGATTTTTCTGAAATCCCCTCTCCCTTCTCCAATTTAATCTATAAATAGTTAAGTCACAAAGTATTTCCTTATAAATTGTGTCTTTCAGACCATGCTCAATATTACTGACCCTTATTTAAATTATTTCTAATTTATTGATATATTTTGGATGTTTGACTAGGGCTCTAGGTCTGATATTAGTATCAACCTTTTTCTGCTGCTAATTCATCTTCCAATACAACCAAGTATCCTACCGTCTTTTCCTGCAGCTTCGTTACGCAAGGAAAATACGAGACACGTTACGACCCATTACGACCTCGCAAAAATAGGCCGCAACACGCGCACATGAAAACATGAAAAATACAACAAATACACACAACAAATACATAAAAAGCTTACTTATAGGAAGAGGGAGCATCCCGGACCTTGAAAACTAAAGTTACACCTCAATTTAACTCAAATTTAGACACTAAAAAATTCTCTAAGCGAGAGAAAAAATGGGCGCCAAAATAAACGAAAACGAGGCTACAGCAGTCTAAAGACGCAAAACCCCACCAAACACCTATGTATTTGCCCGAAAACACCTACGAGATTAAAAAATAAGGATGCGAACCCAAAAACATTACAAACCCAATAAATACAAACAACAAACACATAAAAAGGTTACTCACAGCAAGGGGGGCACCCAGGACCTCTGCAAGTGAAGTTACACCTACATTTAAGCACAAATTTCGGAGTTTAGAGATCCGAAAATCACCTAAGCGAGAGAAAAAATGGCCGCCGAACAAAACGAAAACGAGGCTAAAGGTCCCTAAACACGCTAAAAAACACCACGTAAAACACCACCAAACAGCTACGGATATTCGAAAAAGTCACACGACATAGAAAACGAAGGACGCTAAATCAGCCACATTATATACACCAAACACCATTAGCTCGCTTACAATTTCATTTTTTGACGGGCAATTCGCTAGTATATTATATTTATTTATGAAAGCACTAAAAAAGTTGCTAAAAGCAAAATAGTCAAAAGATAATATGGATGCAAGGGAATCTGTAAACACTTACATTACATAAAATTCTACATTACATGCACTATAATCAATGTCCAACAATAAATTGCAAAAATGCTTATTATCACCTATATTGTAAATGCATAACCTTCTATTTGTTAGTTATTTGTTCACTTCTAATAGCAAACAGCAGCTATACAAGATACAATAAACTTGCTGGAGCATCACAATGTAATATTATCAGTTGGTAAGAATTGAGCTGTGTTGTGATTACTAGCTGCAGGGTAACACAATTACTAGCTGGCCATATAATCTAAAAGTTTAATAATACAGGGATGGGGGTGCCGTGGGTTCAAGGCTTCAAGACACTATGTGTGGGGGTGGAGGAGCAAAATAGTGGATGCAGCAAATATAAACTATATATATATATATATATATATTCTCAAGGGATAAAGTGCGATCTTTTATCTTCCACACTTCAGGTGGAATCAAATACTTCAAAAGGAAAGCAAATAAAACACTGACATTCTCATTATAACTGAATGAATCATTCATACTCACTTTAAAAATCTCTCACAGACTGTTTGAGATATGTCCCTTAGGAGTAAAAACACCCATTCAGTCTCTATACATATAGTAAGAAGGAAACACATAGTTTCTGAAATTAGTCTCAACATTTTTTTATCATGTGTCAAACATGACTTTTTTAATGAAAAATATGCATCTGAAGCCTGGAAAGCTTACTTTTTATCCTTGTGCAAAAGCAGTTTTTAAAACGTTACCTGTGAAAGGCACATTTATATACGGTTGCAACCAGTCAGACTTGAAGAAAAGAAAACATAGTCAATATATATTTTTTTATTATTCTGTTTTTGCATTAAAAAAAGTAATAAAATAGACACTTAAGCTTTTCGGGTTTCAAATACAGGGAGTGAGCTGTTGCCAATGTGTGGAAGGGGTGACGCAAGGAGCAGTGTTTATTTTGTGAATTATTTTATTATTACTTTTTAGTATTTATAACGTGCCAACATATTCCCTGGGCCATACATAGGATGAAACAGAACATAAAAAAATATCAATATAGATTAATCGAAAAGGGAATTAAGTTACATTTTAGTGGGAATTTGTGACATAGCCCATCAGGAACTGTTACTATGACTATATGAAACTACATCTCCGACCTCAATTGAACTAAGAAGCCCTTCTCATGCCTAAAAACTCAGGAAAGCTTCATATCACAACATATAACACCAGTACTACTTCTATATCAATCTCACAAAATGTTCAATATACTCACAAGTAGAACCACTTAGTCATAAATCAGTGGAAATGCAGCATTGCAGCAAAGATCAGGACCTGCTCTTGACTAACTCTAATTAGGATGTGTCAGAATACAAGATGAAGAAAAAAGATTCCACCTTAGAGGAAAGAAAAGGGTTCTTCACAATAAGGGTGGTAAACCTGCGGAATTCTCTACCAAAGGAGGTTGTGACAGCAGATTAAATGGGTTGGATATATTTTTGAATAAAAAAGGCATTCAGGGTTATCCTGGATATCTAGAGAACAAGGAGTATTGATCCAGGGTGAAATGAAATAGCCAGTATCTGGGGTCAGGAAGGTTTATTTTTCCTTATGAAACAATTGGCAATGTTTCAATCAGTTTAGTTTTTTTCTAATTTCCTTTCTCTGAATCAATTAATAATTAATCCACATATTACAAGTGCCAGAAGAGATCCTAAAAAGGTTGAACTTGATGGATTAAAATACTTTTTTCAACCTCAATTACTATGTAACTATGATTTGATTTATGCAGTTCTGTATAGTAATCTAATACTTCCGATACCATCTGTATCTGGCACATCCAAATATATTTTTTTTAAAGGTGGTCCCAACATTGCTGCTTGTGTCTAGAGGCTGACATGCTTGGTAAACTTTGTTAAAGAGTATGGAACACAACTGTTTTTACAGCATTTAAAAGAACATGCTTTAAACATTACAAAAGTTGTTTTTACATGAAAAAGTAAAAACTGTTTAAACTTCATGGAAATGCAGAGAGCATACTAGTTTGTAGGTCTTATTGGCTGCAAGAGTGCAAGCCCCCAAGAGCAGTTACATATCTGAATAAGCTTTTGTGCTCTGAGGCCTTTATTTGACAAAAGAAAACAAAATATGGCACGTTATCAAATACACTCTTTCTGATGCACCAAATAAAAAACATTTTCCATGTACCTTTAAGTGCATGGGAGCTCAGGTACAAAGCAGGGAAAGCAGTATTTGCAGATTATCACTTAACAGTTTTTTTTTTAGTATGGGAGAAGTTAACAAATACTAAAGATGAATGACCAACAAGGCCAAAAATCACCCATACCCCCGTGCTGTTTAGAGAAAAAACTAAGGAGCAGGCACACTTAGGCCCTCATTCAATTGCAACTTGGCCAATTGAATAGGGGTCTAAATAAGCACATAACATATATTTTTTAAAGAAGTTTTTAGTTAGTAAATATCTATCCAAAAGCAAGATTTTCACTAACTAAAAACTTATTTTAAAAAAATATGCTATGTGCTTATTTAGAGCCCTATTCAATTGGTCAAATCGCAATTGAATGAGGCCCTTAGGATCCAGTTCAGCGGGTATTCATATGTGACACATCATGGAACCCAAGAGGACAGTCTGTTAACATTAGATTTTCTCTAGAAATACATTTATACTCATATTATTGCATTAAAAAATGTGCAGTTTCTCCCATTTACAGATGACCATTAAATGCAAGTTGTGGGGATGTACAGCATTTACATTCCCTGCCTCTTATTTAGCTAACTTTTACAAACTTACATAAAAACACGGAAACAATGATAATGATGTCGCAGTCTGTAAGGAACACTGCGCAATGCGATAATAAATTATGACCATTTCAAATTTAAAGCTTTGTACTTTTTGTTGGCACTGAAAAAAGGGCCCAAGGGCTGAAAGCTTTAACATCCTAATAAACTTTTGTTAAGTGAACATTGTAGCAGACATGCCTGCGTGAGCGCCAGCAAATGCCAGCCCATTTCCCTTGGTCTTTGCTGAGGAAAAGCATTTGCCAATAAGAAATTTAATTTAGTGGAAAATAACATCTGGACAGATTATGCCCACATTAAATTAGAGGACAGGACAGTATAAATACACTGCCAGAAAAAGGTTATAGGAGCCAGGCTGTTCTCTAGGAGTCTGGAAGAAAAACCCTTCACAAAGATACATTATACTTATATTTAGGAGCCAGCAGTACAAATGTTAGGGGCCAGGGCAGAGAAAGCTTGTCTCTGGACAATGGGAATGTGGCTGTTGAAAATGCCAATGATTTCACTAGGACCAGTTTTTGTATAAAAGGACACAACTCCATGATTATCAGAATTAGATCAGAAAATAAAATGGTACTATACAGTCAAGAAAAATAAAGAATAATTACATGTACAAAAGTTCAATGTATAAAGGTTGTGTTTATTTTTCTTTCTAAATACATTTTGGCAAATTATCAAGTTTAGTTATTCAAAAGGCCATGCACAACAATACTGGTCCTTTATGTATATATATATATATATATATATATATATATATATATATATATATATATATATATTTATAACCTAACCCTGACTTGTGCTTCTCAACAACATTGTCCCTTACTTGTCTGGAGACTTCCTTGGTCTTCATGGCAGTGTTTGGTTAGTGGTGCCTCTTGCTTAGGTGTTGCAGCCTCTGGGACCGTTCAAAAAAGGTGTGTATATGTAATGACAGATCATGTGACACTTAGATTGCACACAGGTGGACATCATTTCACTAATTATGTGACTTCTGAAGGTAATTGGTTGCACCAGAGCTTTTTATGGGCTTCATAACACAAAGGGGTGAATACATACACACATGCCAATTTTCAAAAAAATAGTTTTATGTATATGTGTTTCTCATTTCACTTCACCAACTCAGACTATTGTGTTCTGATCCATCACATAAAATTCAGATTAACAAAACATTGAATTTAAGGCTGTAATGTAACAAAATAGGTAAAAAGTCAAGGGGGGTGATACTTTTGCAAGGCACTGTATATATATATATATATATATATATATATATATATATATATAGAGAGAGAGAGAGAGAGAGAGAGAGAGAGAGAGACAGAGAGAGAGAGAGAGAGAGAGAGAGAGAGAGAGAGTGAGATTAATGTGTACGGTATACTGTGAAACCTTTTATATTGGGCAAACGTCTTGTTTATATTGACTTTTGTCCAGTAAAAAAAGGTATTACAGCATAATGCAATTCTCATTATTAATCTAGATTACTGGACATTCACGGCTGCTTTACTCTTCAATAATATATAATATTATATATATATATATATATATATATATATATATATATATATATATATATATACATATAGCATGAGGGATTGCTAGATAGACAGATAGAAATGTAGTAACTGATCACAAGGGTTGTCTCGGTTCCTACTGATATGTTCTTTTCTAGATTTTGTTCCACATCCTGGCACTTTGTCAGTGCCCATGAATCTTCTTGAATCTGCCCCAGTACCTGACATTCTGTTTCCATCTGGACAAGCAGGATGGGGGTCGGTATAAAATTAATAGTTAGCTTTCCCCTTTAGAGAATGTCATATGGAACCAGCAGGACCAACTGGGACAAGGGCTGTGTGACATTGGGATTAGATAGCGGATATTCAGGGATGCTCTGTGTGCTTATACTGTGTGTACGGGGCAAATTCAGCCAACCATGCACTTAACATATCAGCCCATCTGCCCACCAGCGTCTGTCTTCTTGCCCTCTGACCTGTAATGTTTGTTCAGATTCTGCCCCTATTATTCAAACCTTGGAATTACTGTATTGTAAAATGATTGTATTTCTCTTGCACTAATAATTTATATAAAAATAATGAATAAAATCAGATTAGAGGGTCAAAATCCCAATGGGTCACTGGCACACAAAAAAAACAGAACAAGACGACAGCTTCTTTTGTCCTCAAATATTAACAGTGAATGACAAAAAAATACAGGTTCAATCATTTTAGATACATATTTAGGCTTTTCAAATGTGCTTTTATATTCGAAAGCGGTTGTTTTTTCACTTACAAAACTGATCATTAATGATATTTTAGTGATCTATCTAGGGCTTACAATATAATCAAAAAATAATGTATAAGGTGCAAAATGACTACAGTCTGCAAAAATCACAATGTTGTAGGTATATTTATTAACATCCTACCAACAAGAAAACGTCACTTATGCCCATTGGAATCCTTGGTGGGTATAATAACTAATGTAGTTTAGGAAAAACGTTATATATTAGTGAATTACTTAAGGAACAAATAACATTAGAAGCTCTGTATGTCATGAGTATCAAATAATTTTTTAAAGAAAGTCTTACTTCTAGCAAACTCTGCTAGTGCGTAGGGGGTGGCATGTTTGTTCCCGTTCATGACCAGTGTATGAGTGGTAGTGTACAGAACAGGGAAAGCAGGATGTGCCTTCTGTACACTTTATTTATAAAGCGTCAGCAACATGGGATGGGTAGTCTTTTTGTAACCTCTATAAGGAAGCAAGGAGGAGCTGAGACATTGCTATGTGGATTTCTGCATTGTGCTGTTGTTGGCTTGAAGTTTATTATAGGGTTAACTGGTAGGAATAATATGTAGGTGTGGAAACCATTTTTCCCTTTAAATAAATATGTATGTGTATAGAATGAATCAATGTAATGCGTGTTTCTGATATAAGCAGCTTATGTTACATCAGAAAGAGTAAAGAAAAGCGGGATCCTCCATATACCTTTAATTATCTGCTATTGTTGTTACTTTGTTACATACTTTACACGTTAAAGTGTTGGTAAATGGTTAATAGGTAGGTAATTCAGAGCTAATTCAATCTTTCTGTATTTTTTGAACTAACTGACAAGCACAAGCCAGGGAGGTCAATCAGCTGCATCTGGCGAGTGAGTATTAATCAATGCTCACAGGTCAGAGGATACATGAGCCATTGCACTGCGAGTAAGAAACAACACGATACCTTGGAACACAGCGGCGTTCTGAATGATCAGGAATTTGAGCTTTGCGCTGGCCGACTGCAGGAGCTGCTCCATATTTACTCGAGTTGCTACCTGATATCGCTCCTCCATCTTCCGAGAGCAGCAAGTCGCGCCCTTTGTGACACAGACCTGCAGGTCAGCGCCTGGAATGGGGAAAAAAAAGAGGGTCACAAACGTTATATCCCATACAATATACATGAACACTATAATGAGTCAGTGTATACATTACACACTTTACTGGAAGAACATTTGTTTTGTGCTCTTATATAGTCTGCCATCTTTAAATGGCCATAGATGATGCGCATTTACATCATCTTGTTCTGATGAACTTATATGGACACAGCGAAGGTCTCAAATGTAGGGGGAATTTACTTATCATCATCAAGTGCATGTCATATTATCTCTTGATTTACAATGTACTATTTCCTAAGAAAAATCAGCCTCTCACACATTATCTCAACTCTTCATACCTCATCTTCTTTTTATTAAATTTAAAAATAAATAAAGTATAATTTAAATGGACATGGGATACAATTGTTTCATACATTTTAAACAGTAACATTCAGTAGTACAAAGCTATCATTGGTAGACAAGTATGACTTATATATCTCTTATATAACACTCCCCTGTGTATCTTCCCTTCTCCTCTCCCTCCCCTGTGTCTGTTGCCCCTCCCTCGTGTCTCTACCCTGCTCTCCCTCCCCTGTGTCTGTTCCGCCTCCCTCGTATCTCTACCCCCATTTCCCTCCCCTGTGTATCTTCCCTTCTCCTCTCCCTCCCCTGTGTCTATTCCCCCTCCTCTGACTCCATTGTGTCTCTTCCCCCTCTTCTCCCTTCCGTGTCTCTTTCCCCCCTCCTCTCCCTCCCCTGTGTCTCTCCCCCCCAACTCCCTCTGTGTCCCCCCCCTGTGTCTCTTCCCCCCTCTCCCTCTGTGTCTCCCCCCTCCCTCTGTGTCTCTTCCCCCTCCCCTTACGCACCGCACTTTGCGAATGCTCGTCAAAGGCTGCCCTTTATGCGCATTCGCGTCTAAGGCCATGCTTTTTCGTTGTCAAACTGCGATTTGTTGCAAAGTGTGACAACGAATCGCAGTTTGACAATTATTATATGTGATAACTGCTCATTGGCTGACAGGGGCAAGCCTCACAGAGCAGTGAAACATTTGAACCAGTTTATTGTGCTCCAAGACATTAATCTGAAAAAAGATGACATACTGACATTAACAAATATCCTCTTTCAGATGCAACAGAGAAACATATTCTGCCCATGTCCCCTTAAAAATTATAGTTAATAAGGACTTTATCATATAACTGGAAAGCAAAAAGTAAGAAATATTGATGAAGTCATTAAAGGACCACTGACAAGAATTGTCTTTATAATGTAGAAAAATGTCTTTGAAAAGCTTTACATTTTAACTATTTAATTTTGCTTTACTGGAGGAACACATTTGTTTTTTCCCAACCTGATTAGACACCTGGAGGGACCCTGGAAACAGATTTAAACTGTAGTTCTGGATAAACTGTATCAAATATGTATCAAACTAACAATATTAGCAGCTGAGTATACAACCAGTGGGGATCCCTGGTGGTGCAGTGGTTAGGATTCAGTGCTTTCACCGCTGCGACCTGTCTTCGATTCCAGTCAGGGAACCAAGAGGTCACACCACCCTGAAGCCATGCAGGGTTGGGCCTGGTCAGTACTTGGATAGGCGACCACCAAGAAATACCAGGAGCTGTATGCTGTGGCCCACTTGAGAAGGAACTGACAACCCACTCCAGCATCTCTGCCATGAATACCAAGTGGATCAGCATGACCATGGACATAAATATGTGCCTGGTGTGTTACAGTTCATGAGGACACGGAGAGTCGGAAACGACTGAACGTCGCAAAAAAAACAAACACAATGAGCATTAAAGCATTTGTAGAGAAAATGTACATTTTAGCAGACTCTGTTTGTGCCGGAGGACTTCCATATTGGACTTGGTGCTCCACACTGAGGGTGCCTTTCAATAGAACAGATTACAGGTCTTATCTGCCTGCATGGCCTCACAAGTGCCTAATCTTTCCAGGAACAAAAATATAAGACAATCAGCATTACAGAAAAAAATTATATATTAATAAATGAAAGACTTTATATTTTTTTTAGCTGTTTTTACTTCCTAAAAGTACATTCCATAATATGAAGTCAAGCTCTTCAGTGGATTTACCTTAAAGTCACCAGTGCTCTCCTTTAATGAGATATTATAATAGTTTTATTTTGGAGTTTTGCTAATACAGGTTGTATCTCTCTGGGTTCATATAATGTTTGATTTCCTTTATAACACACTCAGTTTAAAAAACAGTTTAACCATAAAATAATTTAGGTAAGTCATAAAAATGTGTCGGAAATATTTTAACTCTTTAAGTGTCAAATATAAATATGAAGGGCAGACAAAGGGAGAGGGGAGAGGCAGAGAAGGAGAGAGAGAGGGAGAGAGATGGAGGGGGAGAGTGAGGGAGAGAGGGAAGGGAGAGAGAGAGGGGAGAGAGAGAGGAGACGTAGAGAGAGAGAGGAGGGAGAAAGAGAGAGAGAGAGAGAGAGAGAGAGAGAGAGAGAGAGAGAGAGAGAGAGAGAGAGAGAGAGAGAGAAAGAGAGATGGAAGAATTATAGAGAGAGGGAAAGGGGGAAGGGACAGAGAAGGGGAGAGAGAGAGAGAGGAGAGGGAGGGAGGGAAAGAGAGAGAGGAGAGGGAGGGAGGGAGGGAGAGAGAGGGAGAGAGAGAGGCAGGGGAGAGGGAGGGGAGATGGAGGGAGAGAGGGGGAGAGAGTGAGGGAGAGAGGGAGGAGAGAGAGAGGGAGGGAGAGACAGAGAGGGAGAGGGAGGGGGAGGGAGAGAGGGGGAGATGGAGAGAGAGAGGGGAGGGAGAGAGGAGGGGAGAGAGAGAGGGAAGGGGAGAGAGGGGGAAGGGAGAAAGAAGGGGAGGGAGAGAGAGAGGGAGGCAGGGGAAGTGGAGAGAGAGGGAGGGGGGAGAGAGAGGGAGGGAGAGAGAGAGGAGAGAGAGAGACGAGGGAGAGAGAGAGAGAGAGAGAGAGGAGGGAGGGAAAGAGAAAAAAAACATACTGCGCAGAATCTTTAGAAAAACAGTTTGGGAAACTGGACATATATATATATATATATATATATATATATTTTTTTTTTTTTTTTATAATAATATAGAGTCATATCAAATGCATTGTTTTAATCTACCTGTCTGTTCTTTTAGTGTTAATTTTCTTCAATTAATTAAATTAATCCACTTCAATTATTTCCCATTCCTAAAAAGAATGTAATGTATAAAACATGCTCTTAAATGCATGGCAGCAAGATTTAGGCTACAGTGGCATTTTAGAAAGTGAGTATGTTAGATCTTGGACCTCGAGAGACGGAAACACTGCACATTTTTAGGATATCCCTGTGAGAGCATAGATAGGTAAATCAAAATGATTACTTCACTGATGGACCCACCAGCTTTAATACAATGTATCCTGGAAACCTAGCATGACATCAGCAGGACTAGTATGAGGTCAATATGTTTTAGAGCTGCTGGTAATCACATATATAGTTGTGAGCATGCAGGTAGATGCTAACGCTTGAGGGCTGGCAAAGCGAGGTGCTCCTTGCGCTGGTGGAGATGAGCGTTGTAGGCGCTCATCCCTACCACCCCCTACGACTTTCGGACTGCAAATGCGGACCCTCGCGAAGCGAGGGGCCCCATTTGCAGAGGTGGAGGCTCTACGGCGCCTCACAACCGGTTACAAACCACTACACAAGACTTGGAAAAAAAAACATAAACACACAATGACTTACTACAGACCTACACAAAAATATACCAGCCGCGGGACTTAGAAAAAAATAAATTGCCGATTTACACAAAAACAATTACGACCCGCGGGACTTAGAAAATTTCCAATACGGACTCGTAAAAATACGACATTAACGGACAACCCACGCATAGCGCCAAACATAAAAAAACACAAAAAAACACAAAAAAACACACAAAAATAAAATAAAAACCTTACTCACACCAAGGGGGGACACCCAGGACCTCTGCAACACAGCTTACAACTCGAATTGGCAATGCCAAATGGTAAGTAACAATTATGCCTTTTGGCCATGTCAAAGGGTCATATATTTATCTGTTCTCAGCCACATTTAGCTGTAGGTTGCTTACCAACAAAATACCAACCCTGCCAACCCTTAGATTGTAAGTTTGCGAGTTTTCAATTGTGTGTCTGTGTCTTGGAAACAAGCACTATGTGCATTTGATTATATGCTCAAAAACAGGGCCCTCCATTCTTTATAAAGTGTTAAGTTTGTTTTTTGCCATGTACTAAACCCCTGTAAAGCGCTACGGAATATGTTGGCGCAATATAAATAAAGATAATAATAATAATAATAGGTAGTGTAGGTTTGGAGCTTTATCAGACGGCAATTAGTGCAGACAGAGAAAATGAGAAAATGTTCTATTAGATTCAGGCAAAACACAGCCATCACCAGGGGGCAAATCCACCCACAGAGGCCCAATAATTACACCTAATTTGACTCCTGAAGTGTAAGTAAATAGTGCATTATGTTTATTATACGTTTATATATTATATCTCATTATAGCATTTAGAGTATTTATATCATCAATGTATAGAAGAGAAAAAAGGTGACTGTGAGTGTGGAAAAGGAGTGTGGAGGTGAGTGAGAGAAGTTTAAATAAGTGCATATGGAGAGATACGGTGGCACATACAAAACAAGAGGGCGGCACGTTTGGTTATGAGAAGAGATGGGGAATGGGTGGCTTTAGATAAAGAATGGGTTTGGATAAGTAAATATAAAGAAAGATGGTGGTAATTAGGGAGAGGACAAGGGGGTTGTGGCTATTAGATGGGATGATAGTCATGGTGGGTAGTAGGTGAGAGAAAGGGTGGGGATGAGTATATATAGAGCAAAAGGTTTGGATGCCATGTTGCCAATATGGCATATCATCCCTTGACTTTAATGGAAAAGTGGTGAAAAGCTGTTTACTTAAACCATTAACATGATGAATGATAACGCTTGCCATCTCTGTGTATAGCTGCATTTAATATGTCTAGTTTGTGGGACGCAACAGAAACATTTTTGACAGATTTCGACATTAAAATGTTGTGTAACCCTGAAAAATACTATATTGGGGCCCAGCATGCTGTGCTACACCACTGGTTACTCTTTTATATATATGTATATTTCCAAGAAGGAATATTTGATTCTTCCACAGGGGCCAATGACTGTAGATTGCTAATTATATTCTTGCACATTAAACTATATGGCAAAATGTGATTAGATCAAATTAAAACTGTTCAGGAAGTTTTCTTTACAATAATAGAGGGCAGACATTAGAATTCCTATAATAGGATCCACAAGCTGTAAAGATGATGTGATCGCCTGAAGCTACATGTCCTCATAGACGGCTTCTCACAGGAGGTCATGTACATGATGACTAAAAGAACAAGTATGTATTAGTGATAAGCAAATTGATGTGCATATAGTTACTAAGCAAGGCTGTGGGTCTCATGCAACCAGAAGCAGGAGCAGATAGAAGCAGAAAAGCAAGTGGAAATGGTGTTTACATGTTGAAATTGTTGCTGAATTGATAGAGTTATAAGTATTTAAATATGTTTGATTCCCTATCTTAGGTGTATGTATAATGAGGCTGCGTCGTCAGTCATTGGAACTGGAAAAATCGCTAAGCGAGAGAAAAAATGGCTGACGAACAAAACGAAAAAGAGGCTACACGGAAAACACCACAACACACTCGCAAAACACCACAAGAAACACGCAAAACACCACA
The DNA here is from genome assembly GCA_027410445.1 of Discoglossus pictus. Classification (NCBI taxonomy): domain Eukaryota; kingdom Metazoa; phylum Chordata; class Amphibia; order Anura; family Alytidae; genus Discoglossus; species Discoglossus pictus. The sequence goes on from CM050168.1 coordinate 56,423,714, forward strand.
AAAGAGCTACGGATAATCCGCGAAGACGCATACCACACATTACCCGCCATTTTACACCAATGCGGAAGTACACCACTACGCTAACGGTTTCGGCTCACGCACGCACACTATCACACTGCACACATTCAGCACGCTTACACAGCAGCTCAACACCACTAATGCTGCAGCAACCTCAAAACACATTGACAGCTCTTCCACACAATGCTTCAAAATAGGTAAAGTATATTCATTTATTAATGTATTATATATTTCATTATTACAAACCAAACAGCATTAGCTCACTTACAATTTCATTGCCGTCATCTTTTGACGGGCAATTCGCTAGTGTTTTAATAAATGTTACTGGATAAAGCAACAACCAAGAGCAAGTATAAACTATATTAGACAACTATGTGACAGTCACTCACTGCCCAGATAAGAGTATTATCATTTCTATCACAGTACAGAATTGGCACAGGATAAATCACACAAAGTGTCTGCATTACAACCTAAGATGATGAGTAACACAATGATAGCTTGCCGCAGAATGGCCTTATATACATCTGGAACCTACGGGAAGTTTACACAATAGGGCTGAAATATGAGTTACCTATCTGGCAACAAACACAACAATTATAAATCATTTTGCCAACACCAAAAAATGCCACCGCCTGACCAAAAAACATCTCCATCACAGGCAGCCATTTAGAAATATGTGGACGAGGTGGAGAACGCACTCTGACTTACAACCTTCTGTGTCATATCAATCTATATTTCAAAACTTCAGATTGCTCTTTTTTTTGCAGTGTTCCTTTAACATTATTATGATTGTTTCATTATGATTCTTAAGTATTAGTTTAACATACAATGTGATACATTTTTAAATAAAAATAAATATGTATTAAAATAACAATTTTCACACCTCTATCCAATTCTTTTCAAGGATTTATATATGTTAATCCCCTTATTGCATACTGAAGATTCCTGCTGAGTTTATCTGCATGTCAGTAAATATATAATCCCACAACATGAACACTTGAAGAAATCCATTTATATCTAAAAGCTCTGAACCTCATCATTGAAGATCTTATTCTTGGCCAAATGCTGTTGCTTCCAGCAGTCTTATAGTAGCAGCAGCGCAGTCACTTCATGACTTTCACGCACAAGGACAACAGTAATAAACTTAAAATAAATAGTCTCTAATCTCTAGAGACAGATATTCCCCATTAGAGAAGAATTAAGACATATGCAGAGATGCAGGCTTGCTATGGGTCCCTCTGGGAGGGGGGAGGATGAAGTACAAGGGTATCAGTGCAAATAGGAGTAAAAGTCTTCCCCACATGGCCATAAATCACAATTTGACATCCTTTGCCTTAGCCGTAGTAAGCTATTTTACTCTTCTATAATGATATAGGGTCTTCCAAAAAAACGATAAAATAAATAAATATATATATATATATATATATAGATATAATTGACGCTCATATCGAGCCGCTGGATTTTAAGCCATGGCAATGCTGTTTGACACACAATGTAAAGCTTTTTATACTCTGAGGACCTTCGGCATTCATTGTCAGCCTCGCGCTGAGCGCCTTTGGCGCTCAAAGCGATCCGCTCCTCTGGTTTTCTTTTGTTCTATGAGCGACTTGTGCTCTAATGGCAAAGGCAGATATATATGTCAATGTTTTTAGTATAATTATTAATTAATTATTTACTTAATAAAATAATATACTTTACCTATTTGTAATTGATTTATGCAGCAATGAATAGCCTGAAGAGCTAAGTATCTATTTTTATTTTCCTGCAGCATATAATGTACAGTTGTCCTGTTGCTGGTGGGAGGAGAAAGTGTCATCAATGTCCCAACTGTGCATTAGAAATATGCTGGGTGCGAGAGGGCAAACCAATGCTTTAGTTGTGTAAATCACCATTTTAGATTCGTAGTGTTTGTGTTGTAAAATGGCGTCGTTTGTCTATGTGCTCCGCGGATCGAGAGCATTTTCCGTGCTGCCTAAGTTTGTATTTTAGTAGCTTGTACGTCCCTGTCAAAATTTGTACGTGTCTGGCGGTGGTTTGCGCATTTCGGGGTTGTGTAGTCGCGCTTTCATTTTTTTCGTCTGGCATATTTTTCCTCGCTTAGGCGATTTGAAATTGTCAAAACTCGTTAAATTGGACTTTAAATAGCGTTCCTTACTGGCAGATGTCATGGATGTCCCCTTGTGCTCTGTGTGTTTTTTTGTTTGTTGTATTTTGTATTGTTTTGTGTTGTTTTTGAATGTACGCATTTCATCCGTTAACCTCGTATTTTTGCGACCTCGTATTATTTTTTTCTAAGTTCCGCGGGTCATAATGAAATATCATACGTCCTTGTCAGTGTAAAATCGAGTTTGATTTGCGTGCAACCTCACCCCCAGAGGTCCTGGCTGTCCCCCCACTTGCTGTGTGCAATGTTTTTATTTATTTATTTTTTTTCATTGTTTTTTGTGTTTTTTTCTGTACGCGTTTCAGCCGTTAAGTTCGTATTTTTTTTCTAAGTCCTGTGGCTCGTATTTTCTTTTGTGTCCGTATTTCCTCTTTACACGTTAGTGTTTTTTTCTAAGTCCGAGGGTCGTATTTTTTGGTTTCTAACTCCCGCGGCGTGTTTTTTTTTTTTGCTAAATCGTGCTGTTCTGGGGTTTCTTTGTCCTAGGAGTGAGGCGCCGTTGAACCTCCACTTCTACAAATGTGTCGTCGTTGGAGCCTCCGCAAATGCGGCCCTCGATTTGCGAGGGTCCGCATTTGCGGCCAGAACTGCGCCCCTCGGTAAGCGTGACGACGATTCGCAGTTTTACAACTATTACCGTATTGGTCCGAATATAAGCCGCACCCACATATAAGCCGCACCCGTAAAGTTCAAGGGGAAAAAATAGAAAAAAGAGAGTACTCCAATATAAGCCGCACCCGTAAAATTGGAGAGAAAAAGACTCTCAAAGTGATCAGCCATTCCAAGAAACAGGCTTTCTAATTAGCAATGTAGCTTTTTTTTGCAGGTTTCAGGCTTTACAGGATGTTCGAATCACTAAAACTGTAAATCGCTATTCAATACCGCAGTCTAAAGCACGAAAATCGGCACCCTTAACTCGCAATCGCGTAAATCGTCAGTAATTTTGCATTCGCGAATAGAAGCCGCACGCGTTACAAGCAAAGTTCGCAAATCGGCAATAATTTTTTTTACGGTCAAGCTCAAAGATCGGAAAAAAGGTGCGGCTTATATTCGAACCAATACGGTATATGTGATATTTATATAAATATATATATATACATATATACACATACATACGTACATATATACATATATATGTATATATATTTGCTTAAAAGCTTTGTTTAAAAGCTGTTAAATACAGTGGGAATATGCTTTAAGGGAGCAATGTATAAAGTTGCTATTTTTGGATTTAAAGAGTGAGGTACATTGTATTCTCATTTGCATGTCCCCGCCTTTTAGACATGCAAATGGGCTTATTAATGTATTATTTGTTTTATATATATATATACAATGTGAGGGTTTTGCTCCTCTGAGCAGCATGTTGGTCCCGCGTGCCTCAGTTCTGCGTGCCTGGCATTGCTGAGTCTCGTTTTCATACTGTTTTTTTTAATCCTGAATTTTCCTGAATTCTTACGTTATTTCGGCCGCCATTTTTTCCGAGCTGCGAAAAATTTAAACTATGGGTCCAATTCATTTGCAATTTAACTCCCAGGCTTCTTGGCTCTCCCCCTGTGCTGTGTGTGAGTGTGTTATTTTTTTTAATCATTATTTTGGTTGTTTTCTGTGTTTTCAAGTAACACTTTTGAACTGCGTTACTTGTTTTTCGCGATCATTACTGCCTAAGTCCTGCGTGCTTCAACTGCTCATCTCACTTTGCGAGGCTCGCAGTGCAATGTTAAGCCACGTTGGATGTGATTTACTCCTTTTACTTTTATTCCCACTTGGTATATATATTTCCTCACTTTCAGCTATATTTGGGGGTTTATAGCATACGCCTACTTATATTCTTTTGGAATTTGCTGCTCCACTATTTAACTCTACCCACAAACATTCAACATTATCACTAGTTCCAGCATAAATATCTTCTCTGACTATAGGCTTAAATTCCGGCTTAACATACAGACAAATCCCTCCTCCTCTTTTACCAGTTCCCCTATCTTTCCTAAATAGGTTATAACCATCCAGCTTAACAGTCCAATCATGAGATTCATCCCACCATGTTTCAGTAATGCCTATTAAATCCACTTTTTCATTAATTGCTAATAATTCTAACTCTCTCATTTTTCCTGGCAAGCTTCTGGCATTAGCAAGCATACACCTTATGTTATGAGTTTGTAGGTTTAAAGTGCCTGCCTCTGTACTTGAGTTACTTAGTAATACCTCCCTATTTACTATACTAACCCTCCTCCATCTCCTCCCCTATGAGTAGTTAATTAATCCCTTACCCCCTCTACACTTTCTACCCCATTACATTTAATAAGTCCCCCCTACCTACTAGTTTAAAAACTCCCCCAGCCGTTCTACCATCCTATCCCCTAGCACGAAAGCTCCCTCATCATTAAGGTCCATTACGATCCATCCCTGCTGTAGAGATTGTACCGAAGTGAGAAGTCAGCCCAGTGCTCTAAAAACCCAAACCTCTCCTTAGTGCACCACATCTTTAGCCACGCATTAACCTCCCTAACCTCCTTCTGCCTCTCTGGGCTAGCACGTGGCACTGGTAGTATCTCAGAAAATACTACCTTGGAGGTTCTTGTTTTAAGCTTATTCCCAAGTTCTTTAAAATCATTCTTTAGGACACTACAAAAAAAAACTGTGCTTCCTAGAAGTAAACGTCAGTTGCAAACAGCCCCAGACAGGTCACAAACTCATATGCAAGTTTAACACAGGCAAACAACTCCCCTCTCACCTGGACAAAATGAGTGCACACAGCTAATAGTCACACTTTACTTGCTAGAAGTAAATACCAGTTGCCATTTAAAAAAAATAAAAAAAATAATGAGGTTTGTTTATTTAATAACCTATTTGCAGTAAAATAAGTTAAACAAATTAATGTAGCTTTTACATTTATTATCCTTTTTTGGTAACGCTACAACATATTGCGTAGCTCTATACAGCATTAAATACAAGGCAAAATACAACATATTGCAAAAAAATGGAGGGCCCTGTCCTTGAGCTTAAAATTAAACATACATAGGCCCTCATTCAATTGCAATTTGGCCAATTGAATAAGGCTCTAAATAAGCACATAGCATATTTTTTTAAAGAAGTTTTTAGGTAGTAAGCATCTATCCAAAAGCAAGGTTTTCACTAACTAAAAACTTCTTTAAAAAAATATGCTATGTGCTTATTTAGAGCCCTATTCAATTGGCCAAATCGCAATTGAATGAGGCCCACAGTGTTTATTTCTAAAGCACTGACACAGGATTGAAAACTCACAAATTTCAATACAATTGACCTTTAGTGTTTGAGATTTCACTAACATTTTAACTGTAGCATTTTTAGAGTTCAAGAGCCCTGCTTTTTCTTCACCTTCTATCAGATATCTGGGGGTGGGAAATGATCTTGAGGCAGTCCTGAAGTATTTATCTGCTTCCTTCATGAAACAGAAAGGTCTGCAAAACAGCCTCCTGGGCAGATTCACTCCCACACTCTGGACACATAATAGAAGGGGAATAGAAACAGATGCTTGAGAAGCTGCATACAATTATTTTCTTCAAATACTGCAAATCAGTTACTAAATAAACACATTAAATTAAAATTATTAAATTATAATAAATTCTATTATATGACAACGACTGAACAAATTAACACAATATTCTTGGAAAAATAGAACTAGGTCTATTGTCTTTAGTGCAGTAACCAGGCTCTAGTCTTTTTTCCTCAGGTGACCACACTCAAGACAACGGACCTAATTCGTCAGTGGTTAATCACTAATTAAGGCAATTATCTCTCATTAACAACAGATTCAAAACTTGGTTTTTGGTTGGATCAGAAAGGCTCAAATCTAAATATTGCAAACTTCAATGTTAGTTTACTGTAGAAAATAATTTTTTAAAATAATATTCAAGTACTTGTAATTACCTATAGTTTATTATACCATATTTGGAAGCTTTGCTGTGTCACTTCAACCCGTTTCTTCTCTTCTGTACTGTATCATAGTTTCTAAAAGTTATGAAAATAAGGTTTTAAAAAAATCTGTTATCTCAACTAAGAACCAAATGGCAAGTACTTAAATGGGAGAAAGTAATTTATATAAGATTTTATAGTAAAAGTATAGTTTATGTGCAGTATTGTGAATATGACTGTTTTATAGTTATTGCTCAGATATAAAATAACAATCTGTGAGACAGACAGAAAATGCAACATGAAACATAATAGCAGAGAACAGTTTGGGGCTTTATATATATATTTTTTTGCTTATGATTAATGCTTATTTTTAAGTTTTGTAAACATTTAAGGTAACGCTTTAATAAACTCTCCCTTTAAAACATTTATTCAGACAATAATTCTCCCTTTCTTTCACTACACTTTCTCCTGCAAACAAAGTACCATCAATATGGTATGGTGACTTGACCAAACTGATTATTAATGAGTGCTACGAATAATAGTGGAGAGGTTAAAGACTTGCTCAACTTGGTAGTTAAGGGATTACACATTCAAATCCACTTCATTTTCTTTGTGAAAAAGGAACATTAGGATGTGTATAATTGTTACTTGGTACACTGAGGCATGCAGACTCTTGTGTTGTGTGATTTTTGGTTATCTGAAATTCAGGAAGGACAACAGAGAGGACAGGGGTCAGATAACACCCAAATCAGTTTGAAACCTTACACAAAAGTTTACCTCTTTGTCTTGCTTGGGGAAGCAGCAAATGATACAATTGGAACCTATGGGCATCAACAGACCATTTAAAATCCACCCAAAGTCTATCTGTAGAATCAAACAGCCTGGTAATTATGAGTGAAGTGTATGAGTTTATATGGTTATTTCTGTTTTAAGTTAATAATAATTGATGATGATTTTTCCATATAACTATTTTGCTCATACATATTGTGTGGGATTTTGTATAACATTTATAGTTCTAGGCTCCCATAGATTGTTACATTTCAATTTGCCCGAGTGGTGGCAGTTTCAGATTTTGAGGTGTTGGTGAGTGTTAGGAGGTAGATACAGTCAGTGTAGATGACTCCAACCTTAGATAAGTTGTTTTGTGTTTAACCCTTACACATGTTAGGTGGACACCTGTTAGGTCTCTACTACACGGAACAAGTAACAACTTTATGATTTCTATATGTTAGGTCATACATTTTCAATGAATGAAAGAAAACTGAGTGTACCAACCACTGTTAAAATGTTGGGCATGTTCAAATGACTTTATTTTTTTAATTCTTCCTTGTCAGGCTTGGATTCGAGTCAGATACACCATGCAGTTGCTTGGGGTTCCATACTTGGGGAATAGGCAACCTGGCTTTACACCCCCATGTCCTGGTTTGTGATTTTAATTTTCAACCCCTACACACTTATCCTTTCCATCTTGAAACGTGGTTGTGTGCATAATTATACTTTAAGATGACCAGCTTTCCCACTGTAACAGATAGGAATCATCAACAAATCCTACCAGCAAGTTACAGAGCAGGGGTGATTCCAAACTGGAGTTCTTTTGGAGAAGTGATAACTTAGGCCCCTATGTAAATCTCTGCAAAAGCAATTACGAGTGCTGTAGCAGCACAGTAAATCCTACCTAGTTATGTTATTCCCCCATCCCTAAAACATTGTGAGGGAACTGCTACAAGTCACTGCTATGAGTGAACTGCACGTCAAAGCCGAAAAGCAAGGCAAAAATCTTCATTGAATTTTGCACTGACAGTAAATTATGAGTTACTCCTTTAGACTTTAACACCCAAAACCTATGCTAATAAGATGTTATGGATCACTTGCAAATCAGGGCACTGCCAAAACTGCAAAAAGCAGAAGGAAGATTTGAGAGTACTAAAAACCACTAATATATTGTGTATACATATATAATATTTTAACAAAATCAACACATTTATTTATTGAAGCTATAATTTAATAAGTAAAAAAACAATTACTTTATATATATATATATATATATATATATATATATATATATATATATATTAAATGTTTCTTGCAGCAGCCTACCCCCTACACAGAAATCGGTAGGGGCTAAGGCAGGGTTTACAGCTGTGGGCTGAGTTCCCTAATCTGGGGGAGCAAAAGATTTACAGTAGTGTAGAATTTTGGGAAAGAAGCTCCTGCAGACAATTTCTGGCAGTGCTCTAAGTTAGAGCACTTAATTTACATGGAGGCCTTGGTTTGTGACTTGAAAACATTGTTTCACTGGTACTGGCCAACACAAGTTTGCCCCAGGGTCTGAGCGTTGCTTGAAACATCGGAGCCTGGGCGCATGCTATTGGTCAGGGGGCAGGAAAAAAATGTGTTATTATATTATTATTATATATATTTTTAAGTTGGGTATTTGTCATATGAAGTTGTGGAGTATGGCAGGTTGTCATTTGTTGTGAAATTGTTGATTATGTTATGTATTGGCGGTAGGGGAGTGGCCCATGTGCTAAAATGGGTGTGGCCCTACCTCAAGAGCGTGTTTAAGGAAGCATTGGGTGACCCTGGGCGCGGGCCCAGGGAGTGAGGTCACTGACCTTGGCGGGGGCACCTCCTCCTAAATTTTTCTTGGTTATGTTAAATTATGTTTAATTAATAAAGCTGTGGCCCGTTTGTACTCCCAATCAGGTGTCAGTCTGATTATTTCATCTTTAGCCATAATATGGATCATGCTGGGGTCATGTCATCTCTCCTTTATACGCTGCAAAACATTACATTTTATAATTTTAGGTTTTCATAGGTGGTGGTACATTCCCTTCAAGAGTCAGTTCCACTTTTTTTCTACTATTGAGACAACAAATGAGCTGGTAGCTCCAGTGCAGTCATGTTGTATCTGCCATTATGTAAATATCAGAGAAGGACAGAATATTATATACTTTCAAATGAGCTGAAAAATAAAACGTCTGGTAATTTATATTGAAAAGTAAGACTTTTAACATAAATTACACACTACTTGCCAATTAGAATGAAGGAAGAGGCACCTGAAATTGTCTCTCGAAAAGTGAGACAGACACTTTAAACTTTCTGACTTAATTTTGAAGCGGACCTGGCTTGGATTTGATCCCGTGGATTCTCACTTCTGATTATGAACTAATCCACCTTCACACAGAGACACCTAGGTATAATCTGCAGACACGCTCACAAGATGCATTTCTAAAACCAAGCAGGATGATTATTTTTTTTAAATCAAAATTCTGTTGGAGCGGATAATTTGCTATATGAATACCAAACTTCAGTGGCTTCAAACGGAAGTGGAGTAGTATTGATCTGCTATCCTCCCTTTGAATTATCCAGCCAGTCTCTAAAAACCAAAAAATTGTCTTAAACAAACTTCCATCCACCTGATGAACGGGTACATTATTTTATTCATGTATCCAGCCGTGTAAATACTAAGTGACAACAATGTGGGAATACACAGAGTAGACATGTGTCAAGTTTGCTTATTTGCTTTGACCTTGTGATTGCCCCGGAGGACACTCCGTCTTAGCTAATTCCCTAAGTGCTGGTACAATGTGAAAAGAACTTGATAGAATCACAATTTTAGCTCCAGCTGAGATGAATGAACAAGTTTTACTGAATGTTAACCCAGATTCTGCCACAGGGATCTGGATTTAATTTTCTTGCCATAAACAGTGACCTTCTGAAAGGAACACACGGCCCCCAAATAATGTGCGAGGATTACAAATTTACATTGTTCAACACTGAGTAATTTTTCTGCTGGCAGTTTTTTTTTACATTTCAGCTACAGCCCTCTCTGTATGTTACTAAACTATCTATCTATCTATCTATCTATCTATCTATCTATCTATCTATCTATCTATCTATCTATCGGTCTATCTATCTATCTATCTATCTATCTATCAGTCTATCTATCTACCTATCTATCTATCAGTCTATCTATCTACCTATCTATCGGTCTATCGATGTACCTATCTATCTATCTATCTATCTATCTATCTATCTATCTATCTATCTGTCTGTCTATCTATCTATCAGTCTGTCTATCTATCTATCTATCTATCTATCTATCTATCTATCTATCTATCTATCTATCTATCTATCTGTCTATCTATCTATCAGTCTGTCTATCTATCTATCTATCTATCTATCTATCTATCTATCTATCTGTCTGTCTATCTATCTATCTATCTATCTATCTATCTATCTAATGTCTGTCTGTCTGTATTAAAGATCACTCAGAGTAGATTAACTAGCTATACATGTCAAAGCTATGGAACGTGTCTAGCTTGTTGGTCACTCCTCCATGTTTGTGGACAGAGGAAGCTGCAATTTTAAATTCTATTTTGTAACTGACACACAGAATGCTGATCTGGGTCAAAGTTATAAGAGCCAATTGAACTGCAGTTGAGTTCTTAGCTGTGACAGTTACATTACATTTTAATGTGTTTTAACAGATCACATCTCCTAACATACATAGGATTTGTAGCAGTAAAAGTGCTAGAACTAACTGACTTTAAGTGAACATTTTTGGTTTGTGTTTTGGTGAAATTTACTCTTTAATATGAAGGAATTTTATATAAATTGGCTGACATTTTGACAGCAAAATTCTTATGAGTGCTAGTTATTGTCATTTTTCGCATTACTTAATTTTCTGAAAAGAGTGGGATCTTTCCTATAATGTCCCCGCCAGTAGGTGGCGCAATAGTGTTTGTTGAATTTGTTCTAAGGATGAGAGTTAGGTTTTTAGTTTAGGTGTTAGGGTTATGATTTAGGGTTAGGGTATAGGGTAGTGGCAGATGATAAGCTTTACATAGTAAAGTAGTGGCACCCTATCTCTAACCTTAAACCCTAACCCTAAGAACAAATTCAACAAAGTCTTGGTGCACCACACTCAAACCACCTGCTGGCCGCTACACCCAACTGCGCAAGCAGAGTCTTAACAGTAAAGGTCCAAATACTGTGAAATACAATCTTTGGAGCAATCATAATCCACAATCTTCGGACCTGTGATATGTCAGGTTAGTGAGTGAGATTATTCTGCGCCTCAGAACTATACAATCCTTAACATTTTCATATCTTTTCTTTAATGACCCTCACACACACAGGGCTGCAGAATCTTGAAAAATCTTCCATTATCACTGTGATTTATGCTTTTTGTCAAAAGCGAGGTGGATGCTGTGAAATCTAATTACTGCACATACTCATCCCAGATGTGCCATTTACGAGGTATGAGGATGCTGCTATCAAAGTAATTATGATAATATTAATGTATGGTAAAGTACCAGCTTTCAGGTGCTTCATTCACATGTCCCACAATTCATTTTAAATTTATATACACGGAAAACCTGTTATGTGTAATCATTATTATGAGGTGTCTTTAATACGGTAAGCATTTTATAAAACAGATATTAGAAGGAGCGGGCTTGGTTGAAGCTTTACTGGTTATTTTTTCTCATTGTAAAAAGCTCTTATCAAATTCAGTACCAAAGCAATTAAGTAAATTCATTTGATTTTTTTTATTGACTATGACGCCCTTGTGTAAATGTTTAATGTCTGAGGGGGGGTGTTTAGCTATGAGTCATATCTGTTTTTTTTATTTTAAAGGTTTATTACAAAAACTGTTACTTCAGTTTCCCTAACATAGTTAATGTTTTTACCAGATCTCCCCTCTTTTAAAGAATTCACTAAGCCCATCAACCCATCTCACATCCAACCTCCAAGGATACCATTGCACCAAAACATCTCAAAACACATGACCCAGTTGGTATGTACGGATAAGGGTTAACACAATTACCTCTAACATAATGACTAGCCACAGATTACTCCTTGGGCAAAATATAATGATTAAACACAGACTACTACTTGGGAGGAAAACTGGCCACAGTGTTTATTGGTAAGCACAAATAGACATAATAACCATAACCATTAATAAATAAATAAACATAACCACGTGAGGGGAGGAGCCTGGCCAGAGACAGTACACCCTTCGCCCCCGAAGCCTCATCCAGGGCCCACCCTGTTGTAACATTCGTACCACCGTAGGTCAGGATCTTACCCATTTTACCACTGTCCCGGCGACTCCCCCACCACCCGCAACGGAGAAGACCGCAGAATACCTTTTGTGGTTTTGACTTCCCCAACAAATATCATGGCCAGCCGCATACCCCCATAAAACACCAGCACCCTGAGCTCCATATCTGCTGATGCAGCTGAGCCCAACCAGGGCTGAACTCGACTCCGACTGCTTTCTTAATCAGAACAATCATGTCACTTGACATGTGAGGCAAATATGACCATGCTCGATCCTTTTAGCCTTTGATAAACCCGATGCTTGGCGGGTATGTTACCAGGATCGTTACTACCACTTGGGTCAATACCAAGGCAGGAAGCGGGAAGTGCCACTCGCTACCCGTTCCTCCAACTGATGTCATTACCCATTCCAGGAACACCGATTGTCCTTCCATCTGAACCAGGGCCACGCCCCAGCTGCGGGCCATGATTGACAACTGAGGCAAAGAGCCTACATGGTGTTTTTTTTGTTTTTTTACATATGGCCAATGACTTCACAGCACACAACCCTCCAATCCTCCAAACCACATTCTCCCAAAGCCCATAGGGCTGTTACGGTGGTTGCTGTTGTACAAAGCGAGTGGGTACCAAGTTCCGATGTGGAATACGCCCAAACACTGCCTGCAGTCTGACGTCGTAGAATCATCCTGTCCCACATAACTCACTCTAAGAGCAACCTCTTTTGGTTCACTTGCGCCCTTCACAGGGAGATATATCCTGTAGTATATCAGTCTGGTCTCTCTCAAAAGAGTGACCCATCCCCGAAATACCAGGCAATGCTACCCTGACAGGAGAAATAGCAAACCTACAGTACCCACGCTTCCTTACACCATATGCTCCCCTATCGGTCCAGAGCCTGGCGTCTTCAGACAACGTAGACCCTAGTGGAACGGATGCATAACTGAGGGTAAATTGCTGCCAAATTATCAAAACCAAAGATAAACTGCTCCCATAACCATATGCCACCGAGCAGCGCATAACTCAAAGAGGACCACCGATGCCTCCCCCCAACTGGCGGATTATACGACATCCCAGATAATAACAACACCCAAGGGGGATACCATTCAACCCGACCCTCGTAGCGGGGAAAAAGTGGACCCTCTAATCTAAACCACAACTGTATTTGCCCGAATACCACACCAAGTTCCCCCATATTGGAGGAGAATACACCAAATGTTCAATTGATCATTGAACCCTAACCCAGGCGACATACCGTAATGACTCCGCAAACATACATAAATGACCCAGCAAATTATGTCCCCTATAACTAACACCAGATGTACCGCCTTGAACGGGAACTTAGCCCGGAAACCGATACAAAGCTGATGCGACCAAACATAACTATTATAAACCTATCTGGCAGGCCCCATGACAAATACCTATATATGAATGCCACCAGCCTACACAACAGCGCCCTAGTGCCTCTATACCCAAGCTGCCGGACGCCGCACTACAAGTATCCCGCGATAGTCACACCTCGCCTAGACCCACCTACCTTTAAGTCAATAAAGCCTGAATAGTAAGCCATGGTACTAAACATGAACCTGGGCATTGCCTCAAACTAAGGAGAACACCACAGAGAGGAATTGGCCTTATAACTCCCAAGGCCCCTTAAGACAACCCCTGGTAACCTGACCCCGATATAGGCTTATGGCCCATGTGCCAGGCAGTTCTGTAAAGGCAGTAAACCAACCATGCTTAACCAAAGCTCCATACCTGGCGCAGTTGTAGCGTACAACCCTGTAACCTGCAATTGGAGAAACCAACTGCCACCACATGGATAACAATCTATCCGTAACCCGTGAATACAGTTAGGCACACACTATTGGACAATAAAAGGGGGAATAATGTTAGGTGTAACATCGATAGCACCACATAATCAGACTCGCTGATAAGCCTATGAGATCAGTTTATTGCGGGCGATAACCGTGGTACATGGATACCCCAAATATGGTAATATATATAAACGAACTCCCCTAAACTTGAATGTCATATTTACTGAGAAATGTGCTACTATACAGCGCCACTATGTGCTGCCGACCTCACTGCAGCTCCCCAGACAGCTTGGGTTTAACTGCAGCATGAGAGAGCAGCGGCGCTGTCCCCATGCGTCACGGCCCCAGTAAATGACACCAATAATGTAAATGGCGTCACTCAGTCGTGTCCGACTCTCCTTGGCCTCATGGACAGCACACCATGCTAATCCACTTGGTTTTCATAGCAGAGAATACTGGAGTGGGTTGGTGATTTAATAACAAGCAAAGGTATAATAACATGCATTAATGTAATTGCCAGTGTAATGTAAGTGACACATAAAGTAAAGAAATTGAGTAAAAGGATATTGACCGAAAACTGGGCGGATTCCCATAAAATGTATATAACTTTTCCAAATGATCACTTTATCAAGTCATATTTTAATTGCTGACTCTGGACTGCACATTCCTACGCCCTTGACTTTCACGGGAGTACCATTTTGACCAATATTTACCATGACCAATGCAGGGATACTAGATATATATTATAGGAATGCAGATAAATTACAACTCTGTCCTATTTCTGCTGCAATAAAATTATATGCAATAAACATGTCAGTTCCCTCTGGCAAAGATGATATTCTGAAAGGTCTTTTAGTTTGGATATAAGACCAAAAGCCCTCCCCTTTTTGACCGCGTGGCCCATGGAGCCCCGACACCACACGGGTATGGACCTGTCATACCACACTGATGCGCCGCTGCTGCCGCCCAGCTAACCCCACTTAGCCAGACACCCGCAGCTGCCGCCCAGCCCTCAGACCTGGAAAGACCTAGAAACCTGAACTCATACCTGCATCCCTGGGGGAGAGCCAGACAACCCTGGCGGCAGTCCCGCCGCACCCTGTCGGTGCCATAACCAGGTGGCGCAGCCACCTTCGCCCAGTACCCCCAGCCGTAGCTGCCCTGCAATCGATTACTGTGGCAGGAACCAGAACCCCTCCAGCTCCCATCGACTCCGGCATTCCTCACCTCGCAGGCCCTCCACTGGGTGCTCTAGGGCAGCCCCTGGAGACCACGCTGCACAGGAGAGAGAGATGCTCCTGGGAGCCTGGTAGTTCCATACATCCATAGTGCCTCCACACCACTCTCTAACGTAGTACCTACATGGTGGGCAAGGGGGAGGCCACGTGCCATAAGAAGGAGCTGTGACCAGCAGCTATATCTTCCCTCATGGCCAGCTGGGGGAAAACTGGTGGAAATTGGCACCAAACCAGTCTATAAAGGGCTCCACCGCCCCCAGCTAGCCACCTCCCTCAATACTAGGTCCTGCCAGGTCAAGGGGCCCTCCTTCCAACACAAGCAGGCTGTCGTGGCCTCCAGGCCCTTCAAGTACTCGCTAATTTACTAGACACATTACTTTAGTCTACCTCCTCAAAGGAATATTCCATATGAACATCATATCTTCACATCAGGATGATGTGAAGATATGACATTCTAGCCTAACAAAAGGCAGAGAAATTAGGAAAATGAATCACACATAATTTACTTACAGAAATAATCAACTATTTAAATATTGCCAAAAGTTTACACAGCACTATCCATTTGGGTCAGTAAAGGAATTTTTGGTTGCCTCTTTTTTTTTATCTTGTTAACTTTGACCTCCTTGATTCAATTTTCCTATAAAAGTTAAACTTAACTTACCTCAAAGAAGGTATAAAACTAACAACCTGTCAGCTTCTGGAGCCTCCAATTCCTCCCTGCACTCTCTCATTTGTGCTGCCATCCTTCACATCTGCTACCTGGTAGTGCTTTGAGGATGGATCATTTCCCAAGCTTAGCCTTAGCTCACACAATGCACAGAGTGCTGCAAGACCACCAATGTGAATGATGGCAACATGCAGGAAAGTAAACAGGCAGAAAGGAGGATATACCTGAAACTAACAGAATTAGTCTATTGGATTCTTAAAAGTCAGTGAAGTGAAAATTAAAGGTAAAAATTAGATAAAGGAGGATACAATAAATTAGATAAGGATAGCTAAAATATTTATACAAAACAAACCTTACGAGTTACTTTAAAGTTTCAATTAGCCAAGTAGCATGGAAAGATGTGTGTGCCCTGCTCAAGCAAGCTCACAATTATCATGCCAGCGTTTAAAAAAAACAATAAAACAAATAAGCCTCACATCAAGAAACATCCTATAAGATCCTGCATACTGAGGCACAAAGTGGACCTCTATGGTAAACACAAACTTTAACTGCCCCATCACATAAGCAGATTTATAACATTGTGTCTAAGAATGCACTCAAAACATAATTAAAAATAATAAAAGTATACATGATACAATAAATACATAAAACACTGTCCAACTATGTATGATGTTACATGAACACTGAAGTGTTGTATTCATAGTATGTTTGATTGAACAACTTGACTTGATAATGGATCAAATAGTTTTTAGAAAGTTATACATAAATATACAACTTTGAATTCTTAACTATTATCCTCTACTTTGCTATTTGCTTTTTTCTAATAGTATTAGTCAACTAGGATAGACCTTGGATGCAGATAAGACCTCTATTCAGTTCTATTGAAAGGCTGCCACACTGTTGTGGATCTGGAACTTATAACAGAATTAACCTCCCCCTTAGACTCCAGGCCAATAAGCATTACTCTGTAAGTTTAATATTGCAGTCCTACACAAACTAGGGGCTCCATTATATAGCCTCCATGAGGAGTCTTACAAGTAAATACCTCAAGCTCTAAAGTAGCTCACATATCTTCCCTGCTCTAGCTAAAGTGCAATGACATTGTTCCCATAAGCTAGCCTAATGCTAGGCAGTCTCATAAAGCTCTGTGGGCACTTGTAGTGAGGCCTAAACCAAAAAGGTAAACTGAACCACCCATAGCTCCAGGTAAACCCTACTGAGAACTATTACATGACAAGCAACGAGCCTTACTACTATTAAAGCTATGCCCATCCTTGCCGCAATCGCAGCAGGGAAGAGGTTAAAAATACCACTCCACCTATGCCCCACTACCCTCTATTGATTGAGCCCAAGAGTCCCCAAGGACTCTCTCCACACCAAATAGGGCCTCAGTCCTTCTTCACCCCACCCTTTGTGCTTTGGCATGGGGTCCCCTCAAAGCTTCTACCTATCACTTAAAATATTTAACAATCTGTGACGCCTGTGCAGTGTTTGTCAGTAAATTTCACATGTGAGCGTCCCAACTGGCAATGCGCATGCGCACATCCCAGCCTGGACGCGAGCATATGTGTTGTCGGTCGGGACGTGTACATAGTGAGAACAAAGAGAAAGAGAGAGGGCACAGAAAGAAAGAGAGAGAGGGCACAGAAAGAAAGGACAGAAACAGAGGCCACACAGGGAGACAGAGAGCCCAGAGAGAGGGCACAGAGAGAGCACACAGAGAGAGACAGAGAGAACAGTGAGACAGAGGGGACAGGGCGGGGGCACACAGGGAGATAGAGAGAGAGAGAGATGGCAAAGATAGAGAGAGGACAGAGACAAAGGCCAGAGAGAGAGAGGGCACAGAGAATTCTATGATACTGTAATTTATGATGGGCAAGTTACTAGTCATAAATAAAGCATAAGTGCCACATGAAACTTGGTATCTTTAAGTACTTTATTTTATTAAGAAGTGCTTAAAAGCTCTGTTTTTTTTTTTTTGCCTAAAATCATACCATTTGTTTGGGCCTGCCCTCTGCAGCACATGCAGCTCATGAATACACAGACTGTGAAGTGCAGTGTTTCCAATTAGCGTGATAATGATCTCTATCAAGTAGCATGTTGCAGAATGTTGCCACTCATTGGTTGATGTGAGACAGGGCAACCTATGTACTTAGAAGTACACTGTCTTCATGAGCTGCAGATGGGAAAACACATCATAAACTATCCATTAGATTTTAGGCAGAAGCACTTTTTATTTAAAAAAAAAGAACACAAAAGTAAAGAGATACATAGGTATATTATATTACTAGTCAAATCCCAAACCTCCCATGTCCCTTTAGACCCTCCATTGCTTGGGCTTGTGCTACATTTTCTACAGCTCAAGACATGATGGTGTTAATAGCACAGACTACTGAGCACATTGATAATTGCAGGTAATTGTGGAGCCTCCTCATTATCTCATCATATTCTCCAGTGCACTGAATCTGATCTGCTCCAGACCGGCAGCTCCAGTTACACAAATCATTTACAGATAAAAACAAAATACATTGTCACCAGACATTACTGAGCAAATTCAAGGGTAAAAAGTTTATGGCAAGAAATTCCCTGCTACAGTAAAGAATTGGATGAAAATCTATTTTTTTTTAAGCACAGGTTTCATATATTAAAAGTAATCTGAAAGAATATACTTAAAGGCATATTTAAGTTTCCTGGATTATGAATGCATCTGATAGAGGAGAATCAGTAGTGTATGAAAACATTTTTTTTTGCATGAAAACATCCGGAAATGAACATCCTTAGAACTTACTCTAAACTTTGCTAAATCTCTTGAGTTTGCAAGCCGTTGATTTTCAGAGTTAACACATCTAGAAATCCCTGCTAAGATTAGCATAACATTCAGAATTCAGTTTGGCCAATCACAGGCAGTTAATACATTGTATCGATCAGTGATGGTAGTTTGCAGGAAGGAATCATTGCTCTGTATATCTCTGCACTGTGCCGCTATTGGTTAGTAAAATGTTAAAATCCATACTCAAATGCAGTGTTACTATTGGTAGGTACACTGTATCTATTTAAGCAGCTATGGGGTGTGGAAAACAAGTTTTATTTTTAAATAAAATAAATCTGTGTGTGTATAGAATGACTCCATGTAATGTCTGTGTCTGATATAATCAGCGGGTGTTAGATTAGAGAAAAGAAAAAACAGGGAAACTTAGATATACTTTTAAAATATTTCACATTACATTCTCTTTGTACATATAATGATTCCAGGGCTGAATAAACGTCTTAGGGTGGGAAATGTGCTGCCCCCCCACAATGCTAATGGCGTGACACGCATGTGATGTCACATCATTAGCATATGCCAGGTCCCGACGCAGCTGGAAGACACGCGGAGGAGTGGAGGAGAGGAGGAGCAGCTGCTGACGGAAGGTAAGTAGGGGGAAAGGGAGAGGTAATTAGAGAGGGGTAAAGTGAGGAGGGGGGTAGAGGAGGGAGGATGAGGGGGGGTTGAGGAGGGGGGTTGAGGATGAGGAGGGGGATTGAGGATGAGGAGGGGGGTTGAGGAGGGGGGATGAGGAGAATGATAAGGGATGGGGAGGGAAAGAGACACTAGGGAGAGGGGGGGAAGAGACACAGGAGAGGGAGAGGGGGAAGAGACCCAGGGGTGGAGAGACAGGGGGGTGACTCGAGTATAAGCCGAGGGGGCCCTTTTCAGCCTTAAAAAAAAGGTCTGAAAAACTCGGCTTATACTCGAGTATATACGGTATTTAAACGGTGCTTGGGAACCAATCCACTATAATTTGTAACTACAAAAAACCCCACAAAGAAGTCTCCTAGTCTGCACTTGCAGACACAGATCTAAATTCTTCAAGTATTATGTCTTAGAAAATTATAGTACTTATATTAGGGAATGATTTTTATAGATATGAAACACGTCTTGCTGGATCAAAGTCTGTTTAGGGTGTGTTGAATAGAGATGGATTGTAAATTATATCCCTATTCTTAAAAATCTAACTCACCAGTTGTTAGTTCAAGAAGCCATCTGAAAATAAATAGTTTTAAAAAGAATGTTACCTGCCTGGTGTGCTGGGCCTGTCTATACCTCTCCGTGGGTCACATGACTTATATTGTTTGTCTTGCCTTCCAAGACTGAAAAAATCACAAACCCTTTAGATTACACATTTGTGAGTTTTCAATCTTGTTAGGTGCTTTGGGAAGAAGAATTATGTACATATAATTTTAAGCTCATAGACAGAGCCCTCCATTATTTTGCAATGGTTTAATATTGTTTTTGTCTTGTACTTAACCCCTGTATGGCGATACAGAATTTGTTGGTGCCTAACAAATAAAGGATAATAATAAGTCTGGAAGCGGCTGGCAGCAGTTTGATTATCCAGGAGACACAAGGGAGGGAAAGGTGGGGGAAA
Source organism: Discoglossus pictus (assembly GCA_027410445.1). NCBI lineage: Eukaryota > Metazoa > Chordata > Amphibia > Anura > Alytidae > Discoglossus > Discoglossus pictus. Next base: position 56,443,984 of record CM050168.1, read on the forward strand.
AGGAGAAACAAGGGAGGGAGAGGAGGGGAAAAGGAGTCACAAGGGAGGCAGAGGGGGTAGAGGAGACACAAGGGAGGGAGAGGAGGGGGAAAGGAGACACAAGGGAGGAAGCGAAGGGGGAAAGGAGACACAAGGGAGGGAGAGGTGGAAGAAAAGGAGAAACAAGGGAGAGAGAGGAGTGAAAAGGAATCACAAGGGAGGCAGAGGGGGGAAAGGAGACACAAGGGAGGCAGAGGAGGGAGAAAGGAGACACAAGGGAGGGAGCAAAGGGGAAAAGGAGACACAAGGGAGGGAGCGAAGGGGGAAAGGAGACACAAGGGAGGGAGAGGTGGAAGAAAAGGAGAAACAAGGGAGAGAGAGGAGTGAAAAGGAATCACAAGGGAGGCATGGGGGGGAAGGAGACACAAGGGAGGCAGATGAGGGAGAAAGGAGACACAAGGGAGGGAGCGAAGGGGGAAAGGAGACACAAGGGAAGCAGAGGATGGGGGAAAGGAGACACAAGGAAGGGAGTGGAGGGGGAAAATGAGACACAAGGGAGGGAAAGGGGAGGAAATGAGACACAAAGGAGGGAGGGGGGATGAGACACAAGAGAGGGAGAGGGGGGATGAGACACAAGGAGAGGAGGGGGAAAATTGTATTCCCATCATTTTTGACAGGCAATTTCTGTATATTTACAAAGTCCAGTTGTTAAACCTCTAGTCCCTTCATGTGTCTCTCACCACATATAGGATACATTTTTATTTATGCATTAAAATACAATGTTCTATATATTATGAAAGCGGCATGTGACCGATCTGTTGACTTATAAACTTACATGTTATACTGCTACAGCCTTTTCTATATTCACATTTTTTTTTTTATTACTCTTGGAATATCCTCCTGGTCCCATATTTAACACTGATGCTCTATATAGATATATAATCAATTCAATGCACTTTTTTAAGAACGGAAATTGTTATGCATGTATAGAGTCAACTCTGCTGATCTGCCTTTCAAGCAGGAAGGAGCCTTGGACATTGAAACAGGCAGAGGAAGTCTTAACAGCAGAACCCAGGTCTGTATATTGATGCATACAACTGTTACTAAATTAAAAAATGTTTACATTTCTTAAAAATATTTTGTCTTTTATCCGATCTAGTCTTTCAAAAGAACATATTAAAAGGACCTCACTCCAGCTTCAATCTGACACAGAAGAGTTTCCAAATAGGTTATCATTTTAAAATGTTATTGTTGTTAAGTTGTTCAGTGGTGTTCGACTATCTGGGACCGTATGGACCATAGCACCCCAGATACATTGCTATGTCTCTGTTTGTGCTTATCCATAAGGATATCTTGGCAGTGATACAGTAGTGGGTTGTCAGTTCCTTCTCCAGTGGACTGTGATTTTTCTGAACTCTCTACTATGACCTGTCCATCTTGGGTGACCATACACGGTATAGCTCACAGTTTTATTGACGTACACAAGCCCCTTCACCACAACAAGGTAGAGATCCAGGAGAATAACAAGTACTTTATCAATAGTTTGTTATTTAAAATATTTCTAACAGTATGCATACATTAGACTAAAGTACATTTAGATTGTACGTTTGCGAGTTTTCAATATTGTGTCAGTGCTTTGAAAACAAGCTCTATGTACGTTTGATTTGAAGCTCAAAAACAGGGCCCTCCATTCTTTGCTATGTATTAATTTTATTTTTGCCATGTACTTAACCCCTGTACAGCCCTATGGAATATGCTGGAGCATTAAAAATAATAATAATAATAATAATAATAATAATAATAATAATAAAATACAAAAATAGAGGTGCTCAATCAGAGAACGAACTAACCTTAATAGGTTAGTTCTATGGACATGATAACCCACACTGAGAGCAACCTCTTTTAGCTCACTTGTGCCCTTCACATGGAGAAATATCCTGTAGTATATCAGTCTGGTTCCACTCACTAGAGCGGTCCAGCCCCGAAATACCAGGCAATTCACCCTGAACAGGAGAAACAGCAAATCCCAGACGTACTTTACAGCCTTTATGGGCCTCGTCAGTGAGGTGTAGCTGGACTCCCTAAGGCACAGTGAGCAAGGGTCCCCCATCTGGAGTCCCCTATCACCCTTAGGGAGACTAATCCCTAAGGGTCATTTGAAAATACAAAATATAAAAATAAAGGTGCTCAATCAGAGAACGAACTAACAATAATAATAGACTAAGAATAGTCTGTTACCTCTTTCTTACAGATAATTATTGCTAATTATTGTTAGTTACCCTGCTGAAATGTGTTCAGTTTAAAGCCATATTAACTGGACACAAATGAGCATGTGCAGAACCCATGGAGTAACTAGACTTCCTGGACTAAGTACACTGCAGTATAAAATATATATTTACTAGAATGGAAAAGCAGAACTCTTGTAATATTTATACATGTTCTATGAAAAACACAGTACATAATAAAGAACTTTATGTGTCCTTTTCAGTTCAGTGTTTCATCCTCCAGTGCACTAACAAGTTAATTGGGAATACACTAACACCCTTTTAGAGGGCTGTAAATCCTGATTTAGGTTTCATTAATAGAATATGACCCAGATCACATTTCTGTGGGAAAAAATAAACTTTTTTCCACGCACAAAAAAAATAATCAAATGGCTTAAATTGTGATTTTTTGAGAGTAAAATTGTCCAAATGAATGTGAAGTAGGAACATGGATGAGGAGTTTTTCATGTACTCCTCCTGTAGTTAAGGACTAAACCCACTGACAGTTCTCATTTACATTAACAATTCCAATCCACCCTCAATATCACATTGATTTAACTGCAATCCTTTACTTTAAACGGGTGGGTGTAGGGTTGTGTATATATATATATATATATATATATATATATATATATATATATATATATATACTACATTTCTTTTCGCATTTGAATGTCTAAAAATAAGTTAAAACTTTATTTCCTGCTCAGAATGTCAAGAAATAAAGTTATTGCACTGCACTCTGGGAAACTGGGTGGGGATATGCAAACGAGTCCACTGTGCATTTTTTAATCCAATGACACATGACTCATTTTAGCATCTGCTTGCTGTATAACACAGCATTCATACATAGCATAGTATGGATTTAGCGCCAGTTAGGAAATCTACCCACAGAGTTTTCCTTTCTTGATCTTAATGGTTCTCATCCGTGTAGGGCTGGTACTTATGCTATAGATTTGTGGGAAGGCTATTAACCACATCATCATTTAATTTATGGTGGTCAAAACCCTCCATGTACAGAGTACAGTGTGTTCACATTTGGACATCAAAAAATAAATTAAAAAACATATTGGTATCACCTAGCCCAATATACACACCTCCCAAAGAGTGACACTCATATTCTTAAAGTGAAAGAACAGCCTTTCAGCAGAGGTGGTCGAGTCAAACACAAGAAAATAATTCCAATATTCCTGGATAGGCATAACAATATCCTGATGATTGTTGTAGATCGGCCCTCATCAGGGTAAGGGCCCTCTGATACTGTCAACAGCCTGAGGGAAAACTCTTAATTTACTAGGGACGAGGCACATCATCATCACCCTAGGGGTCATCTACCCATCAACATATATTGTTGGCATTTTATTATATGCTACTGGGTATATAGATAGGTTGAAGGGGGTCCCAAATTGTTTTCCACCAGGGCCTCCTGGCTGGATCAAGGGGATTTGCCCTTAAATGTTGGACTTGCCTTCAAAAGAAGAACATTTATTCAAAATGTGATGGCCAATTGAATAGGGCTCTATATAAGCACAGAGCATATTTTTTACAGAAGTTTTTAGTTAGTGAAGACCTTGCTTTTGTATAGAAATTCACTAACTAAAAATTTATGTAAAAAAAATATGCTCTGTGCTTATCTAGAGCCCTATTCAATTGGCCAAATCGCAATTGAATAAGGCCCTTAGAGGGACAGGATGATATCCCATGAAAAGATGGGCTGTTTCTCAAAAGAGGGACAGTTGGGAGGTTTATATACATCCAAAGTCTATTGGGTGCATTATTTATAGACATATTTGGACTTTTCTTTATATTATACAACACAGTCACCTCCACCTCTTGATCATTACCCATTATGCATCGGTTACCCTCCTGTCTCGACAACCACATGAAATCAGACTGAGGACCTCAACTCTATTGCACAAGAATGTCTGTTGCCCTATTGTATTACCTTTGTATTTATGTTTATGTTATAGCTTTTTTTACCTATGTAACTTGCTTATTGTACCCACTCTGTTTTATTCCCTTGTAAATAGCGTTATGGATCACAGCACATCTGGTCGTTCTTATCCATAAGGTTTACATGACAAAGACACTGGACTGGGTTGCAGCTCCTTCTCCAGTGGACTGCAATTTGTCTGACCTCTCTGCCATGACCTGCCAGGCTTTGGTAACCCTACATGGTATAGCTCACAGCTTCACTGAGATACACAAGCCCCTTCACCATGACAAGATAACGATCCAAAAGGGGATGGAAAATATTGGTATTATATAAATAAAGAGTAATAATAATATGTCAGGAGGCTTATGACAGTATGAATGTGCTATATACAGAGATGGAGACTTCTAGGATCCCACTTACCATAGTTACATGCCCCCATTTCTCTACATCAGCAGACCAAGAAACATACTGACCTCCAAGTCCAAAGTGAAGTGCACAATCTCTTGCAAACCACCAGTTTGTGTTTAGCACTTACTCACTCTTAAGTTGCCCATGTACATGCAGTGCCACTGACCTATTCATGTCATATCTAAGAAGCTCCCAGAAAATTGACTTAATTCTGGAATCCATATCTTTCTATGGATATACAGACAAATACTTTATTAAATTGCATTCAGAAGGGTGCAGGGTTAAAGATGACATAGTGAAGGTTCTCCTGGAACAGGATACCATGTAAGTGACAGCTTATTTAAATATTTAAATCATCAGGATGTATTCATAATGAATGTAATAATGTAGACGAGGTCTGGGAGTGAGTGGCCTATTGACTACACCTGCTTTAGATCATAAGGGCCTCATTCAATTGCGATTTGGCCAATTGAATAGGGTTCTATATAAGCACACAGCATATTTTTTACAGAAGTTTTTAGTTAGTGAACATCTATCCAAAAGCAAGGTCTTCACTAACTAAAAACTTCTGTAAAAAAATATGCTATGTGCTTATATAGGGCCCTATTGTACGAGGCCCTTAGAGTATTACACTGGTCTTTTAAAAATACCATTTACAGTGCCTTGCAAAAGTATTCACCCCACTTGGCATTTTTCGTGTTTTGTTGCCTCACAACCTGGAATTAACATGGATTGTTTGAGGATTTGCATCATTTTATTTACAGAACATGCCCACAACTTTGAAGTTGTTTTCTATTTTTTTTTATTGTGAAGCAAACATCAAATAGGATAAAATAACAGAAAAGGTCAATGTGCATAACTATTCACCCCCCTAAAGTCAATACTTTGTAGAGCCACCTTTTGCGGCAATCACAGCTCCAAGTCGCTTTGGATAAGTCTCTATGAGCTTGCCACATCTTACCACTGGGATTTTTGCCCATTCCTCTTGCAAAACTGCTCCAGCTCCTTCAAGTTGGATGGTTTGCGCTTGTGAACAGCAATCTTTAAGTCTGACCACAGATTTTCTATTGGTTTGCGGTCTGGGCTTTGACTAGGCCATTCCAACACATTTACATGTTTCCCCTTAAACCACTCAAGTGTTGCTTTAGCAGTGTGTTTGGGGTCATTGTCCTGCTGGAAGGTGAACCTCCGTCCTAGCCTCAAATCACGCACAGAGTGGTACAGGTTTTGCTCAAGAATATCCCTGTATTTAGCACCATCCATCTTTCACTCAACTCTGACCAGTTCCCCAGTCCCGGCCCCACAGCATGATGCTGCCACCACCATGTTTCACTGTGGGGATGGTGTTCTTTGGGTGATATGATGTGTTGGGTTTGCACCAGACATAGCGTTTTCTTTGGTGGCAGAAAAGTAACATTTTAGTCTCATCAGATTAGAGCACATTCCTCCATACATTTTGGGAGTCTCCCACATGCCTTTTCACAAACTCAAAACATGCCATTTTGTTTTTTGCTGAAAGTAATGGCTTTCTTCTGGCCACTCTGCCATAAAGCCCAACTCTATGGAGCGTACGGCTTATTGTCGTCCTATGTACAGATACTCCAGTCTCTGCTGTGGAACTCTGCAGCTCCTCCAGGGTCTCTGTGCTGCCTCTCTGATGAATGACCTCCTTGCCCGCTCCATGAGTTTTGGTGGGCGTCCGTTTCTTGGCAGGTTTGCTGTTGTGCCATGTTCTTTCCATTTGGTTATGATAGATTTGATGGTGCTCCTGAGGATAATCAAAGATTTGGATATTTTTTTATAACCTAACTCTGACTTGTACTTCTCAACAACATTGTCCCTTACTTGTTTGGAGAGTTCCTTGGTCTTCATGGCAGTGTTTGGTTAGTGGTGCCTCTTGCTTAGGTGTTGCAGCCTCTGGGGCCTTTCAAAAAAGGTGTGTATATGTAATGACAGATCATGTGACACTTAGATTGCACACAGGTGGACATCATGTCACTAATTATGTAACTTCTGAAGGTAATTAGTTGTACCAGAGCTTTTTATGGGCTTCATAACAAAGGGGGTGAATACATACGCACATGCCAATTTTCTGTTTTCTATTTCTAAAAAATATTTTTATGTATATATTTTTCCCATTTCACTTCACCAACTTAGACTATTGTGTTCTGATCCATCACATAAAATTCAGATTAACAAATCATTGAACTTAAGGCTGTAATGTAACAAAATAGATAAAAAGTCAAGGGAGTGAATACTTTTGCAAGGCACTGTAAATGAGCTCTGTAGATTGGGAAATAAAAGCATTTTTACGTAACATTTTTCTTTAGTAGACTGGGCTTGTGGCTGAGAAATGTCATGTTTGTATCTTCCATACTTTCTGCTGGTTTGGACACTGAGGACCTCATTCAATTTGCGATTTGGCCAATTGAATAGGGCTCTATATAAGCACACAGCATATTTTTTACAGAAGTGTTTAGTTAGTAAAGACCTTGCTTTTGGATGAAAGTTCACTAACTAAAAACTTCTGTAAAAACAAAATATGCTGTGTGCTTATATAGAGCCCTATTCAATTGGTTAAATCAGAATTGAATGAGGCCCTGAGACCCCTATTCAACTGAGTAAGTTACTGGAGCCGGTAAACTAATTTGCTATTCAATTGGCGTTTTTTCGCTACCTGCAAACGATTTGCGGGTTAGAAGCTCAAAATCCTTGTGATTGTTAAAATCGTAACTCCAACACAGCTCTAAACCGTTGATCTTTCAAGCCTGCAAATATTTTCACACCCGTAAATGGCAAATGTAGAAGAAAATGTAGAAGTACCAGATAGGATTCGCAAGAGGATTAAACCTCTGTTCGTAGCACTGTAAATGCAAATAAAAAATCAATACTGCACTTTAAAAGACGGGGAAAGCGATGAAGACATTAGAATTAATTGCACAACAGTCTCAAGCTCATAACTCTGCAATCAAAAATTATTATTGTTTATGTTTCATTTCGGTGTCATATTAATCTTGGTAATCAAGGAGTTAATACATATCAGGCCACCAACTTGGACTGAAACAGTATCATCATTAATTTTTATTATTTTGTACATTGCCGGATTGCGAGTCTGATCGCATATCAAACCTCTAAATGCTAATTGATTGACGTTTAACCTCCATGTTTTACTCATGTAATGATGACGGTCTCATTTAATATTGGCTGTTTCTAAATGGGTAGTTACAGCCTTGCTTAATTTATCATGATCACGCTATATATGTTATGTACAATTGCATGGTTTAAGGTTCTGGCTTTCGTCCCGTAACTTGCGTGCTTGTTCAATTGAATCGCTCTGTAAATGTAGCAAATTTCAAGCCCGCAGACATACAGCCTGTATAACGCTATTGAATAGGGGCCTGAGTGTTTAAGTGTTTTTATTATTATTTTTTATAATCAATCAAGAATGAGATGGAAGAGGGAGGAGGGAGATAGACTTGTTGATCCATTGAGTGGAATCAGATACGATTTCCACACAGAGTACCTTCCCCTTATGCTCATAGGCTCAGAAGAAGCCGTATACATGCAAGCCTGGCTTACCCTATTCTTTATCTGCCCCTTGTGTATAGTGACCCCTGGAGGACGAAATAGACAGAAGAGGCCATGACATAAATTAGAAGGGGTGACAAGGAGAAGGAAGGAGCTGAGAGGTTATTTAAGGACTGCCCCAGATTCCTGCCTTCTCTTTGCCATCAGAAGCTCCAACGCTCAACAGCAAAGAAGATAACAGCTACGGTTATGGAGTAAATTCCAACCCTCCATAAAGCTAAAGTGATGGTGTATAAAGTTCATTATTTGTTTAATTAACAGCGGTAGTGGCGGGCGCTTTGCTGCCAGGACCCTAAGTACGGGAGAAACCTGGGTTAGGAGTTGGCTTAAGTGCCCTCCTATGGGGTTAAACCATGCCCACTCGTAGTTAGTAGGTGAAAGGATGTCTCTTGCTGGTCAATCCATGGGGTGGGGGCTTACCTGGCAGCAAATGCTGGTGCCTGAACTTTGTGGTTGGTCATGTGACCAGTTATGTGTCTGTCATGAAAGTTGCTGTGACACGCTTTTTTCCATAGGTGGTGTGGTTTATTGAGCAAAGAGAAAATGGAGATGGTTGACTCCAGTGACCTTCTCCACCATACTTGATCATGTAAAGGAAGTAGAACTATCATGGCAGCTTTCATGCACTAGTAGAGTCTGCTAAAATGAAGATTTTCTCTCAAAAATACTTTATACCCATTTCATTCCCAGCTCCTAATGTAGTTAGTTGGTTGCATACTTCACAAAAATGGGAAGTGTTTCCTAATGTACAAGAAAGTCAGTGGTTCTTTAAGATCTAGTTCTAAGATGCCAAAACAAATCTTGCTCCCAGCCTCATAAATTAAGTATGTGCATGTGCCCTATTAACACCACTCTAGGCATTTGCCAGGCAGCAGTATCATAAGAGCAGTGAACTTGTGAACCTACTGCCAGATTGTAATCTTTTCTCATAAAAAAAGCATCAGAGACCCTGCAATGTACAGAGCTCCTGTCATATTATACATGAAGTGCAGGAAACGGGCGAAACCGAACTCATAACATGCGGAGCAAAGCCCCTAAAATAAATCCAGATGCTCCTAAAGAGTCTCCCACACAGGGCTGGGCTCACACGCTAATCTGGATTTATACCGCTGTATACTACAGACATTTTTTTAACTGGCTCTTTAAATAAATAAACTTGACAATGGGATTTTTTCCTTTGTTTTCCTTATGCATGCAATTATTCCTTAAACATTGTTCCTTTTTCTTCTCTCAGCTGTTACTATGTGCTACTTTGTTAAGAGGTTGTGTGAGTAATGAGCTTTCAATTACTCCTGTTGAAAGTCCTGGCAGTTTTAATTGCCACATTCTCTATTTGCAGATAGGTAGTTCGTGTCCATACAAAGGGCCTCATTCAATTGCGATTTGGCAAATTGAATAGGGCTCTATATAAGCACATAACTTTTTTTTTACAGAAGTTTTTAGTTAGTGAAGACTTTGCTTTTGGATAGAAGTTCACTAACTAAAAACTTCTACAAAAAAGATTTGCTTATATAGAGCCCTATTCAATTGGCCAAATCGCAATAGAATGAGGCCCAAAGTCCCCTCCTATCTCCACAAATTGATCCTTTGAAATCAAATTGGTAGATTTAAGAGCAGTGTATTTGCACATGAAAGGTAATAACTTAGAAGATGCATTATTATTATTATATTATTATTTAACTATTTTGCCTCATATCAAAAATGAGTTATAAAAATGATATATATGTATGTGTGTGAAAAGTGATCACAGTCGTCATTTTAAGGGGACTCGGCAGATGCTCCCATTATGTTATAATATAAAACTATATGTAGTAACACATACACTATCATTTCAATCACTCTTTCTGATCCACCCGACAAGGTTTATGTCTTATTTTTATGTAAGCTTCTAATAGCTGTTAACTAGTCCCTGGGAATTTGCCATTGCTCAGATTGACTTTAGCAAGTGGCTGAGAACAATGCCCAGCTTTATTCAATCAATCGGAGCATGTGCAAAGCCTAGGCATGATTAGATGCTAACACAAAATTATGAAGCTCAATAGGCTAGGAGGATTAGAAAGGCTGATTGCCATACTGAAAATGCAAACTTTAGTGTAGGTTTACTGTAAGAAAATATATTTTTATAGCAAGTATTTGTTACAACCTAAGCTTTTAATTTGGTTTCCTAGTGGTCCAGTGGTTAGGATTCGGTGCTTTCACCGCTGTGACCTGAGTTCAGTTCCAGTCAGGGAACCAAGAGGTCACACCACGCTGAAGCCAAGCAGGGTTGCGACAGGTCAGTACGTGGATAACAGGAGCTGTATGCTATGGCCCACTGGAGAAGGAACTGGCAACCTACTCCAGTATCTCTGCCATGAAAACCGAATTGATCAGCATGACCATGGACATAAAAATGTCCTGGTGTGTTACGGTCCATGAGGTCACGTAGAGTCGGAAACGACTGCACGATGCAAAAAAAAAAGCTTTATATGCTATCATATTTGCAACTTTTCTGCCTAAATTTAATGTAAATTTTCTACATTATGAATTAGTCTTTTGCATAATGTAAAAAAAAACTGCTTGTAATGCTGTGATAGTGGCATAACCATAACATATAGTATTACAGTGTCTTAAGATCTACTTCACTTGTGAGGAAGAAACACCTGGAGTGAGCAATAAAACAAGACTGCTCTCAATAACATTTCCATGAATTGTTTAAGAACTTTATGTGACACTTTTTTCAAGGCAAATATTAAGATTTCCACACTATAGTTCACTCTTTTTCCCAACAAAAAAATGCTGAATGCTTAAAAAATGATTTTAAAAAAAAAAGCATGATAGAAATGTAGAATTTTGTAAATTGATGGTAGAAGGAAAATGTGCCCTTGTTTATTTTTTCTTATGTGGGGTGATGGTTGTGTCTGCGAATCTGACAGTGCTAAGAGTTGATACAATCAGTGCCCAGTATCTACATGATATTTTGCAGAGCCCCAGGGGTTTCCAAGACATATGCAATCATTTTTCACAACCCAATTTAAACTGTTCAGTCCAAAAGGACAAGACAGCTGCCTTTGAGTGGGTTGCCTGAATCACTGCCTCCTTGCCCTGGGCTTTGCCGTTCAATCTGTGTAACACTGTAGGGGATTCTCTAGAGAGCCCATGTAAAAATAGATTGGAAGCTAAACTTGACATGTCACAGCATTCATTTGAATTTCATTACAGGAGATCTCCTGTTGCTGCTCTGGGTCTTTGAGATATTTTGTGATTTAACATCATCATTAAAAAGTCAGTGTCTTGATGGCATCACAAGAGACGACTGGTTGCCTGAGCGACACTTACCTGCAGCCATCTCCTACCAACAAAGCCAAATATTCTTGCCCTCTGGGCTAAACTAGTTGGATATTCAGTGTATCCCCAACCAAATCCCTCTAGGTCACTGCACATGGGTGGTCTCTTCAGGGATTTAAAAATGAACGGTGTATAAAACACAGCCTTTTATACAAATAAGCAGCCCCTAAATACTAATGCCCCTTCTGGATTGCTACCTTGTCGTGGTGAAGGGGATTGTGTATCTCAATGAAGCTGTGAGCTATACCATATAGGGTCATGCAAGATGGGCAGGTCATAGCAGAGAGGTCAGACAAATCACGGTCCACTGGAGAAGGAACTGGCAATCCACTCCAGTATCTTTGCCAAGAAAGCAATATGGATAAGTATAACCAGAAACACAGACAGATTTGCCTGGCGGGCTGCATCCATATGGTCATCGAGAGTCGGACACAACGGTAGGACTGAACAACAACAACAAAATACTAATTAATTGTCTTGATGTGAGTGACAGTCTGTTTGTCTGTCTCTATGGCGGCTGAAATAATGACCCTCAATGATACCATGCAGTTAGGTTTCTTCCTCTACCCTTAATGGCACCCCGAGCCTCACATAAAGGAGCTACACAAGCAATGCTGAATATTTCAAGTATGAGAAAAACAGCAGTACAATGCTTTACAAAGTTTTCACTGCTCATTAGGATGAACCCAGTTATGTTGTGGTGGCAGTATCGCTTTAAATCACAAATCTTTTTGGTTAAATTTCCCAGAATCACTCAGTCCCTGTTTGTGGACTTCATACAAGATTAAGTCCAAAATAATGACATAAATATAGAGTATTATCAAGCTATACAATTAATATGAATAACAACAATGACGAATAAATATGCATCAAAACACAAATAAAGAGAGTATAATACAGCATTATCTTCCAAATGATGATGTAAATAAATTAGTCATGTTTGCCCCATAATACAAAATATGAGCACCCATAATTAAAGGTTCCATGGCATGTCCATTTGAAGAACTAGACTTGAGTTTTAATACAGTGTAAGAAATGAAGAATAAAAGGATTTTTAGAGACAAATCTTTATTTTACCAGAGTGGGGTCTGCAAGAGACTAATTGTTCACATGGAGTCTGATAGGACAGTTATCCCACTGTGAGTTGTACTTCCATTTAATCCTTTTAAAGCTCTGAATAGAGATTTTACCTGAACTGAAGGTTTCTCTCAGGTTAAAACAGAGTTTTAAAGAAGATGGTTACCCACAGTACAATTAAATAAAATTGTTAACAATAAAGGCCTGTGCTTTTTATTGGTTATTAAGTTCTTGAAGGGATAGTACTATACATATGAAACATCATCGGTCCATTAAAAAGGGGGCTGGGTCCTCAAATGCACCAGATACATTGGTCTTAGACTATAAGAAATCTCTGTTGTCAGAATGTTTTTACAGTGAAAATAGTTTATTAATTATTATATGTTAAAAGGTATGGTCATTGTGCATTCCTGGACATATCCTGTTATATGTACGCATTTTTGAAAGCGCTGGAAGTGTGCCACTGACATCCCCATCTAGCTGTGTCTATGTCCAGTAAGTGGTTAGGGGTTTCGGGTTAGGGTTAGAGGGTTAGGGTTAGGTGGTCAGGTTAAGCCCGGTAAGTGGTTAGGGGGTTAGGGTTAGGGACATAGGGTTAGGAAGTGAGGTTTAGGGGGTTAGGATTAGGGTAAGAGGGTTAGGGGCTTAGGGCTAGGAAGTGAGGTTGAGGGGGTTAAGGTTAGGGTAAGAGGGTTAGGGGCTTAGGGTTAGGAAGTGAGGTTTAGGGGGTTAGGATAAGGGTAAGAGGGTTAGGGGCTTAGGGTTAGGAAGTGAGGTTGAGGGGGTTAAGGTTAGGGTAAGAGGGTTAGGGGCTTAGGGTTAGGAAGTGAGGTTTAGGGGGATAAGGTTAGAGGGTTGTGGTGTATTGCCTAGTTTTGACATCTAGATGGGGACACGAGCGCGCCTGCTTTCCTAGAGACGGCGGCGGCGCCCCAATGCGTACATAAAATAGGATAGATCCGCATTCCTTAGTGTCAGCACTTGCATCAGGACTGACTTCAGTGCAGTGGTTATTTAAATATATGTAGTTATTTTTAATAGGGCTTAATAGCCAGTAATAAGAAAATATATTAGGAAAATAAGCTTACAATCTAATGTAATGTACAGTATTATTCTTTATGTGTCTTACCCAAAATATAATATTAATCAGTCATAAAACATAACTTATTTAACCCTTTTACTTTCAGAGAGTAAATAAAATAACTATATAAGCGACACAATACTGAGTAACTAACAATAAATGACAGCGGACAGTTTAAAGTTCTGCAAACATTATTTTTATAAAAATATACAACTCAATGATCTTATAGCAGCATTATACAAATATATATATTAACATGCATACATGTACTATTACATTTTCTTCATTGATTTTGTATTATTTGACACTATCAAACCATTTGCATGTTTCCAACAAAATATAAAGAAACCAACATTTAAAAATTTTCCTGTATCCATCAAATATTTCTCAGTTTGAATATATGTAGATTTGATATGCATTTAACAAAATGTATCTGTTTTTCTTTTTAGTAAATGGATAAATAAATTAATAAAATAGACTATATTATGTAAATTTATGTAATTTGACTTTTTTATAGTTACAATAAGTAATATTTTGTTTGGTTAAGTAAAGTAATGATGTACCGTAATTATATAGTCACATAGAAAATTATTGCTCTTTAGTTTTAATATTAGAATTTGTATACTAATGAATAAAAGTTACAAAGTACAAAGAGTTAATGTTGCTTACCTGACACAGGTATCTCAGGCACCCATCTCACCCCAGGGTGCAGGGATTGGAAGGTGGCTCTCACCTCTTTGCAGCTGGGCAGTTCTTTAGCAGCACCCAGCAGCACCCATGCCATGAGCATGGCCATGCAAAGCTCCCAGGGTGCCATGTGGTCAGTGTGTGTGCCCAGCTCAGATCCTCCTCACATCCCTGGGTACAGGACAGAGCCCAAGCTGCAGTAAGGGTGTCCTGCTAGCATGGGGGGCTGATGTGCAATAAGCAAGGGATATACAGCCAGTAAGGAGAAGGAGGGCAATGCAGCTCCTCTCCTGTCCTAGGTGGAAGCAGTTCTGGGATGCTCAGCTTTTGGGGATGGACAGAGCTTTTGCAATATATAGTACAGTTCATGTGCCACCTACTGGACACTCATGTAATTGTCCTTCATATTAGGATTTCTGCAGGTAATTGCTCTCCAATTATTTCTAAACAGATCTCAACATATTAGCAAATGTCCTGGAAAGAAAAAGAAAACCAGCTGCTATTTGCAAATTCATTGCTGGAACTTCAGGTAGTGAAGGGTTAAAACAAGTTCATATTTGGGGTTAAAATTCTCTAAAGAAATATTAGAGGAAACCTATTTTATTTTGCAAAAAATATAAAGCATGCAGCTTTTACACATATGCAAAGGACCACTGCACAATATATATATATATATACAGAAATAAATAATACATTTGTAAGCCAATCTGCAAGTCTAAAAATAAGTTTAACAACTTATTACCTGCTCAGGATTCCCAGTTATTGTACTGTATTCTGAACCACTGGGTGGGGACATGCAAATGAGCAGACCATGCAATCTTGCTCTTAAATCCAAAACGCTAATATATATATATATATATATATATATATATATATATATATATATATATATATATATATATACACATATATATATATTTATATATATATATGTTTGAATATTTTCAGCTTGTCTATGAGCAATATTGTTGTTGTTTATTTGTTCAGTCCTGTCCGACTCTCCATGACCCTATGGACCACAGCATGCCAGGCACATCTTGTGTCTGATTGTGCTTATTCATAAGGTACTGGACTAAGTTGTGAGTTCCTTATCCAGTGGACTGTGATCTATCTGATCTCTCTGCCAGGACCTGCCTATCTTGGGTGACCTTACATGCTATAGCTCACAGCTTCATTGAAGTACCCAAGCCCCTTCACCATGGCAAGGTAGCGATCCAGTAAAGGAACAGCAATATTAGGCAGTGAAAGACTTTTTAACAAAAAAATGGATATCATTTACTGGAGTCAGGAGGCATCCATGATACTTTGGTGAAGGATGTGCATTTGAGAGGGACAGTGCTTGTAGCTATTATTACAAGCTGTCTGTTTCTGGGTAGGTGAGAGGAAATTTGGTGGATATAAAAAAAATCCCATTATTTAAAATGCCACTCCCTCTAGATCTTCTCTCCTCCCTGATCCTTCATCTACCGAAAAATTAAAATTAAGCACGACCCTCAGGCTCTCCCTGCTGTCCTCTATAGAAAGAAACTTTGGTTACAGGACAGTTGTAAGTTAGCAAAAATATCACATTTGTGAAGAATGCAACACAAGAACAGCATTAGCAGCTGTTTATGTCATGAGCCTAAAAACATTTTCAGAGAAAATCTTTATTTTAGCAGTCTCTGCTAGTGCATGGAAGCTGCCATGATAGTCATACTTCTTTTCCTATGCATAAGGGGGTGTTTACAAAGCAAGGTTTGTACTTTCAGGCTGAGCCGATCCAATAGGAGGTAGGTGGGAGGTGCCATATGCTAAAATCTTATCTGAATCCACCAGTGGATCAACAAATCCCTCTCCCACGGCCCTTCCTCTCCCACTCATGAATAGATACAAATGATGAGAACACTCCCTTTCAGTCAGTCACCAAGCAAGCAGGCACAGAACGGCATCCTTATGGCACATGCAGTGGCTACTAAAATTATTTTATGCTCTTGGCTTACACAGCTGCTAATTATCTTTCCTACTAGCTTTACAAACATATGAAATGTTTCCCAATCTGTTCTTTAAACTAATTTGTGTTTATACATGAATAAAGTTAATGCTTTTCACTTTCTTTCAGTAGTGCTCAGGACAATGAGAGAGATGAAGAGGAGTACAGACTGGCCATTAAAATGTATTATACTAATTATTCAGTGATTTAGTGCACTTTTCTGGCAACATTTATTTTAAAGGGCATTAAAGCTTTCCGGATTTCACTAGAACACTATTTTGTGCTGCATGATTTGCATTGTTCCTGCTGTGGATTTTATTGATATTTTAAAAGTATATGGAAGTGTCCTGGATTATGAATGCATCTGATAGAGGAGAATCAGTGCTGTATGCAAACATTTTTGCATGAAAAAAGAAATCCCAAAATAAACAATAAAGTTACCCTGGAGTTTGCAAATGTCTTCAGTTTTCTGGCAGTTGATTTTGAAAAGCGATGCCCCTGAAAATCCAAGCTAAATGAGCATAAAATTCATAATTCATTTTGGCCAATCATAGGCAGCTACAACATTGCTGCAATGTCTGGGGATCAGTCTCTGCAGCAAAGAATCTTGGGATGTGTAGTCTTTGTTACCACTTCAAGGAAGCAGCTTCAGGACTTCCTGCTCTGGATCTCTGCATTGAGCTGCTGTTGACTTGAAGGTTAATATATGGTTACAAAACGTACCCAAATGCAGTGTTTCTATTGGGAGGTACACTGTGCCTATGTAAGCAGCTCTGGGGGAGTTGAAAACAAGTTTTATTTTAAATAAAATAAATCTGTGTGTGTGTATAGAATGACTCAGTGTAATGTGTGTATCTGATATAAGCAGCAAGTGTTAGATTAGAGAAAGGGAAGGACAGGGAGACTTAGATATGCTTTTAGTGTTAGTGCCATGTTCCTTAATTTGCTGAATTTAAAAGTATCATTAAAAGGACACAGCAAAGGTTCCAGGTATTATATAATTTATAACTACATGTAATAACAAGTATTTTATGACTTCAGTGTTATTTTAAAAATGCCTTTTCTTACTGTAAACTTACATTGAAGTTCACAATTTTAGCAGTCACTCAGCCCTTGTTATCCACCCATTATTTATTCACTGATTTCTCTTTGTAATATGAAGATTATTTCCAATAATTGCTGATTACCTCCTGGGGCTTTGAATGTATTTGTGTTCAATGTAAAATCACATGCAACTGGAAAGACTGAGCTGGGGCATGGCCGGATTACCAATTAGGCTAACTAGGCAGCCGCCTAAGGGCGCTTCTCTGTGAATTCTTAGCTGCAGTTCATAGACTGGTTACTAGGGGGTAACCACTTAGAACAAGACAGTTACAACAGGAAAGGGAACTTACACGTACAGAAAAGGCAAAAATGGGCCCGTGCATACCTTGCATACTCACTAGCAGGGGCTCCCCCACTTCACTGCCTAGGGGCTCCAAAAAGGTAGATCCGGCACTGAGCATGGAGCAGTTAGGTAAATTACTGCTTCTTACCTGCACATGCTCAGTCTTTTCATCAGCATTTTATTTCTATCTAAAATAAAAACACTTGCCGAGCCCAAGGAGATATTTAGCCATTTTTGGCAATAATCATCCAATTAGAATGAGACATCAGTCTTAGTGGCTGGATCAGAAAGGCCGACTGACAGGTAAAAAGTAAATTACAAATTATAATATAAGTTTACTGTAAGAAAATGAAAATTTTTATCATAATATTCAGCTGCTAAAGTAACCAACAGATATCCATAGCGGTTAATATTTGATATAGATGTATTTCTTTAATCTGTAGCTCCTCCACACATTAACACATTTCTTAAAATTATTGGCAGAGTGTACTGCCACTTCCCTGCCTCATTGCTGTACAGTGCAGTACAGTCTCTGTGAATTACACTCTATCACCTGTATATAAAATATGGGAGGAAAACAGCAATTTCCCACAAAAATATCACTGTTTTTAATCATGATAAACTGAAAACCTGTTTCTATTGACATTTATTACGTGGATGTAATGAAATCCGCACCATCACACTTCCCCTTTAAATGACCTCGTAGATTCTGGTCAGTCTGACTCCACATGAGATATTTTATGGATATTCCTTATTCGTGAAATCTACGATTTTTTGCACAGTAATAAAACAACCTGCACGTGGCCATCTTGGACTGAGATTATCTGGGGTGCAATTTCCTCTCCAGACTCCAATATATAAACATTTCCAAAATCAAATATGTTTTTTCCCCTGCAAGGTACAGAAATAATATTTTATCACTGGAAGCAGAACTTACACTAAAAGTAGCAGTTTACAGAGGTGGTTTAATGTATATTTGTATATCTGCACGTCTTGTTAATGTGTTACACAGCCCGGCTCACCTCCTGTGCACATAGAAACATCTCAGGAGACCGACAAGGTAAATTAAACTAATGTACATACCTATACTGCTAAAGGGCAAAATATAAATGCATATGAAACCTCATTACATTTTAATTGCATAAAAAAGCAAATAGCAATTCACAGTGAGGTAATCACAGTGTTCAAGATTCCCAAGTTCTAATAAGAATGTTCTCTATTCATTGGCTGATTTCTATTTTTACAATAACCTATAGTTAAAACATGTTATATCAGCAGCTTCTATTAAGATATAAATCAGCTGGTAAATCTGATAAGCATTTACAGAGCATTTTGCTAAGAAATTGAAGAGTATATATGAGATATGTTCCTGAGAACATCTTTAGGTTGGATTTGTATGCAACTCTGATCAATAAATAATAATAACTATTAACTTGCCCGTCACAAATGATGGTATCATATGTTATGTTCAATTGTCTGTTCTGTCTCTCTCTGTGCGCCCTCTCTCATTCTGTGCGCCCTCTGTCTCTCTGTGTGCTATATCTCTCTTCGCTCTGTGTGCTCTGTCTCTCTCCCTCACTTTCTCTCTCTCCCCTCTCTCCCCCCTCTCTCCCCCTCTCTCTCTCCCCCCCTCTCTCCCCCTATCTCCCCCTCTCTCTATCCCCCCCTCTCTCCCCCCCATCTCCCCATCTCCCCCTCTCCCCCTCTCTCTCCCCCCCTCTCCCCTACCTCTCTCCCCCTCTCCCTCTCTCACTATTCCCCTCTCTCACCCCCTCCCTCTCTCCCCCTTCCTCTCTACCCCTCCCTCTCTCCCTCTCCCCCCCTCACTTCCCCTCTCCCTCCGTCTCTCAACCTCTCTCTCTCCATCCCTACTAGCAGTGATTCATACTAACAACTTCTATTAAGATAGAAATCAGCTGGTAAAACTCTTAAGCATTTACACAGCATTTTGTTGAGAAATTTAAGAGAATACATAATTTTTCTACTTGACACTGTGGGAGATTTTAAGTTCAAACCGTGTTTTCTTCAACTTGAGCGACATGTTCTTATGGGTTTATTCTTAAAAACATGCACATAATTAGTGCTGGATGTGGAGTGCTAGGATGTATCTTTTTTTACATATTTACACTTAAAATTATGTTTTTCTTAAGCTCAGCACAATTGTTCAGTTTTTCTGCAGGTGCCTCATAATAAATGTTTGTCTAAGCGTTTCCCCATTATCAATACTAGTTATCTTAAAGGGACGGGGACATTTCTAGATTTCATTGTGAATATAATATACCTGTGTATCTATTTTCTTTTATGTCATTTATTTTACTAAGAAGTGCTTAAAAACTCGGCCTAAATTTATACAATTTGTTTGGATCTGCTCTTTGTAGCTCATGTGGCGCATGAATGCAGAGACTGCGAAGTTTCGGTGTTGCAAATTAGCCTGTCAGTGATCTCTCTCAAGTAGCATGTTGCAGAATGTTGCCACTCATTGGTTACTATGAGACAGTGAAACCTCTGTGCTTAGAAGTACACTGTCTTCATGAGCTGCAATGGGGAAAACCAGTGATGAACTATTTGTAAGATTTTACGCAGAAGAAACAGAGCTTTTAAGTAGTTGTTAATAAAACATTTATATTCCTAGTGAAATACAGAAACTTTCCAAGCCTCTTTAAATAGCATAACAATATTGGACTACAGTGTGTCTTTAAAACACTTGATAATGTAGACAGCCATTTCTCCTACATATTTATCTGTTTACTAGAAATTAATATATTGTATATTTTTGCTGTTCTTAGTGGGTCAAGGGCAAGACCGGAAACCTCACCATCCTGTGTGTACAGAGGGTTGTCACTGCGCAGCCTCTGCACTGCTGCAATACACCCTCAGGGAACTGGTTAATTATAAAGTCTCGTTATGTGGATACTACTACTTCCCAACAGAGCAATCCTAAAAGTGACATGGAAAAACATTTTTAAAGAACTACCGAGGACAATTTTTACATTAACTTTTGAATAATTATCTTGATAATGGTAAAATAATTTTCATAAAGCAAAATAATAAATTAAATACAACATATTTATATTTTTTAACATTTATATGCAATTATCCTTTATTGCGTGGCACCATTTTCTTTTCTGAGCTTTCTTAGGAGGGTGTATCTTTGTAAATTAACAAGTATCCAATAGTTCTATTTAGCTGTCACATTCCCATTGTGCTGGTAGAAACTTCCTCTGCATTCAAGGTCTCCTCGCATTTCAAGAAATAGATCATCGGAAATCAAAAATCGAACTGAACTAGATTCACTAAGCTTTGTCAAAAGGACCTCAATAGATATACAGCCTTATTAAATTGCAATTCAGTAAATTCTAAAGGGCTCTATACAAGCACAGAGCATCTTTTTTTTTACAGAAGTTTTTAATCAGTGAACTTCTATACAAAAGCAAGGTCTTCACTAACTAAAAACTTCTGTAAAAAAAATATGCTATGTGCTTATATAGAGCCCTTTAGAATTTGCCGAATTGCAATTTAATAAGGCTGCAAGTCTACTGCTGCTACCGTATTTACAATGTCCTCTTCACTGCATTAACTAAACTTATGTTATTACAATGAGGTTTGCAACGCTTGCAATAACTCTCCTCCCACTTCCTTTGTTTGCATTGTGAGATGTTGGAGAATAATTGTTAATGTGCAGGTAACACATTTCATAGTATATTTCAAGCAAATTCTAATAATATTGTTCTCTATTTATTGGCTGATTTCTATTATAATTAACTATAGTTAAAATTGTTATACTAGCAGCTTCTATTAAGATAGAAATCAGCTGGTAAATCTAGGTTATAAGCATTTACAGAACATTTTGCTAAGACCATATATGAATATATAAGAACATAAGAATACATATTTTTCTACTTGACACTGTGGGGAGATTTGGGGGACAATTAAAAAAACAAGTATATTTTGGGGGATGTTATTTTACTATACTTATCAAGGTCTTTTAAGTTCAAAACAAGGTTTTCTTCAACATGAGCGACATGTTCTTACAGCTTTATTCTTAAAAACATACACTTAATTAGCGCAAGTTCTGTGTGCTAGGACTTTATCTTTTTTACATATTTACGCTTAAAAGTATGTTTTTCCCAAGCTCAGCACAATTGTTCTGTTTTTCTGCAGTTATTAATTGCAGTCTAGGTGCCTCATAATAAATGTTTGTCTAAGTGTACAGTCCAATTAAAAGCAAAGATGGACATTTAAATAATGATATTCAGTGTGAAAAACTCATTAAATAGGAGAAAAAGTATGTTTGATCTGATGTTCTCACGTATAATGTATTCAACAGGCTTTTCACAGCTTAATGGGCTTCTGTAGTTCAAGACGTACTATACTTGATTGTGGAGTATGTAACAAACTAACATTAGCAGTTTTATATTCCATCTGAAATAATTTGACACTAACCCCCTTTTTATGAACATTTTCAGAAGCAGCAGCTTGCAACTACTAAACAAGTTTTGTTCCTGCAGAAACAACAACCAACAGATCATGACTGACTCCAGGGATCAGCAGAGGCATCTAAATTTATATATAGTTTTTTTTTCTTTAAAACTAGTTTTATGGCTTATTCCTCACTTCTTCAAGCATATATATTTTTTTTAATTGTACCATATTCCTTTAAATGTATTTGGCATCCAAAGAAAGGGATATATTTTAATTCTTAACAATAAAATAATCAGAATTCTATATAAAATAATGTTGATTTATTTTTAAAAAGTGGACCTTTCCTGTTATCTTTCCACCAGCAGTGGTGGCCAGCAGCCACTAGGTGGTGCAAGGACAACTTGCCGAGATGCTCTTTCCTGTGTTCATAAGGTTAGGGTTTACGGTTAGGGGTTAGGGGTTTGGAATTAGGGTTAGGGTTAACTCTAACACTCAAACTAAGAAGAAATTTAACAAATTATTGGCAAACAACTGTCGCACCACCTAGTGGCCGCCACTGCTGGCGGGGAGATAACAGGAACATAACTAAAAGATTATTTTATAAGTTCAAGTTATCAAGTCTGTACAGAACATGCCTGTAATTATGGTATAAAGGTTAAATATGATTTTCAAATTTTAAACAATTGCAAAAATTATTAATTTGACCTACATTTTAAATTGGGATCTTTTCTATTAAGGACCCACGTGGTAAAGGATTATTTTTCAGTGACCTCTTTGCATTTGGAGGTTAATTTTAGGGCATATATATTACATTTTCATATATTCTATGGAAGGTCCCCCATCCTGAGGGTTAACATTTAGGTGTCACGGGGATCTCAATAGACCCCCATGGCTATGTATATGTCCAACTGGGTGTAAGCGAGGAGCTAAGGGATTGGGTATGAGTTGGGAAGGGGGCAATTGAGTGTTAGTGGGGAAGGGTATGCATGGATGGAGGGAATCCCCAGGGATTCTCATTGATGGCGGTGGAGTTTAAGCAACGGAATATTGCTCAGTCTACACATTTGGCATAATCCTATGCCTTGTGCTTTACTGACAAGGTATAGGTTTACAAGCTGAGGTTGGGATCAGTAATATTACGTCTAAGGGGCATTAAATACATGTGTAACATTACTGAAAATAGCACTCGCAGATGAAAATTGGCATTTTTGCGAGTTACGAGTCTCGAATTGAATGAGGCTCTCTATTGTGGTTTTCTCACACATCACAATATAACATCCAGGCTCACAACATCTATGAGACCAGAGACATTTGCGTAATTTGTCAGGATCTGACTAGCACCTTAAAAGAGATGTGTGAGCATTGCATCCTCATTTACATATTCCATGAGAAGGATAAGGTAGATTTCAGTCCAGGTGTCCCAATTCCAGAGAATGGTTGTTTGGGTCATCCCCAAATATTAATGCCCCAGGCTTGACATAATATACTGCATTGTATGAATGTGGATGGGGTGAAAATACTGCTGTCCAAAAGTAAAGACCAAGAGCAAATATTAAATGACCACAAAAATAATCTGCTGGAAAAGATCTCCCTTAAAATAATCAGGAACTGAAAAACTCCTTTATTAGAGTGTAATGCAGTAATATAGATATAGAATTATATAAAACATAACCTTTAATAGAATCAGATAAATGTTAGTGAAACATCAATGGCAGCATTTCAATGTAAGATGATTGCTACAAAACTGCATTTTTTTCCTACCATTCAACTAATAAAGGTCTTGTTGTTACCTATAGTTTTAAATTATACCATAGTTGAACCCTCTGCTGTGTCACTGTAAAAGAAGATGATTAACAGAATTGTAAGAATAAGGAGCTCCTGTGCTATGAACATGCAATATAACATAAATGTCTATGCAGAGTAACATAAAAGCATTAATTTAGCCTTCAATAACCATGTTCCTAAGTGCAGTCGGTATAAATGTTCCCGTTCAGGGTTTTACTTTTTGTCTGGACAACTATTTGGTAATTTCTCACTCACTGGGTAGTCTGAGCCATGGTTTTTAGTGAACCGTTTGTTTACAAAGAGTTTAAATATTAATTTTGCATTTGACAAGGCTCTGGGCACCATATATCCCAATGTGTGTTTTACTGCAGTCAGGGACAAGTTTCCAGTTCATATTGGCTCTAATTAATTATATAGATATGTGACGTCATTGATGTAAGTAATATCGGATTTAAACCCTGTTGGATAAGCATATATGAACAATCCCAGAGAAATGTGTCTTATCTCACAATATCAAGTCCTGAAACACATTTCACTTTCTGCTTCATCCTGCAGAGGATTACTCTGTTATTCTATCATTTAATATGAAAGTGACTGTTCCTATAAAACATGTAAGCACATATTTTGAAATATTTGTGTCAACTAATATGCTCACCTCTATGAGCCCTCTTCATCCAAAGAGTATATATTAACTTCACAAACTTTTCATATCCTCTGATCTATAGAAAATTTAACACAGCCTCCTGGCCAAATCTGTTCCCAATCTACCGGACAACCCATAGAGGGTGGAAAGAAGCAGCTCTGCTACAGCCTGCAACTCGCTAGTTTAAAAGTTAGTTTAAAGAAGCTCTTTTCAATTACTGATTTTATGTCTACTCAATTATTAAAGTACTGTACAAGGATAAAATATATTTCTGAAAACAGTCTGGTCGAGACCATAATTCGGCAGGGAAAAGTCATAAAAGTAGAAAAACTTTGATTTTGATGCCTCTATTGGTCCATAAAAGCATCCGTGATAATTTGGTGAGGCTTGTGGGTGGGAGAGGGGTGTTTACATTTCTGGAGAGCAGGGCTTGGAATCTATTGATGCAAACTTGCCCACATCTATGTATGTGCACGGGGCTTAAGTGTCAAATTGAATGAGATCCAGTTATTTAACATATATTCCTCGCCTTCCCTCCATCCCACAACCGTTCATGTGACAGCTATCACAAAATTATGAAAAAAGACAATATGGACTGTCCCATACATAAACACGGTATTCAAAAATTCAGACTTTCTTTTAAAATGTTGTTGGCTTTCACAACGGCTATTGTTAGTTTGTCGTATACTTATTATACCTATTATTATTAGTTATTCCTAAATAGTGGCTTAATAAGCAAAAAATATATATACATTATCTCCATGTCAGGATTCATTATCTCCATTGCAGGTTCCTTATATTATGTTATCTTTAAACTGTATATTTTTGCTTTATAAGCTCAATGCCCACCTACATTAACACGCATGCCCAAGGCCATCTCAATTTCTGAATGTTTTTGGCGTGTGTATAAAAATGAATATATAAAATTGCCACATCCCTTGCTAAGCAAGGACACAAGTGAAGTCCGGAAATTTAAGCAGCTGCCAGACTGTCTCACATTATATAGACTTCTGTTTTTTCACCCATATAGTGATTCATAGCTCAGCTCCGCTCATTTGTCACCTGCATACAACATCTTATATCTGTCTCTAAAACCTTCAGCTGATTATCCGTGCAAAAATGGCAAAGCTTGATGGATAGAAATGTTACAGAAAAACACTGGTTCACGGACACTTATTTTTAATATATAACTTGCAATTAAATGTAAAAAATATACAGCGCTCTTTTCAACCGCCTTGTCAGAGTAAGTTACGATAAAAGAATGCATTTCATAAAATAATGCAGCACCCATAAAAAATGTCTTTTTAAGTGTATTGGAGGAGACATAATAAAAATTGTATATGGGCATTAGGGTAAGTGATTCATGTGCAGCTGAGTATGATGTCAGAATCAGCAAATATTGTGCCCAGTGCCAATAAGTCAGTGTATCAATGTCCAGTTATACATGTATAATACAGTGAGTATGGCACAAGTCAGTGGGCAATGCTCCAGAAGACCACTGTAGATTACATGTTTCCCCTGCACCTATAAAGGAGCAGGCCGTCCAACTACAAGCTGCAAATCTTGCCTCCTCTGTTTTGGACTAGATGGAAGGATAACAAGAATGACAGCATCTTGATACTAGCAAAATCTACTGAAGTTTATATTTTCTCTAAAAATTATTTTATGCTCACACATCTGCTAATGTTGTTCATTTGTTACATACAAGTGTTTTTTCAGCATGTAACATTATTTGCAGTGTTGTTAAATGCATATCTAAATTTCCTGGATTATGAATGCATTTGATAGAGGAGAATCAGTAGTGTATGCAAACATTTTTTGCATGAAAAAATACCAAAATAAACACTAATAAACTCATTCTGATGTTTGCTAAATCTATTGAATTTGCAAGCAGCAGCTTTTGTGAGTTGACACCTGAAAATCCCTGCTAAAATTAGCATAAAGTTCATAATTTGTTTTGGCCAATCACAGGCAGCTATACATTTTAATACAATGTAACAATCAGTGATGGCAGTTTGTGCATGAATGAATCATGGGATATGTAGTCCCCTTGAAGAAGGAAATAGGAGGAGTCAGACACTGATCAGTAGATCTTTGCATTGAGCTGCTGCTGGCTTCACAGTTAGCATAGGGTTAAACTTCATACCCAAATGCAGTGTTTCTATTGGGAGGTACACTGTGCCTATGTAAGCAGCTCTGGGGGTGTGGAAAACAAGTTTTAATTTAAAATCAAGTAAATCTGTATGTGTATAGGATGACTCCATGTAATGTGTGTGTCTGATATATACAGCATGTGTTAGATTATAGACAGGGAAACTTAGATATAGTTTTAAATCCTTTGATGAAGCTGAAAGAAGAAGTTATGAAAAATGTTTCTGACTTTTCCCTGTTTTAAAATGTCTACTCAAAATGCCTTTATTAGTACTGAATGATAAAGGCCACCTTGGAATGTGCTAATTGACCCATGGATTATACAGCACTAGATACGCACTTTGAGATTTATACTCTGGGGGAAGAAGAAAGACTTCTGATGAGAGATAAAAATGCACTTCTACAAGAACGATTTTGCTAAGAATACTGCACTTAGTAAATTATAAAGTTGTTTATCTTAGAATATAGAGCATGTAGAGTGATGTAGCATTATAGTGAACCTTTAAGTGGACCTGTCAATCATTTAAAGGGCATGGTAGTGTTACGTTGGGCCTGATATGCAGAGAATATACATTAACTTCACAAACTTCTCATATCCGCGCATCTATAAGAAATTTTAAAACAGCCTCCTGGACAAGTCTGCTCCCAACTCCCTGGACACAGAGCGTCTGAGGGTGGAGCAAAGCAGTTCTGCTACAGTCTGCAACACAACAGTTTCATTGTAAGTTCTAAAAGTCCACTATAATGCTCTATTCAATTACTGGTTTTATGTCGAATAAATTATTAACACACTAAACTAGGACAATATATATGTCCGAAATCTGAAAGAATCCATGATACATTGGTGAGACTTATAGGTGTGAGAGGCGAGTTTACATTTCTGGAGAGCAGGGCTTGCAATCTTTTGATGCAAACTTGCCCACTTCTATGTATGTGCATGGGGAAGTGTCAAAATCAGTTAGATCAAATGATCTAGTTTATGTTCCTTACCTCTCAATCTTCCCTCTTACAGCTATCAAGAAATTAAAATATTACAGTGCATTTAGACACTGAATTAGTATTAAATCGTGCCCCAGGTTGTATGGGCTCCTTATCTCTCTATCCCCAGAATTATGTATTGTCTCGGAAGTGAGAGCTGCCCAGAGAGGAATACTCTCTAAACAGGAATACATTACTTGCAGTATGATAGTGGGAGGGGATTAGAAAGTGTATTTGTGTACATTGCTAGCAGCTTACTGCCTGCTACTAATGTGTGCCTTACAGACTGGTCTCAAAAGGTTTTCAGTGTGGTATTTTCCTCTCGATGGCTCCATCTCCAGAGACATCATTCAGAGGGTGGCGATATCTGGAGCATATACAGCCTGAGGCATGATTTAAGTAATTAATTGTTTATCAAACCTAATTATTCTTTTGACAGCCCTTTATAGGATCACTAAAATAGAACATTAACTATCTGGAAGTCACCTAAATGGTAAGACGGAGGGAGTATTACTCATTCTTGCCACTGTGTATTGTTTGTTCCAGGACCTCTTTAGTTCAAGACAAAAATACCTCGTTTGTGAAGCATGTAACAAATGAAAAACATCAGCTGCTGTGTAAGCCATGGACATAAGACATTTTTAGTGAAAATCAGATTTTTTGAAGATTCTTTATGAATAGAGTAATCCATTTTGTATTTGTTTCATCACTTATTGAGAGCCACAATCCTTTGCTCCCACAGTACCGGAAGTAGGCTGCTTGTATCATTAGATGTAAGGATTGCTCTCCAGAAATATAAACACACATTTGTTTTAGGACTTTTTCCCAGCATAATTATGTTCTTAGTCAGACTCAAAGTTTGGAAACATATATATTGTTTCATTGTACAGTGGTCTTTTAAAGTCTTCTGCAGTGTACCTTGTCTATGCCACAGAATAAAAAGTAAGATTTCGTACCTGTAGATCAGTCATATTTTTCCAGGCAAAATAATTATTTAAAAAAATATATATATATTAAAATCAGTCTATTTTGAGGAAAAATCTATAACTGTATTGAAAGAATAGTCCTGTATTAAGGTTCTGTATATATCAAGGCCCCTTTCTGGATCACTACCTTGTGGAGGGATTTGTGTATCTCAATGAAGCTGTGAGCTACACCATGTAGGGCAGGGGTGTCAAATTTGGTCCTGGAGGGCCACAACGAGGCCTGGATATGTGGATATCCTTGCTACAAGCAGGTGAGACTATTGCTTCTGCAGTCATCCTGACTGACTCACCTGTACACAGAAAGGAAATCCTAAAATCCAGGCCTGGGTGTGGCCCTCTAGGACCGAGTTTGACACCCCCAATGTAGGGTCACCCAAGATGGGCAGGTCATAGCAGAGAGGTCAGATAAATTGTGGTCCACTGGAGAAGGAGCTGGCAACCCACTCTAGTATCCTTGCCAATAAATCCTTATGGATAGGCACAACTGGACACAAGATATGGCTGGCGTGCTGAGGTCCATAAGGTCACAGAGAGTCAGACACAATTGAATGACTAAACAACAACAACAAATTTATCAAGACAACATCGCATTAGATTCACTAAGCATCTCTAGGGCCTGCAGTGTGCTTCACTGTGCTTTGATGTGTTCTTGTTCCTGAAAAATTCACATTACAAGTTAACTTGTATAAATGGGTCCGTTTCTATTTTTATCAAGATTTCTGGTCAGCAGAGAGACACAAAGCAACTTAAATTCATAAAACTTAATGTGTCAAAAGGTTTTCTAATCAAACTGTAATATTTGTCCGTTTAAATCATAGAAATAAAATTAGATTAGAAAACTGTCATCTGAGAGCTAGAAAACATACATTTATTTACAGTGCAAATGCAGCTTTGGAAATCTCAGCCATTCACTTGTCATCACCTAAGATGTTAACTTGAAAGTTGTGCATTCTGTGCAGAAGTTGTCAAAAAAGACCCTCCATGTGAGAGATAATAAATCACTGGTAAATTAACTAACTTGCAAGCTCAATTATCCAACACTCCCAAAGCAATTGCAATTATAGTTATGTGTACTTTTCATTTGTTATTTTATCAAATTGTTAAATAGAAGCTCAAGTCAGTGGCTGAGCTAGAGAATGGAGGGCAAAATAAAAAAAGGGGGAATGTCAAAAATCTTTTGTGCTGGGCCCCGCCGGTATCAAGTCACTCAGTGCTTCTGCCTGTGCAAAGCTCCTCTGCCTGCAGCACAGCAGTAGGGTGCACGCTCCACTTTCTTGCTGCATCCACTACAGATATATATGTACACACACACACACACATATATATATATATATATATAAAAATAAACATCACCCCCACACAACAGCGACCCCTCTTAGCGTCCTTCCCCACCCAGTCCATATCAGCAGCCATCCCCTCTCAGCATCCTTCCCCGCACACCACCCAACTCCTCTGAGCACCCACTTCACATAGCAACCATCCCTATCTCCTTTATTCCTCCCTAACATAACCCACCCCCTGTACTTGTCTGTGACTTTTCAGACCTTGCTCTCTTACCTTCTTCCCTGGTACACATCCCCAGTGTGCTGAAATAATCCACACAGCCACCTGTTGGAGCTTCGGTAGAAATGCTCTGTTTTAAACAGACACACACACATTTCAGGCTGGGGGTGTGGTCAAGGAGGCACAGGAGGGTCCCAGGGGGATCCCTGTGGGGCCATAGCAGTTTGGGCCAGGGTGGCTGGCCCCAGCAGGCCCCTACACCCCAGAAAAAAAATGATATGCTAAAAAAAAATGTTTTAAATTACCCAAAGGTAGATCTGCCCCTGGATCAAGTTGTCACAGTAGATTCCTTATACAGGGTTCTCACTGGGAAAATATTATTTATTAAATAAAAAATGAGAGATGGAATAAATGGAATATTTCCCTAAGGGAACTATTCTTTCTCTCATTTTTACTTTTCATTTCTGTAATAGCTGGAACCTTTCCTGTGTCTCCTTAACATCATTTGAGACCCAGCCATTACTCCAGCCCCAGACTTAGCCTCCTCCAATGTCACTTCAAGGTGGCGCTGGAGATTTCAGTTTTTGTGTGTGAGATGCCCCTCAGTGACTTACAAGTGATGGTCTCTATGCCCCTAGACATCCCAGATAACAATTTCATATGAATGTCACCTCTTGCAGACACTGGCTCCCGGTGGAATACATCGTTGTTATATTATCCATACCCAGAACATGCTCATATCTTTTCACGATACACAAAGTGAAAGAAAGGTCGGTCTCTGTTTGATAAATGTGTTACAGCGTGTTCATTCTTCTCATCTATAAATCTGCACAATGTAACTGCACAAAATATTTAATGTCCTAAGAGATCATATTTATGTGATTACATGAATTATTACAAATTATGTTTGATTTAGCCTTTGACATTTAACTATATTTGGAGAAGTAATGTATATGTTGTGCATTTATTCAAGATGCACTCCGTAATGATTAATTATAAACACTGGTCAATATGCTCAATGCCTTCAGCCATCTATACCAATTAATTAACACAAATATGGTATAATTTAAAACTATAGGTAATAACATGTATTATGGCAAATGAATATTATTAATATATCACATATATAGTTGTGAGCGTACGAGTCGTTGCTCACGCTTGCGGGCTCGCGAAGCGAGCCGCGGCCCTCGCGTAGCGAGCCGCGGGCCTCGCGAAGCGAGGTCACTGGGCAAGGGCCTCAGTTGCTGGCATGGAGCGCCGAAGGCGCTCCATGCCAGCAACTGAGGCCCCTCGCGAAGCGAGGGCCTCAGTTGCTGGCGAGGTCACTGGGCACGGGTCTCAGTTGCTGGCATGGAGCGCCGAAGGCGCTCCATGTCAGCAACTGAGGCCCCTCGCGAAGCGAGGGCCTCAGTTGCTGGCGAGGTCACTGGGCAAGGGCCTCAGTTGCTGGCATGGAGCGCCGAAGGCGCTCCATGCCAGCAACTGAGGCCCCTCGCGAAGCGAGGGACTCAGTTGCTGGCGAGGTCACTGGGCAAGGGCCTCAAACCCTCGCAAAATTCACGTCGCTACTCACACGACACACAAATTACGACACTCGCTAAATTTTAAGAGGCACGCAAACAACGTACGAAACACGTTACCACACATTACGACCTCGCAAACATCGGACGCAACACGCCGACATACAAACATTTAAAACACAATACATACACACAGCACATACATAAAAAACTTACCTACACCAAGAGGGAGCACCCAGGACCTCAAAAATCCAACTTACACCTCGATTTTACTCGAAATAAAACAGTTTAGAGACTAAAAAAAAATCTAAGCGAGAGAAAAAATGGCCG
Source organism: Discoglossus pictus (assembly GCA_027410445.1). Classification (NCBI taxonomy): domain Eukaryota; kingdom Metazoa; phylum Chordata; class Amphibia; order Anura; family Alytidae; genus Discoglossus; species Discoglossus pictus. Next base: position 56,476,005 of record CM050168.1, read on the forward strand.
CCGAACAAAACGAAAACGAGGCTACAGCACTCTAAACTCGCAAAACACCACAAAACACCTACGGATATTCCGATACAGACCTATACCACACATTACTCGCCATTTTACACCAATGCGGAAGTACACGACTACGCTAACGGTTTGGTCTCGCGCACGCACAGTGTTACACTGCACACATTCAGCATGCTTATACAGCAGCTCCACACCACTAATGCTGCAGCAACATCAACACAGATTGCCAGCTCTTCATCACAATGCTTCAAAATAGGTACACTATATTCATTTACTAATTTAGCTACCTTACAATTTCATTGCCGTCATTTTTTGACGGGCAATTCGCTAGTATATATATATATTTCAAGAGCTGCTGAAAACAAAGCTTCCAATCATTTATTTAAAAGAATGTGTTTTATATACTACTTTAAGACAATTAGCAATAATCAGAGAAATTGTTTTACTTTTTTATACAAGAGAATTAAAAGGATGTGTAAACAAGCAATCAATAAAAACGTGCTCATTGTTTTTATCTGATCTACATTTAGCTAAATGGGAATACAAGCACAAATGTGCTGCAGTCAGGTCATCCTCACCGTTACTGTTTCCTGTAACATTTCAGCACAAAGGAGGACAAAACAATTAATGTGTCTTATTTCAATGTAAATTATTTACACTATATACCATCTATTTTTCCTACAAAAATAGGAGATTGTTGCCAATAGTTGTTGATTGTTGAAAATCCTACAAAAGGATGCTATGAAAGTGTTGTTTGAATTATGTCAACAAATTTGGAAAACTTAACAGTGGCGAGTGGACTGGAAAAGGTCCATCTACATCCAATTACCAAAAAAAAGTGGGTGCTAAAGAGTGCTTTATTTATCAAACCATTGCACTCCTTTCACATGCCAGCAAGGTAATGCTTAAGATCCTACAAGCTCAACTCTAACAATATATGGACCCGGAACTACCAGATGTGTAAACCGGGATCCTCAGAGAAGAGGCACAAGAGATCAAATTGCCAATGTCTGATGGATAATAGAGAAAGCAAGAGAGTTCCAGAAAAACATTTACTTCTGCTTCATAGACTATTCTAAAGCCTTTTACTGTGTGGATCACAAGAAAATGTGGCAAGTTCTTAAAGAGACTGAGGGACCAGACTATCTCATCCGCCTCCTGAGGAATCAAGAAGCCACAGTGGACCAAGAAGCCACAATGAGAACCCAACATGCAACAACAAGATCAGGAAAGGGGTGCGACAAGGCTGTATATTGTCATCTTATTTATTCAATTTATACTTGAAATACATCATACGTAAGGCCGAACTCAACAAATCCAAAGCAGTAACAACAAATCCCTAGGAATGCAAAAGTGGGAAAAATATATTGATAGAGAATTTGAGTTAGAAGGATGGCTAAAAACCTTTAAACGTACACACACAAAAAACACACAACCTGCATGACTCTAAGAGGAATATATTTCAAACTCAATCAAAGATGGAATTTAACACCAAATAAAGTAGCAAAAATCTCACACCAAGATAATTTAAGTAAATGCTGGAAAGGTTGTAAAGAACTTGGAATACAGAAACATATGTGGTGGACTTGTCCTAAAATAAAATAAAAATTCTGTTCAAACTGTATAAATGAAATAAATAAAATGACTTAACATGATCTAAAAATAACTCCAGAACCTATTCTCTTTCATATCTTTACAGACGCAATAAGTCTGAATAAGTCCATCATTGTCATCACATACATAGTTGTGAGCATGCGAGTTGTTGCTAACGCTTGCGGGCTCGCATAGCGAGCCGCGGCCCTCGCAAAGCGAGGGCACTGGGCGAGGGTCTCAGTTGCTGGCATGGAGCGCCGAAGGCGCTCCATGCCAGCAACTGCGACCCTCACAAACTTCATGTCGCAACGCAAATAACACGACACACACATTACGACACTCGCAAACAACATACCACACACGTTCACACACATTACGGCCTCTAAACACTCGGACGCAGCTCGCGAACATTACAAAATTAAAAACACAATACATACACACAGCACATACATAAAAAACTTACCTACAGCAACAGGGAGCATCCAGCACCTCAAAAAAACAAGTTACACCTTCATTTAAATAAAAATAAAACACTTTACACACTAATGAAATCGCTAATCGAGAGAAAAAATGGCCGACGAAAAAAACGAAAACAAGGCTACAGCACTCTCAACACGTAAAACACCACAACACACTCGCAAAACAACACACGAAACTCGAAAAACACCACGAAGCACCGACGGATAATCCGCAAAGACGCATAACACAGATAACCCGCCATTTTACGCCAATGCGGAAGTACACCACCACGCTAACGGTTTCGTCTCGTGCACGCACACTCTTACACTGCACACATTCATCACGCTTACACAGCAGCTCCACACCACTAATGCTGCAGCAACATGAAAACATGTCAGCTCTTCAACACAATGCTTCAAAATAGGTAAAGTATATTCATTTATTCATCTATTATATATTTTAGTATTACACACCAAACAGCATTAGCTACCTTACGATTTGATTGCCGTCATTTTTTGACGGGCAATTCCCTAGTTAATGTAATATTAATAGCAACATTTTTGATTATATTGAAATGGAAAAATCTATACTACCCTCATGGACCAAAATAAAAAACATGGTTGATAGAAATAAACAAATTTAACAAGACTTCCTAGTCTCAGATCTTAATAGACTTAATAAAAAATAAAAAAAGTGGGAATTATTGGACTAGAGATAGTGAGATATTACAAATAGGAAATAAGAAATGTGGTTTCCCTCTCCAACCCTCCCTCCTCCAATTCTAAATCTCCCTACAAATGTAATATAACTGTTTTCATTTGTACTGATGTTTGAATCAATGTAATGTCTTAAATGTTTTATAAAAAGTCATGTTATGCAGAGATAAGATATAATGTATGTACTGTTTTAATTTGAAAAGATTAATAAAAAGATTTTTAAAAAAAATGATGAAGATCAAGGCAAACAGCAATCTCCATTGCTGGCAAATAGATGAGAAAGAAGTGGAGGCAGTGATATGTTTTATTTCCCTGGGCTCCAAAATCTATTTAAATGGTGACTGCAGCCATGAAATTAAAAGGTGGTTACTACTGGACTGCAAGAAGATCCAATAAAACAATAATACAGGAAATCAAGACAAACTGTTCACTGGAAGATTGGATCATGAGGCTGAAACTCAAATATCTTTGCCATATTATGAGAAGACAGTATTTCCCATAGATGCTGGGTAAGATTGAATGCATACTAACACAGGGATAGGAGAGGCAGAGGTGGATATATGAGGTCATTGAAGCAATAAACATTAACTTGAGGGAGCTCAGAGGGACAATGACTGACATTTGCGCCTGGCACGGAGTGTCAGACACAAATTAACAACAACAATATTTTAAATATATGATCACAATGGTCTGTTAACTAACAAATATTTAATTCTTCTCAGTGGGCCAAATTCAAATTCTGCAGTGGCTGCCATGAATGTTTCTATGGAATAAATGTTTGTCATCCAGGTGCTCCTATCCCTCTAGGATTATGATTCTTTTATTAATGAGCATGGAGTTTGTGGGATGGTCAAAAAGATCATGCTTGTATGTACCTTATTATTGCTCTCTTGTTATATATGCTGTTTGGGGCTTCTGTGCATCAGGAGATGATCTGATAACACACCATCTTTGCCTGTAGTAGAACGATCATTAATTCAGTTTGAGGCCTAGACAATGCCCCTGGTTTCTACAGCTCTCTTGTGCAGCACAGACAAGGCTTGCAGTTGCTTTTCTCCTGAGCTATCAGTTCCTTTGCTTTCCCTGGTTCTACCATGAGGAGATAAGGAAGGAGAGATGGACAGTCCTGTGAGTAGCAGCTCTGGCAACTTCTTGATTATTTCAGTGTCTTTGCATAAATCTAGACTGTTTGCACTTAAAAAGTCTCCAAAAGTGGGTAGCGTAGGTAATGTCCATATTGAAAGCATATTATTATTGTTTAGTCGTTCAGCCATGTCCGACTCTCCGCTACCCTATGGAGCACATTACGCGAGGCACATCCCCTCTGAGCCCCATCAAGCTCATGTCCATTGCTTCAATAACCACATATATCCATCTTTGCTTCTGCCTCCCCCTTCTTGATGTGTCTTTAAACTTTCCCAGCATCAGAGTCTTCTCATGATATGGTCAAAATATTTGAGATTTAGTCTCATGATCAAACCTCCTAGTGAACAATTTGTCTTGATTTCCTGAAGGACTGATTTATTGGATCTTCTTGCAGTTCAAGGGACTCTAAGCAGTTTTTGCCAACACTACAACTCAAAGGCATCAATTATACAGTTCTCCTCCTTCTTTATGCCATATTACCAAGCCTCTTTCATGGTACCCAGTGCTTAACCATTGAATATACTCTGTGAGCCCCCTTCACCTTCCTAGACTTACTATTACTGCCCATGTCACATCCTTAGCAAAGTCCTCTCCTTAACCAAGGATAGACTTAAAAATGGGATCCAAGCAATGCAAAATGCATTTTGTCATCCACAGTTTCCCTACTTCTCCTGTTACATCATTGTAACAGGAGAACAAATAGCTCTTTATAAGAACCCAGAACAGTTAATGACTTCCTACAGCATTTATAGAGCCCTGAATACTCTGTTTGTCTACTCTTGTCTCCTGCAGTTTATACTATCAGTGAGGTATAATGTCAACTGACTCCAAACTTCGGTAATAGAAAAGTATAGGGATTAAACATTCAATGTTTGTAAAAGTAAATGTATGCACCTAGAGCACAAAACTCAAAAGTACAATATATACTTGGTGGTAACTTAATGGTAGCAACAGAAAAGGAAAGTGACTTGGGAGTTGTTATAGTGGATGATCTAATGGTAAACAAATAATCCAACAGACATGCAGGGAAAGTCAGTGGGGTACTTGGTTGTATTTGAAGAGAAATTAGCAGCAGGAAAAGGTCAGTACTAACATCACTCTATAGACCCCTAGTCAGACCTCAATTAGATACTGCATCCAGTTCTGGTACCAGATCTCCAAAAGGATATTAATAAATTGAAAGGAGGGTAACTAAGATGGTGCAGTATCTAAAAGACACAATTTATAAGGAAAGACTTAATGACCTGAATATGTATAGATTAGAGCAGAGATTCCCAAACTGTGGTCCATACACCACCAATGGTCTACATGCTTCACTCACGTGGTCCACAAAGCAACCATAATTACAAAATTATAATGCAATTAAATGTTTATATATAACTAATATGCACAGAAAAGTGATACAAACACATTATATATCATGCTATACATACTGTATTGCCACTGGCAGCTGGACAATGGCAGTGAGAATGTCCAAGGAGGCAGTACAGGAAAGTGCCTGAGACAAATAAAGTATCCTGGAAACCGAAGCCAAGGTTGGGGAGTAGAGAGAGCAATATAATAACTCCAAGCCAGGGTGTGGGGGTCAAAATGAAGGACAGTCAAGGTCAGCAACAGGAGTTTAATGAGAATATCACAGTGAATAATGTTGAGGAGTAGTGCAGAGCAAAACAACTGAGCACTGGTGTACAAAAATAATGTATCTAGTCTCAGGGTGTTGGCTGGATCAGGTATAGGTGGTCTGATAATTAGGATGCTGCAGGAATAGCAGGTAGGTTTGATGCGGGCCAGGGGGAGACCCTGATAGCATCCACATCTCTGGGGATGGCCTCTGGATGTCTCAGCGGTCCAGGCTTCCATGGATTGGCATGGTGAAATCTTCTAATCAGTCTAGTGGCTTGTATACTGCTAATACGTTCCCAGGTATTATCAGCAGGCCCAAAACCCTTCCATTGGATCAAATACTGTAACTGGCAACTTTTAATATGTGAATCCTGACGTGTGAGATGATGTACATTTTGGTACCATCAATGGTAACAGGAGATTGAGGTGGTTGACGCCTATTAGGAAAAGGGTCTTTGTAGAGACACATGAAACACTGGTAGAAGGTAGTTGAAGTTTGAAGGCCACCTCATTGATTTTTGTCAATGCTGGGCAATGTTGATTCAAGTTGCTTGCAGATAACCAGCCACTATAGGCCACCTTCAGTGCTGTTCTTCGTAATCAGTCAGCATAAGATTTGTTTTATTGTGCTTGGGCATGATGCAAAGCCATAAACTGGTGTTTCATTTGCTGAATGCTTTTGTGCAGTTCTGGTACTGAGGAAGATATAGTATCAAAAGGGGGAATGGTATCCCTGGTTAGAGAAGAAAGGGGTCGTCTTAGTGCTGAAATGTACTATATTATTATAAGCCAAGGAAATTTGCTGTAATGGTTATTTTGGAGAGAAGTAAACAACTCCGGTACTGCTGTAAGTTTTGTCTCATTTGTTCTATCTGCCCATTGGACTGGGGATGGAAAACTGACCTCAGATTCTGATTTTCAGCAATGTACAAAAGGCTTTCCAGAACTTGGTATGAATTGTGTCCCATGATCAGATACTGTATTGTCAGGAATGTCATGAAGATGAATCACTTCTCAAATGAATTGATCATATGTCTCTTGTGCTGTAAGTAGTTTATGGATTGGTACAAAAAGTGATATCTTGGTAAGACGATCCACTACAACCATAATGCTGCTATGGTGCTGCGAAAGGGGAAGATGAACAATTAAATCAGCGATGACATAGGGACAATGGTGAGTAGGAATGGGCAACTGTTGACAATGGTGAGGAAGATTGGGCAACTGTTGAATGTGAGTATTTGCCCTAGTTATAAACATTGCAGGAGCTCACATAATTGGATACTGATGACTACAGGGCTGGCCACCAGAAAATGAAATGTAGATGAGAAGGCACATAAACTTGAACTTGTAGCTGGCAATGGTGAATCTTGTAGATTTGTTCTATTAAGGCTGCATGGGTGCCCAAGAAATGATTAGGTGCAGAATAGGCTGGGATTGTTGAGCTTGGGAAGGAGAGGATTCTTGAAGACATGACAGAGCCCCAGCCTTTGTATTTTTTCGTTCTGGTCAGTAAATGATGTGAAGTGAGAATTTTTTGTAAAAAAGAGAGCCCACTCTGCTTGCCTGGGATTAAAGCTTTTTGCAGAACACACATACCGTATTGGTCCGAATATAAGCCGCACCTTTTTTCCGATTTTTGAGCTTGCCAGTTACGGGTGCGGCTTATATTCGCAACTGTAAAAAAAATCATTGCCGATTTGCGAACTTTGCTGATTACGTGTGAGGCTTCTATTCGCAAGCGCAAAATTACTGCCTATTTGCGCGATTGCGAGTTAAGGGTGCCGATGTTCGTGCTTTAGACTGCGGTATTGAATAGCGATTTACGGTTTTAGTGATTCTAACATCCTGTAAAGCCTGTAACCTGCAAGAAAAGCTACAGTGCTAATTAGAAAGCCTGTTTATTGCAATGGCTGATCACTTGGAGAGTCTTTTTCTCTCCAATTTTACAGGTGCAGCTTATATTTGAGTACTATCTTTTTTCTATTTTTTCCCCTTGAACTTTACGGGTGCGGCTCATATGCGGGTGTGGCTTATATTCGGACCAATACGGTATTATAAATTATGATGATCAGTATACACTGTAATATAGTGTGCAGCTCCTTCAAGTAGGTGATGCCACACTTCTAAGGTTAATTTGATGGCTAGCAATTCTCTGTTGCCTATGCTTTAATTCTGATCTGTGAGGTTAGTTCCCTTGAGAAGAAACTGACATGGTGGAGAAATTGTTTGGGTCCATTTCGCTGAGACAGCACTGAGTTTTATTTAAGTTAGGCATATCAGGGCTATTGTAAAGCTATGTTCTGAGCAGTCTTTAGTCTACTGGAAAAGCACTGTGGTTTGGGTAGCAGCAGTAATGGGCTAAGTGATCCTGGAGAAGTCCCTTATAAAGAGCTGGTAACAATTTGCAAATCCCAGGAACCAATGTACTTCTTTCCACATTTGTGGAACAGGCGACTCTAGAACAACTGATACTTGATTCTCCAACCTCCCCAGGTTTAAATTGTAATCCCTTCTTCCTTCTAGTAGCCATCATTTTTTAAGCTTGGAGAACACTTTGAGATGTCTACTTCCATTGTACCCCCCATTTTTTATAACAGATAAAAAAAGATAATTCACATCTCCAAATCCTGTAATGTACCCATACTTTACAGTATGGTATAGCTCAAAGTAAGATAAATAACTTTGCAATATATTTATTAGGGGGTTCTATTTTCTGAGATCTTCTGTAGAGGGGTGGAGTAAACTGACCCTTTAAAAAAATGTGAATGATATATATATATATATATATATATATATATATATATGGAAATCTTCATCGCAGCATCTTAATACATTAATAATTACTCACCAATTATTGAATCAATACCTTTGTCTCTCACTTTCCATTCTTCCATCATGGTACATTTCAAGCAGGTGATATGATGTATTATTCAGTGTCTTGTATTATTCTGTGTGCTTTAAAGAAACAGTTGAGGAATCATTAAAATTGGCACAATGTTTTCAATTAATTATATTTTTTAAATTGGGTAAAAAGGTGGTCTGAATATACCCACCTCCTATGTATACTCTATAAAATAATTCTAACAAAAATTAAAACATCGCTGCAAATACATTTTTTTCTATATTGTTTTTATGAATAAAACATGATGAAGGTAAAAAAAAAGATTATTTTATATTTTGCATCTTTCCTTTGCAATTATTCTTTATTTTGCAGCCCATTCTTTTGCTTTCTTCCCTACTGTCACCTGTTGTGTGTCCTTGTAAACTTCAATTTGGTGCTGGTGGGAGCACTGGCAGATGTCACTGCCTCATTCACATTGCGCAGAGAGATGCTTCCTGTATATTCAAAAAAACCTTCCTCAACTCGGGAAGTTGATCTTCAGAGGCCAAAATGGCAGATTCCATAACAACATGACAAATAATAAATTCGAGGCTGTATTGTTACTTTTTTACATTCTAAAAACATGTTGCACATTTTAAGTGTAGTTCTGCAAAATAGTAACTTTTAAAAAATATTACCACACTGTGTGTCAAGAGTACTGTTGGGGCTTCCTAATTCAGTAGTTGGCGGCTTGGAACACACAGGCCCCAGTCAGAATTCGGAGGAACCGTACTGGAAAAATAATACACACACAGTGTTTTCTCAGCACAAATTTGTTTATTGCCACGTCATAGCATAGGTTATATACTTGCTAAAGAAGGCGGATATTAGAGGAGATTTACACAGTTCACGTTAGTCGGTGCAAGGACATATAATCAGGTGTTTTCTGTTTCTTAGAACAACTAGAAATGTTTGTTTTTTAGTAAGGTCGCAAGACGTTCCAAGGACAAGAATGTGTTATTATGGTTAGGCTATATCTCATGTGAATATGTCAGCAAAATATGTTAACCCCTTCATCTGCAGAATATGTTAACCCCTTCAAGTACCTTACTGAATCATGGCTCAAATGTACATGTGGGAATTGCTGGTTCTTCCGAGACTTACCTGGCCTTAGTAGATATGCTTCTCTGTAATGGCACAAGTAAATAAATAAATCCGATAAATCAGTACTTCAGAAAATCAAGACAAACTGTTCACTATGATCATGAGATATGATCATGAGGCTGAAGCTCAAATATTTTGGCCATATCATGAGACAGCAGGATTCCCTAGAAAAGACTGTGATGCTTGGAAAGATTGGTGGCACAAGAAGAAGGGGACGGCAGAGGTGGAGATGGATAAATGAGGTCACTGAAGCAATTATTATTATTATTATTATTAACTTTTATTTGTATCGCGCCAACATATTCCGTAGTGCAGTACAAGGGATAAGAACAAGGAAAATACAATAACAACAAATTCAGAAAATGGAGCAATGAACATGAACTTCATGGAGCTCAAAGGGGCAGCGACTGAGAGATGTACCTGCGGTCATGGAAAGTCGTATGCGACTGAACAACTAAACAACAACAAGTAAGCTTCCGAGACACTGCCAAGTGGGCACCATCCCACAGAGCACATTATCAAGTCCATTCTGCAGAATAATAGAATAAGTGTAATGCAGAATTATTAACACCATTTTTGCTCCATTTTTTAACTCTTGGCACTATCACAAGGTAAGGAGGGAGGGGGGCTTGCTCTTATACCAGAAATATTACAGAAATGCTGTGAATAGAGCCATTTGCTCTGTTTTTCAGAGCCAGTTCTTGTCTCGTACGCTGGAATGCTGATTAACGAAATGTTAAGTGCAGCGACCCATTTAGATCTGAATAAATAGCAGCTAAGTACAAATAATGGGCATACTCGTGTAACATTGATGTATGGTCCTCAGCCGCTGAATTGTTTGGGATTACGGCACGATAACAATGCGAAGAGCAGCGTTTGTGTCTGAGTGCGCCAAGGATTTGGCAGCCATGGGCTATAAAATATGCACTGACTGTGTTTAAAATAAAGGCTGTGGATATGGTTCACGCCAAGGCCAAAATAGACGAATATTTGTCCTTCAGTGAGTGGAGAATACACAAAACACAGAGAAATTGGGTAGCTTGAACAAAGAGATAGAAACAAAAAAAAACTAAAGACACAAGCAGCAGCGACACTTAAGGGTTTAAAGGCCATTTTAAAAATGCATGATTAAAAGGCTTGTGCTGTACACACATATTCTTCATGTGAAAGAATAAATCAACACATTGTACATGTGCTTTTATATAAAGGCAAACCTGTTTGAAATTAGCTGTTAGTGTTATTTTGGAAGTGCTGAGGTATAAATATATTTTTTGATTTCTAGCCACTTTAAAGCAACACACTTAGAGTCCATACCAGGGGCGTAAAAACTGTGTGTGTGGGGGGGACAAATCCCCCGCCCCGCCAGAATAAATGAATAGGGGACACAAAAAGAGCTAAATTAAACTTAATAATGCATAACCAGATTTGGCCACTAGAAGTCTAGAGCACTATTCAGCAGTATGTATTTCTCAATGTAGCCATGACCCATAATGTATATAATTTAGTATATGTATCATATATGATATATTATTTATATCATATATACATACCTAATAAGTTGGCATATAGACATACATTTGCCCACCATATATTGAATGATTGTTGTGGTGAACTACCTACTCATAAGATCCAGAACACAAGCTGAGATCCCGCTCCATGCTAATAATAGCCAGTAAGCTTGAAACAGCTGTACATGGATAGGATTCTCAGCTTGTGTAAAATCCAGTCTTTGGCTTTGCATTAACGCAGTGTAATACAGCAGGCATAAGCTTAAAGGAAACCATGTTTAAAAATGGGTATGGATTGAAGAGCGAGGCATTTGTGTGCACATTTGCATGTCACTGCCCAGGTTCCCACAATGCAGTGCAGGAAGCACATTTTTAAACTTACTTTAGACATTCAAATGTGAACACAAATGTACTATTTATATATATATATATATATATATATATATATATATATATATATATATATATATATATAGAGGGGGCAAACCCCCAACCCCCCCCCCACCCCCACCCCTTCGAGCAGGGCCACCGGATGCACCAGCAGTAGATCCGCCCCTGGAAGTAGAGTTGAATTATCCCCCCAGATTTTTTCATGGTCAATACAATGATAGTTCAAAACTGTAGGTGATAACAAAGTACTTTAGTAATTGAATTTTAATACAAATATTGCATATTTTTCTGGAATTTTAGAATTAATTAATATTTCACTGTTTTATAAGAGTTTTAGATTATTCAGTTAATTCTTAAACAGTGTTTCCTAATGAAGCTTCCTAGGCTCTGGAGATTCTTATAGGACCAACAATTACAAGCAGAGTAGTATGGCAATACAATTGGCTTGCTGTTACCAAACAATATCAGTTTATTCATTCTAAATATATTATAGCAGTGAAGATGATTTTAGGGTGCTTGTCATGCATGGTCCTTTCAGAACTGGGGAATTTATCCCTAAAAGCTTAACAAACAGTTATAAAACAATGACAATTAATTGAGTTTTACTTTTCTAAATGATAATGCAGAGCAGTATGCAATTATTAACCCTTGAGCACCTTTTTTTCATTCTAACAAAAACACGTTTAAAACCTGTTTTTCAAACACGTTATTTCAAGCTCCGTGCTTTTAATGCTAAAATTGTTCCCACAAAAGAACATTTTTTTCATTCACAACAGACATTATCTATTTGTTTTCAACCCACACAAGACAAACATTCAACAATGAGACTCATAAATCAAAATGTGGTTTATTTGCATATATAATAATGCACTATATACGCTTTCATCTAAGATACTTGACAAATGAGAACGTAACCTCGGTGCCCCCACTTCAATCACAAGGGCAAACTTTGCTGGGTATTAAACAGAGGTCATATCTCTGCCACAGAGCAATGACAACTAATCACGAGCAGAGATGTTGGGTGACCCGTCCTGTACATAATAAGCAGCTTCTTTCAATTGCAAGAGCCGGGGGAACGAGGGAAATGTCAGCACTGTTTAAAAGCAGCAGTTTGAATCTCTGATATTGTCTGCAGAGCGATCCTACAGCGTCACTTCAGATCTAGGACTGCAAGATCTCTCCTGTATGCAATTAATTCCCAAAGATTATAGCAACTTTGTATGCAGCATTGTGCATATAATGATCAGCAGGCGGGAAGTCCATGGGGGTTTAACAAATTAAATAATAATTAAAGCCCACAGTACAATGAAAAAAAAAATCTATATATTTGAATCTGACTAAGGACGTAATTAGGAAGGGAAAATGTCATAAAGATACTTGCTAATTAGAAAGAAATATAAATGTCGATGCCTCTGCTGGTCCCTGGAGGCATTAATGATACGTTGGTGAAGTGTGTAAGTGTAGCAGAGGTGTTTTTATTTCTGCAGGAGCAGAGCTTGCAGTTATAGTTACAAGTTGCTTTCTTCTGATCATGTCCAGAGGGTAGATGTGAAATGTTAAAAGATTCAATTCCATAATAAATCCCCACGTTTCCCTTCTCTGATAGATTAGATAAAGCGCTACGGAATATGTTGGCGCGATATAAATAAAGATAATAATAATAGCACACCTCTCAGGGGTTCAAGCTGTTAGGAATTTCTTTAAAAATTATGTATGTTCATAGTTTAAACAGCTGCTCGTGTTAGTTTATTACAAATGTTCAATGTAAATTAGTAAAACTGGAGAAAAAAACATTTAAGAGGATGCTAAAATAGTAAAAAAAATCAAGGCCCTTTTAAAGTATATGTTGCATCTAGCATTATGAAAGCAATATTAGCCAAGTTATTAATAAATATAGTGTGAGGTAGCGTAGCCATGAGTGTCTCCGTTAATCATTCATAAATATTATGACATGCTTTTGAGACAAAGAGAGGAAGCTCTCGAAAACTAGTCATAACATTTATGTATATGTTTGTCCAACAAAAAAGGTATCACTAAATTCTGCAATACTCTGATTATTCATATATATATATATATATATATATATATATATGTGTGTGTGTGTGTGTGTTTTAATGTCTCTGCTCGCCTCTGGCCTCCCTCCTTCTTCAGCATAGAGAGAATGATGGAACATTTTAAAAGAATAATGAAGCCACACAAATGGGTGTTTTGCATTGGAAATAAGTGCTAAAAATGCTTTTTTAATCCCTGTTAAACTACTTTTAGATCAATGTCAAGCCCACCTCCTAATTTCTTTTTGAGTATCACATTTAACCACTAGAGGGAATAGCAGATTTTTCTATAGACTTCCATAACTAAACAGGCGCAGCGCTGTAAGATGCCATAAATTACCAAGAGCACCAAAAGCAGTTTCCCCTGCATCCCTATCCTTGTTTGCAGGCAAAAACTTGATATATTTAAATGTTGTTCTTTTAAATGCATTACATCAAATGTGTGACTTCAGTGCCCCATTCAAGTTTACATAAAAGATCATACATTCTCTTAAAAGTGAGTGAGTTACTGTGACAGAAAGTCCAGGTTGGGATATCTTCAGCATTGTGTTCACATAATCTTCTTCATGGGACCTCCATGTATTTGTTTTAAGAGAAAGATAATCGACTTTGCATCATGCTTTGCATTGAGCCAAAACTATAGTGGTGGATCCAGAAGATTCAAGTGGACAGATACCTGTCAGATTCAAGGAGACAGATATATGAAGAGAAGAAAATAGAGAACACACTGTTGGAATGGCAGATGGAGTGTATGAGAGAAGAGCTGTGCTTAGCTGTTCATGGTTTGAGGAGATAGTTGAAATTGGCTAAGGGATGATGTGGGTTAGATGTATGTGAGTTAAGAGAGGATAAGTAGTTCTGTTTACTTTGACAGAGGGCATAATTAAAGTAAGGCCAGAAGAACTTAGTAGTAGATATGCAAGTACTAAGAAGGGCAGAGCAAGTACAGTGCAGAAAATACATTTGGAAGAATCCAGCCAAGGTCTGATATTGGAGGGTCATCAGCAGAGTAGAACAGGAGCATGTCTGTTGAGAGAGGAGCTTATGTTAATATTGTAATTCTGGATTAGAAAGTGCATGTTATGAACTTGTATTATCACAAAGTTCAGGTAATTTAACTATGATGGAGTTTCATTGGAGGGAAATTGACATAAGATAATGGTCAGAGAAAGTATTGAAATTAAGAAATCAAAAAGAGAATTTTATAGCAAGGATCAAGTGCAGATAGTGAAGCTGTCTGTGTGTACTGGGAGTCGTTCATATGTGAAGACAGCTGACAGCTGAAGTCTCCAAGGATGAGAGAGGAAACATCTAATGAGTAGACTGAGTATAAAAAAAGGCAGAAATGCAGATATGGTGCAATAAATGACAACTATCTGAAATGGGAATGGATAGAAAAGCTGCAGGCCTTTCTGAGTCCCTACCTTGTCATGGTGAAGGGTCCTTGAAGGACCTCTGCGGCAATAATAATAATAGTTGGGGGTTAGTCGATGGAGGGATCAGGAAGGAGAAAAGTTCTAGAGGGAGTGCAATTTTTTTAAATATCTACTTATCCCCGCTCAGTTTCAGAGAAAACAGACCGCTTGCAATAATAGCTACAAACATTGTCCCTATTAAATGCACATACTTCATCAAATATCATGGATGCCTCCTGGGTCCAGTAAATGAATTACATTTTTTGTTGTTAAAAAAAGTCTTTATGACTTTTTTCACTGCCTAATATTGCTCTTCCCCTTCTAGATTACTAACTTGTGATGTTGAAGGGGTTTAGGTACTTCAATGAAGATGTGAGCCGTACCATGTATGGTCACCCAAGATGGGCAGGTAATAACAGAAAGATTAGACAAATCACAGTCCACTGAAGAAGGAAGTGAGAGTCAAAGAAAGTTGGACATGACTGAACGACATAACTGCAATCATCCCCACTTCATGATGACTTGAAATCTGAGGTGTTGTTGTCTTACTGTTATTGTTATTTGTATCTGTGCAAAACTGAGGGGAGGAGAATAAGGATTGATCGTGTCACTGAATAATTCAAACAAGTATTTAGTATCTGACACTTCCCCTTACCTGCCACATGCTCAGAAGGCAGACACAAGTCCAGCTTTCCATCCTCTGCACCTGACTTTGTTGTGCCGTGAACAGGAAGGATCACGGTCATGTCAACTTCTATACTCAAGCACAGTCTGTTGAAATGAAGACGCTGCTTATATAGCTACTGTTGGTTTGTTACATACTTCACAAGCATTTTACATTTCCCCTAAATTACAGTGACAATTTAAACTTTGGTGGGATACAAATTTTGCTATATTGTTTTTTCACTATCTACTGAGCTATGTTATCCAGTCATTTTAACACTGTGTAGAGTCTTGGAGGCATGATGTATGCAACATGATGATGTCCCTACACAGTATATCCTAGAAAAGTGGTAGTCAACCATGGTGGGTGGCCCTCAAGTGGCCATCTTCCACAGAGGGTTGGAGTTTCTCTCCCCAGTGGATAGGAACTTGGTTTCGCATGTCCTCTTGGGGGCCAAATGGTTGTTAACAAAATACTGGAAAACCCCAGATATCCCTACAATTAGAGAGTTAATCAACACTATTTGTTATAACAGGGACCTATCTCTCAACGCTTATAGTTTGGCTAATGCAAACAATAGAAATATGATAAATTGGTCTAAATGGGACAACTACATTAAACATAGTACATTTTAGCCAGAGGGCAGGGGGAAATAGTACTTACCTTACTATTTCTCGGGTGTAACTCCATTCGGACCTAATTCTCCTCATTGGCCCATGTGTTTAAACATGTTATCTGCCTCGAATCTGAGCGAATGCCAGTATGGATGTACATTGTACCTTTTCATTGTATTATATAATCTAGAAAACCGTCCTACTTTTGGAGTATATCGTTGGTACAATGTTTTGTTTGTTATCTCTATGTTTGTTTTTGTGTACTGTATGATTATTATTCTTTTTCTGTTGATGTAATATATTTGTTAAAATAAAATAAAAGGATCAACAGGAAAACAAAAAAAAACATGGTGGGTGGCAAGGTAACCACTAGATGGCGTCGCTGACAAGTGATGTCACACGCCGGAGATCCGAAGCTCCATGCTTGGCTGGTTGGAGAGCTGGTGAGAGAGCCTAGGGACCGCAGTCAGGACTGGATCACTATAAAGGGCAATACATAGCTAGGGTCATATGATTTATGTAACCAGAAATGAGAGGGTAAATTGAGTTACTGCGGCACCAGTGAGCGATAATGACATTTTACCATCAAAAGTGGGTGGTAGGTAAGCCTGCTGCCCATCATCTCTGTCAATAAGTAAATTTGAAACCCGGAGACGCAAGCCCATCGGATTTGCGGCCGTTAAACCCATAGTTACGGGTTTAGACGGAGCCAATGGGAAAAGAGATCGTCGGCATTACGTCGCTGAAAAAAGGGAATTTGATTTCAAAGCTGTACGGGTTTCAATTACAGGGTACGATCGGACCCGCATTCCAGAACTAATGCAATAATCATAAAGCCGTAAATATGATATTCAAGTCCATGCCAGTTCCATTATATGTATTAACACATTGATTGCTGGGATAGATATAACACGGAAATTAACCAGAAATAAAAGTATTTTATATAGCAGATTTGCAAGCTTGAGAATGTTGTGCTATTAATTTTAATACCTAACATCACTTTCCCTTTAATTATGAGAACAGTAGTGTGTGTATATTTGCAGTTACAGTGCTATCGATTGAACTTTACCCCTCTAGTGGGTCCTCTCTAGTACCCGTTGGCTTCTTGGCTCCATTTGCGGGTTACGGGGTTGAACGACAGTGGATTTGTTGCAATTTAATAGCGAAATTGGAAACTTAACAGTTACGGGCTTGAATGAACAAAGGATTTGCGGGCGCGCAGTTCAAATTTTCACGTCCCACAGGGTTTTTTATACCTAACCGGCAAGTCGTTTGCGGGTAGCTTTAAGAGGCCAATTTAAAAGCCATAAGTCTTGCGGGCTGCGGTTTTCAACGTTGAGGGAATTTCATAGGGCTGCAAATCAGTTAGCTGTTTTTTCAGAGCTATATGCATTTAGAATCTTTAAAGTCAGTGTGAATTTGCAATGGTTTCTTTTTTTTTATTTAAACAAAACAAAAGACAAACAAAATATACATACAGAGATTTTGTAAACTTCTAATTCCAAAATTCAAAAAAGGGTTGTATAATAATAAAACACCATATATTCTTTTTACAACAAAAATAAACGACCATAATAAACAGTGAGTATAAACAAATACTGAATTACCAAATCTGTGGTCTCAGTATTGAGTTAATAAACATAAAACAAACGAGCAAACTATTGGAAGGGGGGGGGGGGGGAGGGCAAGGCCACCGCTTGCACATGAAACAAAGTTTCAGGACCATTCATTTATGTTCTTTCAGGTACTTGTCCCATACTGACCACTTTATCCTATTATTTTTTGAAAATTATATTAGGGGGAATTCCCTGACAAATTCCCTATCACTCATTATGGTCATTCTACTTCTTTCCAGAGTGGAGGCTCTGTTTGCCTCCATTTCCTAGCTTTTAACCATTTAACGACCAAAAACTATCTGGAGAATGAAGGCCTTAATTTCTATACTAATTTCTTTAGGGAAGATATGAAGTAAAGTCATCTCTGGATTAATCATGATTGGGAGTTTAAGTATTTTTGCAAAATGGTTAAAGGATGATATCCAGCGCTTTTGGATCGTTTTGCAACTCAACCATATATGGCAATGGTTTCTTATTATGTCCTTCCACATTGTATCATTAAAGGAGCACTGAAGTATTATACTGTTACTGTGCAGCCCTCATGGAGTAACCAAGCTGATTAGATACATCACTCCCTGTAGTTTAAGCATGCACAACCTTTTGCTTTGAACATGGCTTATATGCAATAGATGCAATAGATTCAGAAACCAGTGGGGTAAACAGCAACTACTGGCAATCGTCTAATTGTAGGCAATCTACAATTAGACCACAATGTCCCTAGTGGGTGGATCAGAAAAGCTGAATGGTGTAAAAAAAATGCAAAAAATCATTGTATGTTTAAGTTTGAAAAATGCAATATTTAAAAATATAAACCACTTGTTATTATCTATAGTTTTAAATAATAGCACATTGTATCCTCCCCTTTGTCACTAGATATATCATGTGAGTCTTCAGTGCCCTTTTAAACTAACTCCAGCTACTTCCAAACCTACATTAATAAACCTGCAGGGTTTAAGATGCACAATCTCAAGAAGACCCCTAAAAATGCATTCAAACAGAAGGTAACTAGAGTCTGATTTCATATATTTAATATTTTTAAATATTGTCAATTATATAAACTTTATAAAATATATCAGTATACAAATGATTTTCTGGGTCAGTCTTATTTTGCATAATGGTTTTGAGAAATATATAGGCCTTATAAATGAACTTTACTTGAATACAACTATGTATATCAGGTATTGAATATATTGACAGACCAGTATTTATGAAAGGACTAATCTTTGTGTGTATCTAATTTCTCTGTTACTGGAAAACAGATCAGCTCTTCCATATAAAATTTCCGTGACTTTATTCTCCTGTTCCTCCCTGGCAGCCGAGGGATGGAGCACCGAATCAATGAATCCAGGCAGATTTCCAATATGTGTATTAAATCTCAATATATTTCCTCTATACAGTTATGACAGGTACATTTTCCTCACATGCAAAAGAAATCAATTATACATATAAATCTAAATTGCTTAAAATCTATGTTTATGTAAAAGATAATCGGGAAAGAGTCTGATGTGATTTCACATCGTAACACAGAGTGCAAGACACTGATTAAGAGAGTGCACTGACTGCGTTTTATTACTTAAATGAACACTTAAGAATCTGTTTTATTCTACACTTTTTAGAGATCCAAGCATGGTAAGGTACAAGTAAGTGTTTTGAGAAAAAAAAGCCTTTACTTGTCGCTTTGTATTTAAAGGACAACTGTAAGGTTTTTTTTTTGAAGGCATACTGCCTAAACTGGAGATTGAGAATTGAGCATATTGTTATTAAAAAAAAAACAACTTAAACTTACTTATTTTTAAAAATGTTTATTTTTATTCCCTGTGACTCCATTTGTAGCTCTGATCAAGCACTACTTTCCTTCTTTGCAGTCAGAAAAGGAGGCTTCCATGCAGTGGCAGTGCTAGTGTACAGAGAGCGTTGGTGCCAAAAAAAAATTTTGCCCAATTTTTTGTGTTGGCCCCCCCCCAGGCTTCCTCATTACATATAATTTATTATAATTCATATATACACGATAAACATATATACAATATATATATGTATATATATATATATATATATATATATATATATACCGTATATATATATATATATATATATACACACACAATATATATACAGTAGAATCCCACTTAACCGGCACTCAACTAACCGGGACTCTTAAGCAACCGGCACCGGCATCAATTCCTCAAATTCAAAAACTATTCGGCAGTTCAAGACTGCAAAAAAATACTAACTTTATTTCTAGTTATTTTTTCTGGGCCAAAATAGTGTAGTTTAGGTGCTAATGACTTTGTAAATGCATTTTGAGGATTTTTGGGGTGCGGGGGTTAAGGGTCATTTAGACCCTTAAATTCAGGAACTCCCAATTAACCAGCAACAACAGTTATCTGGAAATAGGGAGTCCCCATAGGTGCCGGATAATAGGGGTTTTCCTGTACATATATATATATATATATATATATATATATATATATACATAAAATATATATATATAAAATATAGTATATACATATATATATATATATATATATATATATATATATAGAGATATATATGTATATATAAGCTTTACACAATATATATATGTCACCCTCATTATATCTTCCATTAACCCTCTTTTTCTCTCATCCAGTTTCTCTAGCCTACTGTCTCTTTTTCTTCTTTTTCTTATTTTCTGTATCCTTCCCTGCAGCTTGTTTCTTTTTCTCCCATGTCTCTCACTCTGTCTTTTTTTCTCCTCTGTCTCTCTTTCATTTCTCTCCCCATCTTCTTTATTTTCCCTTCCCCTCTCTTTCCCCTTAGTCTCAATCTCTTATACTTCTTTATTTGTCTCTTTCCAGTCCAGTCTTCTTATGTTTCTTCTCCTCTTATTCTCCACCTCTGTCATCCTTTCTCCTCTCTTTTACCTTTCTCCCTCCTCCCTTTCTCATCTTTGGTCTTAGCCTATTTATTTCACCCTCTTTTCGTTACTCTCCATTTTCCCTCCTTTTCTCATCCTTCTATTCTCTTGCTCTCTCCCACTGTTCTCTTTTCTACTGTATCACTTTCTTCTCTTTTCTCTCTCCTTCCTCTTTTTGCTATATCCATTTGATCTTTTTTCCGTCCTTCTTTTTTCTCCATCTATAGTCTCTCACTCCCTTTTTTCCTCAATCCATGTTTCCCCCTCTGCTTTTCTTTCCTATACTATTTCTTCCTCTCCATCTTCTTTCCTTTCCTGCTTGTACTCGTTGGTTTCTCAATTTCCTTTTCTCCCTCTCACCTTCTCTCTTCTGCCTCTCTTCCCTTCTCTTGCTCTTTTTCTCCCAGTATTTCACTTTCTCTTTTCTCCCCCTCCATGTTGTTCCCTGTCTATTATTTTTCTTCTGCTTCTAATTTCTTGTCCTGTTCTCCCTTTTTATTTACTTCTCCCTTGTCATATCATTATCTCAGCCGTTTCTCGCTCTTTCTTCCTTTCCATGTTTTTCCCCCTTCCTCTTTTTTCTCTCTATTTCTTCTCCCTCTTTTCTTTCTTTCTACCTTTCCGTTCCCCTCTCTCTGTTGTATCCTTTCTTAACTAACTTTCTTCTCCCCTTCTTGTGTCTATCCCCTCTCTACTCTCTTTCTGTCTCTTCTTTACCCACTCTTAACTCTCCTTCACCCTCTCTTAGTAGCCCCTGGGGAAAGAATTAAGTTAAGGGGTTTTTGACCGGGCTGAGTGCTAGGGTAGTGTAGGGGAGGTCATTAATAGGGGTGTTTTCCCGCCATTGGCACATTTTGGGTTTTACACAGACCAGAAGTTAGTTCCCTCCCTCCCACCCTGTTTAAGTAGGGTGTTGTTTATTTGTCATAGCTGGGTGGGGGTGCTGCATGACCCTAGGTGGGAGCTCATTAACGGTTTAGGTTTCCAGTGAGTGGTCGTTGCCAGAGGTCCCACGGGGTTCCATGGGCCCCTCTGGCTGGGTGGCGAGCTCTTCCGGTTTGGGGTGTGCAGCACCTCTGTTTATTAATGTATATTATGTTATTAATAAAGCTGTGGCCTGGTTATACCTAAGACAAGTGTGTGTGTCATTATTTGGGTAATAAGGGGTTAGTTTTTGTATCTCAGACCTGTGGTCACTAATGCTTAGGTCATTACTCTCCTCACTCGCTCTCTGCTCTCCCTTGTCTTTCCATCTTCCCTATCTCTACTCTCATCTTCTCTTTACTGTCATCTCCCTCACCTTATACAGCTTTTTATAAATCTCAAGAAGCACCTCTCCTTATCTTAATGTTCTCCCCTCTTTCTTATACAGAGACTTGTGAGGCGGATGGCATCTGGTCTGCAGAGGTATCAGCTTGTTATAAAAGCGGGAAAGACCCATGGAGTTGGAGAGGAGATAGCAGGTCAAAGCAACTGACGTCAGACAGGTGAACAATGGGGAGAAAACTGGGGGGGGGGGGGGGCTATGTTAGGTATGACCAAGGAAGGAGTAAGGGATTACATGTTGTTGTTTATATTTGCACACTTCTACAGCACACATTATAGATGCACTGCCATTTTTGTGGCAAGCTGCATCCCCTTCCCTAGACTTATTGGGGGGCTTCTACGCCCCTGCTGACTGGTGACCCTGACAAGCTAGATGAGAGCTGGTTAGTGAGGAAAACTGTTTATTGGTTAAGATAGTGCATTAATGGAGGCTAGGTTTTCATTTCCATTTGGATTTGGTTTGTTTGTCTTTTTTATATCAGTGTACAGGGAGTGCAGAATTATTAGGCAAATGAGTATTTTGACCACATCATCCTCTTTATGCATGTTGTCTTACTCCAACCTGTATAGGCTCGAAAGCCTACTACCATTTAAGCATATTAGGTGATGTGCATCTCTGTAATGAGAAGGGGTGTGGTCTAATGACATCAACACCCTATATCAGGTGTGCATAATTATTAGGCAACTTCCTTTCCTTTGGCAAAATGGGTCAAAAGAAGGACTTGACAGGCTCAGAAAAGTCAAAAATAGTGAGATATCTTGCAGAGGGATGCAGCACTCTTAAAATTGCAAAGCTTCAGATCATCGAACAATCAAGCGTTTCATTCAAAATAGTCAACAGGGTCGCAAGAAGCGTGTGGAAAAACCAAGGCGCAAAATAACTGCCCATGAACTGAGAAAAGTCAAGCGTGCAGCTGCCACGATGCCACTTGCCACCAGTTTGGCCATATTTCAGAGCTGCAACATCACTGGAGTGCCCAAAAGCACAAGGTGTGCAATACTCAGAGACATGGCCAAGGTAAGAAAGGCTGAAAGACGACCACCACTGAACAAGACACACAAGCTGAAACGTCAAGACTGGGCCAAGAAATATCTCAAGACTGATTTTTCTAAGGTTTTATGGACTGATGAAATGAGAGTGAGTCTTGATGGGCCAGATGGATGGGCCCGTGGCTGGATTGGTAAAGGGCAGAGAGCTCCAGTCCGACTCAGACGCCAGCAAGGTGGAGGTGGAGTACTGGTTTGGGCTGGTATCATCAAAGATGAGCTTGTGGGGCCTTTTCGGGTTGAGGATGGAGTCAAGCTCAACTCCCAGTCCTACTGCCAGTTCCTGGAAGACACCTTCTTCAAGCAGTGGTACAGGAAGAAGTCTGCATCCTTCAAGAAAAACATGATTTTCATGCAGGACAATGCTCCATCACACGCGTCCAAGTACTCCACAGCGTGGCTGGCAAGAAAGGGTATAAAAGAAGAAAATCTAATGACATGGCCTCCTTGTTCACCTGATCTGAACCCCATTGAGAACCTGTGGTCCATCATCAAATGTGAGATTTACAAGGAGGGAAAACAGTACACCTCTCTGAACAGTGTCTGGGAGGCTGTGGTTGCTGCTGCACACAATGTTGATGGTGAACAGATCAAAACACTGACAGAATCCATGGATGGCAGGCTTTTGAGTGTCCTTGCAAAGAAAGGTGGCTATATTGGTCACTGATTTGTTTTTGTTTTGTTTTTGAATGTCAGAAATGTATATTTGTGAATGTTGAGATGTTATATTGGTTTCACTGGTAAAAATAAATAATTGAAATGGGTATATATTTGTTTTTTTTTAAGTTGCCTAATAATTATGCACAGTAATAGTCACCTGCACACACAGATATCCCCCTAAAATAGCTAAAACTAAAAACAAACTAAAAACTACTTCCAAAAATATTCAGCTTTGATATTAATGAGTTTTTTGGGTTCATTGAGAACATGGTTGTTGTTCAATAATAAAATTAATCCTCAAAAATACAACTTGCCTAATAATTCTGCACTCCCTGTATACATTTTGTAAAACTTGGAAAATAATCTACAGCCTCTTGTATTGATTTCTTCCATCAAAGTGTATAAAACAAACCCAGAGGAAACTGTTAACTTGTCACAGTATTTGTATGTACTTATAATTTTAAATAGTCATTTTTTGCTACAAGGACTTTTATCAGCAGGATCACCATTAATCTTCTGTGTGCAAAGGTGCACAGACACTAAATGTTATTATAATTACCTTACAAAGACCAGAAGGGTGGGTGAAATGCGTGTTGGCATTATTCGGCAACACAGAGAATCTGATGTAGGCACTAACACCTCAGAGTGCATGTGAATATGATTTCCCTTTGGTCTGGTGGAAACATTTATATTTGCAGTGGGAATGAGCAGGAGCACTTGCCAAGTACAGGCAGCAATGTGTGAATTGCAGGAATTACTGAGAATAACAAAGTAGAATTGGAACAAACAGGAGTGTTTGTGAGGGGCCAGGCGCCATGGGTAAATGGCATGCAGCATGGAGTGTGAACAGAGGTAGGAGATCTTTGAATTGATCTGTACTGAGTGAACATCAATACACGTGGACTGCTAACACGGCCTACAAACACAAGCAACAGCTTATTTAAGTTTCCTATCACATGCGTCTTCTCTTTACCAGTCTCTGTTCCACCCCAAGCCTTCTCAGTCAATCAGCAGTGCTCAGTGCAGAATATGAGTGACACCTTACCTTGTCATGTTAGCAGGGGTTAAGTCCAAACCTGTACAGGATAAAGAAGCACGTTGAAGCACCCTGTCAGATTTCCTGTGGCTGGGTATCTAACCTAATCCCTTGCAATTTATCTGGTTAGTGCATTATGCATTTAGCCAGCACCAGTCTCTGTTCTACACCCAGTATTCTCAGCCAATCAGCAGCCCGGCAATGCTGAGCGTGAGATCAGCAGGAGTTTAGTCCACACCTGCCCTCTAACATTTCATGTTAGTGTGTATCTAACCTAGCCCCCTGCAATTTCTCTGGTTGGAGTATCATTGCAGAGATATACATTTTACAAAGACTCTGGGTATCTCATCGTATCAAGTGATGGCTGGCGTAGCCTACATTTCTTCATACAAATGATAGAAAGTTAATAAAATACGATGATGAAGATGGAGGCTTGGCCACACAACCAATATTACCAGTAATTCAGGTCAATGAAGTCGCACTGAGACAGCCCCAAGGAGAGACAGCCTGCAGAGTATAGTAATCTGAGTTTTCTTTATCTTGGGCCAGATCTGCCAGGGAGATGTGATGGAAACTGCAATAGTCTTAAGGTATTTAGCTTGGGAATGAATAACTATTGGTTCACCGTAGAGCCCACAGTTGCCTTATTAACATTTATAATTCTTCTTTATTTTATCTGTGAAGTATGGAGCTGATCAGAAGACTTATACTGAACATAAACATTCAGTAGCACAAAAGAAAGTCCTGGACCCTGTATAATATACTATAAAGACTCCTACAATGCAGCCTCAAAAAAAAAAAATATTATATATATATATATATATATATATAAATACATACATACATACATACATATACATATATATTATACATACAGCAGTTAAGGGAGGGGTTCACACATTTCCAACTTAACTAAAATCCCTTTTTCAATATAGCAGCAGTTTTAAAAAGGACAACACTTTTTCCTCCTGCCTTTCAACTCTCTATTTGATGGTTCAGAGCACTACTGGTGACTTCATTGACCCTTTATGGTAAAGATCATAGACCACATATGATTAGGAAGCCGTCGCTACAACTTTCTAAAGAGATTAACTGGATCTCAGTAAACTTCTAGTACAGCAGGAACAGGAACAAAGATGAAAGACACAAAGATAAAAAGACTCAGAATATGCCAAATACTTTATTGTAGGGAAGAGCAGATTGATTTTATTAAATATTTCAACAAATTTGACATCTTTTTTTCCAAGCATTTAAAAGAGCAAATTTTAAGCATTGCAAAAGTTGTTTTTTTTCTTTTTGTGTGCGAAAAAGTTATTAAGTAAAGCCTGTTTAAATGTCCTATACTCATAGGAGATACAGAAAGCTTAGTGTTGTATGTAGGTCTCATTGACAAGTATGACTTACACAGCTAATATTATTTATGGTAGTAATGCAGGGCTTGACAAATCCTGTCAGCCACAGCACCTAGAATATTATTTGTTCTTATTCATATAACAACCACCTGGCTCCTAAAAATGTGTCTCTAATGTACCTGGCTAGCTTCTAAGTTTCAGATACATTTCCTATCCCCTCTATTACTATGTAAAAGTCAGTAACACTGGACAGGTGGTCCCCCAGGGTCACAGATGACCCGTACTTAAGAACGGGATGCCAAAACTTTTTGTATGAGTTTTTTTTTTCCCCCCACTTTCTGTTTGAATTTAGAAAAAAAGAGCACAATCATTTTTGTAACTTATTATTACAGTACAGGAGTATTATTATTATTATTACAGTATTGCACTGTATTATTATCACATGAGCCATTATAGTATTACTAGCGATTTGCCTTTCAAAAATGATGGCAATAAAATTGTAAGTCTGTGAATGCTGTTTGCCACACAATGTGAGTTATAGTAAATGTGTTTATTTTTTCACCATGCAACTTGTAGTTGAAGAACTGGTAAACCATCCTTTTTTAACAATATTAACCTTTTTATTGCCAGCTATGTAGGAATGATATGGATCAATGGATCAACTTTGCATGAATGAGGATTGTAAACCATTACATAATTCTTTGTAACATACAACTTGTAGTTCAACTACTGGTAAATCACATAGGTATTGAATCCAGAAAAAGGCAAACAAAACAAACAGTGAAACGTATCCAATTGTGTCAAAGGGAAAGAAAAAATAATTCCTTCCTGACCCCAGTAACTAGCAATTGAATTACTCCCTGGATCAATACTCACTATTACATTATAAATTTCAATTTTATAGTGCTAAACAATAGTTTTTTTTCACAATATTAACGGTTTCAATTGTCAGCTATGCAGGAGTAATATAGCAATAGGTCAACTTTGTATGAATGAGTATTGTAAACCATTACATAATGCATTGTACCATGCAACTTGTAGTTCAACTACTGGTAAACCACATAGGTATTGCATCTAGAGGAAGGCAAACAGGAAAAA
Source organism: Discoglossus pictus (assembly GCA_027410445.1). Lineage (NCBI taxonomy): Eukaryota > Metazoa > Chordata > Amphibia > Anura > Alytidae > Discoglossus > Discoglossus pictus. Next base: position 56,503,212 of record CM050168.1, read on the forward strand.
CCCCAGTGAAACTTATCCAATTGTGTCAAAGGGGTAAAAAAAAAATTCCTTCCTGACCCGAGTAACTGGCGATCTGATTACTCTCTGGATCAATGCTCTCTATTTAATTATACATTTCAATTTTCCAACAAATGATCATCTTCCTACTAACATGAACCCGTAACTACATACAATGAAATAACTTTCCACGCCTTGTAAAATACAATTTTAAAATGTCAAACATTAACTTAATGTAATAACATTTAAACTGGAATTTGAAGAAAATGCAATGTAACTGTTTTGTGGGGCCAATCCTACCAAAAGGCCACTTCCAAGACATTCCAATATTTTACTTTGTCTATGGGATATAACCACTGTTTATCCTTGTTTTTTTCCCTTTTTTTTTGTAGTTATTGAAAATGGCTTATAGATTTCCTATGTGAAATACTGGCCTCTAAAAAGAATCCATCAGACATAAAAGTTCGTCCTCGGAGTATAAACCACTGTTCTCTATGGTTTTTTTTGCCATTTTATAGAGTTTCCTTTGCGACATAGTGATCCTCTATAAAGAGTCAGAGTGACATCAAAGTTCGTCCTCAAAATAAAACCAGTGTACTTAAGATAAAAGCACTTTTCCTTTTTTTTGGGTACATCTGTTGTATTATTATCCTATTTTGTAATTTAAGTTATAGCACCTCATAGTAGACTTTAATTTCCTCTGTATTGTTGCATCTTGAAAATGCAACATACAGTTGTCCATGTGCAGATACAGGTTCCTGTAAAAAAAATACCCACAGACTTAAAAGTTTGGCTTTGGGATTTATTTATCGTCATAGCAAAGCCATGATGATGGGAACTTGTCTCCTTTGAAGGACAAAGGGCAAACCACTCTCACTTGGCGCCAAATCAATTCTTGGTATAAAAACGTGTTCACCTTTATGGGTACCATTCATAATTTCTGCATGTATGAAATGTTCTCTTAAAGCATGCACAATTAATCTGGTCCCATTACAAAGTCCTGTTTTTGGATTCATATTTCTCAGTAGCATGACAATTGCTCCTTTTTTCAGTTGCAAAACATGTGGTGGCATTCCAGAGGGAGTTAAAGAAATTATAAATTCCGTACTAAAGTTAGATGCACTGTCTTTGTCATCAGCCAGAACCCAATCTGCACTGAAATAATAATTTTGGGTGCGCTGATTTTATTTTAAAATGTCGTTATTTAGATTCAAGGCATCTATATTTTTTGATGTTAATATCACTTTGTTTGCAATGTCTGCGTAATCCTCGTTATTGATAGTATTTAGAAAGATTGCTGATATTAGTGATTCTTTGCAAATCATTTCTGATGGAATTTCAATGGTATAATCAGGTAGATTAGTTATTTTTGGATATTTTCCTTCTCCAATTTGAATTAGCCAATCATTGAATTAATTTTGGCCTTGAGATCTCATATTTAGTTCCAATTTAAGGTGTGTAAATATGTTTCACAGTTTACTTGTCTTTACACATGTTTCAACAATGTAATTTCCAAGTGGCACAACAGGTAATGTTTGCATAAAATCTCCTCCTAACAACATCACCTTTCCCCCAAATGATTAATCATTATCCATAACTTCTTTTAATAATTGATCAATACATTGCAGGTCATGACACAACATCATTGTTGCCTCATCTATTATAATTAATTTACTTTGTTTACATTTTTTTGTCTTGTAATGAATTCATTCAAATATCCGACACTGAAGTTTCTAGAATTGGAACTGTCAGTTTACATCCACTGTGCACAGTTCTCCCACCTTCTAACAATAGTGCGACAATTCCAGTTGTTGGAAATGGCAGTGCTATTTGACCCTGTGCTTGATTGAAACTCATCAATAAATTATACAGATCATTTTTTCCTAATCCACCAGGTCCATCTAGATAGAAATAACGCTCTTTGAGCATGTCATCATCTATTGCATTTGTGATGGCGTTAAATGCTTGAAATCGTAATGTATTTAAAGTTGCAATTTTTTTCTATGGTTTTTTTGTTTTCAAGCTCAGTGTCATAGGCCCCTATTCATTTGCGATTTGGCCAATTGAATAGGGCTCTAAGTAAGCAGATAGCATATTTTTTTTAAATAAGTTTTTAGTTAGTGAAGACCTTGCTTTTGGGTAGAAGCTCACTAACTAAAAACTTCTGTAAAAAAATATGCTGTGTGCTTATTTAGAGCCCTATTCAATTGGCCAAATTGTATTTGAATGAGGCCCATAGTCTTCAAAGTTAATTTCATCTATGAGTCCTGGATCAGACAGATTAAAATTTGCACAATGTAATCCATGACAAAGAAAGACTTATTGAATTTACATTAATGCTTTTAATTGCACAATGGTCTCATTGTAATGTTTCAAAAGGTCTTTAGACATATTTAAATTTAAAAGTTTCCCACAAAGCTAATGCATCAGGTACATTGCAAAACATGCAAATTAATGCAAATTGTTCTCTCATTTGCTTTGACATTTGACATAGTGCTGCTTCTTCTAGGCATCTCTCCCATTCCGTATCATCTGCCAGGAATTATGATGTCTTGCAGCTAATTGGAAAGTATCATAAACTATGTAATTCACTGTGCGTAAATGTTCATAACTTTGTGCACCCGGATCATGTAAAAGAAGTAATCTGGAAGCTATCTGAACTCTCCCCAGCTTGCAAGGCACACCATGCCCATCTTATTGCTACTCCCCCACAAAGCTCTGAGATCTGGGGTTCAGGTGGTGTGAATCAACTCTTTAAGCTATCCTCTAAGGACTGAGCCTTTGACACAGAGACATTTTCTCGCAGCATTGCCTGAGGCTGAATTGCACAATACTTGGGAGCCTTATGGGTGTACTTGGTTTCAGAAATGCCAAAACCCAAAAGAACTGCTTCTGTGAAGGGCATACGGGAGCACTTTACACCTCGGATGGCTCAGACAGGGAAGGTACTCCTGACACTTCTAGCCAATACCTGGACCTCTCGGCCAGGTCAGTGGCTACTATTGAGCGGCTCCTGGCAAAAGCTATTGACCCTCTAAGACAAGACTTGAAGGATCTGGGGCAACGTACTCAACTATTGGAGGACACGACGGATCGGATGGCCGAGGCGCAGGAAAGGGACCGATCCTCTATTGCTCAAAACTCCATTCACATCTCTGACCTCACGGATAAGATAGAGGATCTGGAAAACCAGTCCCGCCGACACAACGTCAGCATCCGTGGCATCCCAAGAGCGATACAGGACCTGTCTGGCTACCTGAGGGATACAATCCCGATAATCCTTCCTAATCAGCCTGAAAATGTGTGGGAGATTGAGCGTGCCCATAGAGCCTTGGGAGGTACGAGAAGCTTGGAGGCTCCCAAGGATGTTATTGTTAGATTTTTAAGGCAGCAGGCCAGAGACCTTCTACTATCTGCCACCAGGAAGCTGCATACTATCAAGGGGCCGGATAATTGAACCCTGCAGTTCTATGCGGACCTCTGCCCGGATACCCTGCATAAGCGGAGACTTATGAAACCGGCTACTGCTATTCTTCTTCAGCACAGGATCCAGTACAGCTGGAACTTTCCGTTTGCTCTGACTTTCACTTTTCAAGGCAAGACTTATACCATCGCTTCCTGGAAGACTGTTTAGATGTGCTACAGCGATTACATCTATGCCTGGAGTCCACGACAGAAGCAAACCAAGAGCATCTTGGTTCGCTAATCCCTAAGAGGCAGCAGACTCCAAAGCCGGCACAAGTTCATGGCAAACAAGTTCCTGCCCTGGAGGGGCCCATCGGCTTCCGGGATTATGTAGGCGACCTGCAAGGCAAACGCTTGGTATACTCAGCAGATTCTGGTCTCTCTGCCACTTCAAAGTCGGGCCCGAGACCTGAGAGGCCTCCTACCTAGCTGGACTTTGATAACATTTTGCTGATTACCTGATGTCCACTTCTCGTTATTTACAGTTCAGATAGAATGTTGCTAGAATAGTTTGAACTTTTGTCATTTAGAATTATTATAGTTTGCCAGACTAATTCCCCACATTATGTGGATTTGACTTTTTCTTTATATTTTAGAAAAAGAGAGAGAAGGTTTATGTGTAGACGACTGGTTTATGCTTATTCTGCTATATTTTTGTAATTGCAGTTTGAGGATTAGACGTACTGTAAACTTGCTGTTTTACTGATCTGTTTTCTTTTTTTTGTGTTTTTTTTATTTTTTTATTTATTATTGGTTTGTTTGTTTTGTCTCGGATTTACCTACCTCTCTGATATTAAACTGTCTTTCTCCCCTCTCATTGCTCTCAGCCCTCTTGATAAAAGGGAGATTCTTTCGCCGCTAACAGCATATTTGCTGGGACTTCTGTTTGCTCTCCGGGCTCCTCCACTCCTTGTCACTCACGAGCTCAGCTACCAGGTAAGGTCGTATACATCTAGGACTCCACTCCAAACTTAGAATGGCTACTTCTAAATACACCATAGTAACCTATAATGTGAAGGGCTTCAATTCACCCTTTAAAAGGAGGAAGGCCTTTGCATTTTACAAAAAACACACTCCCTCTGTCATTTTCATGCAGGAGACCCATTTCTCCCTTGGCAACAAACCTAAATTCTTACATAAGGATTACCCCATCTACTATCTGGCCTCTCTCCCTACTAAGAGAGCTGGATGTGCAATTTTATTGCATAAAACCTTCCCCTTCCAGGTAGAGACCACTCGGGTAGATGGTGACGGTAATTATGTTATGGCAACTGGGACTATAAGAGGGGAAAGAATAACGCTAGTATCCCTGTACTCTCCTACGAACTCTCCTTACACTGCTCTCATAGACCTGCTGAAAAAACTAGAGACTCAGGATTTGGGGAAATTGATAATTGGGGGGGGACCTTAACCTGACCTTAGACCCGACCCTCGATAGATCTGGAAAACCGACCAACAGACTTCCCAACAAGACTAATCAGATTAAGTCCTTACTAAATGGCTTGGAGTTGGTCGATGCCTGGAGGGGTAAGCACCCAGACAGGAGAGAGTACACATTCTACTCCCCGACTCACCTGACATACTCTAGGATTGACGCTCTTCTTCTCACTTCCTCATTGTACGACTCTACCATAAACTCTGAAATAGTCCCCTGCCCCTGGTCGGACCATGCTCTGGTACTAGTTGAGCTGGATCTGGGTCCTAACCCTCGACTTCCCTATAAATGGGTTCTGAACGAATTCCTACTGTCTAACCCGAGTAGTATGGATTCCATATCCAAAGACATACAGCTGTTTTTTGAGACTAATGTCTCCCCCGAAACTGGGGCTGGCTGGCTTTGGGCTGCCCATAAGGCTTTTATTAGAGGGACTTGCATTAAGCTATCCTCTATACATAAGAAACTTCTTAGGCAGAAGGAGACAGAGCTTACTACCTCATTAAAGAGGTTAGAGGAGAAAAAACAACAGTGCCCCTCTATTCAGGGGCGTAAGTTAATTGACCAGACTAGGCTAGAGCTGGACGCTATATTGTCCCATCGAACTGAACGAGCTATGAGGAAAATGAAGCACCTCTATTATTGGAAGGCAAATAAACCTGACTCTCTTTTGGCTAAAAGGCTAAACAATAAATTCTCCCAACGCAGAACCACCCAAATTAGGATACCTGGCGGTCAAATCTCCTACAGCCCCAATGATATTTAAAAAACGTTTCCAAATTATTACCAAGAAATATACTCCTCGCAATCCCACTGCAGTGGATCAGATATAGACTCCTTTCTAAATTTATGCGATCTTCCCAAAATATCGGATTATCAACTGGATGATTTGAACTTAGAAATAACCCAGGAGGAGGTTAAATTTACCATCCAGAATCTTAAGTTGGGCAAATCCCCAGGACCGGATGGCTTCACTAATTTGTATTATACAAAATTTGAACCCCTTCTTACCCCCCACTTGACATCTCTTTTTAATGCCATATCGAACGGAGAGCCTATGCCCCCAGAGCTAAACCGGGCTGATCTAGTGGTTTTTCCAAAAGACGGCAGGGACCCTCTAGAGGTGAAAAATTACCGCCCTATATCCCTAATCAACGTTGATGTCAAAATTTTGGCAAAAATTATGGCCACCCGCATCTCTAAGTTTCTACCAGATTTGATCCACAAGGACCAAACTGGGTTTGTCCCCTTTAGAGAGGCCGGGGATAATGTTAGGAGGGTTCTGAACGCTCAGTTCATGGCTCAGAAGTCTAATATACCAGCCTGTCTTTTAGCTTTAGATATAGAGAAAGCTTTTGACACGGTAGAATGGCCATATTTATATAAGATTCTAGACAAATTTGGATTCAAGGGACGCTTTATCAATCTACTTAGGAGATATTATGACTCCCCAGCAGCCAATCTAAAACTCCCAGGGGATCACAAAGCCGACATCCAAATTCGTAGAGGGACCAGGCAAGGGTACCCGCTCTCCCCACTGTTATTTGCTCTTGCCATAGAACCCCTTGCGCAAGCGATTAGAGCCAATCCTGTCATCCAGGGGGTACAGGTAGGCCTCCAGCATTTCAAATGCTCTCTCTTTGCGAATGACATGCTTTGCACCCTGCCCAATCCCCTCTCATCCATACCAGCACTCATGTCCACTGTTCAGTATTTTGGCAGAATCTCGGGTCTCAAGCTGAATGTTGAGAAGACTGAGGCGCTGGGGATGAGATTGCAGCAGAGTGAGATTGACACCCTTAAAGCTAAACATCAGTTTATTTGGCCCGCACAGTCTATAAAATACTTAGGTGTTAGACTTACCTCCAAGTTCAGGGATATGTACGGGGCAAATTTTCCCCCCTTGTATAGATCTCTGACATTGGATATGCAGAAATGGAGGAGATTTAAAATCTCATGGACAGGCTGCATTGCGGCTGTGAAAATGAATATCTTACCTAAATTACTGTACTTATTTAGATCCCTTCCTATCACTCTCTCCCTTAAAGACCTAGATAAATTCCAGAATAGTATTTCCCGGTTCATATGGGACGATAAACGCCCTCGTATCCCCAGGCAGGTGATGTTTCGCTCCAAGAATAGAGGTGGTCTCGCGACCCCGAATTTAAGACTTTATCTTAAGGCCGCTCAATTGGCCCCTTTACCTAGAGCTCACTCTACGAAACACCATCCATCTTGGGTCTTTATGGAAAATTACCAAATGTCTCCACATAGTTGGGATACGTTGGTTTGGATCCCTGAAGACTCTGCCCCTTTCATAACCCATCAAAACCCCATGATCTCCTTAACGCTTCAGTCCTGGAGATGGGCGAACTCTAGGCATCGACTTAGCTCGGAATTATCACCTCTTTTGTCAGTTATGTCCTTTCCACAAATTTTAGCAGACTCAAGCTCCATGTCTAAATTCTGGTGGACTTCCAGACACCTGGATCGCATAGGAAACTGGTTCTCCAATGACAAACTACTGACCTATGACCAATTTTGACCAAGACTTGCCAACTACGGAACTCTACAATTACTTAAAAATTAGAAGTTGTGTTACCAAGATGGTTAAAGATTCCGGGGCCCCCAGAGCCTCCTGGCTATCAGTTATCTGTAAAAATCTCATGCTTGCCAAAGGTACTCTGAGCTCTCTGTATAACACCTTTCTTAGCTCTACTAGTAGCCAGAAACCCAAGTTTATGCTGAATTGGGAAAAGGACCTGGGGGTAGAATGGACAAATGGACTGAATCTTGCTCCAATCTTTCAAAAGGATCACTTAATTCGAAACATCAATCAAAGTTTTCCACAGGGCCTATTGCACTCCCGATAAAATGCAGAAGTGTAGGCCGCAGGAGAGTGATAAATGCTTTAGGGGATGCCAGGATGTGGGGGATCATATTCATGTGTGGTGGTCCTGTCCCCGTGCCCAGAATCTCTGGGAACAATTGACCCGATTAGCCTCCACAATTTTTCATAAAGAAGTAACTTCTTCGATAGAATCCTGTTTACTGGGGGTTCATATTAAAAACTTGTCGCATTCCCAGAACAAGTTGTTTCAAATAATGGTGTTAGCTTCAAAGATTCACATAGCCAGTAGATGAAAGGACATGAATCTAAACTTTCAAGAGGTGACTAGGAAGATCAACTACTTACTTATTAACGAGAGACTAACCCATATTGTTTTAGATAGGATGCCCCAATTCCAGATAGTTTGGGACCCTTGGATAACATCCTCCTTTAGCGTGCCCCTAGTATAATGTCTGTAATTGTCTGAAGCGATTATGAGGAAAAGACTGGAGTGGGGGCGCTCTGGAGACCTTTCAGTGGTACTAGATGGCAAGGAGAATCTGAGGTAAGATGGAGAAACCAGCCGGGATTGCTCCGCGGTTGCCTAGAGGTGCCAAGGATTATTTATTATGTTATAGTACACGATAGTTTGGTAAAGATAGATAGATAATAACTTTTATATGGAATGCTCTTATCATCTGTGTACTCTTGAATTTAATTGGCTTATTATGCCTGGTATTTTTTTTTGGTTGGAAAAATCAGCTTAGACACTAGAACATTTTCTCACTAAAAATTAAAAAACAAGAAGGTTTAGTCAGTTAACTGTTGCAAAATGATAATTTTGTGATTATATGACTTGATAAAACTGACATTTATGACTGTTAAGAATGTTTTATTTATGTATGGAATTTGTATACCTTCTAATAAAAGAATATTAATTCAAAAGAAGTAATCTGAAATGGAAACGTTTAATGTCTCTTGGACTAACGGTAAAAATTCTGGAAATCCTTTTTTTTGTATCTTTTTTTCGTTGTCGCCATTTGCCATTTGCGAATACATATGGATATGGAATCTCAATGTATAAAAATGATCTGGCCTCACTGTAGTCGCAATTTAATTGAACCCAAGCAGTAAGTGTTGTTGCTCTATTTTCATTTGGGCTATGGCATTTCTTTCATTCCCTACAATAAAGCAAACAAATTGACCAATAATGCATTTCAAATTTCAGATGATGTCACATTGCTTCTGAAGCACTGACAGAGAGCAACAGTTGCTGCATTGTATCCTTTGTATATATATATTTATACACATATTTGATGGATTTGATAAAAGTGCAAGCTTCCACATGTATGTGTGCATTGTACTTCATCAGCAAATGTGGATTGTATGGAACTACAAATCTATTATCGACCTTTTGGCCACGAATAATAGCAGTTTGTCCTTCTCTTCTTTTATATAAAGGGTACCCATCACAATAAGCATAAGTTTGAATTTGAATACTGCAGAGAGAGGGGATTCAGTGATTAGTGCTGAACTGCCACATCCACAAAAATATTCAAAAATATATGACATTGTAACACACCGAATGATTCATGGTCCATGTGGAGATATCAACCCTAATTCACCATGTATGTAAAATAAAAATTGCACAAAAGATTTCCCAAAACAATTTCAATTTATCTTTTTCTTGTAGGATTAAAAGTATGTGAGTATGTGGCAGTCCTCTTTTTTAAATTCAATAGTATAAACAAAAGCCACACATTTCCCAAATAACTGTACTTTAGATACATCATATATTAATGTATTTAATTTTATTTTGAATACTCTAGCCACTAAATCAGGTCTATCAGAAGTATTTTGGCCAAGTTTCAAACTGTCCTTGATCTCTGGCCATTGTGGATTACATGTGAATGTAATGAATAAATCTGTTTTTCCAAATTTAGTCACAATAGCCATGGCATTATTGTATCTTTCTCCCATTTTGCGAGGAGATCCTTGGAAAGAGGATAGCAAAATAATTGCTTTTCCAGCTGGAATGTCTCTGTTTGTAGCCAATTATGCAACGTAATCCATCAATCAACAATATTGTTCTACGCAAAGCTTGTTTTGTTGAAATGTGATAAATTTAAAATTATTTGCTTCGACTTGTAGATATGAATCAATAATCCATTGTTGTGCGAGTTTCCCCCCACATAAAATAGGATTAACATGAACCCGAATAGCAGTTTGTGACACTTTATAATCCAGCACAGAAATATTGTTTCTAACACGAACTTTACCATTGGCATAACTTTGCAATTGTAATTTTGGTTGAGATCCCGGCTCACCATTTCGAAAGCAAATATGTCATTGGATTCAAATATATTTATGTTTATAAAAGGTTGCTCTTCATTGTGTGGATGTATTCTAATATCCTGCTCAAATGGTGGTTCACCATCCTCATTTTTAAAGACCATGGCAACCATTTACTGTTGGTAAATTATAACGTCTTTGATCAGTATGGCGATCTCTTTTCAGAACCATATTTACTCTTGGTATTGGCAATTGATTTATTTGAGCATGTGCCTGTTGTTCTTTTTCAACCTCTGCTAATTTTGTGTATGCTTGACTATATGGGTTGTTGGCCATAATGTTATCCAGCTGTTCAAAGACTATGGGTAAGCATTGTTTATTTTCAGGAAGCATCATTTGTTGTTCAACAGCTTCCATTGTATCAAGGACATATAACTGTGCAAAATCCTTTGCTCTCCTGCTTGTGGGTGTAAATGTGAAGTCCGGTGGTAAATTTGTCCTTGTACTTTAAAACAGTAAGAACCATGTCCTGGGACATTTTCAGCTAATGAAGCAAATGAAATTGCACTGTTATAAGATCTGATGTTTTTTCTTAAATTTCTATAATTTGGAAATGTTGGATCACTCAAATATTCTGGAAATGTGTGTCTTTCTGGAAGTCTTACCTTTCCTTTCTGACAGCAACTATCAAACCTTCTATCAGTTGATCTTTCCTTCAGAAAATGATAGGTCCCACAAAACTGACAAACCACATTGAGAAATCCACAATAATGACTCTCTACTGGTGGTGCTGTAAGTAAGGGACTATCCTGAGCTTCCTGAACACATATATCCCTACAACTTTGTATATCAACATTGGTGTCATTAGGCAATATTTGGTCATTAGGCAATGTTTCACAGACATTATGTTTTTTACTTTTTTCTTTTCTTTGTAGCTCCATCACACTCAGTTTGCACTTTTTCAGTCATTTTTCTTTTATTGGCAAGTCTCTGTCGGTCTTCTTCTCTTAATCTTCTTTAAGTCTCTGGTGACTGTGCATCAGTCCATCTTTGCTTCCGTTCCCTTGCCATTCTTGTTTTCCATTCTTTCTTGTTTCTACGTTGTCCACCATTGTAGTCTGTAATTGTAAATACAGGCGTTTTAGTTTCAATTGTAATGTTTTCTTATATAGCAAACAATGGCAATCATAACATTACTAATATTTTTTTTCTTACCTGAAGTATTAATGGATTAAGGTATTTTTCACTTTATGATGGTCTTGTAGTTGTGGCCTTTTATTTCTTCAAATCTGTAAGATATATTCTGTCTTTTTTATTGTACATATTGTTTTTAACTTTCATCAAACCTAAAGAGCTGTAATCAAACACCAAAATTACCTAAAAGGCATGTGTAATTTTATCATAAAATGAATTAATTAATCAATTAATATCTGATGTTGCATTGGCATACATGAAACCATAAAGAGCTAAGAATATAGGTATTGATAAATAAGGTCAGTGTAAAATTGAAAAAAAATGTTTTTAATAATTTAGAATCAATTAATACATTTATATACGTTAATGCAAAACATAAACAGCTAATCATGTTTTCCTGAAGAACGGCATCATTGCAATGTAAATTTTATATCCTAACACAAAGAGCTATGAGCAAACTGTAAAATGACCTGAAAAGGATTTTTAATTTTTGGATTCAATTAATTAATTAATGTATGATATTTAATTGGCATACATTAAAAAGGTAAATAGCTAAGCAACTATGTATTTATAAATAAGTTTATTCTATTTTTTAAAGTTATTAATTACTAATTAATAAATTAATATACGTTAATCAAAAACTGTCATCAATGCAAAACAAAAATACCTATTCATGTATTCCTAAAGAAGGGTATCATTAAATACCTGTAAAGCTGATGTAATTGCAGAAGAAATGTTGCAGTGCGCACACTCTGTGTTCATGCAGGTGCAGAGATGAGCAAACTAAAGTTACATGAAAAGCATTTTTAATGTTTGTATTCAATTAATTCATTAAATCAATGAAAGTATTATGTTTAATTGGCAAACATGCAAAACGTAAAGGCCTAAGCACCGATGTATAATTAAAGAAAGGCAGTATAAAACATGAAATGTAGCAGGTGTCAGAGCATAATAAACTGATGAAACTATTTAACTGCTTTGAGGGTCCTATCCCTGTCAGACAATAAGCAGTAATACAGATATATCTGTGCAGTGTAAAATATATATATTTTTTTTAGTGCAGTGTAAAATATACACATTCTTTTAATTATTACTAATTAATAAATTAATGGATGTTAATAATTAATTAATCAATGAATAAATGTATTAGAAAGAGCAATCTTTCTCTTTTTTTAAAGTGAGATTATTTTTTATTATATTAATTTGCCACAGTCCTTCCCCAATGGAGGTCTCAGAGTATAATAAACTGATTTAAATATTTAACTACTTTGAGGGTCCTATCCCCGTCAGCCAATGAGCAGTAATATAGATATATATGTGCAATATAAAATATAAAAATCTTTAGTGCAGTATAAAATATACTATTTTTTTTCTAAAAACTAATTAATAAATTAATGTACGTTAATAAATAATTAATATATATATATATATATATATATAATAATTATTTATGTTTTAATAATAATTAATGAAATAATAAATTTATATACTTTACCTATTTGTAATAAATATTCAGCAATCAATATTCTGAAGAGCTAACAATCTCTTTGAATTTTCCGGCAGCAGAAAATGTACAGTTGGACTGTTCATCACCTGAGGAGGAAGTGTTAGAAATTTGCAAACTGCAGTATATATAGCATGCGTGCGCGAGGCAAAAAACGCCATTTCAGATTTGTAATGTTGTTTTTTGCAAGTTAGTGTTGTAAAATGGTGGCGATTGTCTAAGACTTACCTGCCTCGCAAGCATCTAGCATCCTTCGTAATGGTATATCTTGTAATTCGTACACGCCTGGCGTTGAGTTCCGTGCTGCCATTCTTTTTCTTGCTTAGCCGATTTGTAATCTTCAAAAAAATGCCAAATATGCCTTGAATTAACTTGAAACCTCACTCGGATTCTTTTGCCCCCGAGATTCTGAGCTCGGAATTTTTTTTCTAAGTCCTGCGTGCTACAATGCCTCAACTGCTCACCTCACTTTGCGAGGCGAGCAGGGCAATGAGCGCCTTTGACGCCTGAAGTCCTGCAAGCTCGAAATACTTCAATGCGTCAATGGCTCGCCTCGCTTTGCGAGGCTCGCAAGCGTGACATCTCTCAGTTTCACAACTATTATATGTGATTATTATTACAGTATTGCACTGTATTATTATGACCACATGAGCCATTATAGTATTGTTATAATTATTCATCAGGGATCCGAATTACATACAAATCCGGTTTAAAGACGTTCTCAGGAACATATCTCAACGTATTTCGTCCTTAACACAGGGGCCGCCAGTATTACTACACGTGGCAAGTCTCAATATTTGCCCACCACTGTATTAGAGGGTTCAATGAAAATAGTATTAATTGAAAACAGTCAAAACTGAACAGCAAAACCTTAACAGACAGATGTTTGACTATACATTTAATAAATCATTCCAATAATAATTCAGTTTGCATAATTTGGAAGTACTTCATAGATCACTTCAAACAACTTCATTTTCACTTTCATTCATCTAAAATGTTCTTTTGTGAGAAAACTTACACTGAAAAATAGCTGGTTACCCCATAACCTGCTTAGCATTAATGGCAGAGTGTACTACCAGTGGCGGAGCTAGTGAATAGAGAACCCCGGGGCAAAAAAAAAAAAAAAAATAGTTGCCCCCCCCCCCCGGGGGGACGGTGCAAATTGTTTTTTGCCTATGGGCTCCCATACTAAGGCCCTCATTCAATTGTGATTTGGCCAATTGAATAGGGCTCTAAATAAGCACATAGCATATATTTTTTAAAGAAGTTTTTAGTTAGTGAACTTCTATCCAAAAGCAAGGTCTTCACTAACTAAAAACTTATTTAAAAAATATATGTTATGTGCTTATTTAGAGCCCTATTCAATTGGCCAAATCGCAATTGAATGAGGGCCTAACTCACTCTGTACACACACATATATATATATATATATATATATATATATACATACATACATATATATATATACATACATATACATACACACATACAGACAGACAGATATATATAAATATATATAGGGCCTCATTCTATTATCGGCCGTAGGAGATGCGGGGCCGCAAGGACCGGCCGCAAGCTATTCGGCTATTCTATTCCCCTCCGGCCAGGGATTCCGGCAGGCTTGCGGCCGGCGCCTTGCTATCCCTTGCGACTGCTCGCGCCAGAGGAAAGCCTTTGATCTAAAACGGCCGCAAGAGTTTCGGCCGCAAGAAAAACCCGGTTGCTATTCAATTGCTCCGGGAACCCTCTCTGCAAGGCTAAAAGCGAGCCGCAGCTTACTTGCAGGAAAGAGGTCCCACTAGCACCAATTAAGCACATTATAAAGCAGAAATAAAGCCATCCTGCACTCTGAGGAGACTATAAAGTGATTGTAGGTGTTAGCAAAAATAGCACAACATTCCCCTACACTCAAATCCGTAAATAAATTATTTTTTAATTTATGTCAAAAATCCATGTAAAAAGTCCCGAGGGCTCGGAGCACCTCAGACCCGGCCACGCTGCGGCCGGAAAATAAACAGTTAATGTAAACTCGGATTTGGGCTGATGTGCAAGCTTGAGAGGGGGTTGCTATTAATCCTCATGTCCCCCAATATGATCCCTAGTATTTACAGAGCTGTACAGTGCTGTCTTGAATTTATTTTTGCGTTTTAAGTTATCAGAGCTTACGGCCGGTTGCAAGATATACGGCCGGCCGTAAGGGGAGATCCTTGCGGGGCCGTATAATTTTTTAAAGAAGTTTTTAGTTAGTAAGCATCTATCCAAAAGCAAGGTTTTCACTTACTAAAAACTTCTTTAAAAAAATATGCTATGTGCTTATTTAGACCCCTATTCAATTGGCCAAATCGCAATTGAATGACGGCCAATGTAAATATGAACCTCAATTCACACCTTAGTCTAGAGCAGCACAAAATCCCAGAGGCATGTATAATACAGAACTGCACTCACATAAGTATGTAATTTAGATATTATCTCTCACAGAAGGGATAATAAGCAAGAGTATAATTAGGAAAGAACAGTGCCCTCCAAATAAGATATTTTATTAAGAAAAATACGGTAGTTTATCTCCAACACCAAAGTAGCTGGACAGTGGTAAGATTAGGGCTTCGTATCTCGTTGTGCATTAATGTCAATCTTACGCGGTTTAAGATATCCTTAGTTAATGACCAGTGAAAAATAGCACTTGTTTGTGAAGAATGTAACAAAGAAACATCACTAACAGTATGGACATAAAAACATTTTTCAGTGAAAATCAGAACTCATCCTGTCCTTATGCATTACTTACTTAAAGGCATATCTAAGTTTCCTGGATTATGAATGCATCTGATAAAAAAAAAAATACCAAACTAAACATTAACAAACTCACCCTGATGTTTGAAAGCAGCAGCTTTTGTGAACTGACACCCCTGAAAATTCCTGCTAAAATTGGCATAACATTTGTAATCTGTTTTGGCCAATCGCAGGCAGCTAATACATTTTAATACAATGCAATGATCAGTGATGCATGGGATGTGTAGTCTCCCTGTAAAAGGAAGTAGGAGGAGTCAGACACTGATCTGCAGATCTCTGCACTGAGCTGCTGGTGGCTTGAAGGTTAGTGAAGAGTTAAAGACCATAGCCAAATGCAGTGTTTCTGTTGATAGGTTCACTTTGCCTATGTAAGCAGCTCTGGGGGTGTGGAAAACAAGTTTTATTTTTAAATAAAATACATCTGTGTATGTATAGAATGACTCAATGTAATGTGTGTATCTGATATAAGCAACATGAGTTAGATAAAAGGTAAACACAATGAGACTTATTCAGTTGCAAGCTCGCGGGATACAGGGCGTATGTCTGCGGCCGTGCTATGGGCTTTGTTCGTCTCAAATTCCGGCGCTATTCAGTTAAGCAAGCCCGCAAGTTATGGGCCGAACGATGAAGCCGTAAATCATGAAGATATAACTTTAAGAGCTGAAGCATGTGGGGTGATTTTTATATCCATCAGTAAAGGGAAGGGTGGGGTGACGAGGTAAAAAAGTGAATTTTTTAGATTTTCTTTTTTTTATTTACATTACAGTTTGATCTTACTGAAATAGACACCACCTCCTACCCCCCCCCCCCTTGCAAAATTCTCAGAAGCAGACAGCTTGCAAACAATAACTGCAAGCCTAGATTTCCAGAAATATAAATGCTGCTCTCAACATCTTTAAGTAAATAATTATGGATGCCCTAAGGTTTAGATACTAGCTTTATCACTTTTCCCTGCATAATTATGCTCAATCAGATTTAAGTTTTTTCAAATCTATATATTTTTTCATTGTGCTGAAGTCATGTAACAGGTAAACAGTGCCTTCAAGCTAATATATTGAGTTATTCATAAAAAATATTTTAGATGAGAATCAATGAACACAAAATGCTGTATTTTTTGTTATCAGATATATCTTCGGTTATCCAAAATTACAATGGTTTTCCATTAACCATTGAGCTGACTTACATACAGTAGCTCACATTGTCAATGTTTGGGGTGTGCACTCTTACTACACAATATCCATAAAAAAAAAAAAAATGGATTTTCGGAGCCAGAGAGAATAATAGCTGTGAATATTCCCGAAAATCCAGGGACACTTTTCCAGTGCGCAGCCAATGGGCAGTGTGCGTTTCTTGGCCATCTACTCAGTAGACTGAAGTCCCATTATGTTTGATCATTTCTGATACCACTTATAATATAATATCGCTGTCACAATATATTGTTCTTTTGGCTTGAAAAGGTCAGAAGGACCTATCCTACCCATAAAACAAAGCCAATACACTGTTCCTTTCTAGTAAGATAGTAGGAGATGCCAGACAGCAAGCAGTCTATTTTAATTATTAATTTTTATTTGTAATGCACCAACATATTCCGTAGCGCTGTACAGGGGACAAGAACAAGGTAGTATGCAAAGTACAATATTAACAACTGCAGAAAATGGCGGCCCGGTTTTGAGCTTCAAGTCTTGTAAAAAAGTGCTTTATTCCCAAGCACCCTACAAGACTGGAAACTTGCTACCTGCAATCTATAGGGAATGAAAGAGGCACAAACCTGGAGATGAGCAAATAAGGAATAAGAAGGTTAGGAAGGAAGTGAGAGATTACATAGGTTATTCATTAGTTGGAGAGGGAAGGGATCTGATGTAAAGTGAATGGCACTATTACTTGCCCATCAAAAATTACGGCCTCAATGCGAGTCTCTTCTCCTGTCTACTTCCTCCCTTGTGTCTCATTTTCCCCCTCCTCTCCCTCGTGTCTCCATCCCCCCCCCCCTTGTATCTCCTTCCCCCTGGGGTTTTTTATCTCCCTTTCACTCCCGTGAGTCTCTTTTCCCCTCCCCTGTGTGTCTCTCCCTCCCCCCCACACCATTTCCCTCCCCTGGGTATCTTTCCCCCTCCTCTCCCTCCCCTGTGTCTCTTCCCCACCTCTCCCCCTCATGTCTCTTTCCTCCCGTCTCATGCGTCTCTTCCACCCCTCCTATCTCTTCCCCCCCCCCCCCCCCCCTCTGTGTCTCTTCCCTCTCCTTTGTCCTCATGACCAGCCCTGTGTGTAGTCTCGAAAGAGGAGACAGCCTCGTGAAGGGTACTTCTCCATGCCTTTTGGTCTACAGCTAAAGTGGACCAATGGATCAATATGACAGGCATCAAGGGACTGTTTCAGCAAGTCCTTGTACCTCTTCTGGTCATCTTCCATCCTAGAGATGTGTCCTGCACAGTGCAACTGCTTCTTCAATACGCCATTGATAAACCACAAGCCAAGTATAGGACAAAGGATCAAAGGTCTAGCAGTTAGAAAAACTAGACATAACTTATACTTCCTCAATGAAACCACTTATCTTTCAAAGAAATAATCTTGGGAGGTGTTTGGAAAGTTCCCTTGGTGTTATTCCACATTTCTTATCAAGACTCTCCTACTCTGTTTATCCAGTTCAGATCCCAGGCTTGGGGTTTTGCTGTTGGGTGAATGTTTCACTTTAGGATTATACTTTGATCACATGTGAGATTTGCAAGGGGGTGGAGGGCACTCCTATTGCGAGGTCAGAGGCCAGATGTCTGGTATATTGCTCTTTCTGGTTTTACAATATTATTGTTTATACGTGCCTTTGGGGGAAGGAAATATTCAACAAATTTCACACAACAATAATGATAGAAAATAAATGCACAAATTAAATAACCAACAAGATATTCATATTAGTTGCTTTAAAAATATCACTGAATGTCTATTTTGATAGCCTTGATGGTAGCAATCCGATATGTTAGAGTCCCAAAGAACAGGGTTTCTTGTGCGATTCAGGGGTCCCATCCTTGCCCCAAAATCAGTCATGACAATAAGTACTATCAGTTGAATATTATTTAAAATGTCTTATTTAGAAAAATTTTATTTTTATTTATCAATCCACCTTCCTTATCCTCAAACCAAGCACAGACCAATATCTCATTCTTGTTGGAAGACCCCAGGTAGTAATAACTATGGAGTTACTTTAAGGCATCTGCACATGCTCCGTCTTGTCCATTTGATATGGCTTAAAACATAGCTGTGGGGTAATTAGCAATTACTGGCAATAATCACCTAATAAAAATGAGAGAACAGACAAGGCTTTAACAGGTTATATAGAAATATAATTGAATTAAACTTTATTCTGCCTATTCAATAAAGTTTTAAACTTTTTTTTTTATACTTACTTTCTGTCTCTGGGCCTGCCATGTTGGCCACCCACCCTTTTCCCATCTCTCAGATTGTTTCACTGTCAGAGGGCAGCAAGTTGTAAAAGAAAATAGAAGAAAGACTTGTTAAATCTGAAAATACTCTGGTACAAACATCTCTGCACAGACATCCATCGCTGTGACACTGAATGATGGGATCCGCTACAAAGGCACGGAGCGTTTCTCCGGGATTAATAAACTCCACATCAACAATGAAACTCACAAAATTCAATATCTAGGTCGCTGCTAAGAGCAGCAGGAATCGCCCAAAAATGAAAGAATTGCGACCAGTAATAGGTTCATAACCCACAGACTAATTCAGAAAATGCAGACGGACTTTGTGGCGCTAGTGGCATCTACTGGTGAAAGAGAAAAATGCAAAAAAGGGTAAATTATACCTAAAATGAAGTTATATTAGGCAAGATTATTTATCTATATAAAGTTATGTAAGTTGCCTACTATACCATTTATTAATGCGGATTTAAAATGGATTGTTAGCACTGATCTGGGCGGATTGGGTCAAAACTGAAAGAGACTGCTACCTAGTTCTAAGCTGTGACGTTTATTAATTTTCTGTGTTTCGCACCAGCTCACAAAATAAATACGCGGTATACAGAGGTGTTGTAGTAACAACAGCAAGTTGTCACGATCTACAGATACCACCACCAGCACCTAGGCAAAACTCTCATCCGGTCCTCGGACATTCCCAGTTTTCAGCTTTCCCAATAGGCTTCTTCACTTGAGTTGTGAAATAAAATATGATGGAGAGTTACCAGTGGGTGGGTGGGGGGGTGGGCTCAAGAATTGTTACTATAGGAAATATTACATTGTTGCATGAATAGTAATACGAATGTTGCAATTCACCAGTAAGAAGGATTGGGCTAATAAATAGTATTAATGGTACAAAAAAAGGATAACAGTTTGGGTCTAAGGTATCAGCGTTGGGTCCAGCCTCAATACTAAAGGTCGGATGTCCCAAGCTAGCTGGACTCCTACTCACAAGGTGTTACTTATTTCCCCATTAAGCCCATCCCATCCAATTCACAAGTATAAGTTGGCGATCTCATATTGCCCACGTACTAAATCTTTGTGTATACATTGGCCAGAAGTCATTGTATTATTAATGGAGTTACTGTCCATCCATTTTTAGGGGTAGACTTGGTGGCACCAAGTCCCTCCTAGGAAATTACGAATTCCCAAAGCTTTGCAACCATAATTGTTTAAGTAAAGGTTACAATTGTTGTATTGTGTTCTGTGGGGTAAAAAGGGTTATGGAAAATAAAGTTTGAGCTCTTTTGAACACAACCACGGTGTGTTTGAGTAAAAGTGTGGGACTACTTGTTGTATCCAGTATCGAGCCATCGAACCACAAAAGAAGAAGACCTAGGGAATGGGGCTGGTTGCTAAATGAGTCGAGGCTCAATATATACATAAGTCCATTCAAGGATTGTTTTCAGAGATTTATTAAAATAATTCTTGCCCACCTATTCTTGTCATCTGTATATTTATTGCTCCATCATTTGGGGTGGCAAGATATTGTCTTTTTCCATCTTCCAGGTTTTTTTTTTTACACGTTTTAACATTTTTGTATATTTTCGGCATTATGTTTCTTAAGACAACATTGCAATATTGGACATTATTTCCTTTTGCAGTCTCTTAATATACTGGAAGTTATACCGGTGTAGCTGTAAAACCGAGAACTGATTTTGTGAGTATATTTTTTTTAGTGGTTTATAAACTGTGTTCCTATATAATCCACCATGATGGTCTCTTTATGTTGGCTTTTTTGCTCTAGCTCCCCAGTTGCAGTGGAGTTTTATGGGGTTGTAGCACAAAAGAACAATATTTGAATAAGGACACCGGCACTTCAACAATCAAAATCTGAAATAAGAGACATCTTCAAGCTTTGTTTTAAAGAAAAGACCTGTTACCAAAGAGAGTGGTGAATAAATAGGGTTGTAGTAATCAATAATATTCTTGTTATACTGGTCATATTGTGTGCCTGTTTTTTTTTAGGTTGCCCACAATTTATAATTACATTCACTTTCAAAAATTAGAGCATCAGCCTTCAATTGAGCTGACTGCTTCCACTCTGATAAGGTCATTAAAGGGGGAAAGGGGAAATGGCTGACAAATGTAAAGGGCTTTAAGAACATTCTGATTGGATAAGAAGCTAAACCAACCTTCATAGTTGGTTTAGCTTCTTATCCAATCAGATTGGATAAGAAAAGCTTGTTACCAAGTCAAAAATTCCCCAGTCAATGGAGACATTGCGTCAGAAGAAAGTGAAAGTTAACTTAGGTATGAAGGTATTTGACATTGTAAGGTGAATGGCTCTAGTGTGTAATATGTTATCTGCCCTAATGGTCAGATAATGTTACCTGCTAGTGGACATGTCAGATCAGGCCCTGAGTTATGAGAGATATCTCCAGAAGCTAGGAGGAGAGAAAGAGAGAGAGAGAGAGGGGAGATGAGCTTTAGAAGATAGTGAATAGAGGAAGGAGAGTTGCTCATGGGAGCATAAAAGAGGAGAGGAGAGTATGGAAGGTAAGATGTTTATGTTGGAGACATGATGTAGAAAAAAGTTGAAAGGAAGAGCCTGAGGAAAAAAGGCAGAAGGTGAAGAGGAAGGAGAAGGCAGGAGGAAACATTGTGTAATGGTGTAATTAAGAATAGTTAGCAGGTGTTCCTAATTGATAAGCTGAAAGAAATTTGTGAGACTCGATATGTTAAGAGCAAACAGGGGCGGGTGCGTGAGGTGGCAGAAAGGGGATTGTTGAGCAGTTCACATAGATCAGGGCAGGAGTGAGGTCTGCTGAGAGAGGAAAAACTGTTGGTAAACAGGGAGTTATTCAAAGAGAAACAGGATGTTATTAGAGCATGATAGGGAGGGCTTGAGGGTAGGGTTGAACAAAGAAAAAATGGGTTACAGAGAAATACTATAGAATGAAATTGGTCTAAAAAAGTAACACAAACACAATGCAAAAAGTGTAAGAGGTCAAGGTTTGAATTTGGAAGATGAAGATTCAGAGGTTTATTCACATAAACACTACTTAACAGGAAAGGTCATGGATAAGTGAAATGGGCCCGAACTGAAGTAGGATGGACAAATACTATAAACAAATGTGGGTAGTTAAAATGATTAGAATAAATGGGACTATTGGTTCTTATCTCCCACTATATATTTGACATTTGCTACTTAGGTGCTAAATGAAACAAACAAACAAAAAAAAAAAACAGTTTTCCTGTACTTTAACAAACAAATATTAGTAGTAGAATAGTTAATCAAGAGAAATCTTGAAAAAACATGAACACAAAGACCTAAGCACTCACAGAGTCATGTGAGACTAGAGGAACCAGTCTATCAATGAAGAAACCATTTCAAAACATTATAAACCCCCCTTAAAACTCCCCAAAAAGGACAATTCCCAATGTCTCTTTCCCCTGCTAGTGAACTGTGCTAGTGAGAATCCCATATTGTCTGCTCAGCCAATCACAGACCATATCTCTGGATGGTTTTCCTTCAGGATACCTCATGAAGCGAAAACAAACTAAACAAAACAACCCAACAACAGAGTTTTTCACTGTCAATGAGAACGTGTGGAACAGATTTTAGGTACAGATAAAATCAGCACAGGGATCTAAAAATGTAAGGATCCTATAATCTAATATAATTGCTTTTAAAGATGTTATTTGGGAATCAAATGACAAAAATGGAGGTGCCTCGTCAGTTAACTCAGGCCCTATACTGGCACAGGTTGGTCGAATTCAGGCAGTGTGTTGTGGTGCGCTCAGTGGGAGTTAACCAAACAGGGAAATGTGTTTACCCCACCACCTCCATCAGTCCAGGACTTAGTGCAAACTTTCATGTTACGCTTGATTATCTGCTCTCTTTAATTTAATGGGCGATCTAAAATAGGGACCTGTGAAAGAACTGTAGTGGATTATCTAATCTATCGAGGTTGTGGAATGCACAAATCTTATAATTTCATCTATTTATCTAAAAAAAAAAGGTATCTACTACTCTATAAACAGCAGGACACGTTTTTTTTCCACCATATGTGTCGCAGTGATTAACAAACTTGTGCTCAAGTAGGAATATCCATATAACCTGACCAGAAGTCATTTATATACCTTATCACAGGCAGAAGGAAACCTTTGCACTGATTGAATCTAGAAAGTTTAGAAACACTGTCTCCATATCTGGTGGTATCGGTACAAAAAAGAGCAAGACCTGCAAAACCAGATAAACAAGAAAATGAGGGAGAGAAAATGAGTTTTCACTTTATCATCACAGGTTGTGACATTGCACTATATCTGAATGTGTAATGCTATCTGAGGCTGGAGCAACCACTTGAAGTTATAGAAAATTTACCAATGTCTGTCCCCAATAGAGGTTACTCCATTAGTGCAATTATAAAGCATTGACAAAATGTGAATTGTAAAATTGGCACCACTGAATAAAGACCATAATAATAATAATAATAACAAATTTAAAAAAAAAAGTATTTATTTAGGTTGTGAAAGTACTGTCTGGAAGATTGACTTGCATTTCTTTTACCCTTTAATGCATTACCGCCTCACCTCACAGTGAAAGGGTTAAACAGGCTATCCCTTCACCTCTTGTCCCTCCCATAGACCTTGGTGGTGATGGCAAAGTGAGTAATATTAAACATTGTAACCACAGAGGAACAACAAGCATGCCAGCAATAGCATTTCATGAAGGAAAGTGTGTGATAGAGATAGACAAATAATAAATTTGTAAGCTCATCTGCAAGTCTAAAAAGGTGAAGACATGCAAATGAGAAGACAATGTACCTTACTCTTTGAATCCAAAAATAGCAATTATATATACATACATACATACATACACACACACTAGGAAACATTTCAGAAGTGGCTGCCTGGTCTTAAAAAAATTAAGTAAATAAATGATCACCTAAACCTATTTTCACAACAGTGGTGACCTTGTAAACTTATGAGCTTGCCATTAGACATAATGAGTACACTGCACAATGGAAATATGGCATCTACAACTTACAAAGACACTTCCAGAGGTTGTTGGGGAATTTGAAAAAGGAAGTAAAACAGTAGAAAACAAAATAGTAGACCACACAGCAGAAGAATTGCAATTACAATGATAATATTGTTAGAGGCTTATTTAGTTAATTTCTTTCAAAATAAATATTGCATATTTTCAAGTGTACTTCTTAAAAACATAGGCCTCCATTCAATGGCAAGCCTGCAACTCGATTGCTGTACGCCGTATGTCTGCGGGTGTGTTTGCGGGCTTCCGTTCGTCTCCGATTACAATGCTATTCAATTGCTCAAGCCTGTAAGTTACTGTCCCAAAGATGAAACCGTAAACAATGCACTGGCTCGTAGCAGTTCAGGGCCGGAACATGATCAATTAAGCAAGACCGTAAACTCCCATTTCAAATCAGCCAATAGAAAATGAGACTGTCATTATTACAGCAGTAAAACCTGGAGGGTTACATGTCAATCAATTAGGTTTGGGGGTCTGATGTGCGATCAGACTCGCAAAATAAGGAATTATGAAAACAAATGCAAAATACTGTTCTAGTCCATGTGGGTGTCCTAATATGTATTAACTAATTGATACCCAAGATCGATTTAACCCTGAAATGAAACATAAAAAAAATGGTTTTCATTTCCTGCCGATTTGCTGGCTTGGGACTGTTGTGCAATTCATTCTAATGTCTGTCATCGCTTTCCCCGCTATTTACAGTGCAGTATTGATTTTTTATTTGCATTTACAGAGCTACCAATAGGTGTTTAACCCCCTTGCGGGTCCTCTCTAGCATTCATAGGATTTCTGCCTTCTTTTGACATTTACGGGTGTGAAAACATTTGCGGGCTTGGGGAAATTGAGCAATTGAATAGCGATTGGTGAATTTAGCTATCGTAACTCTTGTGAAAGATCAGAGGCTTTGAGAGGCTGTAAGATGCAGGTTTAACCTTCGCAATTTTCTCATGCCTGTAACTTGTAATCTGTTTGGAGCCCGCAAAAAGACGCCAATTGAATAGCAAATTAACTTGCGACCTCACCTACGGTCTACCGGATCGCCCTGAAGTCTGAATTGAATGAGGCTCATAGTATATTTTAAATAGATTTTCACAGTAGTCCTTTAAACTACATGTTCAGAACCCGCTCTGTGTCACTTTAAAAAGGAACCACAAAATAAGATCAGGAATCACCATCCAACCAGACTGAACTTTGTAACTAATATTGTTTGGGGGTGGGGAACAAAAATAAGTAACAAACATCCTTTAAAAGTTACATAACAAAAAAATATTAAAATTTTCTAGACTTTGGAGGTGGAAAGTCTGCCCTGTAACAGGCATAATAGTTGCATTATAAATATCATTAATAATGTAAAATGTGTGCACTGGCATATAACTACAGACAAGGTAGATAATGTAGGGTATTAAGTTGTCCTTTTGGATTTACATATAACAAAAAACACAATTGAGAAAAAAAAAACATACAAGAGAATGGCCAGTGCTTATGTCCAGGATAATGTCAACTTAGGGTGCAGTCTCAAGTTTTAAGATCCTAGGTCATCTCAGTGCCACTCCAGGATTACACTCAGTTACAAACTACAAGTTGCTTTTATTCTTACTTTGTACATTGTCTTATAAAAATCATCTTACTGCTTATTTTTCTGTAAATACAATCTAATTGCAAGCCGGTAACAGCTCCATCTTACTCTGCCCATGTGCTAGTAAGTCAGCGGAAAAAACAATAATAAATCATGTATCTACCTACTCGTAGAGATGGCATAAAAGTAAACTCCATAAAGGGAAAAATACATATAGAATAATCATTAAATTATAACTGGTATAAAAGCAGGCAATCCATGCAAATAAAAAGCTGCTTTATGTTAACAGTGAGATATTTGAAAGGAGGTGTTGTGAGACAGTAGAGCGCACAATCTGATATTTTTGTTATCCACAGCCCTGTGTCCTTATCCAATTTATTAAGAGTGGTAACAATATGTGCTAGAATTGTAATCTCCAAAATTGGTTGTTGAGCAAACACTGAAGTGTTTCTTTGTAGAGTCTGTTCCTACAGTGTTTAGTTCTGTCTGCCTAAGACACGTAAGCGGTGAGACCTTTGTCTCTTGGGCCAGAACAAGAGAACTCACAGTAGGTTCAAAAGAACATATCTTTATTTGCAAAATTCAAATCCAAGCCATGTTGGTAGAATCAGTATGTAAATTACAATAAAACTGTAACAAACGCGTTTCGCTGCTAATAATCCACAGCTTCCTCAGTGATATTTGCCTAAAATATATGAGATAATAATATTAATAATAAATGTATGTTTAATTAAATCTATACATAGTAATCAGGTCCAATGAGTAATAAAGGCACCTTGTGTTATCACGTATATAGTTGTGGATCTTTGCGATGATTGTGACGTTTGCAATGTTGGTAACGCTTTTGCGTACCTTATCGCACGCGGGACAGAGCCGTTGGAGCATGCAGGACCGGTGAGGGTCGCAACTGCGAGCCAAGAGTGTAACTCTAAAAACCTGAAAAATCAGCAAAATTATTTAACAAAAATAATACCACACTCACACACAGCACAGGGGCAGCCAGGAAGCCTGGGGATGAGGTTGCAAGTCAATTTAAGCCATATTTGGCATTTTTCGTCAATCCAAAATCGCCTAAGGGAGGGGGGGAAAAAGGTGTCAATATGTTTGAAACTGGATGAAAACGAGGCTGAACAAAGCCAGGCATGCAGTACTTAGAAAATACACGACGGCGAAGACAGGAACACACACCAACAATGCCAGGCACACAGGACTTTGAAAATAAAACTGGCAGTCAGCGTGTAACATGCAAACATACAGAGGAGAAAGACACAGGGAAGGGACAGGGGGGAGATGGTGGAAAGAGGCACATTCCCAAGCACAAAAAATGCTGGTTAATGAAACCTGCAATGAGCGGCCCGCGGGAGGAAAGGTTTGCAATTAGGCACTCAGCATGAGGCTTGCGATGAGCGCCGAAGGTGATCAGTGCAAAGCAGGAAAGTTGAAGTACACGGGGTAGAGGCCCCAATGACCGCCAAAGTATTGTAAAATGGCGGTGATTGTGGATGTGGATGATTTTACGTTATTCCTAATAGTGTATTTTGTAGATCGTATGGGGTTGTGTAAAAGTTGTATGTGCCTGGTGGTGTTTTGCTGTCGTGTAGCCTCGTTTTCTTCGGCTACCATTTTGTCTCTCGTTTAGGGGATTTTCAAGTGCCTAAACTCTTGAAATTGGACTTAAATTGAGGTGTAACCTGACTTCCAGATGTTCTGGGTGTCCCCCCTTTCTGTGTGTGATGTTTTTATTTTTATTTGTGTTTTTCAATGTGCGCAGTTCGGCCGTTAAGTTCGTATGTTTTGCGGCTCATATTTTTTTCCCTTTAAGTTGCAGTTTCCTTTTGTAAGGGTTAGAAGCCATTTTTTTTTATGCGATTTTTTCAAAGTGCTACGGGGGTCGTAGGGATAAGCGCCCTCCACCAGCTCCTTTGGCGCTCCTTGCCTGGCCACAACCCTCGCTTCGCATGGTCCACGGTTGCGGCCATAAGTGCGTACTCGCTTCGCGAGCCCACAGTTTCCCTGTTGCGTTAGAAAAAGGATTTTGGCAAGCCTGAGCTGCTGAGAACTATATATGTGATTATCGCGATATACGACAATATTTATAGTTTAAAATGAATGAATGAAATAAACATAGTAGCTACTGGCAGCATAAGCAGTAAGTTAATTCATAACTATGCATACAGTGCCTTGCAAAATTATTCACCCCCTTGACTTTTTACCTATTTTGTTACATTACAGCCTTAAGTTCAATGTTTTGTTAATCTGAATTTTATGTGATGGATCAGAACGCAATAGTCTAAGTTGGTGAAGTGAAATGAGAAAAATACATACATAAAACTATATTTTAGAAATAGAAAACAGAAAATTGGCATGAGCGTATGTATTCACCCCCTTTGTAATGAAGCCCATAAAAAGCTCTGGTGCAACCAACTACCTTCAGAAGACACATAATTCGTGAAATGATGTCCACCTGTGTGCAATCTAAGTGTCACATGATCTGTCATTACATATACACAACTTTTTTGAAAGGCCCCAGAGGCTGCAACACCTAAGCAACAGGCACCACTAACCAACACTGCCATGAAGACCAAGGAACTCTCCAAACAAGTAAGGGACAATGTTGTTGAGAAGTACAAGTCAGGGTAAGGTTATAAAAAAAAAAAATATCCAAATCTTTGAT
Source organism: Discoglossus pictus (assembly GCA_027410445.1). Classification (NCBI taxonomy): domain Eukaryota; kingdom Metazoa; phylum Chordata; class Amphibia; order Anura; family Alytidae; genus Discoglossus; species Discoglossus pictus. Next base: position 56,531,432 of record CM050168.1, read on the forward strand.
GATCCCCAGGAGCACCATCAAATCAATCATAACCAAATGGAAAGAACATGGCACAACAGAAAACCTGCCGAGAGACGACCGCCCACCAAAACTCATGTACCGGGCAAGGAGGGCATTAATCAGAGAGGCAGCAGAGACCTAAGGTAACCCTGGAGGGGCTGCAGAGTTCCACAGCAGAGACTGGAGTATCTGTACATAGGACCACCATAAGCCGCACACTCCATAGAGTTGGGCTTTATGGCAGAGTGACCAGAAGAAAGCCATTACTTTCAGCAAAACATTAAATGGCCACTTTTTGAGTTTGGGAAAAGGCATGTGGGAGAGTCCCAAAATGTATGGAGGAAGGTGCTCTGGTCTGATGAGACTAAAATTGAACTTTTCAGCCATATGTCTGGCGCAAACCCAAAACATCACATCACCCAAAGAACACCATCCCCACAGAGAAACATGGTGGTGGCAGCATCATGCTGTGTGGATGTTTTTCAGCAGCTGGGACTGGGAAACTGCTTAGAGTTGAGGAAATATGGATGGTGCTAAATACAGGGATATTCTTGAGCAATACCTGTACCACTCTGTGTGTGATTTAAGGCAAGGACGGAGGTTCACCTTCCAGCAGGACAATGACCCGAAAAGCACTGCTAAAGCAACACTTGAGTGGTTTAAGGAGAAACATGTAAATGTGTTGGAATGGCCTAGTCAAAGCCCAGACCTCAATCCAATAGAAAATCTGTGGTCAGACTTAAAGATTGCTGATCACAAGCGCAAACCATCCAACTTGAAGGAACTGGAGAAGTTTTGGAAAGCACATAGAGACTTATTCAAAGCGACTTGGAAAATGGATTGCCGCAAAAGGTGGCTCTACAAAGTATTGACTTTGGGGGGGGGGGGATGATTTGATGGTGTTCCTGGGGATCAAAGATTTAGATGCGGTATTGGAGAGAATTTTATCCTTGTGTTTGCATCGCTTAGCTCCACACTTATGGGTTCCAGACACCTTTGTGGTGAGTGGTTTGAGGATATTAGTCTTTTCCCCTTTTCTTGAGTTCTCTAGGAGCTAAGATATTCTTGAGTTTAGTGTTTCTTTTAAAAAGGTGATAGTGGGCGCTTCTAGTTGCATATATTTGAGGATGTCGTCTTTTCAAGATGTGCCATAGCTTCCTCATACTCGCTGAAATAGATCCGGCTGCTTTGTTATATTTCGTTAGAAATCTACACTTATTCCCACTTTCTTTGTTATTTTTGGACTTCTTATTCTTCTTAATGAGTTCCGTCCTGTTACGAGTCCTTGATTTATCTTTTGCCTCCTCCACTATCTTCATGTTACATCCTTTCTCTAGGAACTTGTTGGTTAATATGTCACTCAGCATAAGTCGGATAGTTTTGAGCAGTTCCTACGGATGCAGCGGAACAGGACAAATAGAATGTTGTTTATCCATCGTGGGTCTTGTCCACTAGATGCATGCAAGTACCCATTACTGTTCTTTTCCCCGATTAGTACGTCTAGAAATGGGATGGAGTACTGCTCGTGGTTCATAGTGTATCTTAAATTCATCTAATTTTGGTTCACGTATCCAAAAAATGAGTTCATGTTTTTATCGTTTTTCTCTTCCCGGACCACAATGATATAATCTACTGGAAGAAGTATATAGATGATGTTTCTGGAAAAAAAGGTTTGTTGTTCCAAATGTACTTCTCCTCCCATAGATCCATGTAGAAGTTAGCAAAACTGTGCGTGAACTTGGTCCCCATCGCCGTTCCTTGTTTTTGTACATAGAAGGAATCTTCGAACATAAACTATGTAGTCCATCTGAGAGGCTTCCATATCCCTGTGCATTTCCATGAAGGGTTTAGTCATTGGAATTTGTGGGGTTTTGGAAGATGGTAGATGATTGCTTTCTTCGGAGAGTGTATGTTCAAATATTGGAACTTTGTGGTTAGTATCCCATTCTGTCGAGGTTCTTGAACTAACATGTGGTATTCTGTCAGGTACTTGACTGTTGGGGGGGCGTGTATAATGTCTTCGTCATTGATCAGGTTAAACGTTTCTTTCAAGTTATCTTGTCTATTTTTTATCTTTCATCCAGTCTGTTGACTGCGACCTAACTTGAATTTGTAACCTACATATAGGAATTCCTGCTCCTGGAGATACCAGATTTGGTCAAAGGTACACCCTAAACTGGTCCCTCCAAGTCTGCTGAATACTGGGATTTGGTTCCATTGGGATTGGATAGGGAAGAAGGTAGAGGCAGGTTTAAAGTTTGAGTGTCTCTCTTGTGCCAGATCCTCGAGTATCTGTAGTATTGTTACAGATATTGGAGAAGGCCGCCCATCACTATGAATCTCATGGGTGATTTCTGAGCTGCTAGAGGGATTCCACTTCAAGTGATGTGGCTTCATATTGAAGTCCTATTTCATGTTGTCAGTCTCTCTTCAGCATAAAAGGATCAAACAAGGTGAACCACAAGAATCTTGTGAGACTTTTTCCCAACCTCAAATTATGCTTCATAGTTGCTTTAATCAGCCACCCACAAAACTAACAATTAGATATAAATGGAACTTATGATAATTACTGCTTTATTGATGACAAACTAGCTTAAAGAGAGAACGAAAGCTAAAAAAAATCAGTTATACTTCCCTCAAGGAACTGTTAAATTGCCACAATCATCTTGATGATGCAAATGTGGTCTTAGTGGGAGAACAATCATTTTTGCAGATGGGTACAAGATAACAAGCGTAGCAGCAAGGGCAATAAGGTAACAGTTTTCAAAAACTTGCATGCAGATTCAAGTAAAACAAAAATCACAAGAATGCAATAATAAATAAAAAGATCAGGTGCATTAAATTATGCTAGTGTATAAATAATTTACATTGCTGTTTTTCCAGGAATTTTACTTTGTACAAAAAAAAAAAAAGTTTTAATGGCATATTTAGAAGGCCCACTTCAGCACAGTTTGGACAACGTCAAAGAAAAGATCTCTTAAAAACATGTTAATATATTTTTTGAAATATGTTTTTTCACAGAGAAATTTGTAAATGATGTTTCCGTTTACATGAAACTTTGACATTCCCCCAGACAAAGTAACAACAGCAGCTCTGTGTAGAGAGCAGAAACAGAAATAGGGTTAATCCTTCCCAAATTCATCTGTGCAGAAAAATGATGTAAGCATGTGTTAGATTAGAAAAAAAGGGAAAGCACAGGGAAACCTTTAAATGCATATTAGACACGTGGATGTGTCATCTTAAGCCATTTATGTTTATTTTCAATATATTGTTTGTTGTAGAACGGTGTTGTCTCACTATTGTGATTTGCAGCCGACTGTGAATATGAGCGGGCCTGTTCTATAATCAGGGTGGTAAATTAAAGAGGGTCCTTTTGAATACATTGAAAGAATAGAAATGTAACAAAAGGCATTGTGTCCATTAAAAAAAAAAAATTGAACTTACTACCTTTGTGACTGCTTCTATTGAAAAAAAAAAACAAGTATAACGACATGTAAAAACTCTGGTGCTCGATTGTCCTCTAGTGGCTGAAAGTAGTCAAGCTTTGGTCATCTGTAAATAGAAATCCAACACTATCACTCATCACATAATGTACATCACAACCTGATCAAGCTTGATCAATGTTAGACCTCGAGGACAGATCCTTACCTTATTTTCAAGAGATCCTGTGTGCATAGGTAAGAAAACCTGCTACAGATTTATTCACCTGTACTCAAAACTAGAGATCTTGGAAACCTGACCCACATCCAATCATGAGCACTGGATAAGACTGTTGCATAATTGTAATAAAGTATTTTATCCAACTTCCAACTTCTAAGTTACTTACAGACCGCTTATAGGTAAAAGCTAAAAAATTAAAAAGCATGTTTTCCTCTATTAAAAAAAAATTAAAAAAGTGAATGCAACTTTTAAAAATTGACCTTTACAAATTGCTTTTACTACAATGTTTAAGGAACTCTATCGCTCTAACAAGATAGATTCACCTTAAAGAGCATTAAAACTACCTCTACATTGTACAATGTTTTTCTCTTCAGATATTTAGCATTATTTTCATAACCGTCTCATTACATCGTATTAGGGCAATGCACCAGCTGAATTCTATAGCTCTGCAGAAAATACATTCCACTAGGAGGATACATATTAGAACTAATTAAAGGGAGATTCTGACAATGTTGCACAGCTGCATTTCTAGGATTTCTTTTAAAATCGTAAAGCATGCTTTCACACCACAAAGAAAAAATAGCTATTTCACAATGGTTATACAAATATTTCAATTGTGTCCCTTTAAACCCTATAAAGCATGCAGATTGAGTCCTTTGTACAGTAGACTGCTGTTTATCTGGTTCTCAAGCAATCGGAACTCTCAAGCAACAGGAAACTCTCAAGGAACCAGCGTATTTGCAGCGAAACCGGCATCTGCGCCACCCGAGTCTCAGATAACTGGAGAGACCAAGATCAGTACACTAATTGACCTTATATTGTGAGGGGAGTCAATATTTGTAATCATTTAAAGTGGCAATGTGCTTGTGGACAATACTATGTGCATTGTACAATGCACATAATAATCACAGTAGATTATCATCTTCTAACTTTATTAATTACCATCTCAGTTTTGGGGAATGTATTTTTATTTCAATAGGTTTTTATTGGAGACAAACATAAAGAGTACATAGCAGCACTACAAAGTAAGTAACATAGCATAGAAATGATAAAAGAAACCGTTGCTAGAGGTTCTATAAAATAAACTTTGGTGCATAACAAAATATGAAAAGCATGATAAATTTTAGCCCAAAGACTCAATGATTGTCTCATTTTTTTTTTAAGGGGGGGGGGGGGGGATGTATTTTTAATAGTTCATAATTGTAAATGTGACGATAGGGGCAAGTTGTATTAACCTCATCACTTATTTATACAGTATAAATCTCTTCATTGGTTCTGCCCGTTTAACTTTTTGATCTGTTAAGGCCAAATGCGTGACACTTGGCATTTTTGGGTTTGCAAAACAGATCCAAAGTAAGCTTAAACGTGTTGTGTTTAACCTCAAGCAGGAGATGGAAATATGCAAGTGACTTGAAAAAAAAGATGAAACTCGTACAGTGCTCGTGAAGGAATTTAATGTTGGTTCATCAACAATCTATGACATTAAGGCTCAGTCCAATTAGATAAATGAGTTTTATGCTAAGGCAGAGAGTGTCAAGAGCATGGAGAAGAGTCATACTTTTTCATGCCCAGAAAATGGAAAAGCTTGAACAGGCCCTGTATGAATGGTTTTCGCTAAAAAGGTCTGAGGGTGGTTGTATATCTGGACCCATGTTGCAAAAAAAAAGCAAGAGAATTTCATGCGAAAATGAATATTGAAGGTCAGTGTTAATTTTCAAGTGGCTGGCTCACCCGATTAAAGGGTTCATCATGGCATCCGAAAAGCTTGACTTGTCAAGTGAACAGAAATTCGCTGATTTGGAAGCTGCAGCTTCATTTCGTGATGTGTTTTGTCAATTGGTAGCAGAAAATCACTTAACCCCCAAGCAAATTTATAATGCCGATGAGACTGGATTAATGTGGAAGTGTCTGCCTAATTCTACTTTATCTAGTGGTATTGAGAAGGTAGGTCACGGATTCAAGCAAAATAAAGAGCATATAACGGTGCTGGTTTGTGCAAATTCATCAGGAAATCATAAGCTTAAATTGTGTGTGATTGGCAAATTTGCTAAACCAAGATTCTTTAAAGGCATAAATAACCTCCATGTAGATTACCATGCACATAGTAACAGTAGGTTTCATTATTCGTTTGTTCCCAATGTTAAAAAAAAAAATGTTTACGAAAGAAAGGAAGAAGAGAGAATAGTAAAGTTGTGTTGCTCCTGGATAACGGTCACACACATCCTCCTGCTGAACAGCTTATGGCAACATTTTCATACATTATCTTCCACCTAATGTCACAAGTCTGTTCCAACCATTGAATCAAGGAGCAATAGAGAATGTAAAAATGTTCTACAGGTGTGACCTCAGGCAGAAAATTACAAATTGTGATGGGACAATTCTAGAGCTCCATAAGAAATATAATTTGAAAGATGCTACCTACACTGTCAGGTGTGCTTGGGATTATGTGGCAAGTGAAACATTACAGAAAAGTTGGAGATATTTGTGGCTAGCTGTCATGCCTAAGGAATCCTCCTCCTCCACGGTCAACTTTGAGGTTCAAACCGATTGTTCAGCTGTCAATAGCACAGTTTATGATGAAATAAAAGTTAGTTGACTAACGACAAAATTAATTTGTCTTGAGATGATCTCGACGACTGGTTTGCTGTGGATGGAGTTATTCCAGTCACTCACACTCTAAAGAAATCATAGGTGGTGTTGTAAACCGTGGGATACAAAAAAAATGATGTTGTAGAAGGGGAAGAGAGTGATGATGACTGGTGTGAGGTGGAAAAAGTATCCGGCAGAGAGCTACTGCACCATTAGAAACTGTAATTGCTTTTGCAGAACAGCAACCCTTCTTCACTTCTCAGCATCTTATGCAGCTGCACATCATGCAAAACCTGACTTTGCATGAGGTGTAAGGCTTGAAAGCAAGGAGATATTTGTTCATTTGTACAGAAAACTACACCACAGTCAACCAGTACAACATCTACAGATGAAGATCCATAACTAATCACAGCCCCTTCTTCTGATCGTGTTCCAGCTAACTTATTAGCAGATCCTGATAACCGTTTTTCTGCTCCTGAAGGAGTTCCAGCAGGAGATGAGGCTGCTTGCGATCGTGATATCTACACCATAAACTCTGTTTTAGTTCATTGAAGGGGGAGGGGGGGGGGCATGGATGGGCAAGGACTGCAACGCTCCACTATTCTGGCAGAGCCTCGCTGTAAACGATACTTGCAACAGTGCATAAGAAAAAACACAGATTGCGTAGGGTTATATATTTATTTATTTTAAATCTTTTAAAAATATAACAAACCACTTTTCTTTATAAGGAAAAAAGTAAACCAATTGTCAATTTTAATAGAGATCCAGGCAAGTGTACAATCCCCTACAAGAAAAGTTGTAAATGAAGGGGAGGTTGTTTGTGTAAAATATTTTGAAATGTAACAAGCTGGTGTTTACAGTTAAGTATTATTACATTTTGATTAAAAAAAAAATGTGGTATTCATGTTTTTAAAATGTACTGAAACGCTTAATTTGAAGCCATGAGCGCAATTTTAGGGCTATGGAATCTACCATTTACTTCAGTAGGTGATAAGTCTGTTGCATAATTAATAGAAGTGAAGGCTGTGATGTGGAAACATACTTTGCATACAGAAGTTATAATCCTTTGCATTCATAAAGACAGAAGTGATAATTTTTGTAAATTGTTCACTGATCTAGAACAATGTAAATGGTAACTTTTTTTTTTCAAAGCTGAGAAAAGCAATACAAATGTCAAATTTACACAGCTTCAACATTAATACAGTTTAAAAAATTTTTTATTGTTAATCTATCGCCTATGAAAAAGTCTGAACAAAAAAGGAACTATTTTATCCTATTTGTAGGCTTACCGAAAGTACATTGAAATTAGTGAATAGGGTAAGAAAAGGAACCGAACCAAGACGTTCTATATATAAAAATTACATGGTTTACTGGTAACATAAGAGTAAATGTCATGTAAACTCAATAAAAAAAAAAAAAAAGGTAACAACCAGAAACCTATTGGTTGGTTTCTGCCCACATATTACAGTATGCGTGTTTATGATCTCTGTATGAATAAGAGGAGTGTAAGGTAGTTAAAGGTAAAATCCTTTACTGGTTAAAACATGTGCATGTTCAGTTGTACAAACATAAATTTGTTTTTTTCCCATATATAAAAATTGTATAATATGGGAAGAAATGAAGCCTTAATATAGCAAAGCCACCAATTAGTTATTTTATTTTTTCAGAAAACCACCTTCTTACTTTTTTTTTTTTTTTTTTTTTTATTTAATATACACACACTTTCAATTTGATGCAATAGTACTTGCAGGTCTGATTTCAGCATTTTAAAATTCACAAAGCAAACATGTGATACCTAGAGATCATCTAATGGGGGCAAATCAACTGATACTGTGTAGACCCCTTCTGTAGTAGTGTGTGTTTATATCACATGACATGGCTAGAGTTTTTCAGCCTTATAAATTTCATAGAAATAAGCAGTGTGACACATTCGTATTTCTAAGCTATCTTTAATATTTACAATATTCTAGAGGGCTAAACCAATCACTTGCCATACAAAAAATAGCTCTAGTATAAAACGGGATTTCCTAGATCATGTTATCTGTATTATGAGAACTAGAATATTAGCTCATTCTATAATTCACCAGATTCTTGGAAGTTAGCCATAAAGTTGTGAGAACTAGTACTAAGATGTCTTCCGTTCTTTACTTTACTTTTTTCAGTTTGAGGTTAAAATGAATTATGAATGTGGATATATCAGTATATTATGATAATACCTAGTGTGTTGGCGTGTTTATACACTAAAAGAATGTACTAAAAAGAAAAAAGCAAACCAGTTTGGAGGTGCCTGTTGATTATTTGCTACTAAAGCAATATAGTATTACTTAGGAATTTACAAATCTAAGTGTTGAAACTTGAGTATTGCTTGATTTGAGCATCTTTAATAAAAGATTAAAGCCCCCAGAATCATAAAAAATTATATATATATATTTATATATTTTACACATCCACTGTAACAAGCAATAGATGAAGTGCTAGGCAAAAAGAACATTTCCCAACAAATGTCCACAATAAATTCTTTGAGAACCATCCCAAATATGGTTTGGGAATCTGTTTTACCAGATACTGCTCCATATAAAATTAGGGGAGAGAATAAATAAAAAATGGTAGTTGCAGGTTTCATATTTTTATTTGTAATTTCTCAAACTATGCAAATTTAAATTATAATTAAAAAAAAAACCTTGCCTTTTTTTGCAATAAAGTTTTGTTGGATATAGTATAATTTACTTATACAATGCTCTTCTGGTGAGTTTTTTTTTCTTCAATTAAGCAAGCCCTGGCAGTCTTGAAATTCTGTTCTGATATGATTTGCCATTGAAATGTCTTGGGTCCTGGTGATGTAGGACAGGGACAAGGACACTGCTTTGGGTTGATTGGTACCATACAAGTCCTATTAGGATGAAACCAAGCTCACGAATGAGATGTCCAAAAAAAAAAAAAATCTGTTAAGCAAGCACAGTTACACTATTAATGAACATTGCCTAGATGGTACCAGATCTTTTACGTCAGATTTTTTGGAAGTTTGTAGAGTATTCTGTTCTTTGCTTAAACATCTCATACTTAGACTGCTTCACTCAGGACTTACTATCCAATATCTAGTACATTGTGTTTGTAGTACCAAACACCAATGTTGGTACATTAGAGGGGCATTATAATGGTCATACAACAGTGTTTCAATCAACATAATCTGCAAGTAAAGCTTATTGTATGGGCATCACATTTTGTGGCAGACAAGTGACCAGTATACACCCTTCATGCTCAACTTTTTTTAGGTCACTATTAACACAAAATAAAAAACACCCCAAAGCAAATCTAGGCAATTTTTCTTTTATTTACACACACCTTCCTCCTACCCTCTAGACTGCAAGTTTAATCTTATTGGGTACTTTAGAGAAACGCTTTTGGAATCTGTTAATTGTTTTTGACTTCTCTACCTTGTTTAGCGCACAAGTGGAGGTTAATAATAATAATTGAAACAGTCTACCACAGCATCACTGCTGTAATACTTCACTTCCTTTCAGTATTGCTTAGGGCAGTGAGGTAGGGAGTCAATGTGAGAACATTGATTAAACTGTCTGGTTGAAGCTTTAATATTATCAGTTGAAACCTCAGTTCCTGTCAGTAATCCGTGCAATGAGAGGGAGAATTACAGTAGTGGCCATTGAGGGAAACATTTTACATATTTTCCTTACTACAGTGCCTTGCAAAAGTATTCACCCCCTTGACTTACCTATTTTATTACATTACAGCCTTAAGTTCAATGTTTTGAAAATCTAAACACAATAGTCTAAATTGGTAAAGAAATGATTATACAAAACTATTTTTTAGAAATAGATAAACAGAAAATTAGCATGCGCGTATGTATTCACCCCCTTTGCTATGAAGCCCATAAAAAGCTCTGGTGCAACCAGTTACCTTCAGAAGTCACATAATTAGGGAAATTATGTCCACCTGATCTGTCATTACATATACACACCTTTCTATTTTTAAATGCCCCAGAGGCGGCAACACCTAAGCAAGAGGCACTAACCAAACACTGCCATGATGACCAAGGAACTCTCCAAACAAGTAAAAAAAGTCAGGGTTAGGTTATATTAATAAATAAAAAAAGAGTATATATGATCCCCAGGAGCACCAGCAAATCCATCATAACTAAATGGAAAGAACATGGCACAACAGAAAACCTGCCAAGAGACGGCCGCCTACCAAAACTCATGGACCACGCAAGGAGGGTATTAAACAGAGAGGCAGCACAGAGACCTAAGGTAACCCTGGAGGAGCTGCAGAGTTCCACAGCAGAGACTGGAGTATCTGTACATAGGACAACAATAAGCCGTACGCTCCATAGAATTGGGCTTTATGGCAGAGTGGTCAGCAACAACAACAAAAAATGGCACGTTTTGAGTTTGTGAAAAGGCATGTGGGAGACTCACAAAATGTATGGAGGGAAGTGCTCTGGTCTGATGAGACTAAAATTGAACTTTTCGGCCATCAAAGAAAACGCTATGTCTGGTGCAAACCCAACACATCGCATCACCCAAAGAACACCATCCCCACAGTGAAACATGGTGGTGGCAGCATCATGCTGTGGGGCCGGGACTGGGAAACTGGTCAGAGTTGAGGGAAAGATGCATGGTGCTAAATACAGGGATATTCTTGAGCAAAACCTGTACCACTCTGTGCGTGATTTGAGGCTAGGACAGAGGTTCACCTTCCAGCAGGACAATGACCCCAAACACACTGCTAAAGCAACACTTGAGGGGTTTAAGGGGAAACATGTAAATGTGTTGGAATGGCCTAGTCAAAGCCCAGACCTCAATCCAATAGAAAATCTGTGGTCAGGCTTAAAGATTGCTGTTCACAAGCACAAACCATCCAACTTGAAGGAGCTGGGGCAGTTTTGCAAGGAGGAATGGGCAAAAATCCCAGTGGTAAGATGTGGCAAGCTCATAGAGATTTATCCAAAGTGACTTGGAGCTGTGATTGCCACAAAAGGTGGCTCTACAAAGTATTGACTTGGGGGATAGTTCTGCACATTGACTTTTTTCTGTTATTTTGTCCTATTTGTTGTTTGATTCACAATAATAAAAATAAAAAAATCTTCCAATTTGTGGGCATGTTCTGTAAATTAAATGATGCAAATCCTCAAACAATCCATGTTAATTCCAGGTTGTGAGGCAACACAAAAAATGTCATGGAGGGTGAATACTTTTGTAAGGTACTGTTCTTGCATTTTGTTAAATAGCTAAAAAGATTTGCTCAACAGGAGTTTAAGATACTGGTTCTTATAGGGGCTATAGGCAAATTTATGTTTTGAGTCTCATTGGTGAAAATCTCATCAAGTGAAATCCATTGGTGGAGAAATGATATTTCCATATAGTTTATGCTTAAATACCAAGTTCTCAAGCTCAGTCATCTAACACTGACACTCAATTTCAACAGCAAACTGTTTTTGTGGAAATAAGACCACTGTGGTAACTAAAGTAGGTTTGAGAAGGAGAAAAAAAAAAAAAACTATAGCTATGACTCAACAATGAGGTGGTACTACACGGTTTATTTTACCTACTTTGGCAATAGGGGAAAAGTAACATCCCTTTAATGGCCAACTAAGAGGATTACCTACGATTTTATACATTTGTGCCACCCCTTATTTGTTTTGTTAAGTGGGAGTTTAATTTAGCTATGCATTAATGTCATTTGTTTCAAAAGAACCAACTATTCTACAGACTTAGGGTAAGTCCTTCATCCATAAGGAGGAAGGTAGACTTTTGTAATGGATCCCATCACAGCAATGTATGCTCAAACCAATATAGACAACACACATCTAGACAGTCTGGTCCATGGAGCTCCTTGTTCAGCTGAGAACCCACTTATCACTGAAGATTATTTTCAAAAGGTTTTCTAGGACTGTGCTTAAGATATGCAGCTTTTCTTAAGGGTACGTATTTTTAATAACACATGAACGTGACCAGCCCATTTGGTAGGTATGTAGATCACTTGAGCTAAACCCATCAATTACCAGATCTTATAAAAACAAAATAAAAAACTCACTAAACACGGTAGAGCAACAAGAGCATTTATAGACATGCATATTAAGACACAAACGAAGTGTAGAATTTAAATTTATTATTGCATTTTTTTAGGTTACATTTAGCATCTGAAAGCAGTTTTGGGCATTTCCTAGCATTGCTAGTTGTATTACAAAGTAAACAGCAAACATTTCATTTGATAATACATTTTACAATAGGTCATTACAAAGAGTGCCATTTAATAATTCTGCGGTTTACAGATGGATACCGTGCAATTTTTCTCCTACCAATCTAAACAAAATTGCATCGTGATCCACCCGACAACAGCAAAACAGCGCTACACGCCGAGATGGAGTGGTCCACGCCGACAGTCCCATTCCCCTCCACAGGCCGGGACAAGTGCAATACTTTTATCACATGTACAAGTAATGCAACGAATCCCCACCCAGGGAGGACCCAGATTCGATACCCCACACAGGTCTGTTGCAGTACACCGGATGGATCTCTCTGCCACAATCAGTTTTGCATGGATTTGCACAGCAAAGTAAACGCTGATGCAAACCAGCAAAACTAACCGTAACAAGATGTTCAATGACTCAGCAAGTGGTAGGTAGTGATGCGCTTTATCTAGCAGTACTGTAAGTGCCCATATTACAGTAGGTCATGTCAGACTACCTGCACTATGAGCACTTTGGCACAGCTTGGATAGTTACCACAAGATACTTGAGCTGCGGTCTTCTGATAAAGGTGATAATACAACAGCTTGTGCCAAAAGGAGCATTTAGGGCAGTAGATTCTAAGCTATGTCACTAACTGCACTAGATGCACCTTAGCACAAGGGAAGGCTGCTGAGTGTTGTACAGATGTCCAGCAGCGACTGAATACAGGGTCCTGGCAATGCAGAAAGTGCTCAGTGTGCAGTAGATATCAGAAGCTACCTGCACTATAAGCACTTTTACACAACCTAGACTATCCACTTATCACCAGAAGATGGACCAGCATGGAGCTCGGCTACCTATAAGATGGAGAAGTCACATGATCATTTATGGGATTATACCCCCATACAAACATTCAAGTCATGCAGCCAGTAGTAAAAAAGGCATCTTACAACATGGGACAAGTGTGTCAGTTAAGGTTCCTCGAGCAGCATTGAGTCCATAAAGTGTTATTGGTATATTCCTATAAGATCTAAGTTAAGCAGACCGACATGTACATAAGAAGTTTAAACATTTGAGATAGCAAGTAGAATGATCAGCAGCTAACTTCCACAGATTGGTGCATGATTCAACTAAGGTAAAAAAAAAAAAAAAAAATAGATAAAGTGATGTAGTGTAGTTACAAGATGTTATACTTATAAATTGTGTGAATAAATTGTGTGTAATATATATACAGCTTGGTAATTGTTAAACATAGACCCTCATCAGCACCCAAGGGATCCAATAGAGATGGAATAAAAAAATATATAAAAGTGGGACAGAGAAAAAAAAAAAGAAAAAAACATTAAGTGTTTATGAAGGAGACCAGAGAGCCTGCATAAGATGCTTTACTTAAGAGACATCCTTTAAATACTGAGCCAAAAAAAATTAAAAATCACTGTCCCAGAGGTTAAAAAAAAATTGATAAAAACAAAAACAAAGTAGTATGTTAGCTGCAACAGGTGTCTAGTTCTTCCAGGAATGATGCACACTTAGCTCAGGCCCATGCACATCCACCCAGATGTGATATCCAAGCTAATTCTACTACAGGGCCACACACAGATGTGGTACTTACATCATTTAAAGTGCAGCACAGATCCCATTTATCATCCAGACCACTAAATAAACTCCCAGCATCTTCTCCATGGGTGTTACTCCCTATACAGGTCTTCTATGCATAATACAGCGTGTACATGGACATAAGAATCCAGGAGCTGACTCAGTGATGGAGAGGGGTCCATAGTCTGGAAGTAGCAGAATAATCACAATAAATCAGAATGGTCTTCTTTGTATAAACTTCCAGATGAGAAGCAGAAGGTCCCAAGCTCAGTGTGCTGCACTCTGTTACCTGTCCCAGGGCAGCTCCAGGCTCCTCCACGAGTCCCGTCCCTCGTGCTAAGATTAAAGAGAAAGACAGGAAGCATTGTGGGAAATGAAGTCCCAGCTATTCAAATGCACAAAACCGCGCCAAACATTAACCCCCGCAGCTCCACCCCCGGAACTCCAGGGAGGGACAAAACAACGACCACCAGGGAGACAGACTGGTGCATGGGGGATAATACATGCAGTTACACAAACACTGCATCCAAATGCACCTTCAATGCAAACATTGCACTCCATCCCAATGTGCAATGCACCCATCAGCACTATTTACACCCTGATCCAAAGTGCAGCACCTATAATGCAAACATTGCACCCCATCACCAAGTGCAATGCACCCATCAGCACTATTTACACCTCGATCCAAAGAGCAGCACCTATAATGCAAACTACACTCAATCTAGAGTATACATCAATAATACCAGTTCGCAAATATTTAGATCAATACATGTGCATTTTATTCCCAGGCATCCAACTGAAACGCAGGTTTATTTTCTAATGGGCAGCTCTAGTATCCTGCATGGAGCATGCACAGCACTGGAAGGGTTAATGCACCGCATGGCAGGACCAAGCAAACAAATAGTAATCCAGGACTACAAGTCCCATAGTGCTGCCTGGAGATGTGCACAGGCGCGTTGGGTACAAACATTGAACCACTTCCAAGGCCTGATATAAAGTGAAACAGCAGAGCCTCCCTCCCCTGGCGCCATGTGCTCGGGGTGTACCCCATGTACCCCTCCTACAGCACCCCCTCTTATGGAGGAGCACACTTAGGGTGCAAAGACACTCAATCAAGTGCATGCAGCCAGGCGCAGAAAATGTAATAGATGCAAGAAACCAGAACACATCCAGGCCACAGACAAAGAAAGCAGCCCCCTCCCTCCTCCTACACACAAACAAGATCACAAGTGCATGATACACAGGGCAGGGAGCCCTTTAATGCAATCATATAAAGCAAACACTACCAAAAACCAATGCAACAAATCAGTGCATAATTAGGATGCACCCTACAGATCTAACAAACATTGCATGCTTGCAAATGCAGCAGCAATGGGCGCCATGTGAGTTTCAAAGTACCACAGCAGCACATGAACCTGCAGATTTACAGACACATACAAGCATCTCCAACTAGTCATAATAACACATGTAAATATTGCTCCTGCACATGCATATTTAAGAGTTAAGCATTACAAATATATTGCATGTATCGCCCACCCCAAAACACTGCCTTGTTTTGCAAAGTACGTAGGATGGTGCTGTGCAACCCTAACTGCACAGACTGCAGAGCTTGGAAATAAATGCAAAGGAAAGAAGAGTTACAGAGGGAAAAAATGCAAAGACAACCACAAAGATAAACACGTTACCTTTTGCATGATCAAAAACCTGGAGGAAAAGGGGGTTTACGAAAGTGGCGCGAAGACACAATCATGTGACCCAACCCCAGGGCGGCTCCTGCCTTTACCAACCAGCAGAAAAGGGACTTATAAGGGGGGGGGGGGGGAGCATATCCGCTCACAATTAGCATAATTAATGATGTCCTGCAGCTGAGTGATAAGGAAACACATTAATAAATAAATATATGAGGCGAACGTATCAGTGTGTCTGTCAGAATAAACTTAATGTGACATTAAACTTGGTATTTTGTGGGTTTATTCACTCAAAATGGTTTCCATGAGGTATTTATTATAAGGATGTGATGGGTGAATGAGAAAAATCTGTTCTGGGGTTATTTGGGGTCAGGATATTTTCAAATGATGTCTATTTTATCATAAAATATTTGAATTCTTATTGGTATTTTCGGTTATATTTAAATTATATATATATATATATATATATATATATATATATATATATATGTACATCTATATTTCTTTTCATGTATTCATCTATCTATATTTATGTATTTATTTTCATTTATCTATCTATTTTTATTTATGTATTCATCTATCTTTATATATCTATATTTATCTATAAATATATATATATATACAATTATATGTATGTGTGTACATTTATATCTATCTTTATATATTTATTCATATATCTCTATATCTATATATATATATATATATATATATATATATATACATACATATAGATACAAATATATTTATACACATTTTATTAGCAAATTTGTCAGTATATATTGTCTTATTTCCCTCTCATTATCAGTTTCTACATCATAATAAAATCTGAGGTGACATTTTTTAACAGAAATTATCTATCTATCTATCTATCTATCTATCTATCTATCTATCTATCTATCTATCTATCTATCTATCTATTTATCTATCTATCTATCTCTGTATCTATCTATCTATCTATCTATCTATCTATTTATCTATCTATCTATCTCTGTATCTATCTATCTATCTATCTATCTATCTATCTATCTCCTGCTATGTATACATAAATATATATAAATATATCTGTCCAGATAGATAACATTATATTTATGTGCATACACATTTTCTTAGCAAATTTGTTAGTATTTATTCACTTGTTTCCCTCCCATTATTAATGTTGATCCATCATAATAAAATCTGAAATACATGTTTTGAACAGAAACAAATCTATCTATATATCTATCTATCTTTTCATATACATATATATAAAAAGATAAAACAATATTTATGCATATAGACATTTTCATAGTAAATTTGTTAGTATTTATTGATTTATTTCCCTCTCATTATTTGTACATCATAATAAAATCTGAGGTAACATTTTTGAAAATGTTCTAACTAAAATACATATAAATCATTTGTATCATGCTCCTGTTTATGTTTGCACAATAAGACACATTACACTCTAATAAAATAATCACTTAATTTATTTTTGTATTGGGTAGAATTTATTTGTTACATATATTTGAATTAAAACACATATAAGTAATAATTATTTGCTTGTTTTTGCTTGTCCACTTTGGTACATTCCAATAATGTAGCAGTGATATCTTGTAAGTGTTTTGGTTTAACTATAAGATATATAAATCATTATTTATTCAAGTATAGTTTGTGATGTACAGGGTGGAAACTAGAGGGATACTTTGCAGTGGTGATGTATATTATTTGAGAGTTGTGTACAACAAAATGACTATATTTTTCTTGGTGTGGGGGTGGAGGGGGAGCAATAGGGAAATGAAGAGAACAAAGCATTTCCTCAGGAGTAAAAACGTGTTCTGAATGAATTATTAACAGCCTGGAATGGAGCACGTGATCTGGTCATGCTGAGACTAAAAGCTGTTGACCCTTAAACTACAGCCCTTCCCCCAGCCCCACAACCACCACACACAGTAGGACAATAAGGGAATAAAAAGGCAAATTATATTTGATGCATATTTGTCATTATTCAGGGGACAAAAGTTGTTGTTTTTTTTTCAAGAAATAATATGCAACCATTTACAAACCAAAACATGTCATATTATTTGTATTTGTTCAATGAAAGTCCCTGAAGCAATGTTTACAAAAAATGCAGAAACATGGTTACGTTCTGCATAATTCAGAAAACTAATATAAAATATAAATCTGGGTTATTTTCTGAGAAGTTATACACTAAGAGAACTCTGTGGTATTTTTCACAAGATGAATTATGTCATAAAGCAAACTGTATAGTGTAATTAACAAGGAAAATATAATATTACAGCTTTGGAAGTGTAGCCTTAAATAACCTTTTATGACTTAGTACCAAAACATTAAATTAAAATATACACAAAAAAAGTGTCGTTTTTCTCAAGACTAGTATAAATGTATTATAAAATGATTTTGCTATTGATTTGATGTCAGATTATTAATAAAGACATTTTAATTTCTTTCTTTCTCATGGGGACAATTCGATCAGAAATTAGGGTTTTTCCGGAAGCAAATAATTATCATTATTTACAACATATAACTCATATTACATGGATGTTTCATGTTTGTATTGCACTGTACCTGTACTTATATTTCTACGTACCTTAGGATTTGTCTTTTGTACCCACTGTATTCTATTCTACTTTGTAAATCATGATACGGAAAATGTTGGTGCTTTATAAATAAAGATTATTATTATTATTGTTGTTGTTGTTAATAATAATAATAATGATAATAATAATAATAATAATGTTAGTGTCTCAAATAACAAACAATACCAGTTTTGTTTTTGATATATTCATTTCTAGAGGACATTTCTTTTATTCAATTAAATCTTACCTATTGATATAAATATGTTTGGTCAATATTATAAATAAGCAATAAAAGTGCATCATTTTTAATTATTTCAAAATGCTTTGACCGCAGCTAAACTTTACATTGCACATAATAAGAATCTCAACATATTCAATATGTTATCTGTACTTTTAAAGATCCTTAATACAATTGTATAATTATTTGGAACTGAATCTAGTTTTCTAAAAAAATAAATAAGAACACACAAACACTATTTTGTACATAGTTGCATCCAGCTCATCAGCATCTTGAGATTTCATGAAGGAGCTAGAGAGCCTCAGTGTGGGGTTTTTATTAGGGCCTAAAGCTAGTACAATAGGATTCCAGGAGTACTCACACATCAATGAGATTACTCTGAATGGCTTAGTATTTTATCTGCTTTGCTGCTATGATAAGTAGTAACAAAGCCAAATATCTTTATGAATGTTGTAAAAAACTAAACAAACCTTAATTTTCATTCAAAATATGTTCCCCTGATTCATCCACACTTTTCAGGTTGTCATCGACCGCAAATGAGACTTCTTAAAAAGACAACATAGTCAAAACGTCTCATGTAAATGAGAATGTTTTAAAAATCACATTTTATTCCATGACGTAAACATTTTGGAAAAAACAAATAATTGTCAAATAAAAAAAAAAATATTGAAGTGACAAAGAAAAAGCTACAGAGGGAAGCATTTGCTCCTCCTCCGACCCATTCACAAGAATATTCTGCCATGTAATCACGTGTTTGCTTAGCCGGTCCTGCATTTTCAAAGGATGGTAATAGCTCACAGTATTTTGGATTTACAAAGCTTTTTAATATGATATATCACTAAAAGAACCACTGTAATGATTCATCTTTTATATTTATTTAATTTACTGTGATTATAAAAAAGTTGACATTTTATGAGAAAACTTACAATAAATATAGCTGTTTTTCCCCACCATGTCTAGGTTTGAACCCCGCCCATCTTTTTTTCAAACTTGAAGGGTTTGGAGCAAAATTATCTGCATCGGCCAAATTGCGGCAAAACTTTGGTGGCAAAGAGGAAAAAAAGCTAAATGTAGTATACATTTTTGGGAGTTTTAAGACCCTCCCCTCTGGGTTTGGTCTTAACATAGCCTTACTCCCAGAATGCAGTCTTGCCAGATCACAAATGCGAATGATGGCAGCATAAAGGGTACATACAGGGCAAATGAGGACTCCAGAAGCTGACAGGCTGTTAGCTTGTTGGCTTTTTAGGAGTAAGTGAAGTTGATGTTGATATGAAACTGAGGTGAATACAACTAGTTAAATAAACTAACATAAAACATTTATACAAAACAAACAAATTGCCCAAAATCGTTAAAATATATTTTCACTTTATTGTCACCCTAATACCGATGTGTATTAGATATTGCTATTTTGGGATTACTGTATAAACGTTTTCTTTTTTAAAGCCATACTGCCCATGTTTGAAAAGTGTGGATGAATCAGAGGAACACATTTTTTTAATAAAAATTAAGGTTTGTTTAGTTTTTTACAAAATTCATAAATCTTTTTGCCGCCATGATCAAGCACTACATTCCTCCTTTGCTGTTGAGTCACTCTAGCGGGATTCTTTGTCAATTATGGGAACCATTTAAAATACATTTGTTAAAGAGACATGGAAGATTACTAGGAATATAATATACCTATGTACCTATACTTTTATGTACTTTATATTATTAAGAAAAAAGCTCTGTTTTTGTCTGCATAACATCTTATAAATAGTTACTAACCTGATTTTCTCCTCTGCAGCTCATGAAGACAATGTACTTCTAAGTACAGGAGTTGCCCTGTCTCATAGCAATTTGAAACACTGAACCTCACACTGTATGTTTAGGACCAGTATGAGGTACAGAGGGCAGACCCGAACATGTACAAATTGTAAGAAACAATGAGTTTCTTAATAAAATAAAGTACATAAAACTAAATAGATATGAAGTCATATTATATTCCTACTGAAATTCAGAACCCTTCCATGTCCTGTTCATTTTAGCACATTAAAATAGTCTCAGGGCCAGATTTCTAAATATTCCTTAAGGTTCCTCAAGGCTGTGAAGCAGAATCTTAGTAAACCAGCCCTTACTCTCTCTGACTAATTATAAGATTATATTTGTCAGAAATCAAATTCCTAAAAAAATGAACTGATTATGGTTGGATCACTTTACTATTAATGCTTTACTTTTTTAATTTAAAATTACACAAAACAAGTTAAAAATGTGTATAAGTTAAAACTATGGATGATAACAAATACTTCATCAATTGAAGGTTATTTTAAAACATTGTATTTTCCTATAATAAATTAAAATTTATATTTGCGAGTCAGCCTTTCTGATCGATCAACAAATATAGATTTCTAATCTTTTCCTAATGAGAAATCCTTTCTATTAATTACTGATTAGCCCCTGAGATACTGGGTCCACTGTCTTGAGTACAGTTACCTGCACAAAAACTATTATACCTGCGAAGACCAGCTGACCTCTCTGGAAACAATGGACCCAATGTATCAGGAGCTAATCTGTAAGGCAATGATATCTCATTAAAAAAAAATATTTGTATCTTGGTTTGAGGGTGGATCAGAAATGCTGACTGACGGCTAAATATTTCAAACCTCAATATTAGTTAACTGTAGGAAAAAGCTGATTTTTAAATAACATAAAATGTTCTGATCCACCCTCAAACCAAGATACAAATATTTTTTGAATGAGAGATCATTGCCTTACATATTAGCTCCTGGGTCCATTGTTTTCAGTGAGGTCAACTGGTCTACGCAGGTGTAATGTAATTGTTATTGGCTATTGTTTTAAATTACACCATATTTGGACCCACCCACTGTGTTACTTTAATTATTATCCAAATCCTAGAGGCTCATGTTTTAATTCTGATCATCTTATAAAAGGACAAATATGTATTGTTGTTCTTCAGTCCTTCAGTTGTGTCAGACTCTCAGTGACCATATGGACCGCAGCACGCCAGTCACAGCTGTCTGTGCTTCTGGTTGTTCTTATATATATATGGTTTTCTTGGCAAAGATACTGGAGTGGGTGGCCAGGTCCTTCTGCAGTGGACCACAATTTGTCTGACCTGTCTGCTATGACTTACCCGTCTTAGGTGACCCTACATTGTATAGCTCACAGCTTCATTAAGGTACACAAGACCCTTCACCAGGGCAAGGTAGCGATATAGTTAAAAGTAAAGTAGCACAAAACAAACTGTTAAACAATTAAATGCAGTTAATCGACAAATATTATTAGAAATTAACAAATATACAAACTTGTCTTTTTAAGCCTAAATTGATTCAGCTGTTTAATTACAGATGGGCTAAAACCTGCTCTTCCTGTTTTTTTTGCACAGTGACATCTAAACAACTCCATAGGCTTTTGTTTATGCTAGGTTCAAGTGGTCTCTTATCTAACATTACACAATACTTCACTAGATATCTGATAGTTGTAACTAGCCTTCTCTGTGACTCTCTCTGGCATAATCAAAGTAGATTAGAGGTCATTAAAAGGCTAAAATATACAAAGATTGGTGGTAGGTGGTGGAAAGTCCATAGTCAAATAAAATTTACCAAGACCATTTTTGAATCATATTATATCCCGTTCGATTTCCTCTAAACCTCATGGTGTTCTCTTATACAGTATTTTACAACTCTGTTTAAACTGGTGGTTTCTTAAAAAGCAAACTTATGTGGATCAAAGTTCTCTGATAGGGTTGTATAGTAGAATATATATCCTTATCTATTTAGTATATACAAAACATTTTTTTCGGAGGGGGGGGTTGTTCTACGAGACGAAAATGAGAAAAATATGTTTAAAAATGTGTTTGTGACTAGACGGCTTTGACATAGAAGTGGACCAAGTGAGAAACTATATTTTAATGGTATCTTACGTGTTTGCGTTGTTTAATTAATTTATAGATTAATCTATGATGGTACATAAGAATTCAATAATATATAATACTGGAACTTGCCGTCAACAATGACGGCAGCCCCGCGATGAGCGCCTTTGTGTTTCTTTGCAGTATCTCCCCCCTCTCCCTTCCCTGTGTCTTTCTCATTTGTGTGTGTGGCGAATGTTTGCGTGGCATGCGCTAACTGCTGTGCCTGGCGTTGTTCATGTAAGTATTACTGTCTTCAGCATCATGTATTTTGTAAGTTTTGCAAGCCTGGCGATGCTGAGCCTTGTTTTCATGCTGTTTCTGACATTTTGCGTTTTTCGGCCGCCATTTTTTTCCTCAATTAGGCAATTTTCGAGTGATGAAAAACGTCAAATATGGGTGTAATTCACTTGCAACCTCAATCCCAGGCTTCCTGTGCCTCCCCTGTGCTGTGTGTAAGTGCGTTATAATTTTTTGTACATGATTTCTTTTTTTTGTTGGGTTTTAAGAGTTACGTGCTTGAACAGTGCTGCTCCGCTGGCGAGCCTCGCTTCACAATGATCGCCTAAGTACTGCGCCGCTGGTTGCAAAGAGGGCCTTCGGCGCTCATTACAGCCTAAGTACTGAGCCGCTTGCGAGCCTCGCTTTGGGATGGACGCAACTGCGTGACCATCATGAATAGTTTGTATCTCTAATTGTTATTTTTTGAAAATAGAATAATGTTTTTATTTTATTTTTTTATATTGTGACTTTGTGAAAAATAAAAAATAAATAAGACAGAATTACCAGGGTCTTCATGAGTACTTGTTTACACTTCTTCTAAGATAAACGGATCAAACACATTGCTTTTATTTGTCTGTCTGATGTTTTAGTGTTAATTTTCTTTATTTAATATAAGTTTTCTCCATGGAATGTGGAAATCATACACTCTTTTAAATGCTTAGTTTACTAGAAATAATTACACATATTATCATATTTATTACTCATTTGAATGTACAAGTATGTATTAAATAATATCGTTAACATGTTTGGAAAATTTATGAAAAAGTAAAGTTTACAGCAAAAGAGCCAAGCCACTAAATTGTTAGATGGGTTCAACAAATATGTTCTTCATTTCAAAAGTTATAATGTAGAATTTTCAAGTAATTACAAAAAAAATGGGAATAATTAAATAATAAACTGTACTATTTGAGAGAAGACCAAAAAAAAATTTATGTATACTTTGCATAATAAAAGGTAATTGTTACAAACTGAATGAATATATAAGAAAAGATATTGACATATCTTTCAATTAATTTATAAAATACCATAATAATAATGTTAAGTTCAAAAATCAATTTATTACATTTTTTATTATAGGAAGATTAACAGTCACATATATAATAATCTTTAGAAAAATAAATATTTAATTATTTAATTAATTGCAAGAATAATATATGTTTGTAAATAAAAAAACAATAAATGCATTGCCATGGTAGTAGTATATAAGTGTATATTTTATATATTCAAGAAATAAGAGACAATTATATTTTTTAAGACATTTACTTTCTTTATTCTAATCACGTTTTAATATTGTATATATTCTATACATTAATATGAATACTATATTAAAAAAGTTGATGGAATTGAAATATTTGCGTTTAGTAATTATGTTATTACAAAAAATATTCTTGTCTTTAGAATAACAATAAAATAAATCATTGCTCTAAGATAACTAATATCAGACAAGCTAAATACTGTATAATTTCAGATATAATGTAATTTATCTCATGTCTAATCTGAAATAGATATTACACATATTATAAAGAATGCATAGGGAATATACTAACAATGTTTTACCCAGTAAATTGCTTAGCTGTGATTTTTTAATTTCATTATATTTGTTTCTTTTCAATACATTTCAATTTTCAATATTTTTTTTTCTTTTATTTAGTGAATATTTGTTGTTGTTATCACTGAAGCATCTGAAAACAACTCTTGTAAACCCTCAATCAACAGCAGTAATCTGTATATGATAGTTTACATTTACCTTCTCATACCCATCTTCACAAATCTATCAGGCCAGTCAAGCTTGGTTACAAATCACCATAAAGGAGCAATATCATTTTACAATATAACAAACTATATAACTTATTATTCTGAAAATTATAGATATAATAATTCAACAACTTTTAAAATAAAGAATACTAGAGAAAAAATACCTCTTATTTTTTGTTCTTATGGATTGTCATAGATAGTTTATTCATGAATAGTATATTCACTTCAAAAATAGTGGAATATGGGCAGATCCAAAAAAACAAACTAAAATGTGTTTCTTTATTATGTATTTTTTTTTAAATATCTGTCCAAACACTCAACAATGAGAAT
Organism: Discoglossus pictus; assembly: GCA_027410445.1. Classification (NCBI taxonomy): domain Eukaryota; kingdom Metazoa; phylum Chordata; class Amphibia; order Anura; family Alytidae; genus Discoglossus; species Discoglossus pictus. The sequence continues at coordinate 56,556,243 of CM050168.1, forward strand.
ACAAAAAAATATAAAAACCTATACTAGCATTCTTGTGGAATTAAAGAATAAATCAGTAAATATTGAGGAGAAATATATCACAAAACAAAAAGAGTAAGGTGCTTTTTATTATTTAATATTATCCTTTATTTGTAAAGTACTAACATATTCCGTAGCACTATACAGGGGTTAAGTACAAGTCAAAAACTTGTGAAAATATTTATTAATGATTGCTTTTTCCAATGTTTAATACATGAAAAAGGTCACACCCAATGCATGAAAAAAATGCAATTATGGAAATGAGAACAGATATATATTTTTGTGTATTCATTTTTATTGGTAAAAATCTAGAGAAATAGAAATACAAAACATAGCACTATGTTGCCATGTAGTTACAAGTTTCTTGTCATTGTACAAGTCTTATTATTAGGTTTAGAAATAGTATTTTTCCTTTATTTAATAAATATACCATAGAAAAACATATATTAAATACTCATTACTCAATTTACATCCTAAAGAACAACCTTGGCTGCCAATAATTAGAAGACTAGATACATCATTAATGAAGGTATACAATTTCAATAAGAAAACCAACTGTGTTTCTCCTTATAATCAAGACACTATTGGTCAATGTTTCTAGCTCCATATATATCAGGATCTAGCTACCTGAGATCACACTCTTCCATATAAAAAACTAAAATATCCAAGTATATCATTTCCCCGTTTATCTATATTGAAATTTTATGCTTTAATTATCTACTTTAAATTTCATCCTGGATCCCAAATATTTCTAACATTTTTACTAATTTAATATATAGCTTAGTGCAGAGGAAGTCAATCAGGACTTTCACCCGCTTACTTCTAGACCTCTACTACATTATTAAATTTACCATAAATCCATAATAAACAAGCTAAACCTTCACATAAGCTATCAGTTAAACAGAGTTCCATTTCTAGGTCCCCAAAACTATGCAATCTCCACTTTGCCCCCGTTTGGATGTCGTTTGGATGCCATTATATTAACCTACTTGTAGATTCTGGACCATGACTTAATTTTTACAAATAGATTTGGACCCTGGCGAATTTTGTAAAACATTCTTGACTACTTTTGACTTAATGAGTCTGTTTATTTTATTTTTGCATCATAGCTCACATTAAATTGTGTATCTTAGGTTCCCACATAAACCGCAAAATCTATCCATCGATCACCCAACTGTACCAGAGAAATACTGATTTATTTAGAGTATGAATATTCTTCTTTGACAGTTTTTAAACATAGCCTTGATTAAGGAGATGCATTGACTACTGTACTGATCAACGAGCATGTGGGGCTGTTAGTGGGGGATATTTAGTAAGCATTACACTGTCTGTGATATGCATCACAGTATTTCATATGCTCTATTTCCAATGGCGGACAATAGCAATAACCAATATTCCTAACCATTACAACCCCTGCGATAGCTTAGTAAATATTCCTCCCCATCATGTTTGTTTGTTTGTTTGACTTTTGAGTTTATTGCAGTCAGGGGCATGTGTGTGGGAGCCAAAGAAAATCTGGGGAGATACCACATATAGTATAAAAATACCACACAACTGCTTCGCTAAACACATTCCTACACCCAGATCCTACACCCATGGTCAGGTGGTGTGATAATAATGGAAGTGGGGCAAAGACTAAGTATGTTATGGTGGGTATAAAGGTGGTTGAAAAACCCTCCACTGTATATTTGGTAAGGAAAAAAACAAAGCATTCATATGTGTCAAGCAGCTAGGGGACCTGTGCTACAGTTTTAGCCTTATTTTCTCTACCCAGAATTCTTAGCAGCAGTGGGAACACTGTTCACTTAGAAATGATGTGGGATTAACAGGTCTCGTGGCTTCTTGAGACATGCAAGTGTACTCTTATTATCATGGGCGTAGGAGCCCCCCAAAATCTGGGGGGGATAATTCAACTCTACTCCCAGGACAGGAAGCAGTGGCGGATCGGACCTATCCTGTTTTATGTGAGCATTTGTTGCAGTGCTGGAAGCGCGCCGCTGACGACTGTAGGAACGCGGTCGCCCTTGCGTCCCCATCTAGCTGTGATGAGCTACTACGCCCGGTATCCCATCTAGCTGTGATGAGCTACTACGCCAGGTAAGTCGTTAGGGTTAGGGGGTTAGGATTAGAGGGTTAGGGTTAGGAAGTGAGGTTTAGGGGGTTAGGGTTAGAGGATTAGAAGGTTAGAGGGTTAAGGTTAGGGGGTTAGGGTTGGGATGTTAGGGTTAGGAAGTGAGGTTTAGGGGGTTAGGCTTAGGGGATTAGGGTTAGGAAGTGAGGTTTAGGAGGTTAGGGTTAGAGGGTTAGGGGGTTGGGGTAGGGTTAGGAAGTGAAATTTAGGGGGTTAGGGTTAGGGGGTTGGGGTGTACTACCTAGTTTTCACAGCTAGATGGGGACGGGACCACAGCTGCGTTCCTACATTCGTCGTCGGCACGCTGCAACATATTTGCACATACAACAGAATAGATCCAGCGGATCAACCGCTGGTGCACCCGGTGCCCCTCAAAACATTTTTTTTTTAATTTCTTTGTTTAAATTCTCAATGCCTCTAGGGGAAGACACAGGAGAGGGAGGAGGGCGAAGACACAGGGGGGGGGGGGAGGGGGAAGAGACACGATGGGGGGGAATGTTCATTTAACCCCCCCATTTCCTACTCCACTGCTTAATTTGTATATCAACCTCTATACTTTTCATAAATATATTTGGTTATCATGGAAATATATATATTTTCCCAAATTCAATTTATCATTGCTATGTTTTACTGCAGCTATGTATTATTTTCATTATTATTATTATTATCATTATACTAGCAACTTGCCCCTCAAAAATAACGGCAATAAAATGTGAAGCCTGGCAATGCTGTTTGGCACACAATGCAAGGCTATGGCCCCTCTGAGCAACTTCGGCGCTCATTGCGAACCACAACTTTCCTGCTTTGCAATGATCACCTTTGGCGCTCCTCGTGAGCCCCACGATGAGCGCCTTAGAGCCCCTTGATGAGTGTTACTGCCTTGGGTTGTGTTACTGCCTTTGTTTAAGTGTTACTGCCTTGGGTTAAGTGCTACTGCCTTGGGTTAAATGTTACTAGCTTGGATTAAGTGTTACTGGCTTGCGTTAAGTGTTACTGCCATTTTTTTCTCGCTTAGGCGATTTTCGATCGTGAAGAAACTCCAAATATGCCTCAAATTAACTTGCAACCTCACTCACAGGCCCCCTGGCTCCCCCCTGTGTTGTGTGTAAGCTAATTTGAGGCATTTTGTTTTTTTTTGGTTTGTTTTTCGAGTACCGTGTTTCGGCCATTAACTTCGTATTTTTTGCGCAGTCCGCATTTTATCAGAGGTCCGCATTTTTTTGCAAACTGCTACTGGCCTCGGCGCTCATCGCGAGTCCTGCAATGAGCGCCTGCCCTGCAATGAGCACCTTCTGGACTAAGTCCTGCGCTCATTGCAGTCTAAGTCCCGCAGGCCTTGCCGTTACGGCTGTAACGGCTTGCCTCGCTTTGCAATTTTAACATTGCGTTACCAACAAACTCGCAATTACGACAACAATATATGTGATTTGTTGTTATTGTTTTTACATGCTTTACTGGATTAATCAACTGTGAAGATAAACCCCAACTAAATATATATGTTGTATATTTTCCCTGGTTAGGCAAGCTGCCCAGAAGCTTTAATCTTGTTGGTATCTGAAGTGTCACGGGGGGGTCTGCCAGGGGCCAGATTGAGTATGCTCAGTAAAGGAGGATTGAGTTAATGATGTCACAGGGTGTGGCCAGTGATGTCACAGCCCAGCCTCCTTCCAAGCTCCATGGTGGTCCTGCCTTTAGTCAGAGCTGGCATATAAGGTCTCAGGGACCAGTGTCGGTCCTAGAATCAGCTATTGAGAACCACTATTCTAGACCACACAAGTCACAGGGAAGCATTGAATACATGTTGTCTTCTCACCCTGCCAGTTCTAATACTCCAGCCAATTGCGAGTCATATGACATTTTTTTTTTTCCATGACAAGTCAACATGTCACAATCACTGTAAAAAAACAATATCAGGGGGAGAAGGCAAATCTTCACTATCTAAGATGACGTCATCAAATTTTTAAAGCATTTTAAAAGTGTTTTTACCTTTTTTTGCAATATTTTTTGATAATAGTGGTAAATAAACTGTAAAAACAACTATCAAAATAATACTCAGTGTAATTTATCATACCTGGAGCTTCACCTTAGATATGTCAGCACATATAACCCATGGCTTCTTATCAGGTAATCTGCTGTTTTGATCTGTTCAGAGGAAATGAACAAACTTTATTTGCTACAGACTTCACATTAGCACCAATATCCTCTAACAGGTGTTTTTACCCAACCATTAATAATTATTAAGTATCCACTGCTCAAAGTATTCACTCGCCCATTGAAGTCTAGGATTATTTCTTGCTTGATAAATTAATGAACTGCAGGGAACTTTGGAGTTATAGAGATGTATTACACTCCTGTCTATGGCTATTCACTTGTTAAATGTATTACAATTATCAGGTGCTGTTAGCTTACAAAGCCCTGGTAACAAGTCCATTTTTAATGGTAAAGTTTTAATGTGAAACTGCAGTAAACACATTTGTTAACCTACCTGGTATATACCTTCACCTACTGGTATTAAAAGTGCTAAAGTGATCCCTCTCTAATCTCCGAGAACCACTTATCTAAAGAAAAAGAAAATAATCAATTACTAATCACATACAGTACATTACTGATATACTTACACTGCTCCAACAGTTTTCCAGGTGAAGCCATTGTGTTTATGGTCAATGCATTACAAAAGATTTGGAAAAATTATTTCACCTCTCTCCATTGTGATATCAGAGCATGATTCTGTCAAGGATGCCAGAGGTGCTATGTATAGTTTCACTTTTGTTTTAGAAATAACATCTACAGGATATGGTTTTGTAAACAGCAACACACACAAATCTTTCCATGGCACCCTACATGAGAGAGAACAGAAACAAAAGGGGGAGGTTCTAGAAGATGAAAATATGTTACGTTGCAGCTTCTTAGAAGTAGAACTAACAAATTGACTGGATAAAGAATACAGTAAAAAAGACACCTTTTGGGATATTGGTTTGTATTCCCACTGTAAACCTGTTAAAATAGTATTTTTAAAAAAATCTCTTTAAAAATGAAAGTGTCACAATTATTATTTTTATCTGGAAATCATATACTGATTTTTCTATATATATTGTGCAGTTTTTTAAAGAGATGAAACACTCTCCTATTGGATTAAAATAGAGGCAGTAAATGCATCTTTACAGTGGCGGAGCTAGGGAATGGAGTGCCCTGGTGCAAATACAAATGTTGGGGCCCACTAACTACCCGCTCCCCTTCTGCTATGAAAGGGAGGGTTGTAAAACAATGTTTTGCACTGGCTCCCCCTGTTACCAACTCACTCAGTGCCCCTCATCAAGACCTCTACATGGCAGCCAGTCCCTCTCAGCAGTCATCTTCATAGAGCACCCAGACTCTCTCAACACCCATCCCTACACAGCACCCGTCCTCTTAGCCTCCATCCCTACACAGCACCCAGTCCTTGTCAGCACCCAACCCCTCTCAGCACCAACCCCATATAGCACCCATCACCCCTGTACTTTGCTGTAGTCCAGACCTTGCTATCTCAACTTTTCCCTGATACACATCCCACCCATGCTGAACTTCTCCAATATTAATGCTCTTTTTTAAGCATGGATATTTAAGATGAATATTTATTCACAAGTTTAATTATATACTGAAATTACAATATAAAGTACTAAAGTTATAAGTAACAGGTGGGTAATATACCCTGTGTGGTAACCTACATTGGAAAAAATGCATATATATAACTATTTTGAATAAAGAACACTGGTGGTAATAATACATTATATGAATAACTCTATAAATGACATCATTAAATAACATCATAGTTTAGAAACAGTAGAAAGCAATGGGTAGATAAACTTACTCTCCAGGTACTTATACTAAGACATAATTGCATTTAATAGCTCATACTGAAACATTTCTTTGGAAAATAATCTTGAAAAGCAATTAAAAGCACCAAATTGATTTTATAAAGTTACATTACACTCTGAATTTGCAAATTACTAAAGGTATAAATAACAAGTGGGTTATATATCTAACTGTGAGGTAACCTACTTTAGTAAATTCCTGCACATATGATTGCAATAAAACAAATAGTATTAAACTACCTTTAAAAAGGACAGTGGTGGTAATAAAATAACTGTTTTTAACTGTTTTTAATTTAAAATTTATATTCTCTTTATTTCTTTTTAAACATTATTGAGCACAAGCACACTCACACTAATGAGAATCCCTGGGGAATCCCTACATCTATGCAGCCATTGGCAGGAATCCCCAGAGATCCCCTGATAGCTCCCTACCCTGATCAAACCCCATCTCCCTTCCCCGATCACTCCATTGTTAACCCCATGCATCTAAAGTTTAACCCCCACCATGGGGGTCCCTATCAGACCCCAGTGGCATCTAAAATTAACACCAAAACGTCACATTTATTGTCGGAATACAAACAATATACACAAAAAGTATCTTTTTACTGGATGCGTTATACAGTCAATTTGTTAGTTTTACATAAAATTACCGATATGCTGATGTATATATCTGGCTATTTATTATTCTTTGTCTTAGCAGTAAGTGAAATATACATTTTATATGAAAACTGCATTGCGTAGTGAAACATTAATTAAGCTAGTTAAAACATTTATATAAAACAAACATATGCCTAAAGTGTCCCTTTAAATGCAGTTAGGGAACTTCTCTACCGATATCACATTACAACTGAATGCAAAAAAATCACCTTTACACTTGGACAGCTGATCACAGTCACAAAAACAGAAAACTGTTGCATGGGGTGAATACTTTGAGCTCAAAAGACCACAGTAGTTACATGTTTCTATATGATCCTCTGATTAACTAAAATTAAGAACAGGAAAATGTTTTAGAAACCAAATAAATAAACACAAGTGTTACATTTATAGTTTTTATCTGCAATTATGGGGGTGTCTTTGGAAACGAATTAATTTTCCATTGTTTGTTTAGTCATTAAGTTGTGTCCGATTCTCTGTGGCTCTATTGACTGGAGAACATCAGGCACATCTGTCAGCTACTGTCCCTCTGAGGTCCATCAAGCTCATGCCCATTGCTTCGTTGACTGCATCTATCCATTAGCTCTGTTGAAAGCACTGGCTGTTTAAATCCACCAATTTTAGACCAAGGAAAGACACACCTTGGGGCTTAGATTGCAATGGAAATAATGTATTTCTTAAGAACAGTTTACTTTATTTTGCACTACTCTACTGGCTGAAACTGATTCAGAAGAAGATCCGGATTTTGATCCAAAAAATATTTGTACAAGAATTGGAAGACCATTTTAAACCATTGTAGCACTTGTTTTCCATGCAAAAGAAAAAGTTTGCTTAAATGCACAATAGCAAATGTATTACTTCAATGGTCTTTTAACAGTGTGTACTTTGGAAAAACTTCACCTGTTCATTTTTGCCTGAGATAGTGGTATGAGGATACTATAGTAATTTAGTTGTGCCAGTATTCACTGGTTCTCCAACTTGACAAGACATATAAGAGGTATTTTATGACACCAATACAGGTGCCCAGGGCTCCTTATATTTGAGTACAATTGTTACAAAATTAAATTCTGCTCCACAACATACAGTTTAACATCAGCCCCTTTCTGATTTATTCACTTTTACTCCCTCAACACACTCCCATTCTCACCCTACCCTTATACTCTTAAAGATGGGAAAAAGGGCAATCAATTCTTTAGAAGATAACCTTAATGGAAATAAATTCCCTACATCGGAAGTCTTAGATTCCCAGACCTTGAAAATGATGTCTTCTTCTTTGTCCAATCACGCCATAACCTCCTACCACTACTAGAAAACCAACCGCTCGTCTTATAGACACAATTTGAGTTAAAAGGTAAAATAAATCTAACAAGAGATCTGGGACTCCTTCAATAGAACCTCGATCAACACCACAATCAAAGGAAATGGCTATAACCTATTGACTAGCCCAGGGGTTATCTTTTAATAACTATCGCCCGCTTTTGATGGTGAAATTTCCTTACCTCCCAACGGTGCCGCAATAACTCAATTTACCCTCTCTCATTACTAGTTACATAAACCATATGACTCGAGCTATGTACTAGATAGTGATCCGGTCCTGACTGCTGTCCCTAGGCTCTCTCACCAGCTCTCCAACCAGCGAAGCGTGGTGCTGCGTGTGACGTCAGCGGCGCCACCCAGCGATTACACCGTTGTCCCCAATGAAAGCTTGAATAGCCCACTAGTGGTAGGTAGGGACCAAGTTGACTACCCCTGGACTAGATGGTACTTAACATCTGTGTGCGAAAGGGACGTTTACATTTCTGCAGGAGCAGGGCTTGTATGTCAAGACGCAAGCTTGCCTGCTCTTAAGCATGTGCTGGTGTAAAAGTGAGATCCAACTATCTAACAAATCTTCCTCATCTCCCCTTCTTCTCTACTCTCCACTGAAAGTTAAAAGGCACCCCTTCTTTTTCCCTGGAAGTGATGAATAAAAGATAAGATGGATTATTTTGTACATCTTCAAATATTCAGATTTCCTCTAAAAATGGCTTTATGTTCATAGCTGACTCATATTCGCAAAAGTGCATTTTGTTCTTGATCTACTACTGTAGAAAAAAGTCTCTCTGTTCCCTGGAAGCTTTGGTTTCAGTTACCCCCTGACCTAATCAGTGGGTCGTGCCCTGGACGTGAGTTAGTAGGTGCTAGTTTCCGTCACATAGCTGATTGTCAAAGGCGGATGCTTTTTTATTACCTTAAGCCTATCACTTATAAGAGAGCGCACATTTTTACTTTGAAGTATTTTATTAACACGCATGCTTTTATTTATTTTTTTTATTTTTTTTAAAAGTGGTTTTTATTGGCTATTTCTACAGTTCCAAAAAAGAAACTAATTAAAAAAATAAAAGCATTTTTTTTCTAGTTTTCTGAAGATCATATGAAACACATCTGATAACTAAGTGATTTAATTATAGGCTATTTTTTAAGTTTGTATTATTCACGTGTGAGATTGTTTTTTTTTAAAGAGAGGGTTGTAATAACTATTGCTATACTGGCCCACGTTTTTGGAAACATATAAGAAGAAACTAACTGCTACAAAGAAATATACGGTAGATTTAACAGCAGATAACAACCAACAAGACCATTGAGTCTGACATTTCTATCTACCTAAAAACATGCCTTAGTTGATCTCTCCGGATAGCCTTATGCTTATCCTAGGCATGCTTGAATTCCTTAATTGTATTTACCTTAATGGTAATATCGGTAAAATCTTGAATGCAAATCTAGATCTTACTTTGTGTTTCCCTTTTTTACACAAATACCCTGTAAAGTATTGCATATATGCCCCCATAGCTGGCTCTAACCAATGGGTGAAGTGGGCAGCAACTTATAAGAGGCACCATCAAACGAGAACTTGAGCCTCAGGTCGAAACGTAGCATGAGTTGGAATAGGTTCCATTTTTATAATTTCCTACTGGCCTCTTGGCGCACCACTACTTTACTATGTGAAGCTAATCATCTACCACTAAGCCTAACCCTATACCCAAACTCTAAGAGCAAATTCAACAAAGTCTCGTTGCTCCACCTAGAGGCCAATGCACACCAATGCGATGGTGGGGACATAACAGGAAAGTGGCTTTTTAATGTGTTTTTAAATATTTGACACATCCATCTCTCTTTAATTATTATTACCATTATTAGTATTATTATTATTATTAAATAGTGATTTAAACATGAATCACCCACAATTTTCACTTTCTCTTTTACAGTTTAATATAAATCATGTTTTGGAACATTACATATTTATTATTGGGGGGATTTACTAAGCATCTTGTCACCTGAGATGAGGTAATATGAGAAGGGTTGTTTTCCCCATGGAAAATGGTATATAGTAAATGAGATAATGTAAACAACACGTGACATCTTCAGTAAATCCATTCCCCTATTGTCTATTGCGACTAAACACAATATTACTACAAAACCACGTGTTCATTCTGTTGGAGAACCACTAGAGGTCGCTGTGCACTGTATTCCCTGTCAACAAATGGCTTCCGTTTTCCCTTTTGCCCATAACCACATCGCGGCAACAATAAAGCATGCGCGCATGCGCTAGCTTTCCAGCGACGTTGTGCCGTTTTGCGCATGTGCTGGCTTAAACGCCAAGGCGATTGGGTGCTTTACAACCTCGTGGTGTGTAACGGCTGCTGGCAGTTAATACATTTGGTTACTATGTAGATACCTGAATTCTCCGGATGTGTGCGCATGCGCGGGTTTAAATACAAACTGTAATTTCTAGACCTTATGCACAAGAAGCTGCTGAGCAGGTAATACAGTATTTCTATGTAGGTCCTGATTATACAGTCCTAGCACGTATACAAATAGCAATGCTATACTAGTTTTATATATTTATAGGAAGGGGGTGCATGCAACTGCAGCTATATATAATGGGACATGTGTAATGCAATATTATTGTGGAAATGGTAACCAGAGGACATGGTTATTACATATTGTTTCTGTGTTCAAACATTTGATCAGGTTTATGACCTTTTAATTATTTAAGTTACAGGCTTGACGGGGATGCAAGGAGCGCCAAAGGCACTCATTGTGAGGCCCGTAATATAGAGGGGGAAGAGGCTTTCAATGAGCACAGAAGGCCTGCAATGGAGAGGGTGGGAGAGGCTCTGAGCGGCTTACAAGTTACAGCATTTAAAAAAAAATGACAGTTTTAATGGCTTCCATTTTTTTTTCAAGCCCGTAACTTGAAAGCTGCTTGGGGGGCTGCCAAAAAAAGCCAATTGATTAGAAAATTAGCTTTCAACCTCACACACAGCACAGGGAGCATTTAACTGAGGTTGCATCTAATTTGTTATTTCATTTTGCCGGTCTCAAAAGTGGTAGGCGAGAGAAAAAATGGAGTCCGTAAAGCTGTAATTTTTTTTTTTCAAGCCCGTAAATCGGAAACCTATTTTGGGCTTGAGGAAAATGATCAATTTCCCAAGCCTGCAAATGGTTTCACACCTGTAAATGGAAACATGAGTAGAGAGGTGTGAGATCAGGGGAGGGAGTGGGGGGAAAAAAACACAGGGTTGAGAGAGTGGGGAGAGGCTCGCAATGAGCACCAGAGGCGCTTATTGGTAGGCTGAAAGTTGCGGTTTGGCGAAGACACTCATTGCTGGGCTCGTGATGAGCACAGAAGGCGCTCATCGCAAGGCCCATAAAAGGAGATGGAGGGGGGGGGAGGCTCGCAATGAGCGTCAAAGGTGCTCATTGTGGGGTACAAAAGTTGCAGGTTGGCTGAGGCCTGCAATGAGCGGCGCTCATCGCGAGGCACGTAAAGTAGATGGGGGTGGGAGCCACACATTGTGTTGCAAACAGCATTGCTAGGCTTCAATTTTTATTGCAAGTCGCTATTTTCCATATAAACGGTGATATATGAGAAGCTGTATTATTTTTTTTTTCTTTTTATTATTTTTTAATTAAACATTATTTTACATATATAACTGTAGTGGCCATTTAAGGGGACATGGAAGATTTCTGGTTTTCTATGTATATATTTACTTTTATGCACTTCCATTATATTAAGAAGTGCTTGAGAGAGGTCACAGACAGGCTAATTTGAAACCCTGCACATCACAGTCTGTGTTCATGAGCTGAATGCAGACACAAACAGGTACAAATTTCATAATTTTAGACAGGAAAAACAGATCTTTTATATACACACATGTATATTATATTCCTAGTGAAACCTTCCATGCCCCTTTTAAAGGGCCACTTAATTAAGCACATGTTGGAACGCACTACTGTAAAGAACTCATAAAAGCATGTTGAAATACTTTTTTGAAATAAGTGCATTTTTCACTGAGAAATTAATAAATTTAATCTGTGTCTACATGAGTCACTGATATGCCTGCTACTAGACCCACAGCAACAGCTCTGTGTAGTGAGCAAAAGAGAAAAAAAAGTTAGCCATTAAATAATACATCTGTGCAGCGCATGTAATGCTAGGATCACCTAAACTGCTCAGTTATGGGTTAACTGATTATTGCATTTGTGAGTTCAGGAACAAGTGCTATCATTCACTGTCTTCACGCCACAGCTAGATTGTTTAGCTGTTATTAGTGTAATTAAAAAAATAGATCATCTTGTGCTCTTTCACGCCATGAAGAGCACTTATAGTGAGATATATAGACCTTTAAGCAATGCATTTACATTTTATCAGATTTGATTGACTAATATAAACATTGTATTTTGGATGCACAGGTTCCTTACTGAAGAATGGAAGATGAAGGGAAACACTGGGTGGAAACCTTGTTTTCTCCACATTTTAGTGCACAAGATTTCTTCAACCTCAAATTTGAACCAGACCAACTGATATCTGAAAAAAACGCCAAGGAGAGGGCGAAATCCGTAGAACAGATTTACCGTGCGGCGCTTGTGAGAAGTCAGGAGGAAGAAAAACTACAAAGAAAGGAATATTTGTCTAAATTGATCATCCAAGATTCTGATTCAACCAAAGAGCTGGAACCTGTAGCTGGAGTCCAAGAAACGTGCGCCTGTGGGCGGAGGATAACTTCAAGTGTTTCTAGTGCTGGAGATAATACAGATCTTGGAATCTGGACAGGTAATGACTTAAATCTTTTACGACATGAGATGAATAAAAAGCAGTCCGAAGCGGCTCACTTAAAACTACAACTGAGCGCCTGCAAGCTGGAAATATCTGAGCTGAACGCTAAATACAAAAACGCAGAAAAAGAACTCGAAGCGTTGAAAAACGCATTTGTAATATCAAAAAAAGAAAACCTGTGTAAATACGTACAGTTAGATCAAATGGAAAAAGACTCGCGGAAAAAAGATGACGGTATTCAAGACTTGCGGAAAGAACTGTATGAAAATTACGTGAAGCTCAGAAGCGCTAATAAGCATTTAATTAACGCGCAAGAAGAGATTCAGGATTTACAGCTGAAAAATAAGGATTTGGAGGCAGAATTAAAAACATTAAAACAACAGCAGGAGCTGAAAAACACAGCAGCAATAGAAAAAGTGAAAGTAAAATGTAATGTAGAAATGAAGAAATTGCTGCGGGAAATAGACAGTGTGAAGGAGGAATTAAGTAATGAAAAAGCGCTGCACGCCAGGGACAAGATGGCGCTAGAACTGCTCAGGAAACACTTCTCTTCCTTATCAATGAGCAGCAGCACAGACTTGGTGCAAATGAATATTCTGCCTCACCAACCAGCCAGAGAGAATCTCTTATAGCGCACACAGGCCTGGATTTGAGGATATCCTTGCTGTGTACAGGCGAGTCTATCACTTCTTCAGTCATTCTGGTTAACTCATCTATGCACAGAAAGGAAATCCTCAAATCCAGGCCTGTGTGTGACCATCTAGTACCGAACTTGTCCACCCACTTGTCTTTGCTTTCTTTCAGCACTGTGCAGTCTGAAGGGTTACATGTTGTAGGGACACTGAAAATACATTGTTGGAGAAATCTGGTGTGAAAAATTAGCAAAACATTTCTTTTTTTATATTTGCTTTTGAAGAACTAGATCTGTTAATGGTCAAATAAAATATTTTAAAGGAGCATGGAAGATTTGTGGATTTTGCTGGGAATATAAATATACCTACTTTTGAGTACTTTATTTTTTTAAGAGGAGCTTATGAGCTCTGTTATTTTTTGCCTAAAATCTTACAAATAGTTCCTTATTGGTTTCTCCCCTCTGCAGCTCATGAAGATAGTATGCTTTTTAAGTTCAGGGTGTGCAGTTTCTCATAGTAAGCAGTTAGTGGCAACATTCTTCAAATACTACTTGAGAGGTCACTGGCTAATTTGAAACTCTTCACTTATTTACATAGTAATAAAGGTTGACAAAAAGATTTTTAGTCCATCAAGTTACACTTTTTTTTAGATTTCCTCTGATCCTTATAATGTGTGGATTAATGTTTAGTTGATCCAGGGGAAGGCAAACCGAAAAAAAAAACACGGAAACTTCCCAATTGTCTCATAAGGGATCCTAGTTACTGGCGATCGGACTCCTCCCTGGATCAATACCCCAATCCTTTTTTTTTTAAGTTATTTATCGAATCCGCTGTCATTATCTCCTTTGGTACGATGTGAAGAACCCTTTTCTTTCTTTAAGGTGGGCTCTTTTTACTTCTAACCTCAAAGGATGTCCTCTTGTCAGCTGAAAACCTCTTGGTCAAAAAAGTTCACTTGGCAAATCTTTATACTGACCCTGGATGTATTTATATAAGGTAATCATATCTCCTCTTAGATGCCTGTTTTTCTAGAGAAAATAAGTTTAATTTAATTAGTCTTTCTTCATAACTTAGCCCCTCCATACCCCTTATTAGTTGTGTTGCCCTTCTCTGTACTTTGTCCAGCTCTAAAATGTCCTTTTATGAAGTGGTGCCCAAAATTGTACTCCATAGTCCAAATTGTACTCCAAGTATGTGTATTTATGAGCTGCAGAGGGCAGACCCAAACATGTACAAATTGTTTGATTTTTAGGTAGAAAAAAACAGCTTCTTAAGATAAAGGACATAAGTAGATACATACATCAGCATATTCTATTTCTAGTGAAATCCACAAACCTTCCACATCCCTTTAATTTCATAACTATTAGACCGCACACAGAAGTGTGAAAAAAAGCTAATAACATTACAATGTGTGCAAAATAGGATCATAAAAAATTTGGAGACGGCTGCTGTCATGGGGGATTCACCATCTTGGACAGCTAGTCTGCCTGCAGCTTTTGGAGAGGGTTAAACTGGGAGTTACTCTTCTCTTTAGTTCTATTCTCAAGTACTGTATATAAATTGTCTTTCAGTAGAGAACATATCAGAATCCACAGTTCTTCCTAGCCCTTACATGTCTCTAATTCTGTTAGGTCCAAAGACAAAACGCCTGCTGCCATTTAAGTAAATTTGAATACAATAGTTAAAAATTAAAGATTGAATGTACTTATGTTAAACTTAGTAAAACCTTTTGCACATTTTCAAGTCACGTTCTTCATGAGTGAATGCTATAAATATTACATCACAGATCCTTGTGTATATAGCTGCTACATATAGTAACCCTTGATTCTGATAATTGTCAGTCCTCTTACTAAGAATATTTTTGTATATAAATGTTATTATTTAGATTTTCTGATACTAATGTTCTCTCCATTTTAATTCCATATACCTGTTCTATATGTTGCCAATATTGTATGTTGTGTAGAATATACCATGTTGGCAAATAAACATTGTATAAATGTGTAAGAATCCCTCATTTGTATGAATATTTACTTAAATATCCATTGTATTTTTATTTATTTCTTTCTTATTTTACATTTTTGTTGATACATGCATTTGATAATGTAGTCCAGTGGTAGTCAATATGGTCCCTAGCGCGCACTAGTGGGTGATTCAAGCTTTTGTGGTGGGGTAATTGCTAGGTGGCGTCGCTGACCAGTGACGTCACACGACGGAGACCCGCAGCTGGTGAGAGAGCCTAGGGACAGCAGTCCGGACCGGATCACTATCTAGTAAGTACAGGGCGATACATAGCTAGGGTCATATGATTTATGTAACCAAAAACCATATGACCCAATGGTGGGCTGTAAGGAAATTGTACCATCCAAAGTGGGCGTTAGGTATTAAAAGATTGACTACCCCTGATGTTGTCAATGCCAGTTACACTGATATCTGTGCAATTGTGATGATATAAAAAAGAAAACCACTGTGGCGCTTAGGTGTGTAGCCTCCATTTCTTGGTGTGTTTACCAACTCCCAGATATACCTAACTTAAAGTATAAAATCTGTCTTGACGTTCCGCACCTTCCCAAATTTTATCTTTTTTTTTATATTTATTACCCCAAAAAATAGATAACATGAAACAAATATGGATGGGGTGGACGAGACCTTCTTCAGGTTTTTTGTTAGTGTTATATTTAGGGGTAGTGGCAGGTGCTTTACATAGTAAAGTAGTAACGACCACAGGGCGAATGACCTGCACAGCACACCACACCACTACTTTACTATATAAAGCTTATCATTTGCCACTACCCTGGTGCTTTCACAACTGCAACCTGGGTTTGATTCCACTCAGGGAATCAGGAGGTCACACCACCCTGAAGCCAAGCAGGGTTGGACCTGGTCAGTACTAGGATGGGAGACCACCTAGGAATACCAGGAGCTGTGTGCGTTGGTCCACTGGAAAAAGAACTGGCAACCCACTCCAGTATTTCTGCCAGTATCTTAGCATGACCATGGACATATAGATATCCTGGTGTGTTACGGTCCATGAGGTCAAGGAGAGTTGGAAATAACTCTCGGCAAGAAAACAAACAAACCTTAACCTAACCCTAGTAAATTTTGTGTATATTTATTGTTTTTTTTTATGTTTTCAGCTGTGTATTTTTGCGAGTTCGTAATGGCTTTTTTTCTAAGTCCTGCAGCTCGTATTTTTTTTTGTGTAAGTCCGTATTTACTCATTGCGTGTATCTTGTGTTTTTTTCCCCAAGTGCTGCTTCTGTGGGTGTTCGTAACCACTTGTGAGGCACCTTAGAGCCTCCACCTCCGCAAATGCAGCCCCTCTCTTCGCGAGGGTCCGCATTTGCGGCCTGCAATGAGCCTTTGGCTCATTGCAGCCGACGTTGGAGCCTCCACCTTCCGCAAATGCGGCTTCTCGCTGCCAGCTTGCAAAGTGTGACGACGATTACTAGTTTGACAACTATTATATGTGATTACAATAGTAACATAGTGACACACTATGTAAGGCTTATTATCTGCCACTACCCTAACCCTAAATCTAACCCTATTAAGATCTTGAACAAAGTCTTGGCGAGTCACAGTTGCACCACCTTTTGGCTTCTACTGCTGGCGGGGACGAAAACGGAAAGGTCCGACCAGTGTGTTAAGACATATAAGTTAGAGGGCAATATCAAACACAGCGTCAGTGCACAAAGTAAATGTATCATGATGGGAAGTAGTTCTAAATGAAGCTGAGGGAGAGAGTGAGGAAAAACAGACTGACCTGAAAGGGACACAACCAATTTCAGAAATCAAAAGTAGCCATGTAAATCAGTATTTTTACAGATGGCTAATCTAAATTACCTAACACGTCCACTCAAAATTTTAATAAACGCTAAGGCCCTCATTCAATTGCGATTTGGCCAATTGAATAGTGCTCTAAATAAGCACATAACATTTTTTTTTTTAAATAAGTTTTTAGTTAGTGAAAACCTTGCTTTCGGATAGATGTTTACTAACTAAAAACTTCTTTAAAAAAATGTATTATGTGCTTATATAGACCCCTATTCAATTGGCCAAATTGCAATTGAATGAGGGCCTAAGTATTATAAGCATAAGCTACAATCTTGATCTAGGGCAATTTACTGTTACAATGAGTGGTGATAAGGGAATAGAGTTGGTATAAATATGTATAGTGACACAGGCTAACACTTATTCCACTGTGACCATTTTCTTTTTTCCTTTTTATCTCCCTTCACTATAGCAGTTAATTAAAGGGCCATTTATCCCACTGTAAGAGCTCTTCATGGCGTAAAAGAGCACAAGATTGTATGTTAAAATTATCTATTTTTATAATTACATTAATAACATTCAAAAAAATGTAAAGTTTTAAACTCTGGATACAAATTGTCCTGCCGACTGGGTGTTGCATGGGTAATAACAGATAGCTGAGGAGAGCGTGATTGTCTATAGGGAAGACAGTGATTGATAGCATGTTCTCCCCTGGACTCAGGACTGCACTGATCAGTTAACCCATAACTGACCTGTTTAGGTGATTCCAGAATTCCATGCCTGCAGATAGATTTGTTAAAGGTATATATGTTTCCTAGGTTTCAAATGTTTGGTAACAAAACAGGCAGTGATTAGAAAAATATGTGTTCTATAGGAAAGTTCAGTGTACTTACAAAGTTATAGGCAGATAAGTAAAATCCTGCTTTGCACACCCTCCGCTTACATAACCAAGTATACTGAGGAAAGCAGCCAGGTACAGAGTTTGACTTTTTTGGTATAGAGACTTTACAGCACACCCAGGAACCCCGTAGCTTGATAGAAGTGTATCAGCTGCCTGAGCCTCCTCCTGATTGGCCAAAACAAATTATGAATGTTATGCTAATTTGGCCTGGGTTAACTTTTTTTCAACTGTCAAAAATTACAAGATATTTTGCTAACTTCAAGGTAAGTGTTTAAATGTTTATTTTCATATTTCTTAACGCAAAACAATTGTTTTCATACACTACTGACTCTCCTGTATCAGATGCACTCAAAATCCAGGAAACTTGGATATGCCTTTAAGTTTTTTTTTTCTTTTGATCTCTACATGGACAGCTCCGGAGCAGAATTTTCTGCCGTAAGACATTATAAGGTTTGTTCCCTTCAAATTGTAAATATAAGCAGTCTTGTCATTGACTGGATGGGACACACATCACTGCAACTTACTGCAAAGGGGCAGAAACACATCTTTGACTTCTCAGTGAAAATTGCACGTATTTAAAAAAAATTTAAAAAAATATTTAAGAGATCTTTACTGTGATGTGGTACAAATTGGGCTGAATTAAGTGGTCCTTTAAAGGGATATGTAAGTGAGCTGGGTTTCAAATGTTTTGTAATAAACCGCTACTGATTAATAGAAAAATATGTATTATATTGAAAAACTGAATGTACTTACATATCTATATGCTAGATACTAATATGTGGATGTACACACCCCAAGGAAGCTTACATTAAGGGTACCCTGCAGGGTACAGAGTGTGACCTGTAAAGGAAATGATGGTTGGTTGGGTCACAGCTGAAATGGCCAATATGGAGACAGGCAGAGAGGAAAAAAAACAGACAGCAATTGCCAGATTATGATACAAATGTTTCAGTCTTTACTTCCTTTCAACTGACAGAAATTAAAAGATATTTTGCTAACTTCAAGGTAAATGCTTATTTTGGTATTTTTTGATGCCAAAAAATATTTTTATACATTACTAATTGTTATCAGATGCACTCAATCCAGCTCACTTACATATCCCTTTAATGAGCCTGGATTAAGGTAGTCATAGAGAGGAAGGATTTTTCATGTAAATTATGCTTGAAATCTCTATATTTAACACTCCATTACTTAAGACTTCCACTCCGTTTTGATTAATAAAAACTGACTACAATTATATTTATTTATATGTGTAGATTTTTAAAAATGTCTCCCGTAACTGGGACCTTTGCTGTGTCCACCAGTTTTTCAGGGGAATGGGAGCTTGATTATGGATTTACAAATGTAGATGGTCTCTAAGGACTGGTGAGTAAGCCAGATGCAGGATGAGATAAATAACTGGAAGTGAGGCCAGTTAAATAATGTTGTAATAGTTAATTAGTGAGATCATGACAAACTGAAATAGTATGTAATGTACATAGGGGTTTCTATAGTGCTTATTAGGACCACTGTATTGCCCTAAAACCCCTTCCTTATCTCTACCTTGTTGTGGTGAAGGGGCTTGTGTACTTCAATGAAGTTGTGAGCTATACCATGTAGCGTCACCTAAGATGGGCAGGTCATAGCACAGAGGTCAGACAAATTGTTATCCACTGGAGAAGGAACGGGCAACCCACTCCAGTATCTTTGCCATGAAAACTTTAGGGATAAGGACAACTAGACAGAAGATGTGCCTGCGTGCTGTGGTCCATGCGGTCATAAAAAGTCGGACACGACTAAACAACAATTACCCTAACAACATGATTTCACATGCTTTTTATGGAGTGTTTGATATAACATTTTTAGAAATGGGGCCTAATTGTTTTTACATTAAAAACAAATACACTATGTCTTATATTTAATAATTTAGTGGGATAATGAAGTTTATTCTATCATTTTTTTGTTTTATGTAAAATACCACAAGAACATACGGTAATTAAAAACACTGATGGCAATTATAATAACTGATTTATACATACATATATGCAGTGAATTATTGTTTCTAAAAAATAGAATGGCTACCCAAGAGATTGTCCTAGCCAAGTGTCAGATTATTATCTAGGAACAGTTTAACTAAATACACAAAAATTAGATATCTGATATAGAATCGTGACAGCTAAATAGTAGGTGTGAGTAAATATACAAAAAATATATGAAAAGGACACCCTTAAAGACTATTTCGATTATATCTCACCTGGGAATACCTTGTAGAGAGAATTTCTAATGTAATATTCAGAGTAAATGTTGAATAAGACTTAACTTTTATTGGCAATGTATAAAAACGTACACACATAAAATAAAAATACACCGATTTTAAAATAGATAAAACAAAAAAAAGTATCCCAAATGTGATGTCCTATTATTAACATAAATACTGTGAGCCTCATTCAATTCCGAGTTGCCCAATTGAATAGGGCTCTATAAAAGGAAATAGAAAAAAATGTAAACAAACTTTTTAGTTCCTGAACCTCTATCCAAAACCAAGGTTTTCACTAACTAAAAACTTTGGTCAAAAATATATGTGATGTGCTTATATAGAGCCCTATTCAATTGACAAATTTCAAATTGAATGAGGACCTGTGACTTTAAATAATATAATCAGTTAAGGCCACCTATATCCTTCAAGTTCCATAAAAAGTATTATATTATATCATATATGGGGTAATAAGAGAAACTGTAGTTACCATTATATATTAATACAGAAGGTATACTTGTAGGTTAGGTTAGTAGTTATTATAACATCACAACTAATAAACGGTTAATAAAAAAATATACAACTGTGCATGTGTATCAATACTATAAATATGAGAGAGATTATACCATTAGTACATACAATAATAACCAAAGTGCAATGTAAACCTTTTAAACCGTGTGAAGAATTAATGCATTAATCCATAAAGATCTAAAACAAAGTGCTTGTGAATTGTACATCTGAGAAATAAGCACATAAATAAAGTGCTTGTGCAGTATAAACCTTTTAGACTACGTATAATAAGTGAAACCTTTTGATAAACTTAGAAAAAAAGTATTTGATCCCCTGCTGATTTTGAACGTTTGTCCACTGACAAAGAAATGATCAGTCTATAATTTTAATGGTAGGTGTATTTTAACAGTGAGAGACAGAATAACAAAAAAAAAAAAAAACACCAAGAAAAACTCATGTCCAGAAAGTTATAAATTGATTTGCAGGTCAATGAGTGTAATAAGTATTTGACCCCCTATCAATCAGCAAGATTTCTGGTTTCCAGGTGTCTTTTATACAGGTAACAAGTTGAGATTAGGAGCACTCTCTTAAAGGGAGTGCTCCTAATTTGAGCTTGTTACCTGTATAAATGACACCTGTCCACAGAAGCAATCAATTAGATTCCAAACTCTCCACCATGGCCAGAACCAAAGAGCTGTCCAAGGATGTCAGGGACAAGATTTTAGACCTACAAAAGCCTGGAATGGGCTGCAAGACCAGTTGGTGTGATTATTCGCAAATGGAAGAAACACCAAATAACTGCCAGTCTCCCTCGGTCTGGTGCTCCATGCAAGATCTCACCTCTTGGAGTTTTAATGATCATGAGAACGGCGAGGAATCAGCCCAGAACTACACAGGAGGATCTTATTAATGATCTCAAGTCAGCTGGGACCATAGTCACCAAGAAAACAAATGGTAACACACTACGGTGTGAAGGACTGAAATCCTGTAGCGCCCGCAAGGTCCCCCTGCTCAAGAAATCACATGTACAGGCCCATCTGAAGTTTGCCAATGAACATCTGAATGATTCAGAGGAGAACTGGGTGAAAGTGTTGTCGTCAGATGAGACCAAAATCGACCTCTACTCAACTCGCCATTTTTGGAGGAGGAGGAATGCTGCCTATAACCCCAAGAACACCATCCCCACTGTCAAATATGGAAGTGGAAA
Source organism: Discoglossus pictus (assembly GCA_027410445.1). Taxonomy (NCBI): domain Eukaryota; kingdom Metazoa; phylum Chordata; class Amphibia; order Anura; family Alytidae; genus Discoglossus; species Discoglossus pictus. The sequence goes on from CM050168.1 coordinate 56,578,248, forward strand.
CATTACGCTTTGGGGGTGTTTTTCTGCTAAGGGGACAGGACAACAGCACCACATCAAAGGGACAATGGATGGGGCCATGTACCGTCAAATCTTGGGTGAGGACCTCCTTCCCTCAGCCAGGGCATTGAAAATGGGTTGTGGATGGGTATTCCAGCATGACAATGACCCAAAACACACAGCCAAGGCAACAAAGGAGTGGCTCAAGAAGAAGCACATTAAGGTCCTGGAGTGGCCTAGCCAGTCTCCAGACCTTAATGCCATAGAAAATCTGTGGAGGGAGCTGAAGGTTTGACTTGCCAAACCTTAATGACTTGGAGAGGATCTACAAAGAGGAGTGGAACAAAATCCTGAGATGTGTGCAAACCTGGTGGCCAACTAGAAGAAACGTCTGACCTCTGTGATTGCCAACAAGGGTTTTGCCACCAAGTACTAAGTTGACGGGATCAAATACTTATTTCCGTCATTGACCTGCAAATCAATTTCTAACTTTTTTTGACATGCTTTTTTGTTGTTTGCGTTTTTTTTAATTCTGTCTCTTTCTCTGTTAAAATACACCTACCATTAAAATTATAGACTGATCATTTCTTTGTCAGTGGACAAATGTTCAAAATTAGCAGGGGATCAAATACTTTTTTCCCCTCACTGTAAAATATACTGTATAATAAAGTGCTGTGCAATACCTAGAATAATTACTAAGATCTGATAGTATTCTCACAAACTCGTCATCACACCTCGGACAAAGCAGACACAAAATGTGCGCATGGGTCGGAGTTGGTGGTATCCCAGGCTGATGACGGCACAGCCTACACTAAGAGCGCGGTTAATATGATGTATGATCTAATATGATGTACTATTGAAGGGATATGTTTGTTGGATTGATTCATGGGGATATCATAGATTAGGAGGTGAGTGTAGATACATGGGTAATTACATAAAGGGTAAGTAGTGGACCCCAATTTCGCCACACCAGAGGTACTTTTCTGTATCACATATATAATTGTGGATCTTACAAATGTTGGTCACGTTTCCAATGTTGGTCACGCACTGGTGGCCCTCGAGAAGCGCTCATCACGAGGCCCGTAGGACTTAGGACCAAAGGCCACAGTTTCGGGGCTGCACAAAATTACGGATTTAACGGCCAAACCACGGAACTGGAAATACCAACAAAAAACACTAAATATGCCTCAAATTAATTTACACACTCACACACAGCACAAGGGGAGAGCCAGTGAGCCTGTGAGTGAGGTTGCAAGTTAATTTAAAGCATATTTGGAGTTTTTTCATGCTAGAAATTCGCCTAAGCGAGAAAAAAAATGGCGGCCGAAACAATGTAACACAATGAAACCAAAACTGAAGGCAGTAAAAAAGAGCCCGTAACACTTAACGTAAGGCAGTAAAACTTAAACCAAGTCAGAAACACTTAAGCCAAGTCAGAAACACTCATCGCGAGGAGCCCCAACTACACAGGGCCACGGGGGGAGAGGCTTGCAATGGGCGCCAAAGGTGCTCATTGCAAACCACGTGATGAGTGCTGAAGGTGCTTAGAGGGGCCATAGCCTTGCATTGTGTGGCAAACTGATGGGCAATTTCCTAGTAAGCTATATTTATAGTTAAGAGATTAGTGTAGTTCCAGCATGTAGGGAGCCAGTGGCAGGCTCCAAAGACACTACATCAGTGTTTGTAGGGACCGTATGTTAGGTTTCATAGTAAATAACATTCATATGTGAGAATACTATCAGCACTTTACTGGATGTTTTTATGTATAATGCACTGTATATATTGATCAATGTTCTATCTATGCTATAATTTTATGTATCTACTTCTATCAAAATGTTTTGCTTATTATACTTTGTCTAAAAGGTTTTCACTGCACAAGCACTTTATTTATGTGCTTATTTCACAGATGTACAATATACAAGCGCTTTGTTTAAGATTTGTATTTATTAATGGCATTAATTCTTCACGCTGTTTAAAAGGTTTACATTGCATATGCACTTTGGTTATATTGTATGTACTAATGGTATACACTCTTCAAATTTATAGTATTGACACACATGCAGTGCAGGGTTGTAGGAGCCAGAATAATTCTGGGGGGATACAGCTCATTGTATACACAGGCCATAAAATAACTTATATATACATACATGCAAACAGAGAAACATCTGGGGGTATTTTATTATAACTACTAACCTAACCTAAAAGTATACATTCTGTATTAATATATATGGTAAATACGGTTTCTCTTATTACCCCGTATATGATATAATATACGGTAATACTTTCTATGGAACATGAAGGATATATGTGGCCTTAACTGATTGTATTATGTAAAGTCACTGTACTTACCGGTATGTTGATTAATATATAATAGGACGGCACAGTTGGGATACTTTTTTTGTTTTATCCATTTTAATCGTATTTTTATTTTATGTGTGTACGTTTTTATACGTTGCCAATAAAATTTAAGTCTTATTCAATATTTAGTCTGAATATTACATTAGAAATTCTCTCTACAAGGTGTTCCCAGATGAGATATAATATAAATAGTCTTCAAGGGTAACCTTTCCATGTATTTTTTGTATAATTAAAAAAGAATAATCATAAAAAAACCTAAAATAAAGAAAAATATGTAATCAAATTATTAGTCTAGTTTAAATAAAGAATAAACATATGAATAATTAATACAAATATTTAATCTAATTATTAGAGTTACAAAGAATAATCATAAAAATAATTAAAATATTTAATTATGAATAAGTTTGTACAGTTATATTTTCTCAACTCAATGAAACCTCAATATCTAATAAAAAAATGAAATTAAAATGAAACAAAATATTTAATGCAATTATTAATTATAATAAAAGCTATGGTTTTGATAATTGCTAAGCAAATTATAAAACAATTAAGAAAAAAATAATTAATAATAATTCTGTATGTAATTATATAGCAGTAGTGCTCAGTGTGAGCTCTGCATTGCACTCCAGGCCGGGCAGGAGAGGGTCAACACGTGACGTCACCCCGGGGGGAGCGCCTGACGTCTCTTCCCGCCGTTGTCGTGACATCAGTGCGTAGGACGTCGCCGAATGAAAGGAAACAAGAAACAGAGCCTGAGAAATACCGAGAGGAACCGGAGAGAGAAATAGGCGAGTACCGGGCCTTAGGGAGAGGAAAGAGCTAGGGCTAAGCGAGCAGCGGAGATACACGATATATAGGAATGAGAGACGGGATAGTGTGGAGTCTGAGGGAGAACAGGGGAGATACAATATATAGAGAGAGGGGAATGAGAGGGAGAGGGAGAGGGGATAGTGTGGTGTCTGAGGGAGAGAGGAGTGCAGGGGAGATACAATATATATAGAGAGAGGAATGAGAGAGAGAGAGGATAGTGTGGAGTCTGAGGGAGAGCAGGGGAGATACAATATATAGAGAGAGGGGAATGAGAGAGAGAGAGAGGATAGTGTGGAGTCTGAGGGAGAGCAGGGGAGATACAATATATAGAGAGAGGAGAGGGAGAGGGGATAGTGTGGTGTCTGAGGGAGAGCAGGGGAGATATAATATATAGAGAGAGGGGAATGAGAGGGAGAGGGGATAGTGTGGTGTCCGAGGGAGTGCAGGAGAGATACAATATATAGAGAGAGAGAGAGAGAGGGGATAGTGTGGTGTCTGAGGGAGAGCAGGGGAGATACAATATATAGAGAGAGGGGAATGAGAGAGAGAGAGGGGATAGTGTGGTGTCCGAGGGAGTGCAGGGGAGATACAATATATAGAGAGAGGGGAATGAGAGAGAGAGGGGATAGTGTGGTGTCCGAGGGAGTGCAGGGGAGATACAATATATAGAGAGAGGGGAATGAGAGAGAGAGGGGATAGTGTAATGTCTGAGGGAGAGCAGGGTAGATACAATATATATATATATAGAGAGAGAGAGGGGATAGTGTGGAGTCTGAGGGAGAGCAGGGGAGATACAATATATAGAGAGAGGAATGAGAGAGAGAGAGGGGATAGTGTGGTGTCTGAGGGAGAGCAGGGGAGATACAATATATAGAGAGAGGAATGAGAGAGGGGATAGTGTGGTGTCTGAGGGAGAGCAGGGGAGATACAATATATAGAGAGAGGAATGAGAGAGAGAGAGAGGGGATAGTGTGGTGTCTGAGGGAGAGCAGGGGAGATACAATATATAGAGAGAGGAATGAGAGAGAGAGAGGGGATAGTGTGGTGTCTGAGGGAGAGCAGGGGAGATACAATATATATAGAGAGAGAGAGGATAGTGTGGTGTCTGAGGGAGAGCAGGGGAGATACAATATATAGAGAGAGGGGAATGAGAGAGAGAGAGAGAGAGAGAGGGGATAGTGTGGTGTCTGAGGGAGAGCAGGGGAGATACAATATATAGAGAGAGGGGAATGAGAGAGAGAGAGGGGATAGTGTGGTGTCTGAGGGAGAGCAGGGGAGATACAATATATAGAGAGAGGGGAATGAGAGAGAGAGAGGGGATAGTGTGGTGTCTGAGGGAGAGCAGGGGAGATACAATATATAGAGAGAGGAGCATGAGAGAGAGAGAGGATAGTGTGTTGTCTGAGGGAGTGCAGGGGAGATACAATATATAGAGAGAGGAGCATGAGAGAGAGAGAGGATAGTGTGTTGTCTGAGGGAGTGCAGGGGAGATACAATATATAGAGAGAGGAGCATGAGAGAGAGAGAGGATAGTGTGTTGTCTGAGGGAGTGCAGGGGAGATACAATATATAGAGAGAGGAGAATGAGAGAGAGAGAGGGGGGATAGTGTGGTGTCTGAGGGAGAGCAGGGGAGATACAATATATAGAGAGAGGAATGAGAGAGAGGGGAAAGTGTGTTGTCTGAAGGAGAGCAGGGGAGATACAATATATAGAGAGAGGAGCATGAGAGAGAGAGAGGATAGTGTGGTGTCTGAGGGAGAGCAGGGGAGATACAATATATAGAGAGAGGAATGAGAGAGAGGGGAAAGTGTGTTGTCTGAAGGAGAGCAGGGGAGATACAATATATAGAGAGAGGGGATAGTGTGGTGTCTGAGGGAGAGAGGAGTGCAGGGGAGATACTATATATATATATATATATATATATATATATATATATATATATATATATATATATATAGATATAGAGAGAGAGAGAGAGAGAGAGAGAGAGGATAGTGTGGTGTCTGAGGGAGAGCAGGAGAGATACAATATATATATATAGAGAGAGGAATGAGAGAGAGAGAGAGGATAGTGTGGTGTCTGAGGGAGAGCAGGAGAGATACAATATATATATAGAGAGAGGAATGAGAGAGAGAGAGAGGATAGTGTGGTGTCTGAGGGAGAGCAGGGGAGATACTATATATATATATATATATATATATATATAGAGAGGAATGAGAGAGAGGATAGTGTGGTGTCTGAGGGAGAGCAGGGGAGATACAATATATACAGAGAGAGGAATGAGAGAGAGGGGATAGTGTGTTGTCTGAAGGAGAGCATGGGAGATACAATATATAGAGAGAGGAGAATGAGAGAGAGAGGAGATAGTGTGGTGTCTGAGGGAGAGCAGGGGAGATACAATATATAGAGAGAGGAGAATGAGAGAGAGGATAGTGTGGTGTCTGAGGGAGAGCAGGGGAGATACAATATATAGAGAGAGGAGAATGAGAGAGGGGATAGTGTGGTGTTTGAGGGAGAGCAGGGGAGATACAATATATAGAGAGAGGAGAATGAGAGAGAGGATAGTGTGGTGTCTGAGGGAGAGCAGGGGAGATACAATATATAGAGAGAGGAATGAGAGAGAGAGAGGATAGTGTGGTGTCTGAGGGAGTGCAGGGGAGATACAATATATAGAGAGAGGAATGAGAGAGAGAGGGGATAGTGTGGTGTCTGAGGGAGAGCAGGGGAGATACAATATATAGAGAGAGGAGAATGAGAGAGAGAGAGAGAGGATAGTGTGGTGTCTGAGGGAGAGCAGGGGAGATACAATATATAGAGAGAGGAATGAGAGAGAGGATAGTGTGGTGTCTGAGGGAGTGCAGGGGAGATACAATATATAGAGAGAGAGGAATGAGAGAGAGAGAGGGAATAGTGTGGTGTCTGAGGGAGAGTAGGGGAGATACAATATATAGAGAGAGAGGATAGTGTGGTGTCTGAGGGAGAGAGGAGTGCAGGGGAGATTATATACATATATACATATATATATAGATATATATAGAGAGAGGGAATAGTGTGGTGTCTGAGGGAGAGCAGGGGAGATACAATATATAGAGAGGAATGAGAGAGAGGGCATAGTGTGGTGTCTGAGGGAGAGCAGGGGAGATACAATATATAGAGAGAGGGGAATGAGAGAGAGAGGGGATAGTGTGGTGTCTGAGGGAGAGAAGAGTGCAGGGGAGATTAGATAGATAGATATAGAGAGAGAGAGGGGATAGTGTGGTGTATGAGGGAGAGCAGGGGAGATACAATCTATAGAGAGAGGAGAATGAGAGAGAGAGGGATAGTGTGTTGTCTGAGGGAGAGCAGGGGAGATACAATATATAGAGAGAGGGGAATGAGAGAGAGGATAGTGTGGTGTCTGAGGGAGAGATGAGTGCAGGGGAGATACAATATATAGAGAGAGAGGAATGAGAGAGAGGGAATAGTGTGGTGTCTGAGGGAGAGCAGGGGAGATACAATATATAGAGAGAGGAATGAGAGAGAGAGAGGGGATAGTGTGTTGTCTGAGGGAGAGCAGGGGAGATACAATATATAGAGAGAGGGGAATGAGAGAGAGAGAGGGGATAGTGTGGTGTCTGAGGGAGAGCAGGGGAGATACAATATATAGAGAGAGGGGAATGAGAGAGAGAGAGGGGATAGTGTGGTGTCTGAGGGAGAGCAGGGGAGATACAATATATAGAGAGAGGAGCATGAGAGAGAGAGAGGATAGTGTGTTGTCTGAGGGAGTGCAGGAGAGATACAATATATAGAGAGAGAGAGAGAAATGAGAGAGAGGGAATAGTGTGGTGTCTGAGGGAGAGCAGGGGAGATACAATATATACACACACACACGACAGAGAGGGAAAAGTGTGGCGTTTGAGGGAGAGCGGAGATCAAGGGATCTATATATGTGCATAACTATTCACCCCCCTAAAGTCAATACTTTGTAGAGCCACCTTTTGTGGCAATCACAGCTCCAAGTCGCTTTGGATGAGTCTCTATGAGCTTGCTACATCTTACCACTGTGATTTTGCCCATTCCTCCTTGCAAAACTGCTCCAGCTCCCTCAAGTTGGATGGTTTGTGCTTGTGAACAGCAATCTTTAAGTCTGACCACAGATTTTCTATTGGATTGGGTTCTGAGCTTTGACTAGGCCATCCCAACACATTTACATGTTTCCCCTTAATCACTCAAGTGTTGCTTTAGCAGTGTGTTTTGGGTCATTGTCCTGCTGGAAGGTGAACCTCCGTCCTAGCCTCAAATCACTCACAGAGTGGTACAGGTTTTGCTCAAGAATATCCCTGTATTTAGCACCATCCATCTTTCCCTCAACTCTGAACAGTTTCCCAGTCCCAGCTTCTGAAAAACATCCCCACAGCATGATGCTGCCACCACCATGTTTCACTGTGTGGATGGTGTTCTTTGGGTGATGTGATGTGATGTGTTGGGTTTGCGCCAGATATAGCGTTTTCTTTGGCCGAAAAGTAAAATCTTCGTGTCATCAGACCAGAGCACCTTCCTCCATACATTTTAGGAGTCTCCCGCATGCCTTTCCGCAAACTCAAAACGTGCCATTTTGCTTTTTGCTGAAAGTAATGGCTTTCTTCTGGCCACTCTGCCACAAAGCTCAATTCTGTGGAGCGTACAGCTTATTGTCGTCCTATGTACAGATACTCCAGTCTCTGCTGTGAAACTCTGCAGCTCCTCCAGGGTTACCTTAGGTCTCTGTGCTTCCTCTCTGATTAATGCCCTCCTTGCCCAGTCCGTGAGTTTTGGTGGGCGGCCGTCTCTTGGCAGGTTTGCTGTTGTGCCATGTTCTTTCCATTTATTATGATAGATCTGATGGTGCTCCTGGGGATCATCAAAGATTTGGATATTTTTTTTATAACCTAACCCCGATTTGTACTTCTCAACAATATTGTCCCATACTTGTTTGTAGAGTTCCTTGGTCTTCATGGCAGTGTTTGGTTAGTGGTGCCTCTTGCTTAGGTGTTGCAGCCTCTGGGGGCTTTAAAAAAAGGGTTGTATATGTAATGACAGATCATGTGACACTTAGATTGCTAACAGGTGGACATCATGTCACTAATTATGTGACTTCTAAAGGAAATTGGTTGCACCAGAGCTTTTTTATGCCCTTCATAACAAAGGGTGTGAATACATACGCACATACCAATTCTCTATGTCTAAATTCTCTCTCTCTCCATGGACCATCACAGCCCTTCCACTGGAAATATGGTGCAAAATACAGCAGTGATTAGCAACAGTTACTTTTCAAGATTAGGTTTCACAGCTGTTTGGTATGTGTGAGAGAAATGAGTGAGGGAGCGAGTATATAGGGAAGTGCTGGGCCTGAAAGATAACGGAAGGAGTGGTGTGTGTGTACATATAGAGGAAGAAGAGGAGAGAGAGAAAGAGGTGAGTGGTAAATAGGTAAGAGATGATTGCTGGGTCTGAGAAGGATGGGATATGAGCGATGCATAAAATATATGGAAAAAGAGGAGAGTTTTGGGCCTAAGGCTATATATTATATTATATTATATTATCTTTTATTTGTATCACGCCAACATATTCCGTAGTGCTGTAAAGGGGTTAAGAGCAAGGAGAAATACAATATTAACAAACCATAGAAGATGAATGGCTGTTTTGAGTTTAAAATCTTTACAGAAAATGCTTTTTCCCCAAAGCACCCTACACGATTAGAAACTCGCTACTTACAATCTAAAGGGAATGAAAGAGACAAAACCTGGGGAAGAAAGGTAAGGAACAGGAAGTCGGTGAAAGCTGGCTAAGGTGGTCAGGGGTGCAAAGGTAGATTTTTTTTTTTTTAATTAAATGCCAGATGGGAAAAAAAAAAAAAAAAAAATATATATATATATATATATATATATGAGAAAGACCTAGATATATATATATATATATTTGTAGTGTGGTGTCTGAGGGAGAAAGAGGAGGAGAGAGTGGGGCTGAGAGAGGGGTTAGTGTGGGGTCATATATATTATAATGCATACATATAGAGGAGGAAGGGGAAAGTGCTGGGCCTGAGGAGGAAGGGTAGATAGAATGATGGAAAGAGGTGAGTGCTAGGTTTGGAAGAGGATATATAAATATAGAAAAATGTGTCTGAGAAAAGGATGGGAGAGATGCAGAAAAAAAGGCAAGTGTGGGGCCTGAGAGAGGGAAAGGAGAGGAATGAGTGAAGAATGCTGGATCTGAGAGAGGGAGATGTGCATGAATGTGAGGAGAGATGCGTATAGAAAATAGTGTTGGGTCTGAGAAAGGGAGATATAGAGGAATCACAGAAGATTGAGATTAGAGGGAGATGGTAATAAGAGGAGATGGAGCGACAAGTGCTGGGCGTGAGTGAGGTATAGAAAGATGATAATATATAGATAAACCTGGGGAAGACACTGAGCAGAAAGTGGAGGGAGTTATAGAGGGGATGAGATGGGGGGGGGGGGTAGAAAACTAGGTAGAGTGTAAATGGCAAGAGTCAGAGCTGTATGGCTAGAAGGGAGAGTGCCGGTAAAGGAGCTGTTAGATGATTATTGCTGCTCTATCCATAGAATTCCAGACATGATTATATTACAGAAATACATTTGTAAAACCCCTACTCTAAATCAAGCATGTCATTGCTAGAGGCTGCATCTGAATATCACGCACGCCACTCACATGTTATTGTGTCAAATTTTGGATACCTTGTAACATCTGTTGTTAATATTATAATAGTATTGTTGTAATTGCTTCACCCCCTTCTGGATCGCTACCTTGTTGTGGCGAAGGGGCTTGGATGAATGAAGCTGTGAGCTATACTATGTAGGGTCACCAAAGATGGGCAGGTCATGGCAGACAAATCGTGGTCCACTGGAGAAGGAACTATAGTAACTATAGAAGCAGTATATTTAACAAGAAAAACGTATGGATAAGCACACTCACACAAGTTGTGCCTGGCATGCTACGATCCATAGGGTCACAGAGAATCGGACACAACTGAACAACTAACATTTCCTTCACCCTCAATCTCTTCTCTTCCCACAGATTTCACCCAACTGCATCTTTTTTCATTTTGTGAACTCCAAAAATGTATATATGAAGTGGCTGAGTACACTGGTATGACAGTAGCCAGACCACAGAAATGCGCTGAGAATGTCACCAGAGAGCTGTAAGTTTGAGGCACCGGGGCATAAGGAGGAATGGACCTCAAACAGCTTTTGGCTCATAGTTACATGTAGGTGTTAGTGGAATGGTGTAATCTAGAAACTGAGGGGGAACACTCGCTGGATTGGGTGTTTATAAAGGGAACTATCCTTGTACCTTACCTGATATGTGCAGGTGGTGGACCAGTCTTTATGAGAATTCAGATCGAATTGCTTAAAATTAAAAGCAGTAAATTAAGGATTATTGTAAACTAATTTAATACTACTGGAAAAATGACTATTCCTTGTGGAATAGGAGAACATAGTGCAGAGCAGCATTTCTCGAAGCTAAAACCTGCTTTTAAAATGTGTACTAGACCTGGACTTGACAAATCCTGAGAGACAGCGAGTCACGAATCCTAACATTTGACTGGATAATTCTACATGTAAATCTATATGCATTCCCATTCCCCTAAGAGAGGTTTAGCATGGTTTGGAATGAATTTAACAACCCCTCTTAGTATGTGAGTATCATTTTTTCTTTTGTCAGGCGTAGTTTTGCATTGTTGGCATATTAAATGTAACACCCTTTCATTCATTACATTGACATGAATTTACTCTGTGGTGCCACATTTAAAGGGCCATTGTAATGGAGTGACTTTCAGGACCTTTAAGTAGGGAAAATCAGTATAAATAACTATTCAGTTTATTGTAATTACAAAAAAAACTGTTGATCTTTCATGAGAACTTGCACTAAACATTACTCATTTTCCTCTAATCAATGCCATCAACGTTTTAATCACAGTAAATTGAAAGGTTGTCTCTGTTTATTTTTACTACTTAAGTTATGACTGCTGGATCATTCCAAAGACACTTTAAAGAGACATTGTGTAACTTTCAATTCTTCAATAAATGGTATGAATGGGTGTGTAAGAGGATGGGTGTGAAAGAGGATCTGAGCATTTTTGTCAGATTAGTGTAGGTTTATCTGCATTATCTACTGCAGGGAAAAAGCAGAAAATATTATCAGGGTAACAGACTATCTGCCTACTATCTTGTAGTGGCAATTACCTAGTTAGCATTATAATTAAGCGCCACTAGTATTTTGCCTTTTGGGGAAATTTAATCAAGGCCAATAATAAAAGCCAGAAATACTTTTTTACGATCCATGGCTCACGGAAGTCCTGCCATGCTTTCATCCAATAGCGTGTTCTCGTGCTGCATGTGTGGTGCCAATCAAAATCCTCAGATACTGGAATTATGCTGTTACGTGGCGAGAAGCATTAAGACTTCTATCGTTTGGTGCAATGCTTCATTCATGTTTATTGCACATGCTCCATGAGTGCACTGAGCATAATGTGGGAGGATGTGTGAATGCAGGATTTGTTTTGTTTGTTTTTTTGTAAGTGTTGTTCTTGTCCATTTTCACGAAACCAAGTCCTTGAATCCAACTGGCACTCGAAAAAACTCACTGCACTATTGCCAACACAGCCATTTAATGCTATTGTGTTCTGCTCTTGCTGCTTTAATGTTAGTCACAGAGAGATGGACATAATCATTCTTAACATTCAATATTTGAACCGTGTTATAAGCACTTAAACAACCACTGTAGTGTTATAGGTAAATTTCCTTATTTAATTTTGGGTCATTAAAATCAGCTTTTTTCATCCAAAGTAAATATTTTAAATTTTCAGCTGTAACTTTTGCAAACCGATCATACTTCTTTATATTAATTGCTACTCATAAAGCTATTATCTGAGAGCATGTTTGTTAATGTATACATTATATTTTCTAAACTTCTATATCTAATAGCTACTTGCCCGTCAAAATTGACAGGAGTAAAACTGTAAGCCTAGCAATGCTGTTTGTCACACAATGTGAGGATAAGGGCCCTCTGAGCACCTTCGGCACTCATCGTGAACCTCTCCCCCTGTGTACTTTAGAGGGCCCGCGATGAGTGCCTAAGGCAAACTCATTCACAGGTTCCTTGACTCTCGCCCTGTGCTATGTGTAAGTTAATTTGAGGCATATTTGTTATTTTTTTCAGCTTTTTACTGTTCCGTGATTCGGCTGTTAAAGTCGTATTTTTGCGAGGCCCACAGTCCATATACGTGCCTCTGGTCTTAAGTCCTACAGGACTTAATTTTGCATCCCTTGCTAAGTTCCACGGGCCTTCGGCGCTCATTGCAGCCCAAGTCCCGCGAGGTGCGCACTGGAATGAGTGCCTAAGTCCTGCGTGCTGCAGCCATCAACGGCTCGCCTCGCTTTGCAAGGTTCGCAAAGTGTGACCAGCAGCCCGTATATCCACAACTATTATATGTGATTAAAGGGCCACTGTAGAGGATATACAGTAGTGTTTCATTTGTTTATTTAGTTTAGCAATACAACCAATGTTTGAAGAAATGAGCATTGTTGCTTCCAGCAGATCTTCCTCCCTCCACTCCCTATTATTTTATCCAGGCAGTGATAAGATATCTGCCCAGAAGGCTGTCCTACATTTTTCTGACGGGTATAGGTTTGCCTGCAATTTCTGTTATCAGGACAACAGATACAGACTCCAATCAGGACAGTCCCCTAGACAGATGATCTCCCACCAACTGGATATGTGATATGGGGAATAGAACAGCTCATTTGTTAAAATTCAAGTTTGTTTTACAGGCTACATTGATTTTATTGCCAATCATTAATAAACTGCAACCAACTCAAATTGTTTATTTTGAGATATACTTGTAATGTCTACAGAAACCTTCTTTAACCTCAACCTATGCTAAACATCCATATTCAAATGCTGTATTTATTATATTATTAGTAGTAGTAGTATGTGCTAAGCTTTATCTTTCATCATGTTACTAGGTTAAGTAAACAACTTCTTAGCAGTTTTCCATTCAGGTCAGTGGAGACCATTATTAGTTTGAGATACCACACTTGTGAAGAAATATTGAATGAGCTTTAGCACATCTATATGACCAAACAATTTGTGTGCATGCTTTTAGAACTGTTTTATATATTGCTATTTGTAGGCTGGTTTAGTGTCATTCATTCAGTGACTGTCTCTTTAGATTGGAATTTTGTTTTAGATCAGACATTCAATCAAAGGTGATTTCCACATGTTGCATAGATTGTAACTTGATGATCTATGCAGAGTAAATGTGGGGTAAGCACTATATTGCATATTATCAGGGCATCCTTTTATAGAGATCTGTATCTAATGCAGAATAATTCCCTCATTGCATACTCTTAGCTAACTTGAATGCATATAATTTTAAAAAACAAATTAAAGCCTGGGTGTCTGTTGTAGGCTAACAAATATCCAGTGTCGATCAATACACTAACCTTTTTTTTTTTTTTTTTTTTCTTTGTGTATGTGTCACACAATCAAAAACTCTGCCACAGTCCAAGCTTGTTAGATGATTGTAGTACAGAATATGCTCCAGGTTAAAACATAACCTTTTATTGGGAACATACAGGCATTCTGGAGAATTTTTAAGTGCTGCGATCATCTGACAGCCTTTCAATGAAGAATTATTATCTTTATTTGTAACGTGTCAACATATTCTGTAGCGCTGGATGACCTTGTGACTGCATATTATCACTGTGCCAAACAGTGCTGAGGATCTTATGTAGGGGGACCTAAAAAATGCAGCACTTGATTTGTGCACTCAACCTCTCTCACTGTCACTTGTGCATCTCACTGCGTGTTATCAGGCCTCAGGCAAATACAGTGACCATTCCAAATATGGTATAATTTAATACTATAGGTAATTGAATGTTTATACAAAATTGCATATTCCTATAGCAAATTAATACAGTATGCTTAAATGGCAAACTTTAGTCAGCCTTTCTGATTGACCCACTAACCAATATCCTAAGTATTTTGTTAAAGAGATCATTGGCATTAATTACTGCTAAGCCCTTGGGACATTGAACCCATTGTCTTGACGACAGTCACCTGCTCAAAAAAGAGACCAGGCATGCACAACCTATACTATTGGTTCAGTATGTTGACTAACTGCAACAACAACAAATACAGGGTGACATGGGTGTAGGAGCCAAAGAAAATCTGTGGGGTGGGGGGGGGGAATACCTCCTATAGCATACAAAATACCACACAACTGTTTCTCTGCACATAAACCCACACATTGAAAAGTCTGGGGGGGGGGGATTGGGGGGATTTGTCCCCCTACCCCCCCCCCCCCAGCTCCTACACCCATGCAGGGACATGTACCAAAATGAGCTAGTATGCTAGAGAAGAATTAAAAATAAGAATGAACAAAATATGTACAATTTCACTATGAAAATGTGCATTTTGTTTTAAGGCAACATATATTTGAAAGTATTGGTTAGTCTGCTAGTTAGTAGTTATCCAAGCTTACTTATAGATGCTGTGCTTCCGCTAGAACCTAATAGCAAAAAAGCATGTACCTCAAGGAAAAGGTTATCCCTCTTCTATTGGGACATTACCGGAAGTGGCTGACACAGTGGGTATACCCATATTCTTTAATGGTAAGGTGTTGTTCATAGTTGATGCCTAATAAAATTGGATATTGTACAACCGCCTTTTTTATTTGCTATATCGAAATTGATTAATCTTCATTCTTTCCTTACATTTTTTATTTCTTCCTTCTGCAGCATTGGATAGATTTGTTGTGAATAAATCACAATGTCGGGCTCAGCTGGGCAGAAAAAAGGCTCCTTGCGGCAAAGCAAATGCGGCTTCTGCAGATCTAACCGAGAGAAGGAATGTGGCCAGCTGCTGATGTCAAATAACCAGAAGGTGGCAGCACATCATAGATGCATGGTCAGTAGGAAATATGTAGTTTGTGATGCTTGGCTGGTGTGTCATGGTGAGTGACCAGTGTGTGTGAGAGAGTGGATCTCAGGAATGCAGGGGGCATAAGGGGGATTCACAAATATACTGTATCTTCTTGCTATCTACACCCAACTTCTTGGCCATCCACATCTGCTACCTCATTTCATGTAATGTTTCTCCCAATTACATATCATTTTATTGTTAAAGGTAACAAATAGCGTTAAAAGATCAGTAAGATGGCATCTTACACCAACAAACCTTCAACAAATACACCCCAACTTTTCAAGCTTGTGTCATAGGGAGATGGAGGGGAGAGTAAGTTCATACAAATTCTACCAGTTTGGGATGAAGAATACTTCCTTATCAAATAGTTAATATTGTAACGCATTACTAAATGTCTTTGGGAAACGTTACTGGGATGTCCCACTTCACTGGTACATTTTCATAGTCACTTTAGAGCGAAAGCAGAGATTTAGTCTCTTTGGGTGCTTACGTTTGGTGGTTTTAAAGGGCAAGTTCCACTTATTTATATATTTTTTTATATTTAAGATCAATCTTAGAGAAGAGTATCTATCCCTATAAAAGTTTTGTGTAACTCCTCGGTATTTGTAGGGAGCAGAAGCTGGATTTGAAAATTATGTTTTTGTCACTGATACAAGAGCTAATCGGTCTGTAGTTGAGTCATTTGTGACTGTGTTCCTCAGCAGCTCACATCACCTGATATACAGAAGACTTGAAGCAATAAAAGACAAATGCTTAAAGTTTTATAAATATATTTTAAACTCTATGAATGAGCTATTTCATAGTAGAGCAACTTGTGTTTAGGTGAAACTTGCTCTTTAAGACAGAATGTTTTGCATCTGCTTGAAATGTTTTGTGGTGCCCCCCCCCCCCCCCCCCCCCCCGCCAGCCATGTTTGAGCATGTCATTTATATATGCATTATAGTGCTGCAGTATACATTTTTTTCTTGTATTATTTTTAAAGAAAAAAAGTTAAACAAGTATGTGTTCTGAATTACCAAGTTGAAATAAGGTATTGAATGCAGTGATATCTCAAATTAGATCTAAACTAGTAGAGGTTCCCAAAATGTGGTCCATTCAGGTAGCCCAAAATACCACTGGAAGTACAAATTATGAAAAAATTAAATACTACAAAACTGATTAAAAAAAAATCCAGTATAGAGGAGCTTAGATTTTAGTGCAAAGGTTGGCTTCCAATATGTCACAGCACATTATAATTACAAAGAAGGCGGCAGATAAATGATTTGCTGCTTCACAGAGACCCTCATCAATATTGGTCATCCAGGATCCTAGAGAACTTTGAAATGGTCTATGGGAAAAAGCGCTTTGGGAACCACTACCTTTATAAACGTGGGTGTACATGTGAACATTGTAACATGGACTTTTACTTCTTTGAAACCTTTATTTCAATAAAGATTAATTTATACGAATAACCTTAAGCACATTAAACTTTAAATGGACATTGTTTCTTCGCATTTCATAATATACCACTGTATATGCGCGTATTTTCAAATGAAGC
The DNA here is from genome assembly GCA_027410445.1 of Discoglossus pictus. Taxonomy (NCBI): domain Eukaryota; kingdom Metazoa; phylum Chordata; class Amphibia; order Anura; family Alytidae; genus Discoglossus; species Discoglossus pictus. The sequence goes on from CM050168.1 coordinate 56,594,915, forward strand.
TCTCAAAGTAACAAAAACACTGATTCAAACATGTAACTGATATGGGGACTTATCCCTTTGAGCCAACGAACAGTAATATAGATGATGGAGTCTTGCTTGTCTTTAAATGAAATCTACAGATGTACAAATGCTTGATGTATTTCTTGTTTTAAAAATGTTTTACTTAATTTTTTTTTAATGCAAAACTCATTTTTGGTAGTGTTAAAATCTGCTCTTGTAAATGGATGGAAAAAATAATTGACTACAGTGTCCCAAGAATCCCAACCTCCCACACTGACATATATCACATTTGTGTGTGAATATTTAGCAATAGTTGTACCCAAATTCAGGTAACTGCTGCATAATTTCTGTGCATTGATGAAAATATATATTTTTTATTTACTAGAAATAATTTTTTAACAATAATGTCAATGTTGTTCTGTATTGTCCAATTCCTTTGTCTCCACAGTTTTAAGAAGAGTTTTATGTGTAGGGCAAAATAATGTAGTATATTAAAGGGAAATGGAACACATTTTTTTTCCATTTAAAAGAGCATGCTCTAAATATTAGAACCTTTCTTATTTATTTTTTTTGCATGAAAATACTTTAAGTAGAACCTGTTTAAATGTCCTCGAGACAAACAGGAAATGCATATAGTATACTGCTGTATGTAAGTCAGGGAACCAAGATGTCACACCATCCTGAAGCAGAGAACGGTATAATGAGTACTTGGATGGGAGACCACCTAGGAATACTAGGAGCTGCATGCTGTGGCCCACTGGAGAAGGAACTGGCAACCCACTCCAGTATCTCTTCCATGGACCAGCATGACCATGGACATAAAGATGTTCTGTGTGTTATGGTCTATGTGCTCACGGAGAGTTGGAAACCACTGAATGACGCAAAAAAAATAATTACTCTCACTGCTTTAGTACTGCTACTTTGCTTATGGGGCAGTTAAAAAGTTTATTTGTGCTTTGAAAGCATTGTCTGAAAAAAAAAAAAACCTGTCACATATTGCATAATACATTTTTTCTACTGCATTTTTTCCATGGTCCTTTTTTTAATTTTGTGGGGGGGGAAAAACTGTATTTGATATGGTAATATATTGGTGATAAAAGCAGTTAGTCATTTGTCATATGCATTTGCTGACAAAGGCTTCTGGCTGGTCCAGTGCTGCTCAAATGTAGTAGAATAGACATTGATAATTTGTCTTTTTTCTTCTGCCCCCTCAGCTGTTTTCATCAGCCCTAGTATCCTCGCAGTCAGACAGTGAAAATCTTGGTGGCTTTTCAATAGAAGATATACAGAAGGAATTAAAAAGAGGTCGAAAATTGGCAAGTATCCTGCAATGAATTCCCATATTTATAATATGTTATTTTATTGCTCATTAAAGTGATGCAGCAAAGGTTCCAGATTTGGTTAATTTAAAACTATATAGGTAATTACAAGTACATTATCAATTGCATAGTATTTGTAATGCATTTTGGTGGCTAGAGGCCCTGCCTCCAATAGAATGCTTCAGCAACATAGGGAGTGATGGCTTTTGATTTCTGAATTTTACTTTTTTTTATACCTTCCAACTAATGTTCCTTTATTTAAATGTGCATTGAATTTACAAAAAAAAGGATTTAGAATTCAGTTTTAAAAATACATGTTGTTTTTGTTTTCGCGACATTTTCAAGTGTAGGAAACCAACACCAAACAATAGAAATTGCAGAAAAAAGTTTTTGCTCACTCCCTTTCCTGTCACATTAAAGAAAGCAACCTTGGGAGGCTTGGTGAAGATTGGTAAACTAGTGGTCTCCTCCTGATTAACTTCAGGGAGTCAGAATATTGACTTGAATGAAATATGATTGGAATTTATTGTCCAGTTCCAATAATTTCTCCTGATTTTGAATTGGTTAAGAGAGATGGCTCTATTGTGGCACTAAAATGTATGTAGGTTTTCTAAAAATGTTGATATGTACTTTTTAATGTTTAATACATTCTCCTCTAAATGTATGACAGCGCTGTAATGCTTTGATATTTTGACCCTGCCATCCTCTCTTGCAGATGTGCTCCTTATGCCACTGTCCTGGAGCAACCATTGGTTGTGATAGGAAAACTTGCCATAGGACCTATCATTATCACTGTGCTTTGCATGACAAGGCCCAGATACAAGAAAACCCATCTCAAGGCATTTACATGTAAGGATTGTATTTACCTTTCTAAGGTCCTCATTCAATTGCAATTTTGCCAATTGAAGAGGGCTCTATATAAGCACATAACATATTTTTTGACCGAAGTTTTTACTTAGTGAAGACCTTGATTTTGGATAGAAGTTCAGTAACTAAAAAGTTCTGTATAAAAAATATGTTATGTGCTTATATAGAGCCCTATTCAATTGGCCAACTCGCAATTGAATGAGGCTCTAAATGTGTAAACATTTTAAGCCTGTATACATTGTCCTCTCATAATTAATGTAGAAGCCTGGACTGACAATGTTAATTTTATCATATTGAGTATACCTGTGTTACTTTTGTATTATCATTTATAACATATCTTAACATTGCATTTCATGAAATTGTATAATGTCCAGATTGGACTCTTTCGCTGTCAAAGGTCCCATCAATGCATAACTTTAAACTCTCCCTTTGGATTATTTTGCATTCTTTCCCCATCCTAAAGCGTTGGACTCCCCGCACAGCACTAATACTGGTTGTGCTTCAATGAGTATGTTGTTCCATATTTGTTTCTTTATCGTAACATGCATGTATTGAAGTTTTGAACACTATTTGAATGTTGTGGATTACTATTTTAAGATTTTGCTCTTCATGTTAATAAACTGGGATTAAAACATTTAATAATTGTGTTCGAAAATTTGAATGAGATTAATATATTTTTTAATTCATATAATCTGGTTTGTCTTTCCTATAGAATTTTTTGCCGGAAACATAAGGAACAGATGCACAACTCAGAAGGTAAATTATGGGAAGGGTGTTATTCTATTTATTTTAATAACAGAAATTAGAAGTTGGGGGGAAAAAAAGTAAATGTACTAAAGAGCAATTATCAAATGCACTTAAAAAGGAAAATAAAATATATCTGTAAATAGGCTTAAAAAAAGAAGCTTTTACCTAACTTTTATATTATTACTGGCTTAAATTCTGTCCTGATTGCTGCAGTATTATAAGGAAATTATTGGTAAAACATGGTCCTTTAAGAATAATATGCAAACTGCTTAATGAACTCCTAATTAGCCCAATTAAATCGTTGTGAGATTATTTAATTGCCTTTTGCTCATCCTTTTAGATGGTTGCCATGTTGACCTCCCTTCCTTCTCCCACACTGGCATTGCAACTGACATTTGTTTGTTTTTTTAAGGAGTCCATTCCTCACATTTTCATTTCTGATTAACTTCTTTCTAGATGAGTTAGAAGAAGGTTTCGGTCATCGTGATTTGGGCACTTCTCCTTCCCGCGGCAGAGGAAGAGGCTCAAGGGGGAAATCACGGACTGCAAATTCAAGAGGACAGTCTGAGGAGAGCAGGCTCACATCATCACATTGCACAGAAGAAACCGAAAGCAACTCCGGTGTGAGTTATAGCTGTTGACACACATGGCTTTATACAATAAATGCTGCAATGTTGCTGGTATTTAAAAGCCTAAGGCTTTTTATTTCTTTACATACAACTATTCTTAGAATGTGCTTTTACCTGCTCCTTTCCTTAAAGATTAAGATATGCAGAAAAGTGGAGACTCAGACAATGTAAATCCATAAGCTTCTTTTTGAAAACTATCCCATCTTAACAAATTAACGCGAATGTCTGACTGAGATATTAAACTCTGCAGATAAAATGCCCAAGTGCCTATTGCTTCTTTTATTAGAGAGCTCCATAAATGCACTTAGAAAAAAGGCACGGTACACAGTTGAACATCTAAAACATAATGTACCATAGATTCATTAAAGAAAAATGTAATGTAAAACAAATGTACCCGTGCTGATATGAAGTGTATCCTGTGTTTGACTTCAGTGGCGTTAGAACAAAGTTACTGTTCAGCCTCCAGTGTTCAGAGAGACCATTTCAGAATGAAATGGAACAAATCTAGTTTGACAAAATCGGTGGAATCCTGTATGATCCATTCATTATCCCAGGTAGGAGCAGGCACACTAGGCCAGAATAATGAGGAGCCATCTAAATGCGTTTCATAGGATGCCAGTATTGTGTGTGTGTGTGTGTGTGTGTGTGTGTGTGTATGTGTGTGTGATATATACAAATATATTAAGGCACTATGTTGCTTCATCCTTTTCATAAAGTGCTTTTGGAGTTCACCTTTTCCTTTTTGGCTTCTACCTTCTATTGCCAGTTACGCAACCATAACAAAAATTGAGATAAATAACAAGTGATATGGTACACTAGTGTTTATTATCTTACAGTTTATAAAACAAAATTACTTTACTCCATTAATGGAAGCTTTTGCATGCTCTATGGTTTTTATTGTATTGATGGCAAAACACGGTTGAAGAAGCTAAAAGAAAAATCCTAAGCTGTGCCAGTATATATCTGCAAGCTGCTATATACTGTACACGCTCCTAAATTATAAAACACATTTATTTTGTAACATTTTTGGATACACCTTACCAAACTTGCATCTAAATTACTTTTATTTTTTTTTTCCCTAGAGAGACAGATCCCCACACAGAAGCAGTCCAAGTGACACTAAACCCAAATGTGGGTTTTGTCATGCGGGTGATGAAGAGAATGAAACCAGAGGCAAGCTTCATGTATTTAATGCAAAAAAGGCTGCAGCTCATTACAAATGCATGGTACATATATATTTTTTTTAAGTTCTGGATTTCATAAAGTCAGATGTTTGTTTCTGTATGATGGAGCATATGGTTTATTTTTTTTTTTTAAATATATTTGAATTAAGATTCATCACTGAACGGGAACATGTGGGCTAAAATGTAACAATAAGTAAGATCCATTTTGCTTGGGCTATCCATTTTCCAATTCTGTTGTAAATATACTAATATAGTTTATTTATAACGCGCCAACATATTCCGTAGCGCTGATATACTAGACCGTAACTGGGGCTGTGATGTCACTTTCTGTATATCCAAATTATCTTGTACATATTTTTGTTGAGAGAGCCTATATTGCAATAATTTCCAAACTTTGTATTTATTATGAGGAACTCCAAGTCTATTCTATCTGAATGTCTTAAGGTTTGGTATGGAAAACATAGAAATGCATATATCAGATTTGCAAATAAAATGGTATAATTGAAAGCTTTGGTTTTCCCTAACTTCTTGCATATTTATTTTAGATTTTGAGATTGGAAACATGGTGTATGAATACAATATAATCTTTGTTCCATTTTAATTTTTCATATTTCTTTAACTTTTTTTTTATATATAGTTTTACATGACATTTGTTTATTCTGGGAGCAGTATGAGCAGTGATGATCACAGGTTCCTAAATACGTTTTTTTTTTTTCTATCCATAGCTATTTTCTTCTGGCACCGTTCAGCTCACAACAACATCAAGGGCAGAGTTTGGAGATTTTGACATCAAAACAGTGATTCAGGAAATGAAGCGTGGGAAGAGAATGGTTAAAATCTTCAAATACTTTTATGGTTTTAACATGTCTTTTGCATGTTTTTTATGAGGCATTAGAGCAAGGATGTGTCACATCAAAGTCTTTCCATGTGGATGCTTCTGTTTTGTAGAAAAGGAAATCATATTCGGTTCTACAGTACATATTTTCCCTCAACTAAAATTTGGCATCACTCTCTTGCCCCACAAATTATTCATTTCATAGTCTGTTCTGTTCCTCATAGCACCTGTTAATCCCCAGTATTTCTTTCACAGTGAATTTTACCATTTTATCCATTACGTCAATCAAACTTCATTTTGTGTGACCCTCACATAAATTAGGGCACACATGTGAAATAGGTGATTTTACTGTTTTTTTTTTTTTTAAATGACCACTGTAATGCCCTAGCAAGAGGAACTAGTTAGTTATTTTATTTATGCATTGGGATCATTAATATAATTTATATGAGATTATAAAAGCAATATTATATTAATTTACAAATTTTAAAGTACAGGTCTCCAGTTCAGTGGGATTTCTCTTTACCTTGATAGTCATTAAGAGGAAGATTGGCTGAATAGCCGATAGACATGTCTAAAGTTTTTTAAGAACAGTCCGATATAAGAGAAACAATTCCTATGATGTCCCATCAGCAAAAGCTTATTGCCAAAGAAAACCCTATTTTAGCATGAAAAAGCCACCTTTCCCTATTGATCCTATAGTGGGTGGATACCAGCAGTAGCGGAGTGTAAATATTGACAGGTGTGTGTGTGTGTGTATACATTTTTTTTTTTTTTAAGAATATGAATTTCATTAATGCTAAATGCTGAATTATAACCATCTACCTCATATGGTATGGGCATTAGTGGTCTTTTAGAGTGACACATAAAGCATCTTTTTTTTTTTTTATTTGAACCTAAATCTGTACTAATGAAATATTAGATGATCTAAAAATGAACTGAAAACACTCACAAGCAGAGTGAGCCTGTCCTTTGTTTGCTTGACATGTAAATAATTAATTAGCAATGGTAAGAAAAAAAAAAAAAAAAAGTATTTTTTTTTTCTATCTTAAACCAAAAATTATGCCAACAGAAGTTGAAACATTTTAACGAAGGATTTACTTATAACAATATAACTTTTTTTTGTTCCCATACAGAAATGTACGCTTTGTAGTCTCCTCGGCGCTACAATAGGGTGTGAAATTAAGGCCTGTGTGAAGACCTATCACTATCATTGTGGTGTGGAAGACAAAGCAAAATATATTGAAAATATGTCACGAGGCATTTATAAGTAAGAATTTCTATACAATAATATTTTCCTACTTCACTCATTTGTTATTAAAAAATAGCTGTAGTTTTAGGTAATTTATAAGAAGTCATCATAAAGACTTTTCAGCAAGATTTGAAAAGACCATAGGTCATAGGTGTGGAGCCTACTAGATTATGTAGTAATATAAATTAGTGATTTTCAAAGCACTTACAGCTTATGTATTTTTTTTTTTTAATTAAGCAGTTATGTAAACCAAAATTATTAAATGTTAACGAACAATGCTCCATATAACAGAATGATGGTTCCCAGTCTTTTAAAAAACATAGCACATTTCAAGAAGCGAAACTATGCCAAAGCATATCCACAGGATGATGTATTTCCCCGTGTGACGGTCACAAGTGAGCTAAAAGAGACTGGTCTCTGAGTAGGTAGCCAGACCTATAGAACAAACCTGCTTAAAGGCATATCTAAGTGAGCTAGATTAATACATTTCTGCAATCCTTAGGCAAAAAGCAGCCTATTTGTATACAGCACATCTCATAAAACATTTTATTTTTAGTAATATCTAAAAATCCCTCTGATTATGTTGACACCTCCAGCATGCAGCATCAGGGGAGCAATATTAACCCACTATTTGCCTGCTGTTGCTTGCTCAGCCAATCTCCTTGCAGCCTCCTCTTTGTATGTCAGTAGCAATACATAGCACATATCAGTGATACACTACATATCCCAGGCTGCTTTTCAACACAAACAGGAACCCAGAGTTAATTAAAACGTTTCAGCTAACCTTATTGACCAAAACAAATAATTTAACATTTTGATGCTAATTTAGTCTGGATTTGTAGGGTATTAACCCTAATTCGCAACTGTCAGAAATTACAAGAGATTTTGCTGACTTCAATTCAAGTGTTTAAATGTCTATTTTGGTAATTTTTTTCATGCAAAAAAAAATGTTTGAATACACTAGTAATTATCTTCTATCGGATGCATTCATAATCCAGCTCACTTAGATATGCCTTTAAGTGTTGTTCGCTCTCAGATTGAACTTCTCTGACTAACCTATTGCTATGCACATACATAACATTCTCCCCCTAATATTTATATTCCTGATGTTCTCACTCCTATTTAATTTCTTATCAAACTCCATTCATTTTATTCCCCTCCCCCATTTTTTCTTATTTTTTATTTTTTTCATCCAGTTTTGTTTTTATTAACCATTCTTTTTTTTTTTTTTTTTTTCATTTAAATTGGCACTAGATTAGTAAACAAGTCACATTTCAAGTTGCAACTTAAGTAGCATAATGGAAGCCATGTAAGCCCAGTTATTTTAAACTATGAATTATTACCATTTTTAATGAAGGCTCCATTATTTGTTTGTTTCTCCTATCTCAATATATTATTGTTAGGCGGTCAGGCTGCAAGATGTGAATCTCTGTAGTGCATCCTCTAATGCCACATCACCAATCAGCAGATTCCTATTGATGTACAGGAGTATTCTATATATTTTCTTTGTGTTGTGGCTGAAATCTTTCTTCGTCTACTTGACCTTGGCTTGGTATCAAGAGAACCCTGAATGTTCCACTTCTTAATAAGGCATTGGACAGTACTGACTGGCATTGTCTTTAGGAAGCTTTTTTTTTTTTTTTTTCTTTTTTGCATGATCAGTCATATTTTCAAAATAAATGGCAACATTTCACAATTTCTGCCAGGGTATGCAAACTTTTGAGTGTGTGTGTGTTTGTTCACTAAGTTCTGAATGCTAAAATGCACAATTTAGTAATGAGATAACCTAGAAAAATTCTGGTAGAGTATGTTCGATGTTACATTTTCTTGGCTTGCATGGGTTGATAGATTTGTTACATGCTTTCCAAAGTGATGCTACACTACAACTACACTTGTATTGTAAATCACAGCACCTTAGATATCTATCTAGTTTTCCTATTTTACTTGTGAAAAATGACAACTCTTAAACCTAACAGAGTAAAATAACTAAACCAAATGGATTGATTGGTTTTTAATAAAGATAACATTTCGTCAAATTCAGCTTTTTTTTTTTTCACTGCTCTAGTTTTTATTATCATGTTTCCTCTCCTTTCTTCTACTCTCAGGCTTTATTGTAAAAATCACAGTGGAAATGACGAGAGAGACGAGGAAGATGAGGAACGTGAGATAAAGAGCAAGAGCACTGCAGCCACTGGTCACTCTGCAAACACTCCACAACAGCTTAACGGAAACTAAGAACAGAAGCTCACCTAACTAAGCCAAGCCTGGAGCTCACAGTACTTCATTCAGGAGGATGACAAGTTCCCAGATAGTGTCTTATCTAGGACTGTGAAAATGACTGCAGCAGATTGGGAAAGATTTACATTTCTTCAACTGTTTGATAACTTTGTATGTATCGTTAATTACCTTAGGTTGGTAATCCAGTCAAGTTTATTTTCTTCATGCCATTTTTATATTTCTTTTTATAGCCATTTTTGTTAAGAGAATGAAAAAAAGGTAGCCATTTCACAATATTTTTGCTAGCTCTTTTGCTTTCTGTACACAAATGAAAATGTTCATTCGTTGAAAAAAACAAGAAGTAACAGCAGGTCCTCTAAATGTCGGTATCTTATGGTTTGTTCAGTAAAGTTGTGCACTTATTGAGTATACTGTATAAATCCACCAGTAGTTTTCAGATAATTTACTATTTCAATTTCATAGTTTTTAGGCACAATAAATTCCAAAGTTTGGAGTTTAAATGGTGTCTATGGTGGTGTTCTTTGGAAATGCAATTTCATAGAACAAACTGCGATCTGTTATATTTGTGTTGACTTATAGATTGTTAAAGCATATCCTCTTTTTCTGCTTCATTAGTGCTCACCGTGGTAAGTATCTTCTCAGTTGCCTTGATTGGAAATGAGCTAAAAACTGAAACCAGTAACATACTGAAGAAACACAGTCATATTTCATTCATGTATATTTTTCCCCATCAGATTTCAGGAAGGACCCCCGCCCCCCATGTAAATGAGACAATTGGCAATATTTCAACAGACTTGTGTTTTTCTGCCTTTTTGATCGATTCACACAACACAAAGATCAGAGGAAATTGTGGAGCTTGGTCGACTAAGCCTTTTTTTTAAAAACTTAAATTAGTCTGTTATACTATTGCTGATCATACCTATCTATTTTTCCATAAGTTGTAAGCAGTATCTGCAAAAGATATGCTTTTAGCTTTTGTTACAAATGCCTTTTAGAGAACACACATGTCACATAACTCCATACAGCTGGTAATTTTTAAAATGCATAAAAACTGCACATAAAAAACAATTTATTTTCTTTTTTTTTTTTTTGATAAATGGATTTTCTGGGTCTAACAAACCATAGATTGCATGCTATGAATGAGCTTTTTGGAATTTTGGTTGGGTTTTAAGTCAATGCTTTTATAAAGGAAACTTACAAAAAACACTACTTATTAGTATTATTTAACAAATAGTAGTCATGTTTTAATGCAGATAATGGATTTTGCTTGTCACTGGTAGATTAAAAATATTTGATGCATTTTTGACAACGTAAAAAAATAATAATTTAGTAACCAATTCCTATAGCAATCTGTTGGAATAGAACTGGGAGGTGTCCGAAAGGGATTCTATTTTCTTTGCTGTAAATGTATTTTTAAAAGCAGACTTTTCAGATCTGTGTGTTTCTTTGTGTTTTTTTTATTTTTTTATTTTTTTTTATAAATCCCCTCTTATGATCAAGTTTGGTAAATCTCAGAATTTTTTTTTTTCTTTCATTTTATTGAAATGAACATTCCATTTAAAGGCTGATGCTTAAACTACTTTTTTAAATTACCGGTTTAGCTTGTCATACTTCACATGCATGTTTTCTTTTTTTTTGTTTCAAACTAACATTGGTAGCTGTGTAAACCATGAGCATAAAATAATTTTAGGTATAAGTTTAATTTTCTCAAAATCAGCTTGTTTGCATTTTCTCACTGTGAAGGGGGCAGATTTGTCCTCACATTAGTATTAGGCAATTAGACACTTTCCCCCATCTCCCACACATGTTCAGAAGTATGCGGTCACTATTCAACCTGCATATCTTGCTTTCCATGCTCAATCCCCCCCCCCCCCCATATGTACTGGTCAGACAGTTTTCCTTTTTTTTTTTTTTCTCTCCTAAAATTTAGAATCCAAATGGGTATGTAATGCAAACCATAATGTCCCCACTCAGGTTTAATGTGAAACTATTCAAAAATATACTCCTAAGGGTCTTGCTCTGGCCATGGTTCCAAACCATAATCCTTAAAGGTCTGCTGCAATGTTCCTATTCTCGAAGGTAAGCTGTAGTCTACTGTAAGATGACTTTGCAGAACACTTTTTAATGCATGCGTTTTGGTGAAATCTTAAATATTGGGGCCTCTCACAAGCATATTTGCTTCTAAGCTTGTCCCTTGGGCACTGGTGGCTCAATCAAAGTTAACTGTTAAAAACAAAACAAAAAAAACGTAATCTAAGTTAGATTAAACTCTGTGTTTTTATTGTCCTGTATCGACCTCCCGTGCATTTGAATGTTATGTACTACTGAGCTGGGTTATCACTCTGGGAGGCTGCAGGTTGCAGAGCTAGCTCATGCTCACAGTGCTTTAATAATTTGGCTGCGAGATGAAACCCAGGGAGTTCTGTTTTACTGTATGGGTGATAAGTTAATCACTTCGCCAAAGACATGGATAGCACTTCATAAGTGCTGAAATACAGATTGTCCGTCTTTATCTTCAGTGCGTGTGCAGATGCATAACGTTTATTTTGTTGACAGCAGGGATGTTCTGTATATAGGCAGGTCGCTAGTATTGATCCGGCCATTGGTTAGAAACTAATTTCTAGGTGTGAATTGGGCACTATTTACTATCAATAACGATCAATAGCACTTGGGGGGGGAAACAGTGTACATATTCACTTTTCAGAAACAAAATTGCAGTGTGACTGAATTATATGCATTTTGGGGAAGTTCCTGGGGTTCTGTATTTCTCAGCCTAAAAGAGTTGTTTTTCACGAAGGTGAAAATGGTATAAAATAGATCAATATATTCCAATTATACATTTTGTGCTTTGTCCTTAGGTGAGACTTATATTACAGTGTCTTTTATGCAGAAAGATAAATGTTCCCCTGTTTTTGCCTACATTGGAGTTTTTGTCTTCCAACTTGGCTAGTAAAACACTGAATTAAAAAAGTTTTCAGATATGAGGGATTCTTCAGTTGCCACCCTTAAACCTAGGGAATCTGTTTAATAAAACTTAAGGGATACACAAACCTAATTACTAAAAAAATGTATGTACTTATTGTATTCTATCTTTTTTTTTGGGGGGGGGGGGGGGTATTTAAGAACTTTGCATTTCCTCGTTTTGCATAGCATACCAGGTTTTGTCTTGCTACAGTTATTTACTTCTGGTAGATCTATATGAAATAGAAGATTGTTTATAAGTTGCATAACCTTACACTTTTTTTTATTTTTTTATAAATCAGCTATTTTCAATATGAAGAATGATTGATTATCTTTTAAAGTAAAAAACAAACAAACAAAACAAAAACTCTTGTTCTGGATTTACTTAATTTTTCCAGTTTCCTAACTAACTTATCTGGTACATACAATTTCAGTTTATTGCCAACCCTTTTTCACAATGTCTTCCAGGTGAGTCTGCATTGTTTGGAAAATAGCACTATAGACCATGTTACAATGCACAGACCAGGACAAAAGCATTATTTTTTAGTTTTTGTAACCGGGACCTTCAGAAACGCAAGGTAAATTGTATTTTAATTGTGTTAGAAGTGTACAATACTCTGTAAAAAAAAAAGTACCTGTACAGTGATGTGGCAACATAGAAAATGATCCTGTTGTCACTTTTATTAAAAAGTCAAAGCAAAAATGTGGGAAAAATGCATTTTCAGTTTTATTAAGTTATTTATGCATGTTACGTAGATAAAGCTTCAAGTTGCAACATTTAAAAACTTAGTGACTTGCTATCAATCTGGTATATTTGTAATTTGGTATTTTCCATTTCACCATTGCCAGTGTTGACTGCTACTTCAGGAATAGAAAAAACTTTCACCTGTACAGATCTTACAAAATTACCTTTTTTTGAAAATAAATAAATAAATTTAATTATTTATAAAAGTAGGAGTTTTTATTTTTATTTGTCAAAACTTAAGATCCCCCCCCCCCCATGACTTGGAAGTTACCTCTCAACTACTGAACATCATGTAACGACGACCTGTCAAAGTATGTGCTTGACACATTTGTAAAGATGTTGTATTTAAAGAAAATCTTCCATCTTCATGTACATAATAAATCTGTTAGTTCACAAGTGATAATTTTTATTAAATTGATATTTACCTTGTATTTCCTGGTCCATTTCCCCTTTTTTTTTAATTTTATTTTTTTAAACCATGTAATTTCTTGGTCATGTTGTTTCTTGAACTAGTTCACAGGACCACTTTCATTTGGGGCAAAATGTCATGTTTGTGAAGTTTAACTTTAATCACAGCAACTTGCAGGCAGATACTTAAAGGAGACTCTCAGCACTAAATAGGAGCTAGAAGTGTAAAATTACAACTGTCAGGAATATTCATAATCTTTTAATATACAATAATTTGTTGAATTATAATGAAGAAAATGACTAGACGACAAGTTCTGTTTGGTTATTTTTACTCCTATATCCCACCTTCAAGTACAGGTATCCCTCGTTTATAGGAGCATAATTGGTTCCATGAGGTTGCAAATAAAGCGAAAAACTCATGTAATGACGAGGCATCTACCATTGGTTCTTATGTCTGCTATGTATGCTTATAAAACAAAAATTGCTTGTATAATGTACAAATAAGTATTAATCTTGCTTTCTCATAAGCAAAAACCTTTGTATATCGACCAATCGTATAGCATGGGATACCTGAATATTAGTAAGGTGGCTAATAAAACATTGTTACATATATGAAAGTGACACCATTGGTAAATAAAGAGGGACCAAAAGTTTTATAAAATGGCAAGAAGTTGCAAGAATGTTAACGAAGTTGATCAAACCATTTTTTTTTTTTTATTCCTAAATATAGTTGAAATAAACACATTCAGCAATTCACACTATTTGCTTTTGTTATGCTTTTCTGCGTCTTGTTTTATTTTTATGCTGCTGTTTTTTTTTTTTTTTTAAATAGATTATTACAGAAACTAGACCTATATAACTAGAAATATAGTTGGTTGTTAAACATTTGAATTAAAATGTTGAGTAAGTGAGCTGGGTATTTTTTAGCATAAATTAAACATTAAGTCTCATAATGACTTTCCCATGTGTATATATATCTGTATTTTTGTGTGAGGTGATAAACCACAAGAGCATGCCCATTTGAAATATCAGAATAAGACTTCAGTACTTGTCTTGTTGATAACAATAATATTTGATATTCATCATACTCTTGTGGCTTGTCACTGCCCACTGTGAGGAATAATTAATCGCGTGAGCTATAGTAATTAGGAGAATGGGATGACTTGTAATATGCGCTAAAATACCCAATTATCAAACTCTATTAATTAACACTTCCATTCAAAATGTGTTAATGAGCTTTTTTATAACTATTTATATGTGTATTTTCCATCTGTGTAATATCTGGGATATTTTCAATCATCTCCGCACTTTTTCCTTCATACGAAGAGTCTGTAATGTGTCTGGTCTGGATACTATTGAGTGAGGATCTACTATAATTCATTGCTAAAGCCTCCAGCAGTGATGTTTTTGTCCAACTGAATGGATATCTTCTTTTTTTTGTGGTTCCAATTCCCTCTTCTGCGTTACATTAATGTACTTTCTTTTGTTATCACGTTTGCAAAGTGCCTTACAATGTAAATAATCATATTTTGTATATTCATGATGAGCAACTCAAAGATAGTGACTACATGTTAATGTTTAGTGAAATTGTACCTGTGTATTTACTGTATCTGTAATTGTAGTTTTACTAGTTAGGCATGAACAACTTATTTATACTAGGTATGTAATATTTACATGCATTTTATTTCTGGTTTTCATTGGTTTATACATCTATAAATAAATATATGATGTCAGCTTTACTAGTACTTGCTAAAGCAGAGTCCTAAACATTTGCTGTCATACAGGAATGTTATAAGTTGTAACAATTGTTTTATGGGTAAATGTAGATAAATTGGTGATATTCATAAGATGTTAATTTGTCACATCTTCCATTTGCTCTACCGCTTTTAAAACTCCTATGGTAATGAAGACATGTTTTTCTATTAAACTAGATATACAAAGGTTGCTTTTTGAATGTTTGGTTTTTTTGTGATCAAAATTAATGCTGTCAAGTGGAAGGGATGGTTACTCTTGGAGTGCCACAGTGATCCCACCTGGAACCTATACATTTTAATGTTGTTTACTTGATATTACTTGAGGGCTTCAAATGAAGCTTTGCCTCATTGCGGATGATACAAAAATATACCCCAGGCTGGACATTCCAGGAGATGTAAATCAAATGTGTAATCTAAAATACAACACTGATAAAGTCAATATTATGCCCTTTAGACCATCTGATATAACGGTATGTATCCTTAGGTCATGGATTAGGATGAGCACCATTAGAACCTTAGGAGGCACTTGATCGGACAAGTATACAATGCATGGTAATAAACACGCAGATAAACTGGACCTCTCGCATTCCCAAAAGAAAGCTCCTGGAGTACAAGGAACCACAGAAAAGAAAGAGTTCTTTTAGGAGTGGCATACAACCCCTTCCTGGAAGGTCTACAGAAAATTTCCAAAGAACTTCAAGCAACTCTGCACATGGACAATGGTCTAAAAAGGCTATTGCCAGATTGTCCACTTATGTTGTATAAACTAATAGTGAGGATCTCATTTAAGAAAACTACTTCTAATAGCATGTTCCTTACAAACAGATGTGTAATGCAACAGCAAATCTTCAATAGATAAATTACTAATTTCACTGACCAACATCATAAAGTGGTAACTTTTCATGAAAATCATTAAATGTAGTGTCCCACCATGTGTGGCAAAAGTCCTGGTGGTAGGTGAAACAAGAATGAAAGTATTCACACAGATCCACTGTAAATAAAAACACAACAGATGCCTGTGGGGGAATATTTCTCCCCAAATATCTGAGGGTCACAATACTGATAAGGAACTTCCGGCCAAAGAGAGAGACAAAAAGATCTGGGAATACAAATTCATGTAAAACCTTAAAATATGGATTAAATCGTAAGCGGGAATTGGACACATTCTCCAGGGTAAGTCCTCCACTCTGTGAAGATCTCTTAACAACATTGTTGGACCATTTGCTTCAGAACAGGTACTGACTAACATTTGGCCAACTTCTCACACCCAGTGCATCAAAGACGTCCTTGTATCACAGAGGTGATAATGTAAACCTGATCTGCAGTCTGAGCAAATTAAGAGCAGTCAGCTTGCCCTATATGTACTGCAAGCTTTCCGGATTCCATTTGAGAACTTGCTTTGATGAAGGGATTGTTATCTTGAAAGCTTTCAATCGAACCCTACTCCAAGATTAAAATGTATCATACCGGATTTTCTTTTTACAGTTACAACATTCTCAATACTTGTTCATATTAGTAGTGGAAAGGGTGTGGAGTATTTAATATTTGTCCGACACATGCTCGGAAATAGGGCAAACTACATGGTTTGCTATTGCAATATATCACATATTATAATTGTCAAACTGCGATTTGTCGTCATGCTTGCGAGGCGAGCCGTTGAGCCATTAAAGCCTTCTGCTCTACGAGGCGAGCAGTTGAGGCATTGAAGCACATGGAACTTCGGCTGAAATGAGCAATTAAGCAGCCGCGCAGCACTTAGGCTGCAATGAGTGCCGAAGGTGCTCATTGCGGCCAGCGGCCCCGTCACACTTGCGAGCTCGGGAAACAAAATACAATCTCGGAAAAATACGAATTTAATGGCCGATCCGTGGAAATCGAAAAAGAAGAAAAAGAAAAATAACACATTCACACAACGCACAGGGGGAGAGCCAGGAAGTCTGGGAGTGAGGTTGCAAGCAATTTTGACCTTTATTTAACATGTTTCCTCACTCTTAAATCGGCTAAGCGAGAAAAAAAATGGCAGACGAAACATTAAAAAAATTATGAAACTGGATGAAAACGAGGCTGAGCAAAGCCAGTCACACGGGACTTAGAAAATACACAACGACAAAGACACTAACACTTACACCCCCAACGGCAGTCAGCACCCCCCACATAAACAGTCAGCAGACACACAGAAGAGAAACACACAGGGGGAGATGCTGGAAAGAGACACATGGCATTCCCAAGCACAAAACTTGCAGGTTAATGAACCCTACAGAAGGGGTGGCCCGTGATGAGTGCCGAAGGTGCTCAGAGAAGCAAAAGCCTCACATTGTGTGGCAAACAGCATTGCCTGGCTTACAATTTTATCCCTGTCATTTTTTGACGGGGAATTTGCTAGTATATATATTTATATAAATGCTTCTCTTGTACACAACCAATTTTTCATAGATGCCTCCAGCAAATGCATCAAACTTTATTTTGTGTAATTAAAATCTAAAAAGTATGCAATTAAAGACCCACTGCAGTTCACTTGTTTGTCAAGTATTCATCAAACTAACAATATTTAGCAGCTGTGTAAGCCATGCACATAAAACATTTTGGAGGGAAAATCTGAAGACTTGAAGGCTCTGTTTATGAGTAAAGGAATCTTCTTTGTATTTATTACATCACATTCTGAGAGCTGGATGATGGGTGTTTTAAGCTGAACTCGAGTAGGGAACAGGCAGAGGTCCAGAGCCTTTGTTTGATCACTGGATACGATTAAAATTTACATCACACCCCTTCCCCACAATTGGCTCAGAAGCAGCCACCTTGCATCATTAAATGCAATGATAGTTTTCACACCTTCCCATCTAACCAAACCTCCTTCCTGGCCCATGATATTCCCTATCTTTTCTTTCCCATGTTTCTGCCTCTTCCATTCCCTTTAGATTGTAAGTAGAGTTTCCCATCTTGCAGGGTGCTTTGGGAAAAAAAACTTAGAAACATTCCTACAAAGATTCTAAGCTCAAAGCAGGGCCTCCCATTTTCTTCAGTTGTTAATATTGTATTTCTCCCTGTTCTCTTCCCCTGTACAGCGCTACGGAATATGTCAGCATGTTACAAATAAAGGTTAATAATAATCACATATAATAGTTGTCAAACTGCGATTCTTCATCACACTTGCAACAAATCCCAGTTTGACAACTACGATCGATCGCACGCGCATTGCAAGGCCATTAAGTAATGTAAATGATCCTCTCATTATTCCACCAATGTATCATTGATCCTTCTAGGTCCAGCAAAGGCATAATCATATATGTTTTCTAATAAAAAATTAGCTGTACAATTTTTTTTATTGTGTGAAGAACATTTAAGCTCACATTTTCTGACTTTTAAATGAAACATTGGTTCTTCAGATAGATATACAGTGTAGAACAATTTAGAAAGCTATAAAATATTAAATATTTATATCTCAATTGAAATATATATGTACATCCTTACAGATCAGGGGTCTGCTCTGAATTACTGCTCAGCCAATCACAGCACAGTATCAGTCAATAGATGATTTTTTTGAGCCTGGACAAGGATTTGTTTTTCTTCTTCAAATGTGCTTTTTTTTGTACTGACACCATAGTCCCTCCACTTTACAATCGTGCTTAAAGTGTAGATTTCTCAATGTACTCTTTTATATAAGTGCAAATTACATTTAGACATTACCATGCCCTCTTAAAAAATATCAGTGTGTACAAGGTGCAATTTAAATGCCCATATACTATATATGAAAGGCTGAAGTGTTGAACTTTTGGAAATGGGACATTGAAATATTTTTTTTCATGACAAACAAAACTTTAAAATCCTATATAAAAATAATAATGATAAGAATTGTCCTGATTGTCTCTTATACATTTTGCATATGTCTCACCCCCATAACACATACCCTTTTCACATTATCTTTCAGTAGAAGACTTATCTCTTTTCTGACAATGATTAAAGATATGATAATACAAGCTTATCATAGGGTAGATAGGGATGGGGTGGGGGGGGGGGGGAGACAGAAAAGTAATAGAACACAAACACAACACTAACAGAAAAAGTATCCTTTTAACTTGAAGTGGCAGATGTTGAAGCTTCAGGCTCATCCTCCACTTTGGCTTTTTTGGAGGCAAACTCGTCTAAAGACATCTGTCTCTTTTTTCTGCAGCCATCCAGCAGATTCTGATAACAAGACATTGCCTCAATGACTCTGCGACTCACATTTCTGCTCCTCACAGCGTCTGGACCATTTGCCACTAAATCATCCATAAGGTCATAGATAGAAAGCAAAGTTTTTCTGAGGAACTCGGTTTAAAGTTCTTTTTGTTTCTCTGTGTCTGAGTCACTGCTTTACTGGGCTTCCTCAAAGCCCTATTCCGCCAGTTGTTGGAGGTCCTCATTGGTTTGACTATCCCTTGAAGCCTATACCAAGTCCTCTATATCCTGGGTGTCTGTATCTCCCAGTCCAGCCATATTCCCCAGATCTACTATCTCCGCTATGATGGGCTGTTCTGGTTGCACATCTGCACACAGCTCTGGCCATATCTTCCTCCACACTGCTTTCAGACATTCCTTCCAGGACAAAATCAATGTTAGTTATGGCTTGCATGATAGTATACCTTTTCCAGAAATTAATCATGGATTGATTGTCCTTGCGGCCTGGTTGGTCAATGAGCTGGCACAATGTGCGGCGAAGATGGTAGGCCTTGAAGGTTACAATGACAGTCTATCTGATCCATTGGCTGGATGAGTGAAGTAGTTTTAGGTGGCAGAAACACTACTTTCACTGAGATGCAGCAATGGAGCTCAGCCAAGTTGGTAAGGTGGCTTGGAACATTGTCCATTAACAGGAGCAATATGGCCATTATGTGTGAAGTAGTGCTGCACCGATGGACAGAAATGCTTGTTGAACCAGTTCTTAAATATGTCTATTGTGATCCAAGCTTTACGGTTGAAATTCCAAATGACTGACAAAGGATTTAGGTGTTTTTGAGTGGTACACCAGCAGTGGCTTGATCTTGAAGTCGCCACTGTGTTCTCATCCAGACGAAAGGTTACCTGGGCTGCTTTGAACACCGGGGCTTACTTCTGCTCATGGGATATGAACATGCAGCTTTGCATTCTATTCCAGAATAGTCCTGTCTCATCAATGCTGAAGACAAGTTCTGGTGGATAAATACCTCTTTCCACAATGTCCTTCAAAGTGGCTGCAACAGCTTCAGTGTCAGCGCTCGCAGCTTCTCACTTGATCTCGATGCTGTAGAGGTTGTTCCCCTTCTTAAACCGGTCAAAGCAACCTCTGCTGGCTGATAAGCTTTCAGTCACATCTGGAGTTTGGCTTTGGACATGGCCATGTATGCCTATGGCCTTTTCCATGATGCTGGCCTGACTCAGTTGTTGCGCTCTATCTCATCATCAATCCAGATTGACAGTCACTTCTCCATCTCCTCCAGGTTGTAGCATCTGGAGCGGGTTTTATTCTTTGCAGAAGATGCAGTCCTTGTGGTTGCTGAAATCTTAATATTTTCCTTGTTCTTCAGGATGGTGCAGATTGTAGAAGTTGGCAACTTTAAATCTACTCCAATGTCCACTTGGTGCTCCCCTTTTTCCAAGCGGTCCAGCATTTGCATCTTGACTTTCATAGGAATGCTCTGGCATTTCAATTTTGGCCTTCCTTGCACTGTGATTGTCTGTAAAACAGTACAAGAAAAATATAATTAATGTAAATTGTATTTACAATTAACAAGCACATTATGAGAAACAAGGAAAAAATTTGGTACCTTCTCTCTGGATGTTGGCAGTAAGCATTGTAGCTCTCTTGTGGCTCTCTCACTCTCCAAGATGGCACTTTTTCTATCTTTCTCTCCTCTCCCTTCTCTCTTTTTTTTTTTCTCAATCAAGTTTTTATTAGGCAAACATAGCACGCACAAAACAGTACATCTTTCTTAACAGGATGAAATGCAATTTACAGTATTTGTTTAATAACATTAAGTCTCATGGCTGTAGTGCCGTGCAGTGCTTTTGTGGAGCACTCTTCCCTCCGCCTAATAAGGATTTTCTGAATTTATTGGGGATTTGGGTACATCTTTCTTAGTCATTTATTGTTGCGAATTAAGTATCTTGTATCCCCTTCCCCTTAGAGGGTCGGGGATTTATTTCTTGTTTTAGGTGGTGGTGGTGGGGGGGGGGGGGGATATTAAGGTGGGGTCAGGATTACTTAACTGTGTATGGGAAAGATATGAGGGGGGGAATATGGGGGGGTATTAATTATACCTGAGATTTTGCACTCGATCCACGCCGCCACCTCACCTGATCTTGTCCCGCAGGATGGACTCGTTATGTTCAAGATGCCACGGCTCTCCTTCCATCCGGGAAAGCCTTAGTCGTAGCATCAGTTGTCGTTAGTCCCCTTAAGCTAAGAGGGGAGTGTAGCCAGGGGCTCCATATATCAAGGAATGTGGGCATTGCGTCAGCTAATAGATGTGATAATCATTCATTGGTGGCTATAAAGTTAAGTTTGTTAATGATGGCCTGATGGCTGAGGGCGTTGCTTTTCCATTGTTTTGCTAAGTGGCTTTTGGCCGCTAGCATCATGAATTGCAATAGTACACTTTGGGGCCTGGAGAGAAGGGGGCATCTGGTCCTCAAGAGTGCGATCTCTAGGTCTCTGTCAATGTGGGTATGTGTTATTGTGGATGCAAGGTCAAAGACCTCCTCCAACATGGCTCTTGCCATATGGCAAGTCCACTGTAACGGAACCCATCACTGTTTTACCCTGTTTTATGGTTATTTAATTCTTGGTTAAAATATGATCACATTGCTGTACTGTAGATATGTTGTTTTATGTTCTACAGAATATATTGGCTCAGAATATTACAGCTACTAGGCTAATAGATAATCCTATTACAGAGACTCCTCATAAGATAAGGAAGTCTATTGTATAAAGTGTTTTCATTATGAGACATAAGAACAAAGAGAAGTATAATCTGATCAATGTCTGATTGTATCAAAGTAGCCAGATAGCCTCAGGGAGGTGTGACCACACCTATTGTCCCTCTATGTGTATTCTGTGGCTAAATATGGGGGATGTGTGTTGCCTGTGGAAAGAGATGTGTATATATATTTCTGCATATAACAAAATAAAGACAGTATTCTTTGACTCCTAATTGAGTGTCGTCCAATATGGGAGGTTGGGGCTGGTGAGACTGCAGTGCTTCTTGGATATTTTACCGTATACCAGCGGAGATACTGGACTTCGTGTTCCAACTCTGTTACATCCACCAAATGTGGATGAAGGAGCCCGAATCCCGGCAGCCTCTAAAGCACCTGGCGCTCACTTTGTTGTTCCATTTATGTTGCCTGTCCGGAGTTATGGATGTTCTATGGAGAACCTTGAGTGAGGTTTCCAGCAAACTGAATTTAAGTGCGCCTTTAGATAAATTGGCCCATAAGGAGGCCCACGAGCCCTCATCTCTTTCATGCTCCAGGTCTTGTTCCCATGCTAAAACATATGCCGGTTTCCTGGTCTGTCTGTCGTGTAGAAGTTCCTGGTATAGGAGACTTATCATACCTTTACAAAGAGGGAACGACTCGCAAAGCTTAATCAGCCAATTTGTTTTGGGGGGTCCGAATTCCCGTTTTATTGAGTTCACATGAAATAGTAGTTTTTTTAAGTTAAAGTACTTTCTGGGTGGTATGTTCAGAGAATTTTTTATATTGTCTGGATGTTTAATTTTATTATCATGGAACCATGATCCCAGACGTAGAAATCCCTTTGTTTGCCACCAAAAAAGCGATTCCTGGGTAAGCGTTGGGGCAAATCCTGGGTGGGGGGCCAATGCTGTCAATGTGGAGGGTGTTGCTGAGAGGTGTCGTGTTTTAGCTGCCCATCGCCAAGTTTCTAGGGTAAGTTTTATGAAAGGGTTGTCCATTTTCCTCAGGTTATCCGGAATATCAGGCAGCCAGAGGATATTGGCCCATGTATAAGGTGTCATTGCCCTGTTTTCGATAAACATCCATAATGGTTGATGCTGTGGTGAATGAGCCAAAGATATGAATGCTAGCTGGGCGGCCTTAAAATAAATATGAAGATTTGGGCATGCTAATCCCACCATACGTCTGCCTTTGTGCATTTCTGTTTTTGAGATTCTATGGCGTTTGTACTCCCAGATGTAGTTAAAAATCTGTTTCTGGCAAATTTCTAATTTTTTTGCTGGGATTGGGATTAGGATGGTTCTAAAGAGGTAAAGAAGCCGTGGCAATAGATTCATCTTGATCGCATTAATGCGACCCAGCCAGGATAGGCCCCCTTTAGTCCATGTTGAAAGTACAGTGTGCATTTCCATGAACAGGGGAGGATAGTTGGCCTTGTACATTGAATCTATAGAGTTGGTAATATAAACTCCCAGGTATTTGATTGCTGACTTTGACCATGTAAAGTTGAAATTTTGTTTTAAAAAGTTCTGAGTGTGGGCTGAGAGGGAGCAGCCTAATGCCTCAGTTTTGTCAGAGTTAATCCTAAAACCAGATATTCTGCCAAATTGTTCTAGGAGGGATATCAGGGCTGGGACGGATATAGTCTGGTTCGTTAGGGAACAGAGCAAGTCGTACGCGAAGAAGCAGCTTTTCATGTGGTGCATGCAGGGGGGAGAGGGGGCATCCTTGTCTAGTTCCCTTTTCAATCTTAATTATAGAGGGGTTATCCCCCGCTAATTTGAGGCAGGCTTGGGGTTTGTCATAGTATATTTTCAAGAGGTTAATAAATTGTTCAGGGAAACTAAATTTCCTGAGAACTGCGCAGAGGTACTTCCACTCTACTGAGTCGAAGGCCTTCTCAAGATCTAACGCTAGAAGACACATGGGAGTTCGGCGTTGCTGAGATAGATGTATTAAATTTAATATTCTCCTGACATTATCCCCTGCTTGCCTATGTGGGACGAACCCCATCTGATCCTTATGGATCAGTCTGGGAAGAAATGAGTTGATTCTGTTGGACATAAGTTTAGCTAGAATCTTGATATCCCCATTCAGGAGGGAAATTGGCCTGTAGTTCTGCACATGAAGGGGGTCTTTCCCTTGCTTTTGATAGAATACCATATTAGCTTGGTTTAGTTCGGAGGGGATACTGTGTCCCTTTAGCATGTTATTAAAAAGGGACGTCATGTGTGGTGCTAATGGTTCCGCAAATGTTTTGTAGTATAGGCTCGTGAACCCATCCGGCCCCGGGGCTTTACCTGGTTTTAGAGATTTAATCGTTTCTATGACTTCTTCTATTGTGACTGGGGCTTTAACATGGTCCATCTCTTGGGGAGACATTACTGGGAGATCTACCGATCCTAGAAATTGGTTTATATGGTTATCTATGGGGGGATTGGGGGACAAGTATAGATTTTGAAAGAAAGTTGTGAATTGTTTTTGTATATGCGCAGGGCTGGAGGTTATCCCTCCCGTGGGTTGTCTAATTTTAAAGACTTTTGATTGGTTAGCTTTTTGTTTTAGTTTCCTAGCGAGCATGGCGCTGGGTTTATTGGCTTTGGTATAGTATTGATGGCCTGTCCACCTCATGGCTTTCTCTACTTGCTCCGAGAGGATTAGGTCTAGCTCAGCCCTGATCTTGTCTATTTTGCTGCGGTTTTCTGATGTTGGATATTTTTGGTTGAGCTTTTCTAGGTCCATTAGGCTTGCATGCAACCATATTTCTCTGGGCTTTTGGGATTTTTTGTATTTTGCTGCTAGTTTGATGCATGTGCCCCAATGAATGCTTTATGGGCCGCCCAAACCCAGCCTATGTCCACCTCTGCAGATAGGTTTGTGGAAAAGTAAAGTTCTATGTCAGATACTACGTGGTCCCTAAAAAGAGGCATTGACATGAGCATTTCATTGAGTCGCCATGAGTATGGGGTTTTAAATGCAAAGCCAAAGTCTATTGTGCAACTCACCATGGAGTGATCTGACCAGGAGCATGGATGGATTCCCGAGCCCACCACGTTGTCTAGCAGGGAGGAGTCTGTATAAAATGTATCTATTCTAGAGTATGTCTTGTGCACTGGGGAGTAGAATGAATACTCTATTACCCCTCTGTGTTGTTCCCTCCAAAGGTCTATCAGGTGGAGTTCGTCCAACAATGCCAGAATTTGAGATTGCTTTTTAGTGAGTTGACTGCTCCGTCCGCCTCCTGATCTATCTAATGGTAATAAGACTGAATTTAGAAAAAAATTAGAAAAAAATTTCTGTGGCATAAGAGTGGGGGCATATAGTGAGGTCAAGGTAATTTTTTTCCTGAATAGGGAGCCTGTAAGGAGCACAAAGTGGCCATCTTGGTCTATCTTTTTATGGTCTAAGATTAAAGGGAGGTCTTTGTGCAGCAGGATTGCAGCCCCTGCCCTCTTTGTGGAATGACTAGTGGCAAAGAAGGTAGGATAGAGTTTGGATAAATATTTAGGGATCTTGTTTCTGACAAAATGCGTCCCTTGTAGGAAGAGTACTGAGGGGTGGTACTGTTTGTAAGCATTAAAGGCCTTCCGCCTTTTAAATTGCGAGTCGAACCCTCTTACGTTATGTGTGATAAAGGTTATTTCAGTGTCAGTCATGATGTGGTATCACATTTTGCGTCTATAGTCAGGCTTCCAAGAGTAATATACTCACCACCCGGATAGGAGGAGGCCAGGGGTCCAGGGTAGCTCTCTTTGCCTAATCTTGTTTGTGGGATAAGCCAAATCTTTGCGGGTACAGATGGGGTTTTGTTGTTTGGCGGGTGGTTGGTGTACAAGGTGGATCGAAGGTCGCTCTCAGCTGCTAGGGGGGAAGTAAGGAGAGTATAGATAGTTAGCGTGGTATTTGGTATATCATGACCTCCTTTGCATCGGTAGTGCAAATAAAAGAAAAACAATAGGGTGTGTAAGGCATAAAGCCTTTGTTTACAAATATAGGCGGAAATGTCTAAGGTCGTTGCCCTAGAGCTCAATTGCCTAAAAGTGTGAAACAAGACAATAGAACATGTCAATAATTGGAGATATTAGATAAAACATAGGATCAAACATCTTTAACAGTTCTAACACCAGATTGTAATAAACTTGAAAAACTATCATCAGGGAAATTGGAATGCCCGGTTGGTAAACGGTCGGCCTAATTGTGTTAAGGGTGGTCATCCCCTGAGGTTGCTGGTATAGTCTTTGGGATCATCCGCTTTCCAGTGGGCAGTACTCTAGGGGCCCTTCCTGGCCTGAATTGGGTAAGTATCGTCTAGACTTTATCAGTTCTTGACTATGCTTGGCTGCTTTTAGTAAGTTGCAAAGTTCGCTATAGTCTCCCTGAGTATACCCTTTTTGTAAGAGTAGTTTGGGTCTTTTTGCTTCATTTTGTCCTGGTGCGTTTTGTACCGTGAAGGGGGAGGTGCCTCCGGTTGCGGACCTCCTAGTTTGATGACGGGCCTGCCTTAAGCTCAAGGTCGGGCGTCTCTCTCCCTTGTTTCTGTGATCTTTAACGTTTGGGTTGGGCTACTTCAGTCCATTCTCTTGCTGGCCCCTGTAGCCCCTTGGGGGCTAAGTAATTCCCCCTCCTTCAGGAGTCTCAAACGGTGAAGGGTATCCCTTCCTTCCTCCATTGAGCGCACTATGTATGTTTTGGCGCCTACCTGGAAGGTGAGGCTAAAGGGGAACCCCCATCTATATTTTATTTGGTGTGACGTCAGAGTTTGCAGGATCGGCTTCATCTGTCGTCGTTTATACAGGGTTGATGGGGCCAGGTCGGCATAGATCTGGATTTCCGCTCCGTCTGGGCCTATGATAGCCTGAGCTTTCCTGGCGGCCAGAAGTACAGAATCTCTAGTCTGTTGCCGGAGGAAGCGCACCACCACGTCTTTTGGCAAGTTAGGGGTTGCTGGGCCTCCCAGGGCTCGGTGTGCCCTTTCTATGTCCCAGGGTTCTTGGGTGAAGGTTACCAGGTCCATAACCGCAGTAGGTATCCCCCTCAGGCGTATATTATGTTGCCGGCTCCTGTTCTCAAGGTCTTCTAGCTTTAGTTCAAAGTCCTTGAGTTGCGAAGTGTTGGCCGATATGTCAGTTCTGTCCTCGGCTTGGCTTACAATAAGTTGATCCGCAATGGTTTCAAGTTTACTGGTCCATACGCCCAGTTCCTGTATTTCCTGTTTAAATTCTTTTATGGCCGCTGATAGCCGTGATTGTAATAGCATGTCAAATTTGGCCATCGAGAAGTCTGACACATTCACATTTGGATAAGCGACCTCCGAGTCTCTGTCCCCTTCTGAGCCTGAGGGCGAGGTAGGTGCAGGGCTGTTTCCCAATTGGGAGCCTGCTGTTTGTTTTGTGAAATGATCAGAGATACTCCTTGAAGGGCCGCTTTTCCTAGGTTTCCCCATGTTGAGTGTTTCCTGGATATATGGATCTGAACGTGACAGGGTTTCCAGCCCTGGTGGCTTGCTGTAGTTTAATGTTCGTGGGGTAGCCCAGGTTTCTCTCTCTTTTTTTTTTGCAGTATTTGGTGTTGCACTGCCAAAGATGCGTGAGTTATTGAGTAGACATTAGCTCTAGTAGGCAAATGGCGACGTTCATGGTTCACATTGTTGTGTGTATGCCACCCGATTCCTTGATATTAGGATCTAATGGTGGAAGTCTGGGAGAGGTTCCCCCTATTTTATATTATTGGTGGGTTTGGGATGACAGCCGTATTTGTTGTTACTATTATAGTCTGCTTGGTCTTGAGGCCTTTATGGGCCAGTTTGTAAAATAAGTCCAGAGTTTTCCGTTTCCCAGGTTATAATGGGATGATAAGAGTTATAATGTATGCAGGAGAATGCTGCTCTGAATTGTGGGCTTCAGTGTTGCTGCAAAGATTCCCAAGTAGTGTGGGGCATGTGGTACTGCAAAAACTGGATTTTTGGGCCTTGTGTGGCCTTAAACTGCCCAGCATGAATCAGGCCTCGTTTGTAGGGTGGTAAGGTATATAGGCTTCCCCAACTTTGCACTGGTTTATATGGGGTGTTATGAGTGACTCATCAAGGGCCAAGGAAGCAATATAGCTCCCTAAGGCCTTCTTCTGTCACCCTCTCTCTCCTTATGCTGGTGGGTAGAGGTCTCTGTGTTGCCCTGATCTCTCCCAGCTGGGATCTGCCGCCCCTGGGTGTCTTTGGGGTGTTGCTGAGAGAGTGGGGTACTCACAGGGCTCAGGTCTCCGTCTCCGCTCTATGATGATCCAAGATGGCCGCCACCTCGTGGGGATCTAAGATTGCCGCCACCCGATCACTAGGCCTCAGACCCGCCTGCAGCCTCTGCCCTAGCTGTCCCCACTGACCTGGCTCCGCCGAAGCGCCCCAGCTGGCGTTTTCTTGCTCTGTTTCTGGTCCCAGGGTCCCCCGGGCCTTCACCTCCCTGGGTGCTTTTACTGGAAGACAGCGTCTTCCCTGGCCAGCTGCAAGTCGGGCTGACCCCGCATGAGACCACTCCGGTGCCGCTGGGGGGGTTCCCTGAGGGGATGTGGGTCGTCGCCTCTTCTTCCCCAAAGGCCCGTAGGGCATCCAGCACCTCCCTGGGTCCACCGGGACGGCCCCTGTGCCCAGACCGGTCCCCGCAGCTAGAGGTCAGGGGAGGCCAACCCGCTTTTGCGGTAGAGAGCGCGGTTTCTCTTTTTCTTTTTCTTTGTGTCTTGTTTTTTTTTTTAACAATTTAATGCTCTGTGTGTTCCCCCAGATCTCCTGAGTGTAGGGGTACTGTTATTTATTTGATCAGGGCAGCAATAGGGATCGATTACCCCAGATTGACTTAGTCCTTAGCTGGAGCTATAGCATAGCACGTCTTTCCTCTCCAGCTGCTTAGCCACGCCCCCTCTCCCATCTCTCTTAACCACTGTTCTGACAGTTAAACAGGATCCCGCGAGGAAAAAAACAGCATTAGAGTGAAGCATAGCATTCAATTGGGATCGGCAGGCAAAAAACAGCGATATAGCTTGGTTTAGCGCTAAGCCGGGAATTACAGAGAAAACAAAGTGCTATAACAAATCAGCGCTAAAAAGGGTAGTGTTAAGTGGGTATACCTGTAACTATAAGTCTTGCAGCTCCCGGGGGTCTGTGACAGTGCCACTAGCTCCAGAGAAACTACTGGTGCTATGCAGATGAAATCTAATAATAATAATAATAATAAACCATTGTATTTGCTTTAACACTCTGAGTGCACATGATCTGCTATAGATATACAGTCATGGAAAAGTAATATAACAACACAAGATCGCTCCTCTCTTTCTTTGATAGGCAAAAACTAGTTCAGCTCTGATAAGGCTGATTCTCAGGAATGTTTTTCACATTCTGTTCTCTTGGCCTCAGAGCACCCAATGTAATAATTATCCTAATCACCCAGCCGTTAACTGGAGATTGTTTATGGCCATGTTACAATGTGATTAACCACTGGAGACAGATTCTTCTTTTTCAATCAGAAGTTTTGCAGAAGTACAGACCCCTTCAATTCTAG
Organism: Discoglossus pictus; assembly: GCA_027410445.1. Classification (NCBI taxonomy): domain Eukaryota; kingdom Metazoa; phylum Chordata; class Amphibia; order Anura; family Alytidae; genus Discoglossus; species Discoglossus pictus. The sequence continues at coordinate 56,624,328 of CM050168.1, forward strand.
TATCACCATATTTACCAAAAAAAATTGGAAAAGAGTGACATATTACTATTCTAATAATTCCAAATTTATTTTAAAGCAATACATCTGCACTTCTATGTTAATGAATCAAAAAACACTAGCATCCTGTTGGTGTAACCATTACCTTAAGAATACATCTATATTAATTCAGAGAGACAGAATAGGTCCTGTTAATGGTGCATTTTTGTTTGAAAGATAAAAAATGCTAAAATATAACTTTTATTGTTAAATAGCAGTTAAAAATGCATATATGTATGTATGTAATGAAAGAACATCTCTCAGTTCTAAATTCCCTAAATATAAAAATTACTTATACAAATCAGTAGCATAATAATTGTACCTCATACATGTTTAGACTGACTTACACAAAATTACTTTGTTATTCTTCATAAAAAAAGGCAACATAAATGTTACCTTCAGATACTTGATTTACAAAGAACCTAATTCACCAATACTGAAAAGAATTGTTAAGTAACATCTGGAAATACCTGGTATTCATAAATATATATAAATCACATTACAATCTATCTTAAGTATGGTATTCAATAATAGTTTCACTCTGCTCTGCTACCAGCCAATAACTAGATACCTCGGCATGAATCTGTCCCTATCTCATTTGATCAAGTGTACCATTGTGCCTATAGGGGGAAAACGCGTTAGAAGCAAGGGAATCCCAATGATTTGCTAAAAGAGGTTACGTTATTTTACCTGCTGTAATCCTATTTACTATAGAGATAGGGACAGTTTCATGCCCTACCGATGCTGAGGTATCCAGCTATCGGACGGTAATCGAGCAGAGGGAAAATATTACTGAATCCGATACTCAAGATACATTGAATTGGATTTTTTATATTTATGATTACCAGAACTTTCCATTTGTTACTTTTTTAGTAGTGGTGAAATAGATATTTTATTAATCAAAGTAATTTTGTGCAAGTTAGTCTAAGTAACATGTAAGAAGTACCTTTCAACAATTATTATGCTACTATTGTTTAAAATTTGCTGAATTATGAATGCATCTGATAGAGGAGAATCAGTAGTGTATGAAAGAAGTTTTTTGCATGACAAAATACCAAAATGAATATTAAACTCACCCTGATGTTTGTTAAGCAGTTGCTCTTGTACATTAAAACAATCGGTGATAGCAGTTTGTGCAGGAAAGAATCATGGGATGTGTGTAGTCCCCCTGCAAAAGGAAGCAGGAGGAGCCAGACACTAATCAGCTGCTGCTGGCTTGTAGGTTAGTAAATGGTTAAAATCCAAACCCAAATGCAGTGTTTCTATTGGTGGGTACACTGTGCCTATGTAAGCACCTCTGGGGCGGGGGAAACAAGTTTTACTTTTAAGTAAAATAAATCTGTATGTGTATAGTATTAAATTGTCCAGTACTATGAAGATATTCATCACGTCATAGATATAACACCAAGAAAATATTTTACTCTCATCAGTAGGGATCCTAAAGACACCTGGAATAACTGGCAAGTTTGGGCTTAAAGTACAAAAGGAAGCAGGTCAGAGATTAGTAGAATTGTGTCAAGGCAATTCTCTGGTCATAGCAAACCCCCTCTTCTAACAGCCTCTGAGATGACTCTACACATGGACAATATAGATGGATAATATAGAAACTAGATTGAATACATACTTTGCAGCCAAAGACAAAGGAGCTCTATATAATCAGCAAAGACAAGACCTGAAGCCAAATGTGGCTCAGACCATGGTTGGGTGGGGTCTGAGTTTACAACTGAATCAGATCACAAGAATATGTAGAGAAAACGACTACATATCCCAGGCGTCTTTGCAACACAGCAACTCCAGAGTATGATACAAATGTATCTGCTTTCTCCTGATTGGCCAAAACAAATTATGTTAATCTTGGCAGGGACTTTCAGGGGAGTAAACTGGCAAAAGCATCAGTTTGCAAATTGAAAAGATTTAGCAAACATCAGGGTGAGTTTGTAAATGTTTAATTTTTTGTATTTAAGTAATGACATTAATATTTACAAGATGCAGTTATAATGACATTACATCCATAAAATGTTTACAATTTTTGTTTCTTTATCCAACAGCTCATAATGTGATTCCACCACATCCTTTTTCCTATTTTTATACCACAAATAAACATTTTATATCTTCTTTTAAAATAAAGAAGATCAACAAATGAATTATAACCCTCATACTAAACCCAAAATAAACACAAACAAAAGTGTCCCAAAACTAAATAACTACTGATCGCCAATGTTCTAATCATTTAAGCTCTCATTTCATTTTTACCTTTGTCACAATATGTCTTCAAATCTTTTCCAAGCTGTTCCAGATTCAGAGTCTGTCCCGGAGCCTGCCAGCACTCCACTCCCAAGTCATTTCTCACCCTATGTTGAGGTATTCAAAGGGTTTTAGATTATAGAGATAGTGTGTCTAGAGTTAAGCCAGTCTTCCCAAATGCCCCTAAATGTAGGAAGCGTGTTGGAGAGAATGTGGGTCATCCTTTCGTAAATCATCAGATAGTTTAACCTATTTACAAGTCTTTTTGTTTTGGATTGATGACAGTTATTGATTAATTAACCTATATTAATTAATAATCATTATAAAAAAAATTAAATTTTACACTGCACTACAAAAAAATGAAGATTTTATACTACACTTATATATCTGGATTACTGCTCATTAACATATATTAATGTATTAACTATTAATTGTATTACTGCTCATTGACTGACAGGGATAGGACCCTCAAAGCAGTTAAATATTTAAATCAGTTTATTAGCATCTGACACTGGGGGACGACTGTGCCACTTTAATTATCTAATACTATCAGTATCTGTATTACTGCTCATTGGCTGACATGGATAGGACCCTCAAAGCAGTTAAATATTTACATCAGTTTATTAGGCTCTGACACCTGCTACATTTAATATTTTATACTGCATTTATTTATGAATATATCGATGATTAGGTCTTTACGTTTTGCATGTATTTCAATTAAACATGATACTTTAAATAATTAATTAATTAATTGAATCCAAACATTAAAAATGTGTTTCATGTCATTTTACAGTTTGCTCATATCTGCAGCTGCCTGAAGACAGAGAGTGAGCTCTGCAGGATTTGACCTGCAATAAGATCAACTTTACAGGTATATGAGTTATATGGTATATGCACTTTAGGAAAATAGGCTGTTTTGCATTGATGACAGTTATTGATTAATTAGCGTATATTAATTATTAATAATTAAAAAAAATAAAAATGATTTAGGAATACATATATGCTTAGTCATTTACGTTTTAATGAATGCCAATTAAACCTCATAACTTGATTGATTTATTAATTAATTTAATCAAAACATTACAAATCCTTTTCAGGCCAATCTATAGTTTGCTCATAGCTCCTTGTGTTTGCCCTTCTTTAGTAAAACATGATTAACTCTTTATGTTTTGCATTGATGACAGTTATTAATTAATTAATTAACATATATTCATTTATTAATTACTTAATAATTATAAAAAAATAAAAAATATTCCCCTTAACTTATTTATCACTATATAGATGCTTAGCTCTTTAAGGTTTTCATGTATGCCAATTAATAATAACACATTGATTGATTAATTAATTTAATGAAAAAATTACTAATGCATTTCAAATAATTTTACTGTTTCATTAATGCTCCTTAGGTTTTGCATTGGTGACAGCTAAAAACAATATGTACAATAAAAAAACACATTAGATCTTACACCTATATTTACAATTACAGATTACAATGGCGGATAACGCAGAAGACAAGAATGAATGTCAAAGAAGAATGGCAAGGGAATGGAAGCAAAAATGGAGAGATGCACAGTCCCCCAAGACTTTGCAATGATTAAGAGAAGAAGACCAACAGAGACTTCCAAATAAAAGAAAAATGAGTAAAAAAAGGACAATCTGAGTCTGATGGACCTTCAAAGAAAATAAAAAGTAAACAAAAACATGTCTGTGTGACATTGCCTAATGACCCATAATTGCCAAGTGACCCCAATGTCCATACACATGATACCAATGTTGATATACACAGTGGTAGTGATAGATATGTTCAGGAAGCTCAGTATATTTATCAATTCTTTAACTCCCTCTGGAATGCCACCACATGTTTTGCAACTTAAAAAAGGGGCAATTGTCATGCTACTGAGAAATATGAATCCCAAAAAAAGGACTTTGTAATGGGACCAGATTAATTATGCAGGATTTAAAAGATAATTTCATACATGCAGAAATTATGACTGGTACCCATAAAGGTGAATGAGTTTTTATACCAAGAATTGATTTGGCTCCAAGTGAGAGTGGTTTACCCTTTGTCCTTCAAAGAAGACAGTTTCCCATTATCATGGCATTTGCCATGACCATTAATAAATCACAAGGACAAACTTTTAAGTCTGTGGGTATTTTTTTACAGGAACCTGTATTTGCCCATGGACAACTCTATGTTTCTTTTTCCAGATGCAACAATCCAGAGGAAATTAAAGTTCATATTGAAGAAAACCAAAGTCAGGGTGATTTATTAGATGATGGCTGAATTTTTACAAAAAATATTGTCTACTGTGAGGTTCTGTAAACATAGAGAAAAGTGGTTTTATTTTAAGGACGAAAGTTGATGTCACTTGGACTCTTTTTAGAGGATCACTATTTCAATAAGAAACTCTATAAAATGGCAAGAAAACATAGAGAACAGTGGTTATACCCGGCGGAAGAACTTTTATGTCTGGCGGTAAAAAAAACAAGCAAGAACAATAAACAGTGGTTATATCCCATAGACAAAGTTCCAAGTCTGATGGGCTCTTTTTAAGGGAACCACTTAAAAAAAATTGGAATGTGTCGGAAGCGGCCTTTTGGCAGGATTGGCCCCACAAAACATTTTTTTTATGCATTTTCTTAAAATTCCATTTTCTATGTTATTACATTAAGTTGCTGTTTGTAATGTTAAATTAGATTTTTACAAGGTGTGAAACGTTGAGTTATTGTATATAATTAAGGTTTCATGTTAGTAGAACGATAAACATTTCTTGGAAAATTTGAATGTATAATTAAATACAGATTATTGATCCAGGGAGTAATCAGATCACCAGTTAATGGTGTCAGGAAGGAATTAATTTTTCCCCCTTTGACACAATTAGCTAAGTTGCAATGTTTTTTTTTTTGGGGGGTTTGCCTTCCTCTGGATACAATATTCAAGATCAATGCATTTTCATCAAAATCAACTTTAAATGTTGTTATTACACTATGTTAATGTCTGCACTGTTAAAATTGTATTTTGCAAGGTTTTGGAAAATGTTTTATTGTATATAATTAAGGGTTCATGTCAGTAGGATGATGATTATTTTTTGCTGCATTGAAATGTATAATTAACTAGAGTATTTATCCAGGGACTAATACGATCGCCAGTTAATGGTATCAGGAAGGGATTCATTTTTTTCCCCCTTTCACACAATTGGACTGGGGGGTTTTCTGTTTGCCTTCCTCTGGATTCAATGCCTATGTGGTTTACCAGTAGTTGAACTACAAGTTGCAGGTTACAAAGCATTATGTAATGGTTTACTATACTCATTCATACCAAGTTGACCAGTTGTTATATTACTCCTCCATAGTTAACAATTTACAAATCTTAATATTGTTAAAAAAAGTTTACCAGTCATGGTGCATGTTAAAAAGCAATATGTAATGGTTTACAATACCGATTCATACAAACTTGACCCATCAATATATTATTCATGCATACCTAAATATTAAAAAAGTTAATATTGTTACAAAATAATGGTTTACCAGTTGTTCAATTACAATTTGCATGTTAAAAAAACAAAACACTTTTAATATAAAAGTTGTACTTCTTTGTAGATAAGTAAAAAGTTAAGCATGTCAGACACTCACATTGTGTGGCAAACAGCATTCCCAGCCTTAAAAAAAAATGTTGCCATCATTTTTTGACGGGCAAGTCACTAGTCATTAAATAATCTTCTTAAATAGGGAACAAGGATATTCATAAAAGTTTTATAGTATACATTTGAGAACCCATCTGGTGCTTTCCCTAGTTTCAAGTTTTTGATCGTTTCACAAATCTCTTCGTCTGTTACCTCCGCGTTGAGCATTTCTAGCTCTTGCCCCGATACAGCCTGTAAGTCATAGCTATTTAAAAAAACATCAATCTCAAAAATTCACTGGATGAAGAATGGGAAGAATAGATATTCTGGGAATATTTTAAAAAGGTTTCTTTAATCTTGGATTGATTCATACTCATTTCCTTCCTGAGTCTTAATTTGTAGGATCTGAGCTTTATTTTGTTGAGACCTGAGTCTCCTGGCTAGCATGGGCGAGGGTTTATTAACCTGGGTATAACATTTATGGCCAATTCTCCTAATAGCTTGTTCTGTTTTTTCAGATAAAACTGCATCTAATTGAATTATTGTTGCTTTAATCTTTTGTCTAATATTTTTAGATTGTTTATTCTGTTTCAGTTTTTCTAATTGTTGCAATTCTTGAAATAATTTAGTTTCTTCCGGGTTCTGATTTTTCTTATATGCAGAAGCTAGTCTGATAAATGAACCTCTTATAAAGGCCTTCTGGGTGACCCAGGTCCAGCCTATCGCAGTTTCTAGAATATCATTCTTAGTAAAGTATAATTTAAGTTCATCCTCCAATTGGGTCTGAATTTCTGGGATAGAGAAAAGCCTCTCATTTATCCTCCAGCTAAACTTGATCTTAAGATTTCGAAATCTAAGTTTAAGGCTATCGCCACGTGATCAGACCATGGCCATGGGATTATCTGGGCCTTATTAGAGAGTTCAAATAGCTGGGCTTCAATTAATAGTGTGTCAATCCTTATTCTCAGAGTGGTGTCCCCTCCAGGCATTAACCAATCCTATTTGTTGTAAAAGAGTCTTTATCCGACCTTACTTTGTTTGAGTAACTTGTTTTAGATATATTTTTTAATCTACCTCAATGCGAATGTAAAACTAAATTAATGTCACCCCCTACAATAATTTTACCCATTTCAGTAGGATCTAAATGCAAAGTTTTATAAGTGAATTGTGTGGGGTGACCGTAGGTGCATATTTATTAGAGAAATTATCGTTTTTAATATTGACCCCGTTAGTATAAGGTAGTTACCTTCTTTATCTTTTATTGTTTTATCAAATTGAAAGGGAAAATTTTTGTGAAGAGTGGCTATGCCTGCTTTTTCTTTTTTTTGGGGGGGTTATAGGTGTAGTTTGTCGGATAATCCTTATGTAGAAAGGATGGAACCTTCATGTTGGCAAAGTGAGTCTCCTGTAAGAAGATCACTGCAGGCTTAAAACGTTTATAGAAAATTAAGGCTTTCCTCCTTTTAAAAGGGGAATTGAATCCTCTTCCTCTTGTGTGTTAGGAATGTGTACAGTGGATATAAAAAGTCTACACACCCCTGTTAAAATGTCAGGTTTCTGTGCTGTACAAAAATAAGACAAAGATAAATCATTTCAGAACTTTTTCCACCCTTTTTTTTCCCATAAAGTTTTTATTGACACATTCACAAGACAAGCACATTTGAAAACAAGGAGCGACACGCAGGTCCCCCACACTTTATGATTTTCATCGTATACATTTGTGCTAGCCCAAGATAAAATACATATGTCAATTCCGTGTGTCACCCTCCGCCTTTTTCTATTATTAAGATAGTCTATGCATGCAATCTATAACAGGTTAGGTAAGTTACCCGTGCTTAAATGCTCTATCTATGTCTCGCATGTGCTAGATATCCTGCTATGGTTACTTATTTCAGAAATTAAAACAATTTTAACTAACAAAAATATAACATAACTTAACACAAATTAACGTGTGCCTTTCAACATTACGTTTTACAGAAATTGCTTACTACCTTTCTTACCGTCCACGTCCGCAGCGACCTCAAACGAGGTACCATGGAGAGCCCTGTCCCAGACCATACCAGCTATTATCTGCCTCCCCCTCTCGATCAGTGCACTACCGTCAGTGTATCTGGAATGAGTGTTCCATCCCGCTCCAGTCACCCCATATTTCCTTATAAACAGCCACCGTATCGTTTAAAGTTGCCGTCATATGTTCAAATGTCATAATAAAGTTGATTTTGTTAATGACTGAGTGGATATCTAGCGTATTCTTCCGCCAATTTCCTGCCAGACTGCTTTTAGCCGCCAACATGATAAATTGAAGCCACTTATTTTGGTGAATACGTAAGTTTTGTACTGGAAGCCCTAGGAGACATGTTCCCATCTTGGGATGTATTTTTGTTTTAAGTGTATTAGAGGCCAGTTCGGCCACCTTGTGCCACAATGATTGAGCAATTGGCCAGTCCCACCAAATATGGCGTAAGGAACCTCCTGTGATACAGCCTCTAAAACACTCAGGAGAGATATTAGGGTCCATTTTGTGTAGCCTGTCTGGCGTGTAATAGGTTCTAAATAAAACTTTGGCTGATGTTTCCATATGGCTAAAGTATCTGGAGCCTTTTGTCAGTTCCAGGCTAATTTTGGACCACCTACTCATGTCCCATTCTACTCCCATATCCTGTTCCCATTGCTTAACATGCTTGGGCTTGCTAGCCATGTCATTAGAGTTGGATATAGCGTACAGTTCCCCCAATTTTCCCCTGGTTAGTGGGGCTTTATTACATATTAGTGTGAACCAAGTTGAACTTGGCGGGCCCCATTTACGGAGTTTAATGGTAACATTGTGGCAAATTTTGTTGTAGTTGAAGTATTCTCTGGGTGGGAGATTGTACGTTTCCATAAAACTCCCAGTATTTAGTACTGCACCCTCTCTAACCCAGCTTCCAAAACTATCTAACTTCCGTGAGATCCACCAATCTTTGGAGAACGTACCCATCTCCTCAAGGGTGCTTGGGGAAGGGAGTGTAGTGGTTAGCAAAGAGATATTGGGGCTTAGCTGTCTACTGATGTTAGCTCTTTCCCATTCCCTCAGAGACAGGGCTATCATCGGGTTGTTTCGAGCCAGCTTTAAGGGCAACGGGGAAGAGGGGTCCCATATAAGATTATCCCATTTTAATGGTGCAATTTGGTGGTTTTCTACAAAGACCCAAAGTGGCTGGTGCTCTGCCGAATGCGCCTGGGGCAAGAAAGAAATCTGGGCTGCCCTGAAGTATTTAAGGAGGTCGGGACAGCCAAAGCCTCCAGAGGATCTTCTCCTCATCATAATTGCTTTCCTTATTCTAGGGTGCTTGTAATTCCAAATAAATCTGAATATTGCATCTTGGAAGCTGGTCAAGTCTTTCGTATGTACCTGAATAGGCAGAGTCCTGAAAAAGTACAGGATCCTGGGGAGAATATTCATTTTTATTGCATTTATCCTCCCCGACCAAGAGAGATGATACTTATTCCATTTCAACGTCCTGATTCAGGGACTTGTATAGCGGAATATAGTTGGACTGATACAGGCCAGTGATCTCCGGAGTAATTTTAATACCTAAATAATTTATATATTTTTCTGGCCAATCAAAGGAGTACTGGGATTTGAGAGTATCTCTCAAGGCCTGCGGAGCCTGAGCCAAGATCGCTTCCGTCTTGTCTATGTTAATTTTGATCCCCGAGATGAACCCAAAGGACCCTATCAGGGACATCAAGGCTGGTATTGAGTGAATTGGGTTCGTAAGTGTGCACAGGATGTCATCGGCAAAGAGGCAACATTTGAACTGATGTAGGCCTACATTTATCCCTGTTATTAAGGCGCTATTCCTAATAGCCTGAGCCAATGGCTCAATGGCTAGCGCGAACAGGTGGGGGGAAAGGGGGCAGCCCTGTCTTGTGCCTCTTTTAATGTTGATGAGTGTGTGATCAGCCCCTGGAATGCTGATGTTTGCAGATGGATTATTGTAAAAAGACTTAATAACATTCACAAAATTACCCACCAACCCAAACTTCGACAGTGTGGCGTGCAGGTATGGCCATTCTGTGGAGTCAAAGGCTTTCTCCAGGTCTAGTCCTATTGTACATAAGGGGGTATTATCCTTTTTGGCTAAGTGAAATACGTTGAGAAGTCTTCTTATGTTATCCCCCGCCTGTCTATAGGGAATAAAGCCCACTTGGTCCTTATGTATCAACCTTGGCAGAAACTTTGCTAATCTGGTGGCCAATATTTTCTCAAGGATTTTCACATCCCCATTCAAGAGAGAAATGGGTCTGAAGTTTTTAGCCAGTAAAGGATCTCTACCCGGTTTGGGGAGGAAGATAAGACTCGCCTGATTGAGTTCGGGGGGCATGGTCTTCCCCTCCATAATATCCCTGAAAAGCTTTTGCAACTTTGGGGCAAGTCGATTATTGAATGTGGCATAGTAATTGTTTGTAAAGCCATCCGGGCCCAGAGCTTTACCTTTTTTCAAGGTTTTGATCGTTCTGCGTATCTCCTCTAGCGAGACTTCCGCCTTTAACATATTTAAATCCTCCTCAGTGGCTGAAGGGAGGTCATAGGCGTTCAGGAATTCGTGAATTTTATAATTATTGGCCACCAGTTTAGATGAGTAAATGTCCTGGTAATACTTTCTGAAAGTTTCTTTGATCTCATCCTGTTTCATAGTAATTTCCCCCCTCGCGTCCCTAAGCTGGTGAATGCGTGCAGAGTTATTCCTAAAATTTAGTCTCCTGGCCAGCATAGGAGAGGGCTTGTTAATTTGACAGTAAAATTTATGTCTTGTTTTTCTAATGGCCTTCTCGGTTCTTTCTGCCAGAATGGTGTATAATTCTGATCTGGTTTGATTTATGACGTTTTGTGTTTCCCTGGTGAATCTACTCTGGTTTAACTTTTCCAAATTTTGTAATTTCTGGAAGAGTTCGTTTTCTTTGCTGAGTAGTTTCTTCCTATATGCCGCTGAGATTTTTATGATTATCCCTCTAATGTAAGCCTTATGGGCAACCCAGGACCATCCTATTTCCGTCTCAGGAATATCGTTCAGAACGAAGAAGGTGTTAATTTCCTCATCTATTTGGGCCCGTATCTCTGAGCACGTGATCAACTTGTCGTTCACACGCCAAGCGTGGATGTGGGGAATATTTTGGCTTAAACTTAATTTACAAGATATCAACGCGTGGTCTGACCATGGGCAGGGTAAAATTTGGGCATCTGATGCGCTATTGAACAGTGAGGAGTTGATTAACAAGGCATCAATCCTGGAGTATGTGTTATGTGTAGGGGAAAAGAATGTGTATTGTCTTTCAGAAGGATGTAACCCCCTCCAGGCATCTATTAAGTCCAGTTCTTTAAGTAGGGCATGTATGACTTTAAGTTTTCTCGCATCCCTGGTGTACGAGGGTGTCCCTGACCTATCCAGGAATGGCTGAAGCGCCAGGTTTAGGTCCCCCCCTATGATAATTTTCCCTCTGTCCTCTTGCTTCAAGAAGTTCAAAAGTTTGATTAGCGTGTTGTGCGGATTAACCGTGGGGGCATATAAATTCACCAGGGAAACGTTCACCAGGGAAAAGTTCAAGAACCGTACCTGTAATTATAAGGAAGTTACCCTCCTTATCCTTTACCTGCTTCTCTAGCTTGAAGGGGAGGTTCTTGTGAAGAAGAATAGCCATACCTGCTTTCTTGGTTTGTTGTGAACAAGTATAAAAATTTGGGTAATCCTTGTGGAGGAATTTCGGGACTTTATCTGATGCAAAGTGAGTTTCTTGCAAAAAAATTATAGAGGGTTTAATTTTTTTATAAAAGAGGAAGGCTTTACGCCTTTTAAACGGGGAATTGAAGCCTTTTACATTATGTGTTATTATATTATGTGGGTGATCAGTCATGGTTGTCTGTTCTCTAAGTGTGTAAAAGTCTCTAGAAAGTTACCCCACGCGGGCCACTCTGCCTCGGCTCCCGTTTCCCATACCGGCCGGTCCGGGACATGCCCACCACAACTCGCTCCAGACGCAGACGACTCCAGGCAATTCTTGATCCGCCAGGCACAAGCGGCATAACATGTAAAAAAACAAAAAACAGTATCAGTACAATTTAGTATCTCAGTAATAAACCTACAATGACAGTGAGTCCTCCCTTGACTACTACATATAGTCATTCCAATAGGATTAAGGTAAGGGAACCTACCCCCCCTAATTATTCCTACAGGGAGAAAACTATCAATTAACATTAACCATAATAATATTAGCCATATCTTGGGCACTAAGCCCCTGGTTGTCATGAAACTTAGCTACCTAAGGTAGCCATCCTGAGTACTCAATAAAATATATGCAATACTAAGCGAGTTAGAGAACAATATGAAAACAAATAGAAAAACATTTAAAAAAAACAATTTAACCCATTACCCACTGCTGGCTAAAGAGGTTTTATAAGAGTCAAGAAACCCTACATGAGTTAACATCTCCTTAAGTTAAGCCTGGCCTCTAGACCCTATATGCTCCCGCTAAACATATGCACAAACCAAGATACAATACTGAGGTAGAGTCTGTAGTGTGCTCAATGTCCCAGCGTGTGCGAAGAGTCTGGAGAATCGGGTTTTTCTCTCTCCAATCCCGAGGTAAAGTCCAGCCTCTGTGGACAGTATGGAAAAACTCATAGAGCAAGAGTGTGGACCTGGAAATTTTTTTAGGATAAAGGGTCCTCCGTCGCCCCCTGCTACCGATGCTTGACGTCCCTCACATGGTTGGAACTGGACTTTGATCTTTGAGGCAGCGGGTTCTCTGAACCCCTCCTGGTCTGCCTCGAATCCGCCTGAAGGAAGGAGCTTTCCTCCTCTGAATCCTCAGGCACGAGTCTCAGTCTGGTTAAAAGGCTTTGGCTTTCCTCCAGTGATAGCACCCTGAAAGATTTTCCTTTATACGTGAACAAAAGGGTGAATGGGAATCCCCATCTATACGGTATTTTATAATGGGAGAGTACTCTTAGTGTGGGTCTCATCTCCCTTCTCTTCTGCAAGGTAGAGGGTGAAAGGTCCATATAAACTTGGATCTTAGTGCCGTCTGGACCTACGATTTCCTTTCTTAATCTCGTTTCAGCTAGAATTAAATCCCTAGCTTTTTGCTGTGTAAATCTGATGATGATGTCTTTGGGTGTATTTTGGTCCCTAGATGACCCCATCGCTCTGTGAGCTCTTTCTATTGTCCAATCTGATTCCTCGACCGATGGAAGGATCATGCTGATAAAGTCTCTAGAGTACTGCAAAACGTACGTTATTTTTTGGGGAGCCCCCCTTAATCTGATGTTATGTCTGCGGGGTTTCTATTTTCCAGGTCCTCCACTTTGTCTTCCAGTATCTGGATCTTAGACGCGTTCTGCAAGATATCTTGCTTATCAAGTGCTTGGGCCTCCACAATTTGGTCGGTGCTTTCCTCCAGGCCCTGCAGCCTCTGGGTCAGGGACTTGATGTCTGACCGTAGATCATCTACTGCATGCTTGATTTCAGCTTGCATGATCTGCTTGATTTTGGACAGGGTGCCGTCCGTTAGTTCCATTTGAACTGGTTGTGAGCTCTGCGCCACCGCCTGGGCCGGCGAGTCCGGATGTTCCGAATTAGGACTCGGACTTGGGTTGCGGCTTGCGTCAGGTGGTTGTAGAACTCCTGGATTCCCTTTCCAGTCTGTTTTTTTTGTACTTTGCTAGTACTGCGACTTGCCATCTTTTAAGGAGGGTAGAGATTCAAGTTTAAGGACCTGGACCAGTCTGTTAGCTGGGTTAGAGGGTAATGGGTTGGTATAGTGCTAAAGTAGTTAATTACTCATGGATGGCTTAGTCACTGCCAGCCTCATGCATGCATGGGAGCCACGGTCAAGCTGCCCCCTGGGCGTGTTGATCTTCTCTGGCCCAGTGTCCTCTGGGGCATGACGAACGCCTTGAGTAAGGGAATTTGTCGTTCCTTTAATGCCTCCGAGATCACCAATCCCTGCCCCAGTGCTGTATAATATGTGCTCCCAGGGTAAGGGCTCTTCATCCGAATTAAGGTTAGAGAAAAAAAACTTCCTTGAACAGAAAATGCTTACAGATTAGTGCAGTTTGTGATTTGGATGCGCTATTCTTAGAGTGTCCACCGAGTGTCAGTGTTAGCACACTAGTGTCAGAGTCATGGAATCTTTCAACACCACATAGCAGGGCAATCCAGTCTTTTAGACAAACACGAGCTGCAGGCAAACTTTCTCAATCTGTTATTACATAGAAATCAAGTTGGGGCCTTTAAGCCTTATAGTGAGACCCTTAGCCAGATTGTAATATCCTCTAGGACCATAACTTCTCAGAATCTTTTAATGTCCCACTTGCATAAAAAAACAAAGTCTGTAATAAAATATGGGAGGGTTCTGTGTTGCATCAAGCCTCTCTTAGCAGTATCTGCTTTCTCTGTCCTTTGGAGTGTTTTTAACTGTACAGGTCCCTGAGCTTTTGGGAGCCAAGAGTATTAAAGCCTCCCTTTAGGTTTGCAGTGTTTTTAGTAGCAGCAAAGCGGTTATCTTTTCTGGGACTCTCACACAGTCTCTTCTTCTTAGGGTGCAACTTGCAGCTTCTGGATCCCCAAACTTGATTTTTAAAACCAGCTGGGTCCTCCTGTGCACAATCCTGGTCATATATATCAATTTGGTGATAGATAAGTCACTTTATTTATGGTCTTAAATGTTTTTTTCAGCAGAAACACACATCCTCTTTCATATATTATAGCTTTGAGAGATAAGCTGCTGGGTCTTCTTCTCTTAAAAAGTAATACAGTTTATTGTGTACCATATCTTTAGATTATTACACAGACTAGATCTCCAGTAGTATACGGCAAAGAATTGTATAGGTTTGAAACAGACAGGCAATATGAGTCATTACCAACCTTAAGTAGGCATGTTGTTTATCAGTGTTTCAGAGTCTCTTGTTCTGGTTCAGCTGCAAATCTCAGGAAAAAAGTTGCCAAACTTGATTTTTAAAGCCAGCTGGGTCCTCCTGTGTGCAAATTTGTTGATTTGGTGATAGAGAAGTTACTTTATATATAATTTTCATGCTTTTTAAAACCTTATTGCTGGGAGCTATGTCGTTTTGCTTCCTCTCTGTTTGCTGCTAGCCCCTCCCCCCCCCCCTTTTTCCCCCTTTAATGTGACCTATAAACTGTACAACTCAATTGAAAAACAAACTGAAATCTTTTAGGTGGAGGGAAGAAAAAAAGAAAGAAAAATGATGTGGTTGCATAAGTCTGCACACCCTCTTATAACTGGGGATGTAGCTTTGTTCAGAATTAAGCAATCACATTCCATATAGTGTTAAATAGGAGTCAGCATACACCTGCCATAATTTAAAGTGCCTCTGATTAACCCCAAATAAAGTTCAGCTGCTCTAGTTGATATTTCCTGAAATTTTCTTAGTTGCATCCCACAGCAAAAGCCATGGTCCACAGAGAGCTTCCCAAGCATCAGAGGGATCTCATTGTTAAAAGGTATCAGTCAGGAGAAGGGTACAAAAGAATTTCCAAGGCATTAGATATACCATGGAACACAGTGAAGACATCAAGTGGAGAAAATATGGCACAACAGTGACATTACCAAGAACTGGAGCTCCCTCCAAAATTGATGAAAAGACGAAAAGAAAACTGGTCTGGGAGGCTACCAAGAGGCCTACAGCAACATTAAAGGAGCTGCAGGAATATCTGGCAAGTACTGATTGTGTGGTACATGTGATAACAATCTCCCGTATTCTTCATATGTCTGGGCTATGGGGTAGAGTGGCAAGACGAAGCCTTTTCTTACGAAGAAAAACATCCAAGCTAGGCTACATTTTGCAAAAACACATCTGAAGTCTCCCAAAAGCATGTGGGAAAAGGTGTTATGGTCTGATGAAACCAAGGTTGAACTTTTTGGACATAATTCCAAAAGATATGTTTGGCGCAAAAACAACACTGCACATCACCAAAAGAACACCATACCCACAGTGAAGCATGGTGGTGGCAGCATCATGCTTTGGGGCTCTTTTTCTTCAGCTGGAACTGGGGCCTTAGTTAAGATAGAGGGAATTATGAACAGTTCCAAATACCAGTCAATATTGGCACAAAACCTTCAGGCTTCTGCTAGAAAGCTGCACATGAAGAGGAACTTCCTCTTTCAGCATGACAATGACCCAAAGCATACATCCAAATCAACAAAGGAATGGCTTCACCAGAAGAAGATTAAAGTTTTGGAATGGCCCAGCCAGAGCCCAGACCTGAATCTGATTGAAAATCTGTGGGGTGATCTGAAGAGGGCTGTGCACAGGAGATGCCCTTGCAATTTGACAGATTTGGAGTGTGTTTGCAAAGAAGAGTGGGCAAATCTTGCCAAGTCAAAATGTACCATTCTGATAGACTCATACCCAAAAAGACTGAGTGCTGTAATAAAATCAAAAGGTCCTTCAACAAACTATTAGTTAAAGTGTGTGCATACTTATGCAACCATATTATTTTATTTTTTCCTAAAGGGAAAAAAATCATGTTTTAGGCTATCCACCATGCTCAATGGCATTCTCTGCCTGGCATTATACCAGGGTCTTTATGAGTCCATATTTATTAATCTGTAGCCTTAACGAAAATATTTCAGCATTTATTTACTATTAGCTTCAATACTATTTGGTAAAAATTATATATCACAAGAATGCATGTAACTAAACAGGATTGCATATTTTTTCAAATAACCAACAAGACAATATCATTCAAAAACTTAAGGTCCGAAAATAGGGGGACCTTGCAACCGGGTATGTTCTTGTGCCGTTTCTTTTGCAGATTCCCAAAATCCACTTTTTAGCAATGTGAAATTAATTTGGCCGGTATAAACCCCCAATTAAGGAAACAGCAACAAAGAATACTCCCAAAAGGAAAAAACTAAGAAGGCAAACTGGCTATCTGATGAGGCTTTGAAAGTAGCCAAGGATAGCAAAAGGTAGTGGAGATTGGAAAATATTTGTCCAACTGAATGCAGAATTCCAGAGGATTGCAAGGAGAGACAATGAGACATTCTACAATGAGTGATGTAAAGAGATTGAAGAAGATAACAGAATGGGAGATCTCTTCAAGAAAATTAAAGATCTCAAAAGGCATCTTTCATGCCAAAGTGAGCTTGATAAAACACAAAAATGGTAGAGACTTAACAGAAGAAGATCAGACAAAGAAGAGGTGGTATACAGAAAGGGTCATAACAGCAGTGATGACCTTAATAGTTTGTCCATTGAGCTGGAGCCAGACATCTTGGAGAGCGAAGGGAGATGGGCCCTAGGGTGTCTTGCTGATAATAAGGCTGCAGGAGGTGATGGAATTGAACTATTCAAAATTCTACAGGATGATGCTGTAAAAGTGTTGCTTACCTTATGCCAACAAATTTGCAAAACTTAACAATGGCCAAAATACTGGAAAAGGTCAGTCTACGTCACAAAAAAGGCAGTGCCAAAGAGTGCACCAATTAACGAACAATTGCACTCCTTTCACATGCCAGTAAGGTAATGCTCAAGATCCTACAAGCTGAACCGTAACAATACATGGACCGGGAACTACCGGGAACTGCAAACCGGGTTCCTCAGAGAAGAGGCACAAGTGATCAAATTGAGAATGTCAGATTGATAATAGAGAAAGCAAGAGAGTTCCAGAAAAAAAAAACATTTACTTCTGCTTCATAGACTATTAAAAGCTTTTCACAGTGTGGATCAGAAAAAATATTTGCCAAGCTCTTAAAGAGATGGGAGTACCAGATCATCTCATCCTCCTCCTAAAGAATCTGTATGTGGACCAAGAAGAACCGAACATGGGACAAAAATCAGAAAAGGAGTAGGACAAGGTAGTATATTGTCACTTTATTTATTCAACTTATAAGAAGAGTTCATCATGAATACAGCTAAGCTGGAGGAATCCAAAGCCAGAATGAATATTCCTGGAGGAAATATCAACAACCTCGGATAATACTTCTTTGATGGCTGAAAGTGAGGAGGAACCAAATGACCTATTGATGAGAATAAAAGAAGAAAGTGCAAACGTTGGCGTGCTGCTCCACGTTAAAAAGACAAAGATCATGGCAAACAGCAATCTCAGTTCCTGGAGAAGAAGATGGGGAAGAGGTGGAGGCAGTAACAGATTTTATTTTCCTTGGATCCAAGATCTCATCAGATGGTGACTGAAGCCAGGAAATTAAAACATGGTTGCTTCTGGCGAGGAACTCTATGGCAAGCCTGTACAAGCTAGGAAAAAGTAAAGCTATTAAACTTTCAACAAAGGTCCACATTGTAAGAACTATGGTATTCCCAGTAGTAACATACGGATGTGAGAGTTGGACCGTTAAGAATTCTGAGCGCCGTAGAATTGATGCCTTTGAATTGTGGTGTTGGTGAAAACTACTTAGAGTCCCTTGGACTGCAAAAGATCCAATAAATTAGTACTTCAGTCAATCAAGACAAACTGTGAAAATAAAGATATTGCAATAAAAAAAAAGACAAACTGTTCACTAGAAGGTATGATCATGAATCTGAAATATTTTGACCATATCATGAGATGTCAGGATTCTCTAGAGAAGACTTTGATGCTTGGAAAGATTGAAGCCACAAGAAGAAGGGGGCGACAGAGGGAGCGATGGATAGATGAGGTTACTAAAGCAATGAAAATTAACTTGATAAAGCTACGAGGAGCAATGACAGAGATGTATCAACCTGACGTACTGCGGTCCATAGGGTCACGGAGAGTCGGACATGACTGAATGACTAAACAAGAACAAATAGTATGAATCAATGTAATGTTTGTTTCTGATATAAGCAGTAGGTGTTAGATTAGAAAAAGGTGGAAAAAAAACAGGGAATTTAGCTCTGAGATTTTTGTTTATTTTTTCATTTTGTGATATACTGTATATCAATTTTTAACTACTATTTATAAATAAAAGTTATATTTTATAATGATTTATCTTTCAACCAAGACTGCACCATTAAGATGACTTGTTCCTTCTCTCTCAAGTAATATAGATTAATTATAATATTCCGTGCACTACTGGTACCCAGATATACACTTTCTATATTAAAGGGCCGCTGTAGATTGGGAAAAACTTCATATGTTTATAAAGTCTGTAGTAATTTAACATCAGCAGCTGTAAAGCATAATCTCACTTTTAGGTAAAATCTTTATTTTGGCACGCCGCCGTTTGGGCGCACACAACGCCATGTGCGCGCCGACAAAGGCGCACTCCCACACCAGCGCGGAGCGGAGAGTGAGTACTGGGGGAGAGAGACCTGGGATTAGAGGGTGGGTACTAGGGAGAGAGACAGAGTGAGTAGTAGGGAGGGAGAGTGCTGAGGGAAGGAGGGAGAGAAGGTGCGTACCGGAGGGACAGAGGTTGAGTTGGCGAAGGAGGGGGAGGAGTGGGTGAGTGCAGAGTGCTGTACTGGCGTGGTGTTGGAGCACACGAGACGTGCTACCCTCTTTTTTAGTAGGCCTTAGTTCTGTCTGACGGATGACATCTTTGTGCCTTCCACACTTCCTGCTAGCTTGGAGACTTAGTGGGAGTGTTCTCCTATTTTTTATTATCTATTCCCATATACATTTAACTTCCTTTCATGTAAATAGCACATAGTGAGTAAATACACATGAGAGTGGGTGGGCAGCAGAGTGCGTGCTTGGGAGTGCTTATGTGAGTGTGTAAATGAGAGAGTGAAGGTGTTAAAGAATGCCAATAATGCGTGTTCCTCTTGCATTAGTGCATTTTTATAGCTCTCCTATTATTATTATTGTTTATTTATAATGCGCCAACATATTCCGTAGCGCTGTACATAAGATACGTTCAAGACAAGGATACATACAAATTAACAAATAGCAAGGCAAGGAGGGCCCTGTCTTTGAGCCTCATATCCATAGTGCTTTCCCTAAAGCAACTTGTGGGATTGAAACTCGCAGACTTACAACCTAAAGGTGTATGTTTCCTGTATGATCTGACCCTCAAGCAAAGTGACCCTCAAGCACAGTTCAGCCTTAGAGCAAATTCTTCTTGAGTGAGAAGATCTCTCCCTTATCACCGTGATGTTTCCTTCCACTCCCTTCTAAATGGTCACTGATTGCTTCTCAATAGTTAACGTTATTGATGAGCTTTTTTTTCCATAAAACATGTTAGTCTATGGAACCCATCTGCTATAGTGTGAAGAGATCTATCCAATTAAAGAGGCTCCATAGAATAACACTGGACTGTACAGTTCTAATTTCACTTACGCGATAGGTTTCAGCTTAGTGAATATTGCCCTAAGTCTGACTGACATTGTTACTAGTTATGAATATAAGGATGACATTAATCAACAAAATATATATATTTGCAATCGCTAACTCTAATGAATAAATCAGACAAACATGGTAACTACAATGTTACAAGATACTAGTCTGTATATCAGTGGTGGGCAACAAGAAGCCCAGGGGCCACATGACATCAGGCACTTTCCATGGGACCCCAGCCTGATCTCTCAGTACCCAAGTAACCCAACTGTACTGCTAAATACTTATTTCTTACAGCTACTTACTTACTTACAATCATAAACATCACTGTATATGGACATGTATTGACCAATGACACTGCACACGCAGTATAAAGTACCCTAGCGTCCCTGGTCTGTGCCTGCTGCCCTCAGCTGCTGGATAATGATGATGTTATAATGTAATATGTTATGAGGCAGTGATGCCCAGGCCTCTCCTCATCCCTCTACACACAGCATGGATGGGCGGGAGCACCTCTCCCGCCTCTCGTGATCCCCAGGCCTCGCCTCCCCAGTGATGGGCGGCCTGTTTTCTTCTCCACACCGTGGCAGGCCCGGCTCTGTCTCTCCATACTTGGTCAGGCCTCTCCTCCTCTCCATACATGGCCAGACCCGGCTCCACCTCCCTCCGTGCTCTCCATTGAGGGGTAGTACAGTCCAAGCTCCTCCTCCCCGGGCCTGTGATTCGGCCCCCGGCCATGTGAGCTCGGTGCCCGACCTGCTCCTTCAGTGCTCTCTTCCTGTCTCCTACAGCCATGGCTAGCCCTTGCATCGTGGTAAGTGGGGCCTGAGGGGCAGGGGTCTGTGACAGGACGAGTCTAAATGGCGGGAGTATGTGACAGGACGAGTCTTGGGGCAAGGGTGTGTGACAGGACGATAGGCTGAGGACGGTACATAAGACTTAGCACCCAGGAGCTGAGGAGGGTTAGGGGAGGGGTGTAAAGGAGCTGGGCACGAGGAACGAGTAGAGGGGCAGGGGGGAGAGGAGAGGGACACATGCTGGTGGAAAAAGAGGGGGCATGGGGGGGAGAAGGGCACATGCTGGTGGAAGACGAGGTGGGGGGGGGCTCATGCTGGTGGAAGAAGAGGGGGGGGGGGGCACATGCTGGTGGGAGAAGAGGGCAAGAGGAGAGGGACACAGGGGGTGGGGAGGAAGAGGAGAGGGACAGTCTCGGGGAAGTAGTGGGTGCTGGGGAGCAGAGGGACACATGCTATCGGAAAAAGAGGGGGCATAGGGACTGATGAGGAGAGGCGCATGCTGGTGGAAGAAGAGGGGGGGGGACACAGCCTTCGGGAAGAGGAGGGTGGCATAGGGGCTGGGGGGGAAGAGGAGGGTGGCATAGCGGCTGGGGGGGAAGAGGAGGGTGGCATAGGGGCTGGGGGGAAGAGGAGGGTGGCATAGGGGCTGGGGGGGAAGAGGAGGGTGGCATAGGGGCTGGGGGTGAAGAGGAGGGTGGCATAGGGGCTGGGGGGGGAGAGGAGGGTGGCATAGGGGCTGGGGGGGGGAGAGGAGGGTGGCATAGGGGCTGGGGGGGGGGAGAGGAGGGACATGGGGCTGGTGAGGAAGAGGAGAGGGACATGGGGCTGGTGAGGAAGAGGAGAGGGACATGGGGCTGGTGAGGAAGAGGAGAGGGACATGGGGCTGGTGAGGAAGAGGAGAGGGACATGGGGCTGGTGAGGAAGAGGAGAGGGACATGGGGCTGGTGAGGAAGAGGAGAGGGACATGGGGCTGGTGAGGAAGAGGAGAGGGACATGGGGCTGGTGAGGAAGAGGAGAGGGACATGGGGCTGGTGAGGAAGAGGAGAGGGACATGGGGCTGGTGAGGAAGAGGAGAGGGACATGGGGCTGGTGAGGAAGAGGAGAGGGACATGGGGCTGGTGAGGAAGAGGAGAGGGACATGGGGCTGGTGAGGAAGAGGAGAGGGACATGGGGTTGGTGAGGAAGAGGAGAGGGACATGGGGCTGGTGAGGAAGAGGAGAGGGACATGGGGCTGGGGAGGAAGAGGAGAGGGACATGGGGCTGGGGAGGAAGAGGAGAGGGACATGGGGCTGGGGAGGAAGAGGAGAGGGACACTGTCTTGGGGAAGAGGAGGGTGGCATAGAGGCTGGGGAGGAAGAGGAGAGGGACACAGCCTTGGGGAAGAGGAGGGTGGCATAGGGGCTGGGGGGGGGGAGAGGAGGGACATGGGGCTGGTGAGGAAGAGGAGAGGGACATGGGGCTGGTGAGGAAGAGGAGAGGGACATGGGGCTGGTGAGGAAGAGGAGAGGGACATGGGGCTGGTGAGGAAGAGGAGAGGGACATGGGGCTGGTGAGGAAGAGGAGAGGGACATGGGGCTGGTGAGGAAGAGGAGAGGGACATGGGGCTGGTGAGGAAGAGGAGAGGGACATGGGGCTGGTGAGGAAGAGGAGAGGGACATGGGGTTGGTGAGGAAGAGGAGAGGGACATGGGGCTGGGGAGGAAGAGGAGAGGGACATGGGGCTGGGGAGGAAGAGGAGAGGGACATGGGGCTGGGGAGGAAGAGGAGAGGGACATGGGGCTGGGGAGGAAGAGGAGAGGGACATGGGGCTGGGGAGGAAGAGGAGAGGGACACTGTCTTGGGGAAGAGGAGGGTGGCATAGAGGCTGGGGAGGAAGAGGAGAGGGACACAGCCTTGGGGAAGAGGAGGGTGGCATAGGGGCTGGGGAGGAAGAGGAGAGGGACACAGCCTTGGGGAAGAGGAGGGTGGCATAGGGGCTGGGGGAGGGGAAGAGGAGGGTGGCATAGGGGCTGGGGGAGGGGAAGAGGAGGGTGGCATAGGGGCTGGGGAGGAAGAGGAGTGGGGCTGGGAATGGAGAGGAGAGGGACACAGCCTTGGGGAAAAGGAGGGTGGCATAGGAGCTGGGGAGGAAGAGGAGAGGGACACAGTCTTGGGGAAGAGGAGGGTGGCATAGGGGCTGGGGGGAAGAGGAGGGTGGCATAGGAGCTGGGGAGGAAGAGGAGAGGGACACAGTCTTGGGGAAGAGGAGGGTGGCATAGAGGCTAGGGAGGGAGAGGAGGGTGGCATAGGGGCTGGAGAGGAAGATGAGGGACAGTCTTGGGGAAGAAGAGGGTGGCAAAGGGGCTGGGGAGGAAGAGGAGAGGGACAGTCTTGGGGAAGAAGAGGGTGGCATAGGGGCTGGGGAGGAAGAGGAGAGGGACAGTCTTGGGGAAGAAGAGGGTGGCATAGGGGCTGGGGAGGAAGAGGAGAGGGACACAGTCTTTGGGGAAAAATAGGGTGGCACAGGGGCTGGTGAGGGACACAGACTTGGGGGAAAAAGAGGGTGGCATATGGTCTAGGGAGGAAGAGGAGAGGGACACGGTCTGGGAGAAGGGGCTGATGAGAGGAGAGTGACACTAGTTTTGGAGAGTTAGGGGAGAGGGGCATATGGGCTGGAGGGGCGGAGGAGTAGGTGGCCGGGGAGAGTAGAGGAGCACAGGAGCTGGTGCTGGGCTCTGAGAAGATGAGATGCCTGAGATAAAAATATAAATTTGCAGAGCATGGTAGTTTGGGAATCGTGGGTGCAGGAGGTGGATTTTATTTGTGGGATACAGAGCTCCGATTAGAGGGGTGTATGATTTGTGAGAGGTAGGAGTTGTGATGATATCAGATGGTCTCTGATCATGAAGATGATGTAATGGTGATTCAGAGCATGAGGTCCTGGGTGTATGAGGTACAGTCCATGTGCAAGGATGCAGAGCACGTGAAAGGAGACAGATATGATTCAAATGCAGATGAGGGGCTCCAGGCTTCGGAACAGGGACAGATAAGAGAAAGAGACCGTATCATGGCAGGATAAAAAAAAAACATTTGTAAACTCAACAGTTCTTTTATTGATTCATAAATCGGGCCCTCTATCCTTTGCAATGTTTTAATGTTGCTATTGTATTTGCCTTGAACTTACCCATGTATGGCGCTACGGAATATGTTGGCGCATTACAAATAAACCACAATAATAATAATAAATAGGATATCGGCACAGGTTTTCAGACCCACATGGCAGTCACAAGGTTAATATAGTGAAACATGTGTAAGTCAGCAGAGCACGTGTAAGGTTGTACTTTCTGCCATGTGCATCTTTTGTGTTTTTATTAAAACTAAAATAGCTTTTTCTGTCAAGAAGTTAATGTGTTTAGTGAATGCACGTATGGAAAATAACAGAAACCCCCTATTTGACCTAATGCCACGTGACTCAAGCTGGAGATGGGAATACTATGCTATTTATCACTTGCTGTACTTACTAAGTAGTGCGTGGTTACAGATGTTAGTTTAGGAAACAGTTCTGCGTTTGTGAGACCAAAGTGGGTCCTTTTGGTTGTATTTTTCCAGAGTATCTTCTGTTTTCAGAAGACGAATTGCGATGTAAACTTCTCATTCACAACAGTGTATGATATTCCATATAGCTATTGTAGGTTAGTAAAGTTTTTAACAGGGTTCCCTGGTTGTCCAGTGGTTAGGATTCAGTGCTTTCACTGCTGCGACCTGGGTTTGATTCCAGTCAGGGAACCAAGAGGTCACACCACTCTGAAGCCAAAGCAGGGTTGGGCCTGGTCCAATACTTGGATGGGAGACCACATAGGAATACTCAGAGCTGTATGCTGTGGCCCACTGGAGAAGGATCTGGCAACCCACTCCAGTATCTCTGCCATGGATAAGTGGCTCAGCTGGTGTGTTACGGTCCATGAAAGGACTGAAAACACAAAAAATAGTCTCTTATACATATTCATTTTTTTTTTTTTAACCAGTGGGGAACTTGAGATGCATTTTGTATTAATAGGACACCAAAAATAATATTGACAAGAAATATACATTTTTGTAGCTATACTGTTAACAATTTGATTGAAAAAAAATATCTTTCTTGCTTAGTGATTTCCCATAAATCAGGGCTCGACACGCACATACAAATAGAGAGAGAATGCCAATTTAGTGATGAACCAGTCACACTTTTTAAGAGCTATGAAAGGAAAAAAATATTTATAGTGTTTAACAAACAAAAAAAAAATTAGGAGCTGTGATTCCCTAAAATGTATTTAGCGCCACAATAAATATTTTTTATTGGATCAGGTGGAAGGAACATTTTATATGCAGCACTATTCAAATGTTACTTAGTTCTGTTTAGTTGTTATACATATTAGGAAGCGACTCATACCATGGTCACTCCTCCTCAGTGTATAGTGAGACATTTGGAAGTGCAGGCAAGCAATGGCTTATATGTTTTATGATGTTACCCAAATTATATATCGGAACATCAAGTCCTTTCTTACACAAGCAGGTGTGTAGAAGAGATTAGGTGACTTAATGCCATGGTTGTTTTTGTCAAGGCTGGAATATTACTACTGTCCAGGGAATTTTAGCAAAATGGTGTTAGATACAACATGCTTTTATTTCAGTATCTGTACCACTGAGGAGTAGAATGCTACAAGAATTATACAATTTAGTGTATTTTATGTGTAACAGGAAGCTTGTCTGTAATACAGAAGCTCACACCAGACAGTCTGCTTCCTCTTTAGTCCAGATGCTTTTGGCCATGTAGTGTGTGTGTCGCCCCTTCTATTCAGCGGCGCTAATTGATAAAAGGTGCATAACATCAAGCATACAACAGTGATATCTCCATAGCCAAACATTGGCAGTAGAATGGGTTGTACTAGTGACTTTGGACTGAGCACTGGTCATAGGGTACAACCTTTCCAACAAGTCCTTTTGACAAGTTCTGCCCTGCTAGAGCCGCGTTCTCTCTGTCTGATGGACACATCTAGGTTTGGCGGACGCCAGGAGTACGTTCCCTGCTTGAATACATAGTGCCAACACTTTGGTGTAGGAGGAATGGGGGTGCTTTCCATGGTTTGGACTGGGTTTCTTAGTTCCAGTGAAGGGAAATCTTAGCATACAACGACATTCTAGGGAATCATGGGCTTCCAGCTTTGTGGCAACTGTTTGGGGAAGACTCTTTCCTATTACAGCATTACAAGGCCCCTGTGCGCAAAGCAAGCTCCATAAAGACTTGCTTTTCTGAGGGTTGTGTTTAAAGCTATAAGTTTCCCCTTTTCTAATCCAACACATATTATTTCAGACATACATTTCATTCATTCATATATAAAAATATATATTTAAAAATAAAATTGGTTTTGTAGCCCCAGAGTCACCTTGTGCTAACCAATAGAGAAACTGCATCCAAGTACCGTTTTTAACCCTATACTAACCTTCCAGCCAATAGCAGCACAGTGTAGCTATCCAGAGCTGATTCTTTCTAGGGGGAGAGAGATGTGTTGCGTGTGACCCAAATACTTCAACTCCCATGATGCTTTGCTGCAGGGACCGAATCCCCCAAAACTGCTACATTGTTTTAGCTGCCACTGATTGGCTGCAACATATTATTTTTATGTTAGTTTAGCGGGGATTTTCATGGGAGTTCCTTCTTAAAATCAACTGCCAAAATACTGAAGAAGTTTTGCAAAATATACGTTAGGTTTATTTATTTTGGGTTTTCTTTTATGCAAAAAATGTTTGCATACACTACTGATTCTATATCAGATGCATTCATAATCCATGAAACTTCCATATAACTTTTAAGAACTTGACCGCTCTGCACAGAGCCCTGATCTCAACCCCACCAAACAATTTTGGGATCAACTGAAGAGCCAGGCTGACCTTACTAATGCTACTGTGGCTGAATAGGTGGGAATCCCTATAGCAATGTCCCAACATCTAGTGGAAAGGGGGAGGGGGGCAACTCCATACTAATGCCCATGCTTTTGGAATAAAATATACATGAGTGTGATGGTTGGGTGTCCACATAAATTTGTCCATGTAGTGTGTTTTGGGTGTAAACATGCAATAGAAAAGACTCCCAGATCCCTGTATGAACATGTCTGCTCTTTAATGAAACCTACTTAAACCTAAGAGGTTTCCACCACTAGCTTCTTGTTGCTGGGTATAGCTATGTAAGGTGTTTTACTCTAGGTTTCAAGCCTCTCAAGGTTATATTATTCACAGTGAGTGGCTATGCCCTTGACTGTGTTTTAAAATAGTATTTGATAACAAGATATTTGCAAACATTTGTTTGCAGCTGCTAAGAAACAGACCTAACTAGTTCATTCCCAGGATCGCAACAAAACCCAACCAGTGTGTATAGAAAACTATGAGCACAGACTCGCCGATGCAGAAGAGCTGACAATCTCTGCTCTACTTCTCTCTTCCCATAGTATAAGATGTGTGGAAACTGAAGAGTGATCCGTAGCTCTGTCAACGCCAAGATTGTACAGAGCTGACTTCTTTTATACGAAGTTTCCATAATGGATGGGTGTGCTCCTCTTGTTATTGTAGCCATGGTCCCTGTTTGTATTTGAGACAGAAGATGGAAAATTTAAAGGGACACAGCACAAAGCCAAGTTTAGCTATTTTGGATTGTACAGTGTACCAGTTTGTTATCCAGTTCATGGCCTATATTACACCAGGTATTTTGCTTTTAAGGAAAATATGTCTATACAATGTCCAGATTCTACAGCCACCCCTTTAAAATAGATTAAATATGGAGGCAAATATATAGTGTTCTTCAAATATGAGTTTGTATAGATAAATGAAATCATTTTGTCTCCAAATGATCTGTTTGATCTCTTGACGAAGCGACATTTGTAGTGGCTTGTGGGCTCCTATCCTTCGAGTATCTATCCAACTGTTTATTCAGTAAGGAGGCAACAGTATCTAGTTTTCTTGAAACATAAAGACTTAAACAGGCACCCCCGGGTTAATGACAAGATACCTTCCTGAGAACGTCTTTAAGCTGGATTTGTACGCAACTCTGATCCCTGATGAATAATAATAATAATACTACTAAAATGGCTGGCGGTCCACTGCCTAACCTTCTCTGCAGAGAATTAAAAGGTGTGTAATCCCCTGCTATACATCATGGCATACATTAGCACCCTGTCACACGTACAGTGTGTCGGAGCAGTGGAATAAGTGACAGCGCCCTCTAGCTGGCAGCTGCAGTTTTACTGCTTGCGCTGCCTTACGCATTACTAACACGCAAGGTCCAATACTACTAAAATGGCTCAAATGTGGTAATAATAATACCCCTGTACTGTAGTAATATGTTACAGAAACTGTTGTGCTTTTTCATTTAATTAAAACAAATTTGCTCTGCTGTCAGGAGTGGTGGGGGTTATCTATCCGGTCAAGCTTATCAACTTTTACAACTATCTGAGGCCAGAGAGAGTGTTTGCCTGGCTGGCTGGCTCTGAGGGGCTATATAGCCATATAAATTCTTGAAGAACCTTAACTCTTTGTTCTCCCACGAAAAATCATGTCAAAGTTTAAAATAACATTCTGACAGTGCATGTAACATCATAAAGTAACACCAACATAGTGGCCCACATTACATTACACACACAAAAACACGTCACAGTCCTTACAACAAGTCTCATATCCATTGTAATAGCAATGATGTTAGCAATGCAGTGTGTTATAGTCCCAAATAATAGGGTTGGTTGTGGGGTTCAGGGAAATCCCCAAATCAGTCATGACAGGAATATCTCATATAGTTGTCAAACTGCGATTTGTCATCACGCTTGTGCGCCTCGCAAAGCGAGGCACGCAACCTTGCTGCAATGAGCGCCGTCACACATGCAAGCCTCTCGAAGCGTGAAACTAAAAACCCACCCAAAAAAGAAATAATGTACACAAAATTAGAACACACTCACACACAGCACGGGGGGTGACACAGGAAGCCTAAGAGTTAGGTTGCAAGCGAATTACACCTGTATTTGACGTTTTTCACCACACGAAAATCAGCTAAGCGAGAACAAAAATGGTGGACAAAAAACGCAAAAAATCTGAAACTGGATGAAATCCAAGGCTCACCGATGCCAAGCACACGGGGCTTAGAAAATACACAACGGAGAACGCAGTGGCACCCAGGACTTTCAATATAAAACACACAGGGAAGGGACTGGGGGGGGGTGCTGGTGGTGGAAAGAGACGCATGCCCTTCCCAAGCACAAACTGCCAGGTTAACAAACCCTGCAATTCGCGGCCCATACAGTAGGCAGCAGGAAAGGTTCGTGAACGCCGAAGGTGCTCAGAGGGCCCATAGTCTCGCACTCTGTGGCAAACAGCATTCCCTGGCTTAAAATGTTATTGCAGGTCGCTAGTATTATTATAGTCCTTTTTTTGTAATGTGCTAGTGATCCTATAACATGCTCTTGTACTTACGGACACAAATTACACAGGTGCTCACACATCTGAATTGACTGCAGTCACATCCTATACTAAATTCCCCTGGTATAAAGCTATATTATAATTACACATTTTCTTGCTACCTTCTCCCTCCGGGTGCCGATGTGCACTGGAGACCTTGCGTTGAAAGTAGCTTTTCCATAGGCTGTTTTTTTAACTTTCATGGCTGTCAAGTGTTTTTATTTTATTTTTTTGTTCTGTTTTGGGGGGTTTTGTGACATACTGCCCTGTACGCGGATTAAAGTGGAAACTACTGTGATTCACTCCTAAAACAACTTTGCTAAATTTTCCACGGACTAGTCAAATAAGTATATTCCTATTTTCATTTCTCTTCATTCTTTTCTTTGGTGGCACTGTCCATTTGTTTGATCTTTTGCATATCTGGGTATGGTTATTTGCTGGGAACATTTTAATCAGGTGAGACAGATTTAACATGACATGTGCAACAGTTTGTTTAATCAAATAAGTCATTTGATCCATGTTCTCTGTCTTTCTTTCTCTCTCCAGCTTCAAGATGACGAACAAGGCTACGACCTTGACTTGTTTTGCATTCCGAAACATTATGCAGCAGATCTGGAGAAAGTCTACATTCCTCATGGACTTATAATGGATAGGTGGGTGCTAATTATAATCCCTTTACACATTATAGCCCTGATATGTTTGATGCATAGACAAAGTTTTGATAATTTTAATACCTTTACTATAGTCCAGAAATGAACCCGTCCTCTAAGTATAGGCTGTTGAGCTCGGTATATGGTGCCCAATGCACAATACTTATGATTGGACGTGAAAAGTGATTTTCCGACTAAGCCTAGATCCTGTTATTGGTGATAGTAAATGGAAAAGATAAATATTTTTGGTGAGAAAGCTATTTATTGAAATGAGTAGGAATTTCTTTTGAGAGGACCAGCGATTTACAGTTTATCCTCATTAGCAAAGCAAATCAAGTACAGTTTTCATTGCATTCATCCTGTGATGTAGACTATAATTGGCAGAATCAGTCAGCCATGATTGCAAGCATTCTTTTAGAAGCAGTGTCTTAGGATGTGTTCAGGGTTTGTTTTAAGCTCCAGTTCTTGATAACCATTAAACAGGGGCACAGCAAACATTTCAAATTAAATTAGTGTGTAGTAAAATACTTTTAAGGGTTCCCTGGTGGTCCAGTGATTAGGATTCAGTGCTTTCACCACTGCAACCTGGGTTTGGTTCCAGTCAGGGAACCAAGAGGTCACACCACCCTGAAGCCAAGCAGGGTTGGGCCTGGTCGGTACTTGGGTGGGAGACCACCTAGGAATACCAGGAGCTGTACGCTGTGGCCCACCGGAGGTGGAACTGGCAACCTATTAAATAATAGCTCTGCCATGAAAACCAAATGGATCAGCATGGACATAAAGACATCCGGAGTGTGTTGCGGTCCATATGGTCATGGAGAGTCTGACACAACTGAATGATGCAACAAAAAAATATACTTTTATCAATTGAATGTTGTTTAAATATTGTATTTTCTTGCAAATCGGTCAGCTTTTCTGACCTTCCACCGTAGGTTTGCTTCTTATAGTTCTTAGTGTGTATTCATTATTAATTTATTCATGGGCAGCTGTCACATGATCAAAAGTGACCAAATGGATTGGCAGTTAAAATTCCAGACTGTATTTTCAGTCTCAACTTGTAGAGATGCATTAAAGTGTAAAAAATAAAAAGTTCACATGCAGAGTGTGTTTTGTGTTGGACTGTAACTTCTAGTACAGGTCCTTTGCGATCTCTGTACATGGGGTAATATATTTAATAAAAGCAAATAAAGATCTATAATAAGTAATTCTAGTCTGATCAATGCCAGCTGCTCATGTACAGGTTGTAAATTTGGAGAAACGTCATCTCAAGCATACGGAGTATCAGGTTCAGAGGTCTAATTTTAGACTTCAGTCAGACGGATCTGTAGTGTAAGACAGAATAACCTCCTCAGCAACTTTCTGAGCTTGCAAGGCTTTCAATTACCTGAGATTTATGGAGGCTGTATCCATCAAACAAGGCATTCTCTGTCTAAAGAGTGCAGGGGGTCTTCCCGGAGGAGTTCTAGAGGGATTCCTCACATTTTCCAAAACCTACAATTTTAAAGAGAAAAAACAATAGATTTTGACATTTGTCTTGAAATTTTAGCATGGAATGCTCATTTTCCTAAGTATTCTTAGAGTGTATTTTTGCAGTCCAAACATTTCTAGCATGCATTTAAAGGATCACATTTATGTGAGAAATAATTGGACTGGTGCATGGAAAAAATACATTTAATATAAACAGTGTGGGATTGTTTACTCCTCATCTGTCCTTATGTTACAGAAAACAGGGAAGCACTGTGTCTTAATGTCTAAATTGTGACTTTGTTTTATTGGTTATAATGTAAATCGGACACGAAAATACAGTCAACAGGATCTCCGAGAATACTTATTTACACTTCCTCTTAAACGTAAGGTTTTCAGTGTTCTCACCAGGAATCTTCAGCCGCTGGGCGGCAAGACAGAGCAACTAGGTGGGCACATGTAATGCCAGGCTCTGTGTGCCACTGTGCTGGGGCTCTCTGGGTGCGAGGATCTGTGTGCCACTGTGCTGGGGCTCTCTGGGTCCCAGGCTCTGTGTGCCACTGTGCTGGGGCTCTCTGGGTGCGAGGATCTGTGTGCCACTGTGCTGGGGCTCTCTGGGTCCCAGGCTCTGTGTGCCACTGTGCTGGGGCTCTCTGGGTCCCAGGCTCTGTGTGCCACTGTGCTGGGGCTCTCTGGGTCCCAGGCTCTGTGTGCCACTGTGCTGGGGCTCTCTGGGTCCCAGGCTCTGTGTGCCACTGTGCTGGGGCTCTCTAGGTCCCAGGCTCTGTGTGCCACTGTGCTGGGGCTCTCTGGGTCCCAGGCTCTGTGTGCCACTGTGCTGGGGCTCTCTGGGTCCCAGGCTCTGTGTGCCACTGTGCTGGGGCTCTCTGGGTCCCAGGCTCTGTGTGCCACTGTGCTGGGGCTCTCTGGGTGCCACTGTGCTGGGGCTCTCTGGGGCCAGGCTCTGTGTGCCACTGTGCTGGGGCTCTCTGGGTCCCAGGCTCTGTGTGCCACTGTGCTGGGGCTCTCTGGGTGCCACTTCCTCCGGCGATCACCCACTCTAGAGGGCCGGAAAGCGAGCGATGGTGGTGTTGCAGTTTGTCCTGTGCTTTCCTTTTTGCCATTGAATCCAATGCCCACTCTTAATTTGGGGCCCGATTTTTTTCGATGAAAAAGGTGCGCATTAGTTTTGCGTAAATACAGTGTTTAGTTTTGCCTAAATGGCTAACCTTGGAGGGGCCTTGGATGCAAATAAGATTTTTATTCTGTGAAAATGATGTTCTTTTATGAGTAAGTCCACAGACTGGCTTGTATCATAAAGGAGCATTTTACCTATTATCTATTCAAATTAGTATAATGTTGGGTGCCTAGACAGCGCTCCCCAGTACTTAGAAAAATAGTATATTTACTGGAAGAAAGTTGATAAATAAGTGTAAGAATTCAAAGACTCGGGAAGTAAGAATTATTTTGGAGTCCATTATTAAGTCTTCTGCAGAACCATTTATGACTACATTTAATGCACTCCTTACAGTTCAGAAGTAAAGGGTATTAACAAGTTTGTACCTGTACATAAAGGAGGGAGATTAAATAGGAATAAAGATGAGAAACCTCTTACCAGTTGTTGAAACATTATAAAAATGAAGGAAATGAACAATAAAGGTTTCGGCGCTTGTGTTTAGGATTTACAAGTTTTTGTAACTTGTTTTAAATCCTACTGCCTGAGGGTTTCAGCCTGTCATTGAGAAAGGGGGTTGAAGCTTAAAAATAAAAAATAAATAAATAAACTGAAAGGAAAATATTAAATGTTAAAATAATGTACCATTCCTGCAGTCATTGAATGAGTGATGGAAATTATTGAAAACTAATGTTACTGAGACACAGAAAAGGTGTTGTGGGGAGTGTCTTCTCCTCCCCTTACCTATAAAAATGATAACACGTCTTTAGGCTCCCTCATGTTTTGTACCAATTATCTGTGTTGTATAAGACGGTTTCAAAGTGAAGTTTCATTTCCCAAACCTTCTCCTATGTTGTGGTAGCTTTGGAAAATAAGGCATAACAGTTGGGGGCGTGGGGGATCTTTATAAACAAATAAGATGACCGAGATTACATATAATCGCAAATAATAAGTGATAATTATAAGGGTGTTTTAATTTTATCAAAGGCTGACTGCTCAGAATAGCTTCAATGTTTGGTTGTTGTAGGAAAATGCCATTTGTAAAAAAAAAAATTCATACCGCTGTGTTTTTTTTTTAATCATAATTGTCACCTCCGCAGAGTTGACAAATGTATCTGAAACTTATACAGCCAAACATTTTACACACACGGAGCAGCTGGATTTCGCTAGGAATAGAATATGCCTATGTATCTATTTACTTTGTGTACTTTATTTTATTAAGTGCTTAAAAGCTCTGTTTTATGCCTAAAATCTTATAAA
Source organism: Discoglossus pictus (assembly GCA_027410445.1). Taxonomy (NCBI): domain Eukaryota; kingdom Metazoa; phylum Chordata; class Amphibia; order Anura; family Alytidae; genus Discoglossus; species Discoglossus pictus. The sequence goes on from CM050168.1 coordinate 56,658,290, forward strand.
TAGTTCCTAAATGGTGTCTCTACTTTGCAGCCCATGAAGACAGTATGCAGTTTCTCACAGTAACCAATGGCAGCATTCTGCAACATGCTGCTTGAGAGAGGTCGTGGATTGGCTAATTTGAAACACTGCACATCAGTCCTTGTATTCGTGATTCAAATTTGTATGAGTTTAGGCAGTAAAAAATAGAGTATTTAAGCATTTCTTAATAAATGAAAGTACATGGAAGTAAATAGATATAGGTATATTATATTCTTTGTGAAATCCAGAAACCTTCCAAGTAATTAGCGGTGTCTTATTTCCATTCACTTACTCGCATTTCTTCAGAGTGAGTGCGCAGTGCTTGCTGAAGGAGCGTGCTATTGAGCACAAACAATGCCGTGTCAGCACAAATAAATCTGTTGGTATTATCCCCTAAATCATTATACACAATGCAGATTGAGTAGATTTTGGCAGCACTTGGACATATTGTTGATCACGCTGATTTCTCCAGTGGGATTTGGTTGCCATTTACAACAACAAAGGCAGCAACTCACTACAATCTCTTTATAGCTTTTCATTCTAATTTGCTTAAAATATTTTGCATATTCAGTATTCCCGCAGCAAAGGATGTTTATTTAAAGCTTCAGAAGATGTGGATTTCAAACAATCAGGATTTACAGAAATAACCACATGATAAATATTAGGGCTTTTAACCCCCCCATCATTTATCGATCATATTCGTAACAAAGATAGTACTACTTGTATTCATATTGACTCTAATTATAAAGAGCAATGGGAGTTTGAGAAGACCATCTTATGTTTGTGAAATATATAAGATGACATACAGTAACTTCCACCTTTAACCACATAAGCAGCTGTTATGGTAGGATAGTAAAGTACCAATAAAAATATGAATAACAGCAAAATGTCTACCAGCATTAAAGCAAAAAATAATACAATAGTAAAAAAATTAAATGTTGTATGGAGTTATTTTAAACCCTGTAAAAGCATTTTACACACAAATATGACATGTGTAGTCCTTTTAAGCTGTATAGGCAGTTGTAGTTTCAGTACTTTAGTTGAAGCAGGTGGTAGTATATGGTGAGATTAGGGCTTCAGATCTCTGAAACAAAGAACTTACAATCAAACTTGTCATTTAAAAGCACAGAGACAAAACATCTTATACAAGAAAGTCAGTAGTAGCAGTACAAGGTCTCCCCTCATTATTGAGGGGCAAAAACAACTTCAAAATAGCGAGAAGAGCCCCAATATATTCATATCTAGCGTAGTCTATCTACGATCATAGAGATGTAGGAATTGGGTGCATATTTGTATGTGATAAATGTTGGATCATATGTATTTTATTAATTCGTTTTACTCCTTTCATTTAATTTTTTTTTTAAACTTCTTCATTGGATGAGTATAAAGTTGGTAGACGGCTTAATTACTTCAGAGATTATTATTTTTTTTTCCTGCCTTCTTACAAACCTTACCCTCTAATACAGAGCTTGAAAAATTTGTCTAAAACTTAGGAGCCAGCAAAATATTTTCTAAGCGCCCGTGTATATACATATATGTTTTTATTACTAAAATGTCTGGAGTGGTAAAATTTCAGGAGCCATGGCTCCTGGAATTTGTCAAGTCATGCCTGTACTGCTTTTTATGTTTTTTGTTTTTGTTTTATAATTTGTTCTATGCTCAAGGTGAGCAAAGAAAAAAATAAATTATGCAAAATGTAGTCTGAGAGCATATTTATGCATGGAAACCGTCATAGTGTGTGAGAAGGACATTTATATTCCTGTAGAACAATACTTGTATCTAATAGTGCAAGTTGCTTGCTTTTGGGCTTTTTAAGGTAGGTGTGGTGTAGAGATTTGAATCTGATCCGGTTACCTAACAAAGATACTTAACTTCTTCCCCCTCCATCCACTGATTTAAAAATAGACATTTCATTACTCTGCCATATAGTGGCAATTAAAATGCATATTTTACCCAAAATACTATATTTAGGTCCCAATTTACCAATACCAGTAGATCAAAAAGACTTTACGCACTTGCAATCCAACTCTTTTTTTTTTTTTTTTTTTGCATTTGTGGAAGCATAAATTTGCAAGAGCCAATATAAATAGAATGTACATACATAGAAACAAAGGAGTTTTTTACACCAAACTTAAATATGTATTCTAATGAGCAACAGTTAAAACAAATGATGCCATGGAATTTACGATCAGATTTCCCAGATGGATAGATTAAGAAAATGTATTCACATTTCAAAAGAGCAAATAAAATACAAAGCATGGCTACCTTATACAATAATAAAAAAAAATAGTACTAGCCCATTTACAACTCGCACAAACTGCAGAATAGATTGTGTGGTTGTTAGTCGATATTTATATTTCAATCACCAAATGACTCCTATTGTATATAACAATGTTTCCGTTGGGTCATAATTCTCAAAACCTAAAAATGTGGACTATAATTGGCTTCATAAGAGTAATACATTTTATTAAATGTAAAATAAATACTTGAAATTAATAATAATAATAATAATAATAATAATAATAATAATAATAAAAAAATATTCACATCTACAAATTAGGCACTTCATTAACTCTCTGCCAAAACAGGAGATAATGAGACCACTTAAAGATTTTGAGACGAAATGCTTAGAAAACACAGATGTAAAGAGAGGAATAAGTATGATATAAAGATTAGGAAATCAACTAGATGAAAAATATCCTGAATATTCATATAGATAATAGGATAAAAGACTAGCTTTTCAAAGTAACAGTTGTAGAAATAACCCTTTTTTATTTTTTTATAAACACGTCTTAAAGTGATTGATCAGTCAGTTTCTTTAGAGCAGGGGTGAGGATCAGCTCTTCCCATCTCATTATCTGTGTCATTAGCACTTTCTCATTATCTTTCTCATTGGCTATGGAATAAGGAGGGCCACATCGAACGATTCTGGGGGCCTTATACGGCCCTTGGGCCTGACGTTCCCCACCCCGGCTTTAGTGGATGTGGAAAACCAGGGTAATTTGTATCTGGTGGAATTGTACAATAGTTGGAGAAAATATGGCACAAATTTAATGATATAGAAGTTAAGATTATGTAAAATAATCCATAAATGTATGTTTTTCATTTTTTATAAGTTATTTGTTTTTATAATGCTATATTCTTCAAGGAAAATAGTATTTAAAAGAAAAACAAATAAACCATCATGATCCAGCCGCCAGGAAGTGATCTAACAAGCTCCAAATGGATTCCTCTATTCATAAATAATCTTCAACAAAAATCATATTTTCTCTAAATGTTTTCATGCTTTTTTTTTCTTTCTTGTAATACAGTAGTCCTGTAAGATTTGCCTAAGAAAATGATATATTAAAGGGTATTTAAAAGTTTTGTATAAAACATAACTGTACAGGGGCTTTTAGCATGTCCCCATTTACTAGAATGTATAACCCAATATGTTCTAATAAAATAATTATAGGTCTGCAGCAATCCTGTTACTGGCAAAAAAAAATCCCAAAAATGAAAAGTATTATAAATATAATTGCAGTTGACTTGTATTAAAAGATTAAGGGTAGATAAAAGCCTGAATGTTACACTACATGAAATTATCCTTCCTTTCTCACATTGACTTCTCACATGATTCATTAAAGATCACAGTGGGGGTGATCAGATAGAAGAGCATACCCTGGTGACTACATAGTTATAGAGACATTTAAGTATAAGACGTAATCTTTTTGTTCTATACCAACTGGGCCTGTTGTTCTTGAGATAATTAATCGTGTTTGAAAGTCATTCACAAAGATAGAGGCTCTTCATGTATTTTATTCTTCAACTACACAGCTTCACACACATTACCTAACTCATCAAATCAAATTTTGTAATAACAATTGCATTTTAGGTTTAATTATATGTGTACTTTTAAATAACAGGGGCATTTGCTGTGTCTTTTATGGAGCATTAGTGACTTAACTTTTACACTTTTTCTGCTTGTGAAAATATTTAACTTTTTTTTTTTTTTTTTTTTTTGCATAAAGGACGGAAAGATTGGCTCGTGATATCCTGAAGGACATGGGAGGACACCATATAGTAGCATTGTGTGTGCTGAAGGGGGGATACAAGTTCTTTGCTGACTTGTTGGACTATATCAAGGCATTGAATAGGAACAGTGATCGATCCATCCCTATGACTGTAGACTTCATTAGACTTAAGAGTTACTGTGTAAGTATTACGATGGTGTGTGTATATATGTGTGGGCCTACTTTTACTACATTCATCTGATCATTTATTGAAACACCGGAGGCCGGGTAGACTCTGACATGGTTGATGTCCTGGGCTCAAGTATAAACACATGATTTATGTTAAAGTGACACTGCAAAGCTCCTATGGACCTTGCATGTTTCAGAAGCGCAACTGAGGTCCCAAGGCTGAAGTGCTGTACATCCCTCCCACTCCTCTGTCAAAGGCTGTGTCCACTTAAGGTGGATTACTGCAGTTACCTTTACAACAATGATATACAAGGAGAACGAATGTTATAGAAGATCATAATGGATTCCCAAATCTGTTTGCATATAGAATACTTCGATCTTATCTTACTTGAGGACTTTCTGAGAACTTTGAGCCTGAGGACAATTTCCATCCACTGAACAGGTAGATGGAAGTGGGCTTTGTTAAATCATTGGACATTTTATCACCTGATACTTTCCCTGCACAAGCTCAAAAGCAGGTAGCTCACATCAATATATGTAACCCCCCCCCCCCTTCTTGTGCGCACACTAGTAACATGGATGCCTCCAGTGTCCAGTAGAGCTATACTTTTCCTTTACATTTTACTGCCTAATTATTCCCTTTTTTAATTGTCCTCAATTAATTGAAACAAATATACTTATCATAGGGAGACATTTTAAAATGCCCATATTGCAGATCAACTTTAGCACTCTAAATATTTTTTTAAATAACAGGCTGTTGCAAATATTATTTTCGAGCGTTTGTATACAATGTGGATATTTGTTTGGTTAGGGGCATGTTGCAGATTTCCATTGTCAGTATACATTTCCACACACTGCACTCTTACATTTTAATATAAGTGGTTGCTTTTGAGATACTAATAAAAATATTATTTATTCTGTCCTACACATTACATCATACAATATAAAAGTAATAAACTCCAGGAGATGTACAGGTGCTCCATGCTTCTCTTAGTGCTTCCCTAGTTGTTTGTATGGCTTCAGCTGTTGTGGTGGTGCCTATGACACTCCAATAAATGCCATGCCCAGTGACAGATTTATGTCCACACAGCTGCATCCTAAACCTGTTTATTATTTTGCCAACGTACCGTAGGCCACAGGGGCATTGCAGCCATGTAATTGTTATTGCATTTTGAGTAATCACTTAATTACCTGGTTGGTTGTAGCCAGTGTCGCATCACACCCCTGTGTAAATGAGCCAGAGTCAATTAGTGTATACGTTCTAGATCTCAGCAGTTTCCTCTGTTATGCTCATTAATCCAAAGTGCTTCCTTTTTGTTTTTACTTCCCAGTAACTCAAATTCTTGTATCTTTATCTTTGTTTCATTAAAAAATGTTTTTTTTTTTTAGGACATATCTGTACATGAAATGGTGCAGCTGTACATGGATAGGATTCTCGGCTTGTGTATAATCTAGCTGAGCTGGAAGCAGGTTTTTTAACTTGCTGTAGGCACAGATGTACTATTTATTTCATATATATATATATATATATATATATATTTAGTTTTATTTATTTCAAGGATGTTGCTTTTTTTGGCATTAGTTGTTAATCCCTTTCAGCACAAACTATATGATTACAGTCCTTTATGATTACTGTAATTACTTTTATAAAATTTATATTAATTAATATATTTATATTAATGAATGTGGTGACTTCAATTGACATCAATGTGTTGCCGAGCAGCCATTTGCTGGCAGTTGCTTATTTTATCAAATTATAGACATTTTCTGAGACTATATAATTTTGACTAGTTAATATCTCTTTTTCTTACAGAATGATCAATCAACAGGAGATATCAAAGTTATTGGAGGGGATGACCTTTCAACCTTAACTGGCAAGGTATGTACTGACTCCACTATTTAATCTTTCATCCATATGACATCCTAAGAAAGCATTTCTCATACTGTAACAAAAATAGTCAAGAAATCTAAATATAGATTCCAAAAGATATTTTTGTGGGGGGAAAAAACAAAATATGCTAATACAGATTTCTAGCGCGTCATTAATGTTAAATAAGGTTTTAATAATGCCATGGTATTTTTTGAGAAATGCCCTGTTTTTACCCCAGATATTCTCTATAAAAAGTCAACCCAACAGTAGCAGTTGTGAATTGTGACTTGAAATTCTATGCAGATTGAATAACAGAAAAGTATGTGCTCTTCTAGGAGCTGCCTTTGCTGTGTTTGTTAGAGGGGACCTTGTATTCATTTACTTTTTTTTTAACATTGCACACATTTTAGTACCTATCCCCACCACATACAAAGCAAATAAACAATCATGGGTCTCAAAAGTTGTACATGTAATGGATTCACGTAGTATACCCTCGCTATCAAAGTACATTTGCCCATTATATAGTGCAAACCTCACCTCACGATCTGCCAGACAGGCTCTGATTTTGGTTTAACACTGTGTGAATACAGGAGGAGCAATTGGCATTCAACACACTCTTATTGACTGATCTGTATTAAAACTGAGTAAAACCAAAATCATGAGCCATCTGGTGGGTCTTGAGGAGAGGTTTTGGAACCGCATGTCTTGTGTATATCCTCAAAAGGAGCATGCTGTAAATACAGGACTTTATTGGACATACTAGGAAGTCTTCAGTCTTACAAGCAGAATTGTGACATATAAGATGTAAAAATAAATAAGTGTTGAAAATAATTTTTCACTTCTACTGTACATTAGTTTGCCATCTTCCCATTAGGAAGGCGAATCGCAATTTAATAAGGCTGCATATATATTACACAGAGCAGCAAAGGCTCACATTATTGCAGAAATGAACAGTGTATGTATGTGTGTGTGTTTGTGTATGTATGTGTATATGTATATATATATATATATATATATATGTGTGTGTGTGTTCCAGGGAGAACTTGTAGACATGTTAAATCAAAGCATGGGCCTCTTCTTGACTTATTCTATTTAGGGGGTGTCACATCACTGCACCATATGAGTCATGGAGCTCTATGGGGAAAAAAATCAGATACTTCATCTAGTAGCCGAATGTGATACAATTTAAAAACTTAGGAGGAGGTACTGCCTTTCTTCTAAAAAGCATTTTTTATAGCAAAAACTTTTTATAGGATTCAAAATTTGTTCTTTTAAACGAATGATGGCAGTTTTTTGTGATTTATGTTTTCCTTTAAAGTCCGGTGGTTGACAGGAATGACCGTGATTATAAATAAAAAAATGAAACAAATGTAATGAATAAAATGTAAAAGAAAATTAATATAGAAGTGTATGGATTACAGATATATCTATATATTTTTTTTTAGAATAGGTCCGTGTAAGCTTTTTTTTCAATTTTAAATCTATCTTTTGGTTATTCATTTGTTAACATTAAAAATACACATGCAAAAAACTGCAAAAGAAAACTGTGGCCAGAAAATATAATTTCCCCCAGCCATGGTCCCTACTGTACTTCTTCCCTCACCTCCGTCATTGTCCTGGATGCTATTGTCAAGATGACAAGTTCAGTCATCATAGATTGCAATAATTATGCAGGACAGATTACCTGGCTCATGCATCATGGGAGTGCAAGCCTTAGCTACCTTTAGTGTACAATATAACACCACATAGTACTCAGAGTACACACATACTATATATATGAGGGGGGGTGAGATCTCTGGATAGTAGTTGAAAATGACAGAATACTTTGTTTAAAAATGTAACATGTTGTTTATCTTACTGTACTCGTAATCACGGCTTAGCCAGGTGATCCTTATATCTGATATGTTGGTGGTCCCTGAGCAACTGAAAAAACATTTTAGATTAAAAAATGGTCTAAACTAGCTCAGCTTTTGCAATTGATTAGTTAAAATGTTTGTATTCGTGTGTCGTTATTGACCATCACTAATCACTCTTCTCTGTTTTATTTGTAGAATGTATTGATCGTTGAGGTAAGTGGTCTATTTTACTAATGTTTCTCTATTTTTATTTTTTTATTTTTTAATTAAGCTGTATATTAGGACTTTAAACTATGTGTGTGGTATAAAATATATGTCAGTGTTAATAAATATCTAGTAGCACTATGAATCTCATAATTTGTTTGTTTCAAAAATAGAATTTAAACCTCACCTCTAATGTTTTTTTTTAAATCATTGAAAATTAAAGCCATACATATGTTTCCTGGATTTTGAATGCATCAGATAGAGGAGAATCAGTCATTTTTTTGCAGGAAAAAATACTAAAAAAAACATTTAAACACTTATCTTGCTAACTTAAATGGTGTCTTATAATTTCTGAATTTCTGAAAAACAGGGTTAACACCCCCTGAAGCCCAGGCTAAATTAGCATTCATTTGAAAAATAGTTTTTGGTCGATCAGGAGGAAGCAGAGGCTGAAACATTTGTGGTTGTTGTCTGTGCTGTAAAGCAGCCTGGGATATGTAGTCAGACTCGTATGAAAATAAATAGTACTTTCTAACATGTGCCAAGCTGTGCAGCATATTAACACTAGTTTACACGCGCATCACTGCTGCTGGTGTTTAAATCCCACAAGGAGACAGGCCCAGCAACCATGTGACTGGCAGCACTTCCTCTGGAAGTCACAGCCTGTACCCACTGTTATTTAAGTACATTCACCTTTTCAATATAATACATATTTTTCTACTAATCAGTGCCTGTTTTTTAGGAAATATTTGAAACCCAGTAAACTTCTGTACACCTTTTTTAAGTTCTACAGATACTGAATGAAATGTTTAACTCCCCTATATTTCTATTTGTTTTAAATAAGCATTTATACAACAATACATAATGTTATGGAATTGTATTTTTTTTTATTTCTGTGGTACAGAGTATGATAACGGTTAGAAAATGTATTCACCTGCAACATACGCATGTATTTGAAGTGTTCTCCTGCAGGAACATCTGTTCAATTTCTCCACCAGGGTCCAGGAAACGAATATTTTTTTTTTTCTAATTAAAAACCATGACATTTTTCCCTGCTTAATTATGCTCTTAGATTTTAATGTTTTCAATCCATATATATTTTCATTATACTGTGGTCTTTGTGCCAACATGGCGTGATTATGATCAGGTCATTAGGAGAGAGATATAATAAATGAAGAACCTAGGACTGTAAGGGAGATGGTTACTGTGGGTGCATTAATCTTAACCTCATAAACAATTTGAAGTCTGGTTATTATTATTATTCTTTATTTGTAACGCAACAACATATTCTGTAGCGCTATACAGGGGTTACGTACAAGTCAAGAACAATTTAAAACCATTTCAAACCGTACAAAGGATGGAGGGCCCTGTTATTGAGCTTCCAATCAGAAAAACACTGTGCTTTCCCTGAAGCACCTATCAAGATTGAAAACTCGCAAACTTACATTCTAAAGTTCTAGCAGTGTACTTATAAAGGGAACTTTGTTAAAAAAATAAACCTTTTAATTAAACTTTTATTATGCATTTAAACAATGAATTACTATTTTTTAATCATGCTACCAGTCAGTTTGAGCTCCTTGGTGCTACACTGTCTGAATGATATCTTGTCTCTTAGTGGGAGCCGCCCAGAGGGAGTTATCAGATTGAAAACCTTTTGAGACCACTTTGTTAAATTCACATTAGTAGTAGACAGTAGTGTAACATGACCTGCTAGCAATGTACACAAATACTTTCTAGTCGCCTCGCACTATAATATTGCAAGTACAGTATGCCTGTTTGGAAAACATTCCCCACCTGGCAGATACAATACATCATTCATGGGGTGGAGAGATAAGGAGCCCATATAGACCGGAGCATGATTAAATAGTGATTTAATAGCAATTCATTGTTTTAAATATACAGTAAAAGTTTATTTTTATTTATTTTTTCTCCTCTCTTCTAAGCAGGCCCCACTTAAACTATCCTTTAGCAAGATCACTATAGTGACCCTCTAACTATTGGCACAACTTTAATGGTGATGCTTCCTTTGTGGATACCTCAAGTTACAGGCATCCAAAAGGAGAGATGCTCTGCAGGCAGTAGGTCAAACCAGAGTGTCAGCCCTGGAGGGACCAGTAGTACACTGCACTGTTAGGAACAGTAGTGTGACATACAAGCTTTGCTTATTGTAGAATAATTAGAGCACTTTCTATGGAGAATAGAATCTGATTATTTCTCACATTTTAGGCAGTATTGCCCGTTTACAGACTCCTCTCTACCAAATTGTCTTTGGTCCTTATCTGTATCATTAAATGGTGTTGATGATTGTTGAGCTGGGTGAGGTTTGCTGCTGGATCAAGTCTTCTCTGGAAGCATGGTAAAGCCATATGGATTCTCTTCTCTACAGCACATTGTATCTCCGTTGTGAGGCCCAGCACCCATCAGGTAGCACAAGACCCCTGACCTCGAGGAGATCGCCAGGTTGTATTTCCCCTTTCATAATGCTGTGATAGTAGTTAGACCTGGTCGGCACAATAACAGCGCATGGAGATCGTCTAGTCAAGACTAGTGTTGACACTAGTGAGTGGTCAGGGGTCTGTTATTGCTTGTAGTCATCCTTGAGCTCTAGAAGAGACCACAGATATGACATCCACCACGAACAAAAAAAAAAAGCTGGTTAAAGGCTGTAGCTTTAATTCTGTGAGACGGATGATCCTAAGATATTTTTATAGGCCGTGGCTATACTTGTGGATCTTGGGTGCAGGTTGTATCCATTTCAGAAGCATATGATCGCTGATACTGAGTGATGTGTGAGAGATTACAAGGCCTCCCCAGAGCGTAATCTCTGTGCAGCCTAGAAGGATTTCTGCTAAATTGCAATTGGGTTATTTTTTTTTTATGGCATGTGAAATAATGTCCTTTACATCACAGTTCAGTACATGCACATTAATGATGTAAGCATTGTATACATGGACATCTCTGTAGCTGCCCATGTGTATACATATGTCTGTGATATCGTTGATGCCTTCATGTCATCAAATCCATGTGCTGGCCACTCTCTTACTCCCATAACTAACTGCAGTAACATTTCCATGGATGTGCTGACTTCAGTAGCTTGTGAACAAAAACTAAATCTGCATTTTCTTTATTTTATAGATATTTGCAATCACATATATAGTTGTGAGTGTACGAGTTGTTGCGAACGTTTGCGGGCTCGCAGCGCTCCTTGCCCGCAACTGCGACCCTCGCAAACTTTACGTCGCAACGCAAACAACATACGACACACGTTACTACTCATTACAACCTCGCAAAAAACGCACGCAACCCGCGAACAGGAAAAAATTCAAAACACAATAAATACACGCAGCACATACATAAAAAGCTTACCTACAGCAAGAGGAAGCATCCAGGACCTCAAAAAAACAACTTACACCTTCATTTAAATCAAAATAAAAGAGTTTAGACACTAAAAAATCCTCTAAGCGAGAGAAAAAATGGCAGCCGAACAAAACGAAAACGAGGCTACAGCACTCTAAACACGCAAAACACCACAAGAAACTCGCAAAACGCCACAAAAGACCTACGGATATTCCTCTAAGATGCATACCGCACATTACCCGCCATTTTACGACAATGCAGAAGTACACAACTACGCTAACTGTTTCGGCTCGCGCACGCACAGTATTACACTGCACACATTCAGCACGCTTACACAGCAGCTCCACACCACTAATGCTGCAGCAACATCAAAACAGATTGCCAGCTCTTCAACACAATGCTTCAAAATAGGTACAGTATATTCATTTATTATACACCAAACAGCATTAGCTTCCTTACAATTTCATTGCCGTCATTTTTTGACGGCAATTCTCTAGTATTTATATAATTCTCAGCATGATTGCACAAAGTAATCTATATCCTTTTAAATAAGTGTATCATTTTAAAATATGAATAATTAGGAACACAAAGGATATTTTTATGTACAAAGTGTGCGCCGTGCAATACAGAGAATTGAAATGCAATAAACATACAATCCATCAGACCCGCCTGCTGCACCAGTGCTTTTCAGGACAGGGCCATGATTAGTACATGCAGTGATGAGGTCAGTCTGGAGCAATACTCTGCAGACCACTTCCGCATTTATTTTTGACAGAACAGGAATTGCACCAATAATTTGCTCTTGTTTGGTCCTCTTGTTCTGTAATATTTGTACCCAAGTACCTTCTGAATATAACAGCACATTTTAATGTTTGAGTAAAGATCCCTTTTAACCTCTTTTCTGGCAATGTTAGATACGTCGAACACAATTTTTGACATGCATTTAAAGGAGCGTGCTTTAAAAATAACAAGCATCTATACATTAGTTCCTGTGTAAGCATAAAAGCATTTTAGCTTGGCAAAAAACTTACATTTACAGTAATCAATGAGCGTATAGGTAAAGACTGGCAGCTTTATATAGACATAAGTAACAAACACGTGATTGCATTCCCTGTAAAATCTGCTTTTAGCAAAGCCAGGACCACCTAATTATTGTTAAGCATTATATCCGTTACAGCCACTAGAGGGAGGTGCTGATCTTTCCATAGAAGTTTGTGACTCTGCAGGCGCAACCATAAATAGACCTGGTAAGGAAGGAAGTGCCAACTGGGTCCCAAAAGCAGTTTGTACAGGGATTAACCCTTACAGTACTCATCTTTTGTTTTGATTATTTAAGACCTGCTCTTTTAAGTTCACATTTACAAATATGTGACTGCTTGCTTCTGGGCATGTGCAGGGTAGGAGATAGGTGTCAGTGTCAATTACTAAAAGCTGAATACCCGCTCCAATGAGATAACATCGAATGTTGAATATAAATGCACGTTGCTTAAGGCTACAAGCAAGTAGGAAATGCCAAAGGCTGATAACATGGAACCTTCTATACACAAACCAAGTTTACTAAAATTAGATGACCAATGTATGATGAAAATATGAAGACAAATCTAAGAGCATTATTAGACCTCAGAATATCCATGTCCCTTAGTGTTATGTGGCATAAATGCGTAATGTGATAACTGTATTGTTGTGCTGTCTTTCAGTACAACTATCCATCCTGTTCTGTATGTCAGAAATAAAATAAACTTTCCTGTCTCTCTCTCAGGATATCATTGACACCGGAAAGACTATGAAGACACTGCTCGCAATGTTACAACAGTATAAACCAAAGATGGTTAAAGTAGCAAGGTTTGTACATTATCAATGGTTAATGTTAAAGGCTCAGTGCAGAATATGTTGGGTATAATTTTATTAGTACTTCAAAGCTCTGGTTTTCCTGCCTAAGAGTTCCTAAATGGTTTCTCCCTCTGCAGCTCATGAAGATGGTGTACTTTGAAGTACAAAGGGTTACACAGTCTCACAGCAACCAATCAGTGGCAACATTCTGCAACATGCTGCTTGATAGAGGTCTCTGATAGGCTCATTTTAGGCAGAAAAAAAAGAGCTTTTAAGCACTTCTTAATTAAGTTAATAGATACATACATAGGTATATTTATATTCCTAGTGGAATCCAGAAAATGTTTAAGGCTTATTCCCTCATCTCAGATGAAACGTCTGCAAGGTTTGGCTAAAGGCATAGTGCACTTTTGGAAGACCGCAGTTTGTGTTCAAGTGGCTGACACACAATTTACACTACTTTCCCTTTAGTCTGAAACAGGAGTGTACAACCTTTTACCTGCCCAATTTTAGATTAAAACCTAGAGATCAAAACACTAATATATATATATATACTATCCTGTGAATAATCAATGTAATCTTTTTATGAATAGATGAGGAATAAATAAAGAATGTTTATCCTGTAACAAAACATGGATATTTTCTTTTAATAAAAGCATAAAACTTACACTGCTTTGAGTTCACAGATATAAATCTTCTGATTTCATGCCACAACATCTGAGCACAGTACAAGTGCTGTGTGTTGTTTGTACTGTTTCACATATAGGTACTAGAGCCTGAGGTTGCTGAGCAGTGTCCTAGAAGATCATTTGTGTTACTCTATACTGTGCTTGGTGTTATACATGATGACGGCAGTTAATCACATTCACTTTTCCTTTTCCAACAGTTTACTTGTAAAGAGAACTCCACGGAGCGTGGGATATAGACCTGACTGTAAGTATGTTGTAATAAAACCACCTATTTACACATTGTATGCTCTCCTGGGCATCTCCATTGTTACCTTATAACCTTCCCTTATCTATACAAATACACTTCTTGCCATGTAGGTGGGAGCCTTGGATGCTGAACCTAGCTCACTGACACTGTCAATTGTTATTTGCACTGTTATACCACAGACAATTAATTCTGCTTCTCTGCCCTTCAAGCTGTAAGGAGTCTTATAAAGACTTCCCCCAACCAGTTACAATTTACAGACGTTCTGTCAAACATAAAATATGGCCACTCGGTTCTGCCCTTTTGGTGTTTTATAGTCCCCTTTGTAGGAGGATTTTGGCATTCCTACTACATGCTTTTTAGACCCTCATTACAGGTAGATTTGTTTATCAGAAATTATAAATAAAATGTGGATTGTGTAAATTATTAAATGCCGACACTTATATTTATGTAGTTTATCATATTTTTAGATGCCCTTTTAAAGGTTTTTAATATTTAAAATAAAACTACCTGTGTGTGTTTCCACAACTAATCATCGTTTTATTAACAAGTGCTTAAAATCTCTGTTTTCACTTACTCAAACCTTACAAACAGTTCCTGCAAAAGTCTGCCCCCACAATTCATGCACTTAATGTTTCTATTGGTATTAGATGTTGTAACGGAACCCATCACTGTTTTACCCTGTGTTATGGTTATTTAATTATTGTGGTTAAAATATGATCACATTGCTGTGCTGTCGATGTGTTGGTTTGTGCTCTGCAGGATGTTGGCTCAGACCATTGCAGACACCTAGCATAATACATAATCCTATTAGGGTCTCCTAGCGGCAGGAGAGCCCTATTGAGTAAAGTGTTCACATTGTGAAAGATGGAACAAAGAGAAGCATTCTCTAATCAATGTCTGATTGTATCAAAAGTAGCCGGCTAGTCCCTGGGAGGTGTGACCCACCTATTGTCTCTATTGTGTGGCCAAATATGGGCATGTGTATTACCTGTGGAAAGAGGTGTATATATATTTCTGCATATAACAAAATAAAGTCAGTATTCTTTGACTACCAAGAAAGTGTCGTCCAATATGGGTGGTCTGGGCTTCTGAGACTGCGCAGTGCTTCTATATGGATATTTAATGCTGAACCTGACTTGCCCTCTGGAACTCTTGGATGGGATTATACCAACTTCACTTTTACACAGCAGCTTGCAAGGGAAAAGGACGTCTCCAACGGCTGGTACCCTCTCACTACCGGGGTAGCCGTTACATTGGTTGGCAGAGGTGGGATGGTCCTTTTCATCCCCAACGCAAGTGCTGAATGGAATCCCAGTACGCTAAACTGAAAAGACCCACACTAAAGGATCTCTTGGAAACCAGAGGAAGGAGTGCCAACAACCGACCACAGAGAGAGCTGATAGCTGACCTACTGGAGCTGGACGAGATGGATCGATCCATGGAGGTCGTGGACCAACCTTCCCCTGTCAGCGAGGAGGAGGAAATTACAAACCTGGTTCAGCGGAGATTATCCATGTACCCAGCAACATCCGTGGAGCTAATAGATCAGCTGTTCCGGGAAGCGAGAACGGAGATCCAAAATAGGAGGGGGCACGAACTTGAACTGGCAAGAGCTAGACAACCCCTGGCACATACAGTTCATACTCTCCCACCCGCTGCTACACTAAAGAAAATACCGTTCACTGCCTTCAAAGCGTTTGTGGAAAGTGAGGAAGAAATTGATGGATATTTGGCTGACTTCGAGAGGCAGTGCTCACTACACCAAATACCACCAGACCAATGGGTCACTATTTTGGCTGGAAAGCTATCAGGAAAAGCAAATGAGGCTTTTCGGGCGCTTACTGAGGAAGATATTGCGCAGTATCGCCGGGTAAAGGCTGCACTGCTCACCAGATATGCCGTCACCCCGGAAACATATCGCCGTCGCTTCAGGGAGTCTAAAAAGAAGGCTGCAGAGTCCCACATGGAATGGGCCAGCAATATACAAAGGGTGGCATCACATTGGGTGCGAGGGTGCAATGCCAACACAGGAGAGGAAGTACTGCAGCTATTCCTGATGGAACATTTCTTCCAAGATCTGGCGGCAGACATACAGGATTGGGTGAGAGATCGTCGCCCTGCTAACTTAACCGAGGCAGCACGGCTAGCGGACGAATACGCAGAGTCCAGAAAGGTGAGCCAAGGGTCCACACGACCAACGTCTAGAGCAGAGCCACGCACCTCAATGCCCGCTGCACGCACAGAATTTCGGGCCCCAGTACCCCCAGGACCGCCACGGCCTCAGGGGTCTAACCACCAACCCCGGGATTCTTACAAAATGACGTGCCATCGCTGCAGCAACACAGGGCATATTGCCCGTTATTGCTCTTTGAGATCAGCCAATAACAAATGGAGGCGCACAACACCCCACACAGAGACCCCGCCATCACGTCCCTCTGCTGCTCACTGCCTGAAAATCAAAGGGAGCCCTGAGGAGTGTTTGGGAATCTTGTATGAGGCCAACCCCGTACAGGCTGCCTCCCCGGATAACCGCCAGCATCACCGCCAGGAGGTGCGTGTAAATGGACAGGTAGCACAAGGCTTAAGAGACACTGGCTCTACCATCACTTTGGTGCAGAAACATCTCGTGAAACCAGAACATGTATCTAATCGTACCGTTGCTGTTCGTGTCGCAGGGGGGGCTGTTTTTCGCTTACCCACCGCCCGGGTACACTTGGATTGGGGAGTCGGGTCGGGAAAGACCACAGTAGGCATCATGGACAATTTACCTGCTGAGGTCGTGCTGGGCAACGACATTGGCCCTCTAGCCTCAGCCTTTTTACCCACGACTGCTGCTGCTTGTCCCGTGACCACCCGCTCACAGACCCGTACCTAGGACGTTCCTACAACAGGTCGGGAGACCCAGGTAAGCCACAAGCAGACACTTAGCACTACCGCCACAGAGAGACCCATAGCGTGGGACACCCCCGAAGAGCTTGTGAGGGAAACTAGACAGGACCCCACCCTCCAAAAGTACAGAGCATTAGCCGACGATAGAGGGGATGAGCGGGAACGTTTTATATGGAAAGAGGTTTCTATGGGACAGAGATTGTGGCCCACCTTTTGGACACTGGGATCCTGGACTGTTGGGATGGGATCCTGGATTTTTTTGGGTGGGTGTACAGGGGGAGAACAGTGGGCCCTGTACAATAGGGGCCCGACCACGAGCTGGGGGAGGAATGTACTCTGTAACTTGGGATGGTTTTGCTAAAGGACTTCAGTTCATTTGGAAGGCTGATGCTTTTCTGCCTCATTATTTAATTGTCTGAAACCAGTTTGTAAAATGTATTTTCCCTCTCCTTGAAATGTTTATTGCTGTGAATGCTGTATGAAGTGTGCGTTTGTTTTGTTCTTGAAATGTGAGGAAATGTGAATTGCAGTAATGCTGATGGGTTGTCAAACTGTAGAAGTGACCAACAAATCGTTTTGTCCGGACATCCCCAGGCCGATCCGTTGGGATCAGACCGTGTATGCCGGCTTATGGTCACGGGGGAGGTGTGTAACGGAACCCATCACTGTTTTACCCTGTGTTATGGTTATTTAATTATTGTGGTTAAAATATGATCACATTGCTGTGCTGTCGATGTGTTGGTTTGTGCTCTGCAGGATGTTGGCTCAGACCATTGCAGACACCTAGCATAATACATAATCCTATTAGGGTCTCCTAGCGGCAGGAGAGCCCTATTGAGTAAAGTGTTCACATTGTGAAAGATGGAACAAAGAGAAGCATTCTCTAATCAATGTCTGATTGTATCAAAAGTAGCCGGCTAGTCCCTGGGAGGTGTGACCCACCTATTGTCTCTATTGTGTGGCCAAATATGGGCATGTGTATTACCTGTGGAAAGAGGTGTATATATATTTCTGCATATAACAAAATAAAGTCAGTATTCTTTGACTACCAAGAAAGTGTCGTCCAATATGGGTGGTCTGGGCTTCTGAGACTGCGCAGTGCTTCTATATGGATATTTAATGCTAAACCTGACTTTCCCTCTGGAACTCTTGGATGGGATTATACCAACTTCACTTTTACACAGCAGCTTGCAAGGGAAAAGGACGTCTCCAACGGCTGGTACCCTCTCACTACCGGGGTAGCCGTTACAGATGTACTAGCCACTTACAGACTGTCTCTGCAGGATTTAACAAAAATGCTGTTGAGAAACAATCAGGAAGTGGCTAGTACATCTAGTATTAATAGAAACACTGTGTGCATGAGCTGTCGGGGCAGAAAATCAAGCCTTTAAGCACTTTTTAATAACATGATGTTTAGTTTTATTTTAATACTAAGAAATTGCCAGTCAAAAATGACGGGAGTATAATTGTAAGGCTAGCAATGCTGTTTGCCACACAATGTGAGGCTATGGGCCCTCTGAGCACCTTTGGCGCTTATTGCAAGCCTTTCCCCCGGTGTAGTTTTTATAGGCCTAGCGCTTGAGTGTTAGTGGCTTTCATTAAGTGTTACTGCTTAGGGCTATTTTTTACGTCCCTCGTGCTAGTTTTACATCCTTGGGCCTCGTTTTTGTTTTGCGTTTTTTCGTCAGCCATTTTTTTTTCTCTCTTAGGTGATTTTTGATCGTGAAAAAACTGCAGATATGTATCAAATTAACTTGCAACCTCACTCACAGGCTCCCTGCCTCTCCCACTGTGGTGTGTGTTTGTGTGTGTTAATTTGAGGCATATTTGTTTTTTTCATGTTTTTTCAGTTTCGTGTTTTGTCAGTTAAAGTCGTCATTTTTCTGGGGCGCACAGTGCATGTTTGGCGTTCGGTCCGAAGTCGTACGGGTTGTAAGTCCTGCGAGGCTCGCAGAGCAATGAGCGCCTTTGGCGCTCATTGCAGCCTAAGTCTCGCGTGGTCGACGGCTCATTTCACTATGCAAGGCTCGCAAAGCGTGACCAACATCGTAATCGTTCCGGACACTGACAACTATATATGTGATTACAAATATGGAAACTTCCATATCCCTTTTTAATGATTAAGTAGAGAACATGACATAAGGGGTGTTGTCTTTTAATCCCCTCCCACTATTTGGATTATCATTTATGTATGAAAAGCATACTTTGCATAGAAAAAAATAAAGGAATAGAAGAATGTAATACTTAACTCTCTATGACTATTGTTATTTATTCATCTGGACATGCACTTGGGTATCATCCCCATGTTATTAGGAGAAAGGGAGGACCTTCTCATGTATTATAACCTTAAGCTCGGATATGTAGCACTTCTCCTCAAACTGTTTTAGAACAGCAAATTATTATAATTATATTTGTGCACATTTTTTTTTCTGCAGTAACTTTGCTGTGCCACTCATATGTCGCCTTTATCACGCTTCTTATCTGTCTTAGACTATCTGAGCGATGTCTTAGTGTGCGTGTACTGGGCTGGTTCCTGGGCATGGTGTTTATTGTTTAATCCCTTTACAGGTATAGGTGCTCATTCTGTGACACGGGTTATTATTGATGGCAGGTTACCTTAGGACACCTGACGCTTTGTGGTTTCTACTAACCTGTTGTGCAATGCTAATATTTTTCTTTCCAGTTGTCGGATTTGAAGTGCCGGACAAGTTTGTTGTGGGGTACGCCCTAGACTACAATGAGTACTTTAGAGACTTGAATGTAAGTCACATTCTGCTTTGTGTCTATATATGACATATATATTCATGTATGCATCTTTTTTTTCCTCTTTCTTTTCTTTTCTCTCTCTTTCTCCTGTCTCATTCTGATCGTCTTACAAACTGTGCTAATTTACATATGAATGTGATCCTATTTTTACAGATTTTTAACCTATGTTTTTTTGTTTTCAGCATATTTGTGTGATTAGTGAGGAGGGTAAAGAGAGGTACAAGGCATAACCGAAAGTGGCCCAACACCCGATCGTCTGCAGCTTCCCCCCCACCACCCTCACACTTCAGACCCCCTGCATGAAAGAGATCATGCCCCTCTAACCTTCCAGCTGATACTCATAAACATGTGGACCTGGCAGTCTAAACTAGAGTATTAGATGGTTTATAGACTCGAGTTTATTTTCAGTCGTGTAGTCATTAACACATTCAGAGCTGGAGACAGTGCTTGCTCGTTACATTCTAATAAGGTTTTGGCCAACTGGGAATTTTTGGGATTTTCAGTGCATTGCAGTCTTCTGGTACACTGGAGTTTCCCATAACCTGACCATAGGAGCCAAGTGGTAATTGCTCCTCCTCGGTTGGTCCTGGGTCATAGGATTGGTAATTTGTTGCCAGACTAAAAGCTACGAGTTGGCCCCTTCTTAAATTTAACGTCGGCCTCTCCCAGAAGATTCTGCAAAGCGGTTTGGTGGAAAAACAAATATATTGAAGGGACACTGAAGCTACAAATTTGCTATTGCTATTTAAATGGTTTGCATAAAAAGTGTGTGCTGCAAGAAAATGCTCGGAGTGCTGCTTTGGGAACAGTCAGGACCTCCTTCTGACGGATTCTCTTTAGATTATGTTCCCAGTACTGCACCAACTGCATTGTGAATCTCTATGGTAAAAAATGGCTCCCTCTAGTGGCTGGAGATTATACAGCTAAAAATTAGCAGGTAGTCTTGACTTTTTTTTTTTTTTTTCTAAAAGAACATATTTTTAACCCTGCAATATTTGTTTTTCATGCAACTAAAACCATCTAGAGTATTAAAAGTCAGCATGTATACATGCATTATAGCAAATTCCTATCTTTAATGTCCCATTACCATTCCAATTTTGTCCATAAACCAGAGTACCTACTGAAATGTTATGTGCTGAACACTGTGCACAAGACAGTGAGACTCCATAAGTGCTGATATGATTTTAGATTTATTCTTCTGTGCTGCTTTTGTACTTAAAAAAAAAAAAATTGAAATAGATTTGCAACCTATATAGAAACTAATTGTGCTCTGTGAAAAAACAGTCTTGTATTAAACAAAATAACAGGATTTGTACGTGAAAATTTCACAATTTTCTGTGTCAAATCTAGAATTTCTTTATCCACATAAACTTATTACACAGAACATAATCAGAAATTCTATTTATTGCATATTTTCCTCATTCATGTATCTCAAAATATGTCAGCCTATACTAAAAAATCTTGATTACTGTAATAAATATAGGATTACTGTTCCAGAAAACAAACTGAAAGGGCTAGTACAATCCAAAATGTTCAGTCATGTTCCTTAAATAGCATGTTTTGTATATGGGAGCTATTGTCTTAATAAAGTTGTGAATAATCCCATTAATCTTACATTATATCCAACAACATAAATATATTTTACACATCCTAAGAGTGGAGTGTTGTTGCAGGGAAAACAAATTATAGGACATTTTTTAATTTATTTAAACATGCTTTTTAAGATTCATGACAGAAGCTTTTAAACACATCTTCTAGTGCTGGCAATATAATGACCGATAGCCAACACATATGTAATAGTATGATGATACATTTCATAGTATTATTCCACTAATCACTTTATTCATTGATCATGGCCAGTGCTTATTGTAGCTCCTCGCTCAATATGCTTCAGTGTGTCAGAGAGTCTTTAAACTGGGAAAATGTTTCATACAGAAATGGAACCTCCGAAACCATCTTATTAAAGCGGTTTCTGGAGGGTCTAATACAATCATGCTGGTAACAGGTAATATTTGAAGAATTGTTATTTTCAGAATAATGTATGTTGCTTTTGCACAGTTTGGTGAATGCTGCCCACTCCCGGCAGGGAATACTATTTGTTGGAGCTAAAACCAGAAAAATAAGTCCAAATTCAAGATAAGCTGATAAAGGTGCAAGACATTGATTGTAGTTACAGAGCTCATAAAAATATAGCCACGCAGTCTATTTTAACATTAATTTATTTGGTAGATATTTGCAAAAAAAATAAAATTGGCACAAATAAGAACTAAAATGAAATTGCTTTGTGTTTGTAAGCACATCCTGCACAGTGGGCATCTCCTCTCCTTTTGGCCCTTTTGGGGCCCTATCTTATTTTTTTTGCTTTATGAAGATAATGTGTGGGGTACCATGATGTGTCAGAGTAAAAGAACTTGGTATCCCAAACCTTATTTTAAATAAAGTGGCACTTTAGACAATACCTCAGTCACTCTGTACATGGTGTGCTATCAAAACCCGTAAAAAAAAAAAAGCACAAGGGCATGCATTTTAGCTCTTAAAAGACTAGAATTTAAACCATGATGTTAATTTTGTAAAAACTCTCTTCAAATATGTATTAGGTTTTTTTGGGATTTTCTTTGTGGCTTTAATATTTAGTATTGGGAAGGCAGCATTCTTGATATATACACTGGGCAGACACTGTCTTATACTTCACCCTTGCTCCGACTGAAGGTTTATCTCTTGGTGAAGAGTTGTCCATACGTCCTCTCTTCTCAGACACTGTGCTCCATTATAGAATGTATAAGGTGGGAAACTTCCTGTAGACTTCTTTTTTTAAGTGTGTAATTTATTTTTTTATATATATAAATAATAAGTAATTCTAGTTTTAATTGTCAGCTCACATGCATACAATGAAGAAAGCAACATCATCTGAATTCCAGGCCATTCACAAACCAGTTTCCGGTCTCCCCTTTCCATAGTTTTATTTAATTAGTTACTTTATGTTGGTTTACAAGGAGATTTTGGTGTTTCTCTTTAGACTAATGTATCATTAAAAAGGGTTAAAACATAAAGTGGAAAATTATCCTGAGTAGTTTAATTTTTGATTATTTTTCCTGTTGTATTTTACAAAAACAAACACATATCATAAGTGTGTATTAAAAAAGAAAAACCCTTCCAAAAGTCCACTGTATGAAAGGGGTTAAATATTTGAAAACTTATTTTTTTTCTTTCTATTATTTAGGAATATGCCATAGTTTTCTAAATGGGTGTGGCCTGGTTGTCCAAAAGTCACATTTTATGTAATGTTGCCATTATTATAATAAAATCAATAATGTCATGCTGAAACTACACTATTTGTGCATATTATTATTATTATTATTTGTGTTGCATATAAATTGCCAACATTTTTAGTGTGGATTCTCCAGTGCTGCAAAATTTATAATGTTAATGGTCTGGTGTCTAATGCAGAACAATTTAGGCAAATTTTGTCCAACAATTCATCCGGCACAAACGGATTACTTTGGTATTTTCAAATGTTTTTTTGGAAATTGGTCTTCCAATGAAAAACACCTATGGCTTGAAGCTATATGACAAGGACCTGTATCGCCAAGGACCTGTGGAGTAATTATCTTTATATTTTGGTAGGGTCTATTGCTTGGATGGGATTTCCGGTGGAAGCCTTTGGTCCATTATAAATCTTTGTTCAAAATATGATCCTTTAGGTAGGACACCTCCTGTAGGAGCTCCTTTAGTCCATTCCTAGGTTTCACCTCAAGATTGTGTAATCTTGAACATTAAGTTTATAACCTGATACAGAACCAATGGAAAACATCTACCAGAGTCCAGAGCTGGGACAAATCTAGAAAAAGACACCAATCCAAATACACTATATCCCTCTTCACTAGCTTTGTGGGATGATACTCGAGTCATTCCTCCGGGTTAGCACCTGCGATGCATATCCATATCACAAAGAAGGATTGTGAGAATCTCTGGCTACGTCCTGAAGGTATTGCGCCAGATTGCAGGTACCTAGACCATGTTTATGGCTCCTTACTGCACAGGGTCTAGTCTGGCCAGGAAACTACAAACTTAGGAGAGGGTCATCGGGGTGGATCCTGAGTGTCATAAGGGCAAGATCGCGGTTACCTGACTATAATGTTTTATAGATCAATTAATTCAATTGCTAATTACTTTTTGGAATGTTAATTGCAATAATCTACATTTATTATAGTTCCACTTCCAATCAGATTTACACAAAACACAGCATTGTACAAACCGTGCCCATTATCTTGTAAAGCCAGGTTACAGGTCAGACTGAGAACGGGATGGGGTCTGAGCATGCCCAGTGTGTTTTTCAAATGGGTTGTACTGAATACTATGGGCTCTCAGCACTAACTGTCAATTAGCAATGATCATTGAGAAGCATATTTTATTCTGGGGTAGATCAGAAAGGCTGACAGCTACAAATTGCAAACTTCAATGTAAGTATACTGTAGGAAAATTTGACTATTTAAAAAAAAAAAAAAAAAAATTCTTAGAAACTCACTAAATACTAACTGCAGAAGTGCCGTGAGTAAAAATGGCTTTTAAGCATTTCTCCACAAAATCTTTATATATGCAAACTCTCACTTAGGTAGTTTATTTTAATATTAAAATCAGGGAACCTTCCAAACCAGGAGAAAAAGAACATTGCATCAATAACATTGTCAAAAAATATATTACAGGAGTACTGTAGCGGTAATGCAAACTAGTAATGTTTTATTGTGAATTATTCCCTTTTTTCTTTTTTTTTGTATTTGTCTGCTCACCTAAAAACATCTTCAAAATACGTCACTATCTTACACAAGACACAACTAAAAATGTAATCCATTCTCCCATAATATCTCGCCTCTATCACTGCAACTCGCCCCTTGCTGACCTCCCTTATCACCCATCTGTCTCTACTCAAATCCATAAGGAACACCTCCAGTAGACAATCGGCTTTGCTAGGGAGGTGCGGGAAGGACGCCCCGCCCTCTGGTATCACTTATTTGTGGGTGGCAGAAATGCCCCCCACCTGCTGCCAACCAAAATGGCCCTCCTGTTCCTTCCCCTGGCTCCCCGTGTCTTCCCAACCCCTACTCTCCGTTCTGAGTCATCTGACTCGGGAGAGCAGGGGCTAGCTGTGGGAGGAGTCACCAGGGGGAGGAGCCACTGGATCAGCAGCAGGAAGATAGGGTAAGGTAAGTGGGAGAGGGGGGAACAGAGCAAGGGAAGAGTGATATGAGAGGAAGGAAGAGAGTGACAGAAAAAGGATAGGGATGGAAAGAAAGGATAGAGTGATGGAGGGGAGAGAGGATAGAGAGAGGGAGAGAGAAAAAGTAGAGAGATGGAGAAAGGAAACATGGAGAAAGAAAAGAGATGGAGAGAGAAATAAAGAAAGAGATATGGAGAAAAAAAGGAGAGAGAGGGAGACAGAGAGAGATAAAGGAGGGAGAAGGAAAGAAACGGGAGAGAGATGGGGAAAGAGGGATAGAGAAAAGGGATAGACGGGGAGAGAAAGAAAGGAGAGCAATGGAGAGCGGAATAAAGAAAGGAAACAGGGAGGGAGAAGGACAGAGAGAGAGAAGGGGGGGGATAATACAGTTGTGCTCAAGTTTGCATACCCTGGCAGAATTTGTGAAGTTTGGGCATTTATTTTGAAAATATGACTGATCATGCAAAAAAAAAAAAAATGTTTTTTATTGAATGATAGTGATCATCTGAAGCCATTTATTATCACATAGTTGTTTGGCTCCTTTTGAAATCATAATGACAGAAATCACCTAAATGGCCCTGATCAAACGTTTGCATACCCTTAGTTCTTAATACTGTGTATTGCCCCCTTTAGCATCAATGACAGCTTGCAGTCTTCTGTAATAGTTGTCTATGAGCCTCTGATTCTTGCAGCTTGTATAGCTGCCCATTCGTCTTTGCAAAATGACTCCAGGTCATGCAAAGTCTTTGGTCGTCTTGCATGAACCGCACGTTTGAGATCTCCCCAGAGTGGCTCGATGATATTAAGGTCAGGAGACTGTGATGGCCACTTCACAACCTTTACCTTTTTCTGCTGTAACCACTGGAGGGTCAGCATGGCCTTGTACTTAGGGTCATTGTCATGTTGGAAAGTACAAGAGCATCCCATGAGCAGCCTTCGTGCAGAAGAATGTAAATTGTCTGCCAATTCCCCGTGCCTCTAGAGCTCACATCCCCCCAAAGTGACCTACCACCATGCTTCACAGTGGGGATGGTATTTTTTTCCTTATAGGCCTTGTTGACCCCTCTCCAAACATATAGCTTACATAAAGCTCTATTTTGGTCTTGTCACTCCAAATTACAGTGTGCCAGAAGCTGTGAGGCGTGTCAAGGTGTTGTCAGGCATATTGTAACCAGACTTGTTTGTGGTATAGTCGCAGTAAAATCTTCTTTCTGGCAATTTGACCATCAGCTCATTTTTATTTAAGTGTCGTCGTATTGTGCTCCTTTAAACAACCACACCAAGCTCGTAGACAGCCCCAGGTGGCGAAAGGTCTAGCTACGCCACTGCTCTACACTCTGTATCTGCTGCACCACGCTGTCGGTCACTCCACTGGCTTCCACTTAAAATCATGACCCTAACATAAATAACATCCCCTTATATGTCTTCTCTCATGTCAATATATTCATCCTAACCCCCCCCCCGCCAACATGCTCTGCTGATGACCTTCATCTTTCATCCTCTTTTATGACCCCTTCTCTCTCCCACATTCAGGTCTTTTCTCGTGCTGTCCCTACTCTATGGAACTCCTTTCCTCGATCCACTAGACTATATTCCTGCCTCAAAACCTTCAAAAGCTTATAACATTAATTCTTAACATGCACTACTGCACACTATACAGCACTATATCACTCACACCTAGGGGTGTAAAAACTGGGGGGATGGGGGGGACAAATATCCCCCAGATTAAATGAACAGGGGACATAAAAAATAGCTACATTAAACTTAGTGATGCATTACCAGATTTGGCCACTAGAGAGCAAGTGCTATGGAGCAATTTGTCTTTCCGATGAAAGCTTTGACCCATAATTAATTAATTCATATATATATATATATATATATATATATATATAATTAGTATTATTTTTATTGTTATCTTTTATTTGTATTGTGCCAACATATTCCGTAGCACTGTACACAGGATAAGAACAGGGGAAATACAAGTTTAACAAATGCAAAAGTTAAAGGGCCCTGTTTTGAAATATATATATATCTATACCGTGGATATAAAAAGTCTACACACCCCTGTTAAAATGTCAGGTTTCTGTGCTGTAAAAAAATGAGACAAAGATAAATCATTTCAGAACTTTTTCCACCTTTAATGTGACCTATAAACTGTACAACTCAATTGAAAAACAAACTGAAATCTTTTAGGTAGAGGGAAGAAAAAAATATAAAAATAAAATAATGTGGTTGCATCAGTCTGCACACCCTCTTATAAGTGGGGATGTAGCTGTGTTCAGAATTAAGCAATCACATTCCAAAACGTGTTAAATAGGAGTTGGCATACACCTGCCATCATTTAAAGTGCCTCTGATTAACCCCAAATATAGTTCAGCTGCTCTAGTTGGTCTTTCCTGAAATTTTCTTAGTCGCATCCCACAGCAAAAGCCATGGTCCACAGAGAGCTTCCAAAGCATCATAGGAATCTCATTGTTAAAATGTATCAGTCAGGAGAAGGGTACAAAAGAATTTCCAAGGCATTAGATATACCATGGAACACAGTGAAGACAGTCATCATCAAGTGGAGAAAATATGGCACAACAGTGACATTACCAAGAACTGGAGCTCCCTCCAAAATTGATGAAAAGACGAGACGAAAACTAGTCTGGGAGGCTACCAAGAGGCCTACAGCAACATCAAAAGGAGCTGCAGGAATATCTGGCAAGTACTGGCTGTGTGGTACATGTGACAACAATATCTCGTATTCTTCATATGTCTGGGCTATGGGGTAGAGTGGCAAGACGAAAGCCTTTTCTTATGAAGAAAAACATACAAGCCAGGCTACATTTTGCAAAAACACATCTAAAGTCTCCCAAAAGCATGTGTGAAAAGGTATTATGGTCTAATGAAACCAAGGTTGAACTTTTGGACATAATTCCAAAAGATATGTTTGGCACAAAAACAACACTGCACATCACCAAAAGAACACCATACCCACAGTGAAGCATGGTGGTGGCAGCATCATGCTTTGGGGCTGTTTTTCTTCGGCTGGAACTGGGGCCTTAGTTAAGATAGAGGCACAAAACCTTCAGGCTTCTGCTAGAAAGCTGAACATGAAGAGGAACTTCATCTTTCAGCATGACAACGACCCAAAGCATACATCCAAATCAACAAAGGAATGGCTTCACCAGAAGAAGATTAAAGTTTTGGAATGGCACTGCCAGAGCCCAGTCCTGAATCCAATTGAAAATCTGTGGGGTGATCTGAAGAGGGCTGTGCACAGGAGATGCCCTCGGAATCTGACACATTTAGAGTGTTTTTGCAAAGAAGAGTGGGCAAATCTTGCCAAGTCAAAATGTGCCATGCTGATAGACTCATACCCAAAAAGACTGAGTGCTGTAATAAAATCAAAAGGTGCTTCAACGAAGTATTAGTTTAAGGGTGTGCATACTTATGCAACCATATTATTTTATTTTTATATTTTTTCTTCCCTCTACCTAAAAGATTTCAGTTTGTTTTTCAATTGAGTTATCCAGTTAATAGGTCACATTAAAGGTGGAAAAAGCTCTGAAATGATTTATCTTTGTCTCGTTTTTTTACAGCACAGAAACCTGACATTTTAACAGGGGTGTGTAGACTTTTTATGTCCACTGTATTTTGAGGAGCATTTGAAGAGCAGGACCCTGGTGCATAGCACCGGGTGTACCAGCCGTAGATCTGCCCCTGCTTTCTGTCCTGGAAATAGAGTTGAATATTATCCCCCCCCAGATTTTTTTGGGCTCCTGCGCCCATGCTTACACCCATAACAAAACCACTAGCTTGAACCTACTGTCTTCAGTTCTATCACCCATGTACATCACCCAAACCCTTTAGACTGTAAGCTTTGCAGAGGCGACCATATTTCAATTTAAAATCTGCTGGTATTTGATGGCATCCATAATGTCATGCAACAAGATTCCCAGGATATTTGGAAGGAAATCAGACCCACAGCACAACAGATTCTACACCCATGGGGATCAGTTTTTTTTCTGCATAACCTTAACTTTTTGCTCCAAACCGACCTCTGGTATTTGATGCCAAAAATCTTTATTTTTATCTTATCTGACCAGTTTCAATGATATTTAGCCAAATCCATGTGCTTATGTTTGCGGCTTGATAAAGGCAGATGCTTCCTTCTAGCAAGACTTCCAAATACCATGTGGGCAAAGGGGGTGGCATGTTGTATTCTTGGAGACTTGGTGACTCCAGGATGCAGTCAACTTCTGCAGTTGTCGAACTGTGATCCTTGGAGAAAATGTTGGTTCTCAAAACATCCTTACTGTGCATTGGGGCAAAATACTCTTGCATCTTACATCCTCTTCCAAGGAGGTTCATGCACAAGCTGTTTGAAATGTAATTATTAATTAATATTAAGACCATGTAAGAATGAATCATGATTAATAAAACATGACTTTGTCTTAAATATCTAAAAATGTGTTTATTTTTAAATAAAATACTTTTGTTTCACATAATGGTGGCAAATAATGCTTATAAATGATCACTGACTTTGAACAGGTTTACTAATTTGACCTGATGAAGGTGTATCAGGATCTTCTTAAAGGAAAACAGTACATTGAAGAAATGTAAAGTACACATATAAATAAATATCATTGCAACTAGATGTTGTTAAACTTTTGGGTAGAAATGTTAGATAAATGAGCTCGAAAGCTGGGGATTTTCAGCATAATTTAATTCACAATTTACTCAGTTTATGTATGTATTTTCCATTTGTATAATATTTGGCACCTTTGCTGTGTCCCTTTAAGCCATTTATCTGACTGGGTGAAATACCTTTAGAAAGCAAAAAAACTAACAAAAAAACATTAAATTTGTAACTTTTGAATGCAATTATTGTTTATTGCGGGGTTCCATCTTTTCTGAGCTGTCTCTATTTCATTCTCATTTCAACTTAATTGTTAATATTATATTAAATAATTGGAAATCAAAAAAATCTTTATAAATGAATGAACTTTCCATTAGTTCTGCTAAGATTAAAGCACTGGCACTTTTAGCTGCCATAAGTTCATAGTCCAGCTAGAAGCTTCATCTGCATTCAAAGTCTCCTTCCATTTCAGAAACTTAAATGGTCAATTCCAAACAAAATAATTGCATATAAAACATTGCAAATTAGAAGCTGTTTTTTTTTTTTATTCTAAAAATATGTTGCCCATTAAGTGTTGTTCTTCAAATAATTATATTTTAGGTTCATTGCTATATTTGTTCTTTAATAAATATAAATGTACTAAGTAACAGCTCAGATCAGGAGGATAATGTTATCTAATGTTTTTTCTACACTATATACCACTAGTTTCATACAAAATAAAACTTCCCTACTATTACAATATATCATGTTGAATTAATGTTGGGCAATTTAAGGCTAAAGTGCACTAAATGCTCAGTTTTTGTTAATATAAATAAATTGGGGTCAAATTCTGTACTTTAAATACATGGCTATTACTTTCTCAGAGCAAACTGAAAATATCAGC
This sequence comes from Discoglossus pictus, assembly GCA_027410445.1. Lineage (NCBI taxonomy): Eukaryota > Metazoa > Chordata > Amphibia > Anura > Alytidae > Discoglossus > Discoglossus pictus. The sequence continues at coordinate 56,688,919 of CM050168.1, forward strand.
AAGTACTTTAAGAAAACCCCACAACCAATCTGATTACTTACAGCAAACACAAATATATTACTAAAAATGTCATTTTCTGAATCTAAAGTAGATGAAAACCTTCAAAACAACAATTAACATATTACATTTGACATTGAATTGTCATCATTGTATAATTATACTTTGTCAGATTTTGGGAAATACATAACTGAAATATATTTATTACTATATCATTATTGCAATTTTATAAAGTCTAATAATCTAATATTTGCCATAATTTATACATTACACATTTTTAATGTGAAGTTAAACCTGCAGCTCCAATGTCAAATCAGTTCAAATTAACAAATATTAGGAACATTCAAAACAAAAATATATACTTATATACTTTGCTTCAATATATTTGTTTTGAATGTTCCTAATATTTGATCATTTGAACTAAAAATATATTTCTGTTTTGAATATTCCTAATATTTGAACTAAATATATATTTCTATTTTGAATATTCCTAATATTTGATCATTTGAACTAAATATATATTTCTATTTTGAATATTCCTAATATTTGATCATTTGAACTATATATATATATATTTCTATTTTGAACATTCCTAATATTTGATCATTTGAACTAAATATATATTTCTATTTTGAATATTCCTAATATTTGATCATTTGAACTAAATATATATTTCTATTTTGAATATTCCTAATATTTGATGATTTGAACTAAATATATATTTCTATTTTGAATATTCCTTGTATTTGATCATTTGAACTAAGTATATTTCTGTTTTGAATATTCCTAATATTTGATCATTTGAATTAAATATATATTTCTATTTTGAATATTCCTAATATTTGATCATTTGAACTAAATATAGATTTCTATTTTGAATATTCCTAATATTTGATCATTTGAACTAAATATAGATTTCTATTTTGAATATTCCTAATATTTGATCATTTGAACTAAATATAGATTTCTATTTTGAATATTCCTAATATTTGATCATTTGAACTAAATATAGATTTCTATTTTGAATATTCCTAATATTTGATCATTTGAACTAAATATAGATTTCTATTTTGAATATTCCTAATATTTGATCATTTGAACTAAATATAGATTTCTATTTTGAATATTCCTAATATTTGATCATTTAAACTGATTGGACATTGGAGCAGCAGGTTTAACTTCACATTTCAAATGTGTAATGTATAAATGATGGCAAATGTTAGATTATTAGACTTTGTAATAATGATCTGTGGTACATTTTTATGGAGATTTAGGTTTCTAATGACTTGATATTTTTATATACCATTTCATTTGTTGAGATGTACTAATAAATCTATAATAAACTCAGAAATATAATGTTACAAATGTTTTCTGTGCATCAATTTGGGAGATTTCATATTAATGTTGCTGCTAGTTTTAATTACCAGACATTAAGTGCTTCTGTTTGTATTGGGTTAATTAGAATGCAATTAGTTATTGTCACTTTGTAATCAGTTGCAAACCCGACAAATATAACCCCCAGCAGGTAATCAGGTATTCAATTAGACATATTTTAGTTTTTACCTTTTGGATGAAGCTCTTTTTAGGATCTGCTTTTGGATACTTCGTTTTTTAGAGGATTACTGATTATGTACTCAGTATAATAAATAAAATATATTTTGACACCAGTTTTATCTACTTATAATGACATAAAGGCTACTTGCTAATTAACCCCTCATTACCCGGATGCTTTTACTGTATTTCTAAGATTGCAGATCAGTGACATCAAGATACAACTTTTATTGGAAAGAAAATGAAAGTAATTTGTTTCTAACTTTGAGGCTGTTTGCTGCAAAATAATGTTATTTACACAATTGGTCTTTTTTTATTTTGTAAAATAATGCTATTTACACAATTTGTCTTAGCATTATTTTACAAAATATACAAAGAAAAAATGTGTAAATTACATTATTTTACAAAATATACAAAGTACACAGCTTTTCTAGTATATTTTGTAAAATAATGTTATTTACAGTTTTCTCTGTATATTTTGTAAAATAATGTTGTTATTTACAGTTTTTCTTTGTATATGTTGTAAAATAATGTTATTTACAGTTTTTCTTTGTATATTTTGTAAAATAATGCTAAGTACACAGCTTTTCTTTGTATATGTGTATTTTCTCGTTTGCTTTCTATGCACTGTCCTTCCAAGTGGGGTAAAATCCTAAATAATAATACAGTACTAATCATCTTAATCTATTTAACCTTATGCTGTAATCACCAAGGTGTTACTAATTAAGATGTTTTAACAGTAATATTTGTTTTAAACGGAGCTGTTTTCTTAAAGATTTAGTTAATGTCTCAGCTAATTAATAGATTAATAACCTATTCACAACATGATGTAATATTAATAGTTACTTACTCATTTGTTGAAATACTTATAATTCTTCTCAAAGTCCCATTTCTTAAACGCTTTTGTTTTTTGTGTTTTTTTAGCATTGGGTAAAAGCTCCTTTTTCAGATGCTTGACCAGTGAATATTCTCGTTTATGTAGCAGAACAGCCCAAATAATATCATATTTTTATTAGAATAGGAAGACAGTTGTACTGATAATATTAAGTGCTTGTATAACAGGAATGATTTCTGACCATAAAATGATGCTCAGAGGGGTTCTAGGATGTAGCTGTCACATTAATTATGTAGGGGTTTAATAGAAAAGGAAGTATTAGCAAAACATTTACCAAAATAAGATTGTACTGTATGTATGATTTGTACTATATATCCCATACTGCATGTATACACATTATATATACACATTATATATATATATATATATATATATATATATATATATATATATATATATATATATATATATATATATATATATATATATATATATATATATATATATATAGTCTTATAGCTGCTCTCAGATTCCAGCAGAATATTACTATATAGTAAGATCAGGTTTTCATGATATTTGCAGCTTGTATATATGTACCAATATTGTTACATTATTCTGATCTTGCCTTATCATTTAATTTAATCTTATATTAAATATCCGGAAGTCAAAATCATTTAAACCGGACTATAAATATCTATGTGGGGGCAGGTGGAATGTGGCAGTTAAAGCGATCAGCACAGTGTTAGAACTTTTCTGATTCTATAATTAATTCTAGAACTATCTGTGTATTGAACCGAAAATCTAATATTTACAATGTTTTTTTTTAAGTAATCCATTTTTCTGTTCCAAAACTCGCAATACTTTGATGGTACGTGTAATTTTCGTTGAGTCATAAGGAGCTATTCATAGGGTAAGCTCCACACCTGTCCACGATTTGCATGGCAGTCACGTGATTTAACCGTTTGTGTGCGGGGTGCTTAATCTCCAGTAGTTATAGCACACACTAGAATAGAGCATTTTATCACGTGATAGATTTACATTAGTCACTGGATTCAATGCAATGTATTTCCCAATGTCCCTGTGCAGTGTGATGTATTTATGTATCAGCTCTGACAATTAATCATTGTCTGGTAGATACGAGCATACCCCATATCTATCACCACTGCCTATACATACTATATTTTGTGATATAGGGGAGATATGCCCATATCTATCACCACTGCCTATACACACTATATTTTGTCTGATATAGGGGAGATATGCTCATATCTATCACCACTGCCTACACATACTATATTTTGTCTGATATAGGGGAGATATGCTCATATCTATCACCACTGCCTATACACACTATATTTTGTGTGATATAGGGGAGATACACTCATATCTATCACCACTGCCTACACATACTATATTTTGTGTGATATAGGGGACATATGCTCATATCTATCACCACTGCCTATACATACTATATTTTGTGTGATATAGGGGACATATGCTCATATCTATCACCACTGCCTACACATACTATATTTTGTTTGATATAGGGGAGATATGCTCATATCTATCACCACTGCCTATACATACTATATTTTGTTTGATATAGGGGAGATATGCTCATATCTATCACCACTGCCTATACACACTATATTTTGTGTGATATAGGGGAGATACGCTCATATCTATCACCACTGCCTACACATACTATATTTTGTGTGATATAGGGGAGATACGCTCATATCTATCACCACTGACTATACACACTATATTTTGTGTGATATAGGGGAGATATGCTCATATCTATCACCACTGCCTATACACACTATATTTTGTGTGATATAGGGGAGATATGCTCATATCTATCACCACTGCCTATACATACTATATTTTGTGTGATATAGGGGAGATTTGCTCATATCAATCACCACTGCCTATACACACTATATTAATGCACATTTCTTCTGCTTGGAGAGGACAGTTGTGAATTGCCCATCTCACATTCCCATGTCTGGTGTGTCAATAAGCACAGCTGATATATATACAGTAGATACCCAGGCATATATACCATCCCAAATACTACCCCCATCAGGTTGTGTAATAATTCCCAGCACCCACTTACTGCTATATATTTATTCAGAGAACGCATGTATACAATAATCACCAAACCGACCATGCTAACGGTGCTAAATTAGTCTGGTCCAATGGTTCCCAAACCTCTCTTCAGGGCTCCCCAGAGAGGTCAGAATGTCAGTGTAACTGAATACAGGTGAGGCAGTTAGAGGATCAATTAAATGTTGAATACGAATTGCCTCACCTGTGTTCACACTGAAATCCGACCTGTCTGGGGAGCCCTGAGGAGAGGGTTGGGAACCATTTGGTCTAGTCACTGGCATTTGTTGTGTATATGCTTCATATGATCTCACACTAAAATATCTTACTTGGCTGCTGAATCCAGATCTTTTATTGGAATCTGATGAAACCCTTGTAAGACGTCTCTGAGTGATTCTTGTAGGCACTGCCTGATAATATACCCCAGGGTTGGCACTTACCCATCACGAGACTGGCACCAGTGGAGATAAACACAATGTCCAGACTCACATTTATATGGAAATCATCTCTTTATTAATGTTATTAACAGAGCAAATATCCAGCTCACCCCAGTCTGTTCCCTGGACCTCGGGGCAGCCATACTACAGCAGCAGAGTAATACTGGAGAGTAACTAATGGATCCAATACTCCAGTATTTACGTGCTGCTAAAGCATTACTGCTAGATGGGAAATCACATTATTTATACAGTACACACAATGCATTTACACTTAAAACTCTAAATTAGTCATTAGTGACACAAAGGAAGTTAAATGTACACAAATAATGTCAAGTAGTTTTATTATAATGTTGGAGTAGTCCATAAGTGATATACAGGATCCCCCTCCTCTCTTTATCTAGGGCATTTCATTACCTGCCAAATCCTACTCTGAGACTTAATATACAAAATATACAGCAGATCCCTAGCTTTAAATAAGGGTTTGGATATAGTTTGAATATAAGGGGCATTCAGGGTGATCCTGGATAACTAGAGGAGTATTGAGCCAGGGAGGAATCAGATTACCAGTATCTGAGGTCAGGAAGATCCCCCCCCACATGAGAAAAATTGGCAATGAGGTTTTCTGATGCTCTTTTCTGGATGAACTAACACTTAATCCACATATTATAAGCATCAGAGATTTAAACATGTTTTACTTAATGGACTAAAGATTCTGGTCAACCTGAATCACTATGCAACACACTATATATATATATATATATATATATATATATATATATATATAAATAAACTAAGCTTCTCATCAACACCCCCAGTGTGAAATGTATTTAACTGTCCTTGCTAATGAGCATTACATGATTTTATAAAGTGCACTGTAAAGAGCTATTACTGTGGATTTAAACAATATCTAGTAATGATCTTCCCAGACTGATGTTTTGGCAATAAGGTGAAGGCACCAGGGGGAAGTGCCAAATAAAAATGGAACAAGGTAAGTTGAACTGCTAGCCATGTATGTACACAGCAATGTAGGACAAATTAAATAGTATTTCCCCCTGGGTAACTCCACTGCCCACATGACAAAGCCAGGGATGGAGAGAATCAGACCACATGCAGCCCATAAACTAGTTATTGAACACAATTATATTCACGTGTACTTTCCATTTCTGCATGAACTAGAACCTCTCAGGTGTGGTTTATGGTCATTTAACAAAACCCCAAATATTCAGATACAAACTCTGGAGTAAAAACAGAAGGATGCCGTCTTTTCGGTTGTTGTCCTCTATAGTCTCTGAGGTGAAGAGGCAGCTCAGTATGGTCTGTATCTCCTTGTTCCTACAAACCATGATGTGCTGCTACGTCACCTCAAAGGGTCTGTCCTGCTGGGGAAGACAGGCTGCAGGTAGGGCTCAGTGTACAAGTAATAAGATCCCTTACAAGACAGGTCTAATAGACTATTATACTAAATAAAAAAGCATTATAAGCAACACATTAGATGCAGCGTACACAAGTCTCTATACCAGGGGTGCTCAAGTTCAGTCCTTTAGGGCCACACACAGGCCTGGATTTGATGATATCCCTGCTGCTCACCTGTGCACACAAAGGATATCTTCAAATCCAGGTCTGTGTGTGGCCCTCCAGGACCAAACCTGAGTACCCCTGCAGTATATGTGCTCTGCCCAGTCACACAGAGGATGGAATACATATTTTATTTGGTTTCAAACTTTATAAAATGTAAAGATATGGCGAGAGACATATGGATGCAGCAATACTAACAGTGTATTTGCAACATTAGCTCAATTATACAGTTCTTTTTCACCTATTACAAAGCATGTAAAGACTTGTGGTTAATTCATTGGACTGTAGGTTCAAATGCGGTCACATTATTTTTAAAGTAGTAATTTGTAGTTTTAATATGTATCTAAAATTATACAGCAAATAGGAATTATATCAATAAAAAATAAGGAAATATGAAAAGATAAATGCCATTTCATGGACAATGCAGTATATCAGTAAAAAGTTTGATAATTTCTGGAAAGAAAAATACTTTAAAGATAGGTCAAGGTATTAAAATAAAAGATAATGTAATTGCAGAGATTCTTTAAAGTAACAAACAGTAAAGACATTTACAGTGATGCAGCCTTAGTCTTCTCCAATGTTATGTTACAAAGCGCTCCCATATCTGTAAGATCTTTGCTTATCTGCCCCACAGAAAGAAAGAACCCATGGAGATTGAGACATGTTGTATAAAAGGAGCTAATCCCAGCCTTGATGGTGCCCACCAACTTGTCAAGAAACAGATACTGACAGAGGGAGCTATTAGACAACACAGAACCGACAGCATACAATTACATAAAGAAGTTTTATTTTTTTTGACCTAAAACCTTTATACCCATTAACACTTGTAATTATTTGACACAGATGTGGTAGTTCCTTCTGTTCTGTGGCCCCGGTTCTCAGAGCACTAAGCACGAGCAAGGCTTACATTTCACAAGGGGCGAGTGCAACATTGAGTCACAGGGGTAGGCAATTGTCTGAAACTTAGGAGCCATTAGTACAGAAATATATGTGTAATAACCCAAAAGGTAGCAGTCGGCAATAAAATGATTTCAATGAAGACACAAGCATGCATTACCTTAAAGGAGCACTGCACAGCGGAAAATAAAATCATAGTCTAAGAGCATGATTAAGCCTGAAGAAAAGTCAGTTAGATTGTAATTAGAAAAAATAAATGTTTTGTGGCCTACAGATTCATGATATATTAATGGAAGCTTTTTTGGGGTGTGAGAAGCATTAACATTTCTGGAGAGCTGTGGTTTCATCCTATGATGCAAGATCCAGCTGCCAGGCCAGCGAGAGGAAAGGGTACATGTTGTGTCAATTTAGTCTTATCCAATTATCTTAAAAAAGGCTCTCTGTTCCCTCCTTCCCCATTGATAGCCAAAACAAGCAGCCTCATAATCCAGCTCTGGGCAAATGATGTGACAAACAAAATAGATTCCTAAACTGAGATTTTCCCAAATATAAATTGTTTTATGTCCATTGTTTAAACAGTTAATATTGTATTTGGGTTAATTTGTGGAAATGATTTGCAAAGGAAGCGGATGAATGCAGAGGCTGGTGCGGGCCTTCAGACAGGCCAAGTTCAGTAGCTACTACCATTTTTTTTTAAATAAATTTAAAAACTGCATTTACTTTTAATAAGACCCCAAACCTTTAGTACAAAATGTTGTGGTCTTGACCATTTACTCTTTTAAAAAGGTTCCTAGGTTTGATAATGTTCTCTAAAAGCACTTAATATTCTGATTTAGAGGATATTTCTACTGAACATCTTTCCATTGTTTTCTTTATACTTTGAAGGACTCATTTTGGCAATACAAGCAGTGTTATATCTCTGACGTAAAAAAAAATGGCTTCTGCAAATAAAGTGCAACGAAAGATCAGAGGCCAGGGTGACCATGTAGACTGAAATAGTAATACTGGGCGTTGAAGCGAATTAATAAAGCTTGCATAGACCAATCAACAAATGTGTTTAATCCGCAATTATGTATGATCAGGGGTGCAGATTTTTCAATAGGCAGGGCTCCTAAAATATGAACTTCCAGTTCCTAAATGTCTCTAAAATATAATGCATCTATGAAGGGCTTCTTTATAGACTCTTAGAAACAGCCTGCCGGACACCAAAGAATTAGATATTTTTGTACAACCCCATATTATTTTACCTCTGTCTGTAGGTTACAGAATGTAATAATAATTAAAAAATTTGAACATAAGCCAATTTTGAATTTCGATATTTATATTTTAAAGATTCTCCAACATCCAGACCAAAAGCTCATTCTGCAGATTACCTGTACCAGTAACTTACCTCCTCTGCTTTATGGGCTATAGCAAGCTGAATATCAGGAGAGCTGCATGTGTGTGCTCTGTGGATTAGCTCCTTCCTAGCCAGGGCTTTCTTATCCGCATACCAGTTTATAAAAGCTATCCAGACTTGAGCAGTGTTTACAATTGAGTTTTTGTTGGCACCAAATACACACTCAAATGAAGTTCTAAATGTGTCATATCAATTTGTGATCAGTCAATTAGGAAATGTATATTTGTATTATCTACTCTACATTCACTTCATTTTAATTAAAAAGCTTTTCGCAAAGGTATGTACAGATATATATTATATTGCACATTTATAAAGCTGCAGTTATTACATGTCTGTGGTTAGTATGGTGTATGTGTCGAACTACCCATCATAACTTTTGTCTTATTTCCCTGTGGAGGACAGAGACAACATTAACTCAGGTATAATTAGATCCTCAGGTCACCCAGTTTGTGTTAGACCATTTGTATCTCACCTAGTGTCATTGCGATTTTCAAACATTTACAAAAGCAGAACAGCAAGTGCATGCATAGTCATTCAACATGCAAGGTGAAGCGGTATAACACAGAGAGAGTTTTAGATTTACCAATGTTAACTAAAATGTGAGTTTGGCAAGAATGATCTGTGATATAGGATGTGTGCGACTGGAAGACACATTCAGCAATGTAAAGTACCACTAATTGAAGATTGATAAAGCACATAACATTTGATTAGAAGCAACTCTTCAGACTAGTTACTACAGATGAACATGGGATACTTGTAATACAAGTCATAGAAGAACCCCCCCCCCCCACCCAAAAAAGTAACCAAGAAGATTCCAAATCTGATACAATTTAAAATAAGTTTAAAGACAGACTGTGCACATGGTCTCTTTGCTTAATGTGTCTAAGAAGGTAGTGTCTGAAGGACTCAACATGACTGAACATAGGTGTAACCAATCCTAAGGTTTATTTGTGTATGCAATTACAGCGTGACAAACATGGGCAAGTATCAGTGGTATTTACAAACAAAACACATTCTATCACCCCACGTTGCATAAGGCAACACAAGTGTGATTCTCTTACTAACCGTACCTAGGCTGAAAACTCACCAACGAGATTAGAGAAGACCAAAAAGTACACACCTGGGGTTTTATAGCTCTCACTTTCAGAGGACAACTGTCCAATATTTTGAGGAGGGGTCAAACATATATTACAGGGTATTTCTCCTGTTTGTATGGTGCAGTTTACCTACAGCTGCCAGTTAGCCACAATATTGTCCTCTTACTAGATATAAGGATCTTGTCATCGAAGGTAACCCCATTTTAAACTGTGGTTCCCAATGTTTGGTTTGAATTGTGTTCAACAAATACCAGTTTTTGTGCCAACTAAAACCATCAGCCTGCTTCCTAGTACCTTAAAATTAGTATGCTTTTTTAACATTTTATTATTTATTCATAGGGCTGTTATTAGAATTGATCTCAGCACGCATACAAAGCAGTTGTACATTTCCTGCGCTATTTCAATGTATTGTGTGGCGATTACATTTACTAAACAAGCGTGTCAGATTTATGGATGGACGCTGCCGCATTGGAGCTGTATGAAGCTAGAGCTGCGCAGGGGCGTGAGACATTCTGCAGATGCACATATAAATTGGGTCCTAGTGCCTATACAACCAACTTCCTTTACTAATCTGCTGACCTCCACTATTAGTTGTAGGGATATAAAGTTGGCATCTATAATAAAGCATGTTAAATATATATATATTTTAGGAGCCAGGCTTTATCTGCGCGCATGTGTGCGTGTGTATGTATATGTGTAATATATATATATATATATATTTTTTTACATGGATTTTTTAATTTAGCAACAGGTTTACATCTAATCATGAATTTTTTTTTGGTCAAAAAAGTAAGCGGCTAGGAGAATATTGTCTGGCTCTTAAAACCTTACACTGGCTCCTACATCTTTAGAAAAAATGTCAAGCCATGTACTCGAGTTCAAGAGATTCTTCATGAAAACATTCATACTAACAGGAATTTTTTTATTTTATTTTTGCAAAGCAATTGAAAACAAAATTTAAAAAGTTACTTTTGAGGCACAATCTGACTACCAGACAGCTATTCTTTTCTCTCTTAAAAAACACAGATACAGACTTGAGAATGAGCTCGTTACAAAAAGAAACTGCATCTGGATCAGTAAGAGTTGAGAAAACATCTTTGAAATATCCAGGAGCATTTATGGCATCTTCAGTTACAGCTTAGTGAAAAGGGCTACCCGAGGCAGTCTAGCTCTGGGAGGAAAACTCATATCTAGAGGATTTGTAATTGTTTTCACTGACATTACATCATATTACAAATCAGAATAACCATCAGTATGAATATATGAGAGGAATATAATATATTTAACTACTATACAACCAAATTGTTAAGTTGTGGAAGAGTGTGTGAAAGAGAGGGAGAGGTCTGGGGGACAAGGGTAGATAGACTTCAGTGTCACCTCTTCATTTGGCAATTGGACAAAGTGCTTGTTTACCTGAGTACTTTACAATATAGGTACAGCAAACAAGAATGAGATTCACTCACTTCAGCAGCGTTTTGTAACTGTAATGGAAAAAAAAAATATGTATATGTTAACATTTGTTTTATAGACAGACAGAAATAATGTGCTTTTTTTTTTGTAACGATGGTCAAACCCTATTAGTTCACACTTCTTCTGAAACCAGGATGCTGGCAAATGTGTATTGTCTGTATCACAAAGTTAGTGGGAAATTAAAAGAGCATACAGAATTGTAATTTTCAAACATGGCAGCAATTTACTTGTAAAGACACCACAAGCAATTAAAGAGCCACTGTAGTGGTCCAGAATTCATAGCTTGCATATAATAAAGATTAGTATAGAAAAACTTTTTATTTATAGATTCAAAAGAAGTGAGAGAACTTACACTGGTTTTCCCTTTAAGGATGGGAGGTCCCCAGTCCAAAAGTAAACTATTGGGGCAGATTGTGAAGCTACTGTACAGCACTAATAGCAATTAGGCAGCTGCAGTGAACAATTCTTTAGGTTGTAGCCCCTTTCATATTTTGCAAACTGAGAAGATCAGCAACTATTATCAGTGTGTTTGTTCACAAAAAAATATGTATACATAAAAAACAATTTTTTTTTTTAATTTATTAAGAATATGTTTGTAACAAATAATATAACAGCTAGGCAATTGCAGTGACCTTTAAAAAATAAAGTATTCACAAAAAAACTAAACCCGTACATTTTTTACCTTTTAGGACAGACATCACCTGGAAGTGTATAGAAGAAATTGATGGCATTTTGTTTTATAAAAAGTTGTTTTACATTATAGAACATAAGATGCTTCACTAAAATGAAGCAAAAACACAGAATGTGCTACTTCTAAAGAAAATTTGTTTTTTACTCATGTATTTAAAAACCCTATTAAAACTTTTTTTTTTTTTTACATGAAACTGAAAAAACAGGAAACCGTACATTTAGACTCATGCAGTGCTTTTGTCTGTCACAAAAGGCTAGACATGAAAATTAGTTCATAATAAAAAAAAATGTAAATAGCTTGGACGCATTACTCAATTTTGCTCAGGAGAGACATTAACAAGCATGTTAATTTATTGGGTTAATAAAAATTATATATTTTTTCTTACTAGTAATTACTTAAACAGCAGGTAACTGTTTTTACGAAATGCAGATTACAATGTACTTTCACAATGTGTAAATACCAGAAAAGGAGCAACTCCTTCCTCCCACATCAAACATGGCAAGCCCAAGTAACAAGCTAAAAGGCTACAACATCTCTTGCTTTATGCCTCTTTGGGGAAGTATGAGACTCTCCTCATACAAGATTTTAAACCACCTTTAAAGTATATGTTAATACTTTTTTTTCCCCATAAATATTTACACTATCCTTTAAGATAATGAAAGAAAAACATATCCTCTATTCTACATATCAATGCAAAATAATTAAAAAATTCAGGATAGAATCAAAAAATTGCAGTTCAAAAAGGATTGCAATGAAGAGGTACACGCCACATCCTAAACTAAATTGATCTGCAAATTATATATATATATATATATATATATATATATATATATATATATATATATATATATATATATATATATATATATATATAATACACACACATATATACATAGCGCAAGTCTTCAGCTCGGTGCAGAACAGCGCGCCGTCATCGGGGGAACTGAGAACTGCGCTCTCATGACGCTCTGCGCTCCAGCCTGCATCCCATATTTACTGGACCTGCTTGCTGGAGGCTGGCAAGGTTAAGGTAAGGGACTGACTGTGTGCCATGTGTCACTAGGAGCATATTGTATGTAATGTCACTGTGTGCATGTGACACTAGGAGCATGTTACATTACATACAATATGCTCCTAGTGACACATGACAGTCCCACATGGCACACAGTCAGCCCCTTACCTTAACCTTGCTAGCCTCCAGGAAGATGGGGCAGATAGGTTGGAGGCTGGATTGCAGTTCTCGGCGCCCTGACGATGGCACGCTGTTCTGCAGCACACAAATGTCGGCGTGATTTCTAAATAGCCTCCGCCCTTCTTAAAAGTGAAGTGGGCGATAGACTGAATGAAGGTAATCAGACATTGTATTGTAAGTGGTGTGTGAAATTAAATTATATATATATATATATATATATATATATCAGAAAAATTAGAGAAAAAGATTCCCTTTTTATAGTGCACACCTATTGATCCCAATTTTTAATAAAACTTAGCTTTTAATAACTTTCTTAAAAACTTTAAAATATTTAGACTCTGCAATAATAAACAGGAATTATATAGAGATTCTTTCTTGATGAATATAAGGTGCTTGTACTCTGTTTAGTAATAGTTTAGTGGTGTGTGTGATTATATATATATATATATATATAAATATATATATATAAAATTTAATCTCACACACACACCACTTACAATACAAGGTCCGATTACCTTCATTCAGTCTATCGCCCGCTTCACTTTTAGGAAGGGCGGAGGCTATTTAGAAATATTGTTGCACCCTTGAATTTTCTCTTCAGCCAACTATTTTTTCTTCCTGTAACCCGAGGTGCGGCTTTGAAACGGGATATTTCTTTAGATTTTATCTTAAGATTTTTTTTACTAGGAAGGAGTAAGACAACAGTTATAATAGTTGTACGTCAATGATTGTGAAATGAACAGCTTACGTACCTTAAATAAGACAACTGCCGAGCAGCTGAAACTCATCCGGCAACATTGGGTATTATGATACTATGACCCTGCAATAAAACTTGCATAGAAAAGATTATATGACTGTGACCATTAGGGAAATTATATATTTTCTCAATGTTCATGTGATTTTCCTGTGAATTAGTTGGCTATAAAAGCCAATAATTATTATAAAAAAAAAAATAAAGAGCTACAGAAGCATTAATCTCCATGAAATACAAAATCAGTTGGCAATAACATGTATGCAAACTTTCAAATAACTCTTCATTAGCAAGCTGAAATCGTTCTGCACAGAATTTCTGTTTCAAAATGTAATTTAATTTTTTCCCCAAACTAAAATGAACAAAATGCAGTGTTTGAAAAACATTTTTTTAAATGTATATACGTGATTCTGTATTATCTGTTATACATTGAAGGAGTTTCCTTTTTTAGTATAAAACTAAAGTAGCATTGCTAATTTGTTTCAGATGTGCAGATTACAGAAAGTAGAGCAGATAATATTCCCTTTGGTGAAAGACATGTTTTCACGGACCCCCTTTAAAACCCGTTTCATTTTTCTGTTTGCCTTCCTCTGGGTCAATTAATTAATTAACAACTAATCCACATATTGCAGATCAGAGATCTTAAAAGGTTGAACTTGATGGACTGAAAGTCTTTTTTCAACCTAAATTACTATGTAACGAACAGCAAAAATGCTTGAACTCTTGTACAAATTAGTCTGCTGCAAGTACAAGTTAACTTTAATATATATGCTGTTTTTATACCAAAAAAAAAAGGGGTCCTGCATCTAGAGTTGCAAATCTGATGACAGAAAATGTACTGTTTGACAGGATCTTTTAACAATCTTAAGAGCCTAAGACCCCCATATCACATTACATATAAATCTACAATAGTCACCAAATTACATTTTGTTCACACTGCAAAAAATGTTGAACAAAATGATTTACTTTCCGTGCAAGTTACTAAGTGTAAGTGAGGGGTTTCGTCATGCATCACTTCTAGGTTGTGGAAAATTGGTGATCATGCTGATCTTTTTTGCAATGCAGCCAGGTATTCAAGTAATTACTTAGCATTTATTTCTATTTGAAGATTTATCCAAAGACAAATTAATCTAAAATTTGCTTATTGATTTTTTTTAATTTTTTATTAAGAAACTCAACGCAATGTTGTCAAACTGCAATCATATATTAAACGATTCACTGCCATAAACAATATTTTGTTGAGTCACTGGCAAATAAACAAAGAGCAGAACCAGATCTGGTTGTTTACGCACACAAACACAAAATAGAAAATGTTTCTTTATTAAGTGCTAAATTTGTTTTCTCATAAAAAAAAAAGAAGATATATGGCGATATACAGCAAACATCCAGTATTTTCCTAAATGTATTTATTTCTACTGAAACCAAATTTTTATGAACTACACCCACAATTACACTGAGTAATTTACAGAGGACTTGGTGTAATATGATGCATGTGAGGCTTGAAATGTCCACTTGTTTTAGAGGAGTATTATAATATATAAAATTGGATGGACGAGTGGTCACTCCCCTCCCCCCAGCGGTCAGGGTGATGTATGCACGTCTTTAAATACTTTAACCCATTCAGCTGCCTGTAGCTTTGTGTGCTACAAAAACACTCCATTTTGTAAGTCAGCTGGTCTCAGACACCATGACAGTGTCATTCTTTTCACCAAGAAAGTAAAATAAATACTCTATTTTCTCTGGGCCTTTGCAGTTTTTATGCCAACACAGACCACAAACAAGTATCTAGACGTAATTCCACTTTTAACTCACCTTTTACTAAAGGCCACACAAAACAAAAATGTGACCACTTCCCTAAACCAGGAGTTTGTTTATGTGTTTTTAGCTCAACTCATTTGTTTAAGGGTCACTAGGTTTCAACCATTATAGTCGAGAATGGATTATTTGAGCTACTTAAACAAAATCTGCATGAGACAAACCACTGATAGTTTAATAAAAAGCCTCCAATATGAGTTTTGGAAACAGCATGACGTAGCACATATAATGTAGGAAGGGAGTCTAAACATAACAAATAAGGAGGGTCATTTGCACTCCATCAGAACTGCTCCCAAGACATTTGACTTGTCACAGAACATCAATGTAACACCCCTAACACACCCATACAAAAAGAGGGTCCTTTTGATTGTTTTCGTTACACACAAAAAATACTTGGTGTCCTTTTAATGTACACAAAGGCATCACGACCTCAACTTTTCATATGGCTAAACTTTGTTTTATTAACAAAAACTGCTTGTAGCCCCCCCCCCCCCCAAATATATATTTCGCAACTAGATAATGTTGATTTATACATCGATATGGATAGATTTAGATACAAAAAAACATGTTCAATTGAATTTGCAGAATTTTAGGTTATTGTCTGCCATCAAAGCTATGTTCCTATGAGTAATTGTATTGTTTAGGCCCCTTAATATTTCTGATTTATATGTTATATTTTATAGATAGAGATGGAAAGATATATATATATATATATATATATATATATATATATATATATATATATATATATACACACACACACATAGACAACTATTTTTGTTGGACAATCGTGTTCATGAATTTCTCTATCAAGTACTGCTGTCAACATAATAAAGAGAAGTTAATTTCTCAAAAAGTCTTGGATCTATCCTGTTATGTGCACGCACGGGAAGAATCCTGGTGCGCTCGTGTCCCTTGTCTCATTTTTCTCCCTAAGCCCCTAACCCCTTACAGGCGTTACCGGGCCTAACTCTAACCCCAAGTCACTAACCTCCTAAGTCTCTTAGTCTAACCATAACCATTAACAGGGTAGTTGGAGACAGCTTCATCGGGACGTCGTTGGCGCAGAGCAGCATGCGTGCATATAACAGGATAGGTCCAAAGTCTCACTATATACACCACAATACTTTGAGATTATATAAAATCACACACACAACTTTGTTTACATGCATGTGTGTAATACACACACACACACATATATATACACACACACACACACACAGTAAACTCCCCATTATCCGGCACCAATGGGGACTCAATATTGCCGGATAAGTGTAGTTTCTGGTTAATTGAGAGTCCCTGAAAAAAAAGGGTCTAAACGACCCTTAAACCCCTTTAAAAAAGTCATTCGCACCTAAACTGGGCCATTTAGGCCCCCCCCCCCAAAAAAAAAAGTTAGTATTTTTTTGTGCAGTCTCGAACTGCTGGATTATGCCAGTTTAGCTGGAGTTTTGTTTAAATGGGGAATTGATGCTGGTTGCTTGAGAGTTGGATAACCAGGATTTTACACACACACATATATTATATATATATATATATATGCACACACACAAAGGTGTATATTTCCCAGGAAAATTAGCTCCTAAAGCTTGTACTTCTGGCTCCTTAATACAATGCTCACCGTTAGGCTCCTAAGAAGCAGCCTAGGCATTTAGCAGATCTTTTTGGCACCTGTTTTACATATTTTGGTCAACCCCTGCATGTATGTGTGTAATAAATATATATGATATACACACACAGGCCAGTAAAAGTTTCCTTAGGAAGCAGAGTATGGGGGTGTGTAATTATATACATATATACCAGATACTGAAGGCTCCTGTGCTCTCTGTATTTTGGCTTCCCCACATATATATAGTGTATTGTGTGGTTGCTCGGATCACATAGAGCTGTTTACCCCCCATAGTGCACTTGGTGTTTCCTATAAAGTGATATAAACACAACTTGTTGTTGTCCCCCCACCTCCTGCCCCTCCCCGGGCCGTGCTCCGGTGTACCCCTCCCTGCAGGTCGCCCCCTCGCCCAGCCCTGTGAGGTAACGGTCGGCCCTGGCTCTCCCCTAGGTCCGGGCGGAGCCGGGAGGCCTCCCCTCACACACCGGCCGATCTCAGGAATTTTTGTGATTTTTTTGCGGATTTTTAGTGGTGGCCGGGCCCGGGGGGAGCGGCGTAAAAACAAACAAACCTCCGCGGCCGAATTATCCCCTCGGAAAAAAAATTCCCTCCTTACCTCAGTCCAATCGAAAATGGCGCCGAAACCTAAAAAACTTCTTAAATTTCATTGTAGGCTGTTTGCGGTGCATTGTGGGTACAGAGCGCTGGGCTGCGAGAGAGAAAAAATAGAAAGAAAGGAAAGAGGAGGGAAATACAGGGGGCGGAGCGTATGGGTGCGGCAACGGGGCGGGGCTATGTAAAGGAGCGTGTGTGGGTGTGGTTATGCAAAGTGGGTTACAGATGGGCGGGGCTGTTATGACTGTATGTTGTGGGCGTGGCCAGGGAGGTCGTTGTTACAGGCCTGTTGCACTTATGCAAACAGAGGAACAGGAACTGTGTATTTATAGATGTCAGAAACATGTTGTGGTGAAATCATAGAGTGCAGACATGAAACAATGCAGGGAAACAGCACACTATAATAGTTACAGTAATTATATATATATATCTTATAGATAGATATAGTTACACAGTAAATAAGGTTGAAAAATACTTTTAGTCCATCTGGCTCAACCTTTTTATATCTCCTCTAATCTGCAATATGTGGATTAATTGTTAATATGTATTTATGTATATACACATTAGAAGCAATGAATGTTCAGTAACGTATAAAATATTGCA
Source organism: Discoglossus pictus (assembly GCA_027410445.1). NCBI lineage: Eukaryota > Metazoa > Chordata > Amphibia > Anura > Alytidae > Discoglossus > Discoglossus pictus. The sequence continues at coordinate 56,707,562 of CM050168.1, forward strand.
ATACTTTTGTTTGCGTCACTTGGTCGTGTCCTATCCTTCGTAACCTCATGTACCGCAACACACCATGTTGATCCACTTGCTATTCATGGCAGATATACTGGAGTGGGTTGCCAGTTCCTTCTCCAGTGGGCCACAGCATTCAGGTATTCCTAGGTGGTCTGACAATGCCCAACCCTGCATGGCTTCAGGGTGGTGTGACCTCTTAGTTCCCTGACTGGAACTGAACCCATGTCTTAGGGGTGAAAGCACTGAATCCTAACCACTGGACCACCAGGGAAACCTATTGCAATACTTAGTGAAACCTTATTTATGTAACACATAGCATGAAAGTTATGAAATCCATTCCTTTCTCATGTCAAAAACGATCCTATTACCACTCTCCTATACTATTAGCGCCATGGCATTAAAATGCCCCATTTAGTGATGTTTCATATATATATATATATATATATATATATATATATATATATATATATACATATACATATATATATATATATATATATATTCACACATATATATCAAATGTATAGTTCTCAGCAATACGGGTTGTTGCTAATGGTTTCGGACTCACGTAGCGAACCCGCCGCAAGGCCCACAGTTGCTGGCAATGAGCGCCGAAGGAGCTGTTTGCGCTGATGGAGATGAGTGTCATAGGCACTCATCCCTACGACAGCGTACAACTTAGGCAGGGAGCGCCGAAGGCGCTCACTGCGCTGGTGGAGATGAGCGCCACAGGTGCTCATCCCTACGACCCCGTACGACTTTTAGGCAGGGAGCGCCAAAGGCGCTGACTGTGCTGGTGAAGATGAGCGCCATAGGCGCTCATCCCTACGACCCGCGGGACTACAGTTCAACATAAATCTAGGAGCCGTGGGACTAGAGTTCAACAGAAACCTTCATTACCCAATTCACACTGCGAGACCCGTAGCAGTTTGAAAAAAAAAATTGAGTCTAAAAATTACGACCCATAACACTTTACAAAGGAAATCGTCAGGAAAGTGCAAAAAAAAATAGGAACCGCAGGACTTAGAAAAAAAAATTCGACTTACATAAAAAATAAATAAATACGACCCGCGGGAAATAAATAAAACATTTTAAAAACATCATACACACCACGAGGGGACAACCAGGACATCTGTAAGTGAGGTTGCTTGCAAATTTAAGATGCGTTTCACCAGTTTCACCATTTAGAAATCGCCTAAGCGAGAGAAAAAATGTAGGCCGAAAAAAATTAAAACGAGGCTAAGCACCTAAAATTAAAACACGTACTCGAAAATCTAACCCAAACTCAATAACACTTCATGCGGCACGTAACACACATCCTGCGGCACGTAGCACACGCAACGTCGCACCCATTTTCTATGCAACAAGTAACTACTTTACGCAAAATGGCGGCTGGAACGTAAATTGGCGGCTGGAACACAAATAGCGCATGCGTATTGCGTTCTAACAGTTTCTACTTCAGCTCAAAGTCTTTAAATACTGTACACTTTCCAGAAATTTCTACATTTCTCCTCAGGTGATGAACAGTGTGACTTGACATTTCACTGGTGGCGTAACTTCTGAAGCAACTTCATTAGCACTTTAGAAGTTTAAAAACTGCAAATTACAGCAAATAGGTAAGCTATAATTAATTAATTCATTAATTAATAATAAAAAAATGGGTTTAAATATTGCCAAGAACAACGTTATTCGTGTACAGTAACATTTAAAACATATATAAAGTTTGAGCATTCATTAATAAATTAATAATTTATAAAAAATAAAAAATTGCCTTTCAAATATTGTCAAAAAAATATTAATGTACAGAAGCAATTTGAAGACACTATTCATGTATAGTAAATGTAAATGTTTGTGTGGGGTAAAATGTCAAGTTCAAAAGAAGAAAAAAGGATAAATTTCAACAAGAACATAGCTTTTATTAAGATATATTTTACAACATAATTTATGCTTTCAGCAACAACAAAAAAATAGAGGTATATATTTACACTGCATTTCAACATTTTCATTTTTTTTATTTTCAACAGACTCTGCCTGAACAGTGTCACTGAATAATTTGCAGCACTGCACGGTTTAAATCGGACTGTAAAATCTGCAGAAATTTACAGACAACAAATAAAAACCAACAAAAATACATTTGCTTAACAAAAATACTATGGTCTTAATTAATAATAAAAAAAAACAATGGTTTCAAATATTGGCAAGAACAACATTATTCATGTACAGTACCATTTAAAACATACAGTGGATATAAAAAGTCTACACACCCCTGTTAAAATGTCAGGTTTCTGTGCTGTAAAAAAATGAGAGAAAGATAAATCATTTCAGAACTTTTTCCACCTTTAATGTGACCTACAAACTGTACAACTCAATTGAAAAACAAACTGAAATCTTTTAGGTGGAGGGAAGAAAAAAAAAAGAAAGAAAAATAATGTGGTTGCATAAGTCTGCACACCCTCTTATAACTGGGGATGTAGCTGTGTTCAGAATTAAGCAATCGCATTCCAAATCATGTTAAATAGGAGCCAGCATACACCTGCCATCTTTTAAAGTGCCTCTGATTAACCCCAAATAAAGTTCAGCTGCTCTAGTTGGTCTTTCCTGAAATGATCTTAGTCGCATCCCACAGCAAAAGCCATAAGAGAACGAGCTATAGAAGTCTTATCGACTTTGGAAGACCTGGAGGCCGATAACTATGATCACGATTCACAGTATGCTATTGCTGTGGCACAAGAATGTGAACTGAGTTTGATGGAGGAAGGTAGAAAAGACAAGATCAGACATACTGATCTAAAACCTAAATCCACATTTTACCCGGTGAACTCCAAAAGGAATTGTATCCGTGTATTTGAAATACTCATGTTAGCGAATTTAGAAAAAATATGCTCTGAGAAGCATATTAAGAGAAAATCGAATCTGTCCAATAAAGAGAAGCAAGCTCTGAGGAGTCTGCGGGAAGATGCCAGTGTCTTGATTAGGCAAGCCGATAAGGGGGAGGTATTGTTGTGCAAGGAAGAGATCAATACCTACAGGAAGCTTACAACCTCCTGAGCGCCATCAATGCCTACACTACCTTGACACAAGACCCGACAACGGAATATTGAGATGAATACTCTAAACTCTTGGAAAGGGCTCATGTGAATGGCATACTTGAGAATTTGAGAGAATTTGAATACTTAGATGTGAAACTGCCATTTTTTACCATCTCCCAAAAATTCACAAAAGCATGGAAGATCCACCAGGCAGATCCATTGTGTCTGGGATTGGAAAATTGACGGAAAGGTTGCCAAAGTATGTGGACCACCAACTACAATCTGTAGCCACATCATCCAAGTCATACATCAAAGATACATCTCATCTATTGAGTATACTGCTAACAAAAGAATGGAAACCGAGTTTCAGATGGTTAACACTAGATGTAAGCGCATTGCACACCCAAAATCCCACAAGAGAAGGGAACATCAGTATTTTGCCACGTGCTAGATGACTTCGACCACATGGATGTGGCACAAAAGGAATTTATTGCTGATGCCATGCTGTTTATCCTAAGAAAGAATTACTTTCTATTTGAAAACAAGTATTATTTACAAACAAGGGGAACAGCAATGTGTACAAAAAGCGCACCCAGTTTTGCAAATATTTACATTACCCATGGGGAAGAGGAATTAATCTGGAACGGTAATCCGTTCGAAGGCAAAGTGATCTACTGGCACCGCTTTATAGATGACATCATTATGATATGGGATGGTGACGACGAGTAGACGCTTAGGAGTTTTGTGAGTGTGTCAATCATACCCAACATAATTTGACATTCACTTTTAACACCCATAAGGAAGAAATCTCCTTTTTAGTTGTGATCTTGGTGGCACACGAGTCGGGAATCCATTCAAAATTGTTTCAGAAATCAACAGACACAAATAGACTGCTGCATGCAAGGAGTGGCCACTTGAAGAAGTGGGTTAAAAACATCCCATATAGCCAATTCCTTTAGAATTTAACAAAATTGTACCAAAGATGCAGATTTTTTTATGGGGAGTGAAATCTGGTGAACAAACTAAAAGAGAAAAAAATACCCTATGAAAGTTGTGAAGACTGCTTTCAAGAAGGCTAAGACTACAACACAAGCAGACCTTATAACGTGCAAGAAGGAGAAAGCAAAGAATAGAGATGGAAGAAGAATGGGAAGTAAAAGTGAAGATATCAGGTTTTTGACCCAATTCAATGCAGCATCTAAAGAAATAGAGAAATGCATGAGGAAACACTGGTCCATATTGTTAAATGACGAATATCTAAGTAGATGCTTGAAGGAATACCCCACTATAACATATAGACAGAACAACAGTTTGAAAACCATCTTAGCCCTGAGTGAATTGAAAAAAGAAAAACAAAGAGATGGATCTGGCTCTAAAAATTGGTTTAAACCAAGTCGGGGGGTGCATAGGGTGCAACATCAAGGGGTGCACCACGTGACCATTACTAAAGAAAAAACATAAGGAAAAAATTACTTCCACAAGTAAACAGGCATTGTTTGATATAAGACAACTGACGAACTGTCGATCGGATTTCGTGGTATATGTTATCACTTGCCAATGCCACAAACAGTATTTGGGACGAACTAAAAGAACATTGAAAACTAGGATATGGGAACACTTGTATAATGTGAGAAGAGAATATCTCCACAATGGATTCTCAAAACACATCATAGAAGAACATCAAGGGTCTGTAAAGGGTATTGTAATTCAGATTGCAGAGAAAATATACAATTCACATTGGGGGGGAGATAAGTTTATGAAACTCAGGAAGTGTGAAACAAAGTGGATATATAGGCTCGCCACTTTAAATCTGAGAAGCCTTAACCTGGATATAGACTTAGCAGCGTTTATCTCCATCTGTTTAGAACTGTCACTCTACCAAGATATAGCTATACCCATTTTTGATCCCACTTTCTGGGCCATCTTTTTTATTATTGCATGTTGCTTTATGTGCCTTCCCCCCCCTCTCTTTTATTTGGGACTTTTTAGTCTTACTTACCCGCCTGTACTGCTGACCATGTATTTATCTCGTAAACTCCATCCCCCTCTGTTCATACTTTCTTGGACTGACATGGGTAGTAGTATAATTGTATTTTAAATATATCTTCACTAAATTCATGGACTTAAGGATTGTGACCCAAAATGACACAACTTTTAAATATGTATTATTTATAGATGTATTTTTCATGTTATTTCTTTTATTATTTATCTCTCAACTCATTTTTAACTTTGTTATATTTATGTAAGAGTCGGACATTTACATTTATATCGCTAAGAGTCCCCTTTTTTCTTTATATTCTAATACCTGCCATGTTTCATGTATATTTTAAAGGACAGCTTGACATTAATGTTTTCTGACATCTAGTTGTGAGCCTCTACACATTTTCCTACCATAGCAGCCTGTTTTGGCTATGGATGTGTGGAGATTTACTGTGGTGTAGACACTCTATACTTATTATAATATGGCAAGGTTAATTTATTACTATGTGGAAGAACTATCCCTTCGGGGCAAGATATAATTAGTAAGGATTTTAAAAAGTATCTCTTAATAGTTGTAAATGCAATAGGCATAGAAATATATTGGTACTCTATTTTATATTTTATCTTTTACTATATATCTTTTGAGGGTCCATATTTTGGGCATAGTAGGAATAGCCCATCCTATTATGTACTATATTAGACCATATATCATTATAATTATTATTATTATTATCTCTTATTTTATGTATGTTTTTTATTACAGTGTGTTTGACATATGTTTAATAGTTGCTTTATATTTATAGCATTATGCGTTTTTTGACCTACTTGTCTTCAAATGTTGATGGTATACATATGTTACAACATGTAATATTTATTATAATTTATTTGGGCTTTATATGTCTGTGCATCCCCCGTATTTATTTATTTATTTTTTTCACTTCTGGTGCAATGCATGCCTAGAGTGACGTCACTTTGCCCCCCCCCCACTTCCGGTGCAATGTATGCTGGGAGTGACGTCACTTCCTGTGCTGAGGGTTTATTTTGCCCCCCCCTTTTCCGGTGCAGTGCATGCTGGGAGTGATGTCACTCCCCCACCCCTCTCCACATCCGGTGCAATGCATGCCAGAAGTGATGTCACTTCCTGCACTTCCTGTCCCCCCCCTCTCTTTTCTTTTCACTTACGGTGCAATGCATGCTAGGAGTGACGTCACGGCCGGTCCCCCCCCCCCACCTATTCCACTTCCGGTTTCCGGCGCAATGCATGGCGGGAATGATGTCACTTCCAGTTTCCGGTTTCCAGGAATGGTGGGTGATGGGAGTTTGGCGCCAATGAGGAGGGGAAAGGGCACTGAGGAGGATGCATAAAGACATCCCAAATATCAGGGGAACATTTTTATTCAAGATCACTATTGAGAAAGGCCAAGACTTGGCCAAAATGCATCTGGTAGGATCCAATTAGATCTTTGTATCTTTTATTATAATTACATTATTTATTTTATTGTTGCTGCTATTTTCCCTATTATCACCATATTCTTTCTATTTTTCCCTGATGTGAGAAGCCCCATAGATGAGTCTTAATTAGATCCACCATTATATGATTAGAGCAAACATTATATGAATTGTCATTCATGCTGACCCTAAACTCAATGATATTGGAGCATCTTATGTGAAGCTTTCTAACCTCAACAATAGATGTCTCAGTCTGGGGAGTGAAGTCCGGATCTGTGTGTGGACACTGAAGCACTAAGACAGTTTCTATTATTTGTTTTCTATCTTTAATTGTAAAATTATCCCTGGAACAATTGATATATTGAATATTGGACTATTGAGACACTGAACCTCGGGCCGTCTGCATTAAAAACACCAAGCAACATAAGGACGTCAGGACAATATCTGTGACATCTCATATATAACGTGAATTGATATCATATTGAATGTGAGTGTAATGGTTTTAATTATTTGCTATAATAAACCTTGATGTACATACTTCATGATTGGTTTGGCTTTGCGCTTGTCCCTCCCAACCCTCTTCTTGTGTTTTTGCCTTTTGGAGTACTTTGTGGACAGTACTTGTCTGGAGGAAGCGGCATCGCAACCAGGGTTGAATTTATTGGAGGACACACTGTAAATACACTTGGGACTATTCTGGAAATAACCGGGAAGAAGAAAGGACACTATTTGGAGAACTATATCATTCCAAAGTGAGACGATTTGTATTTGATTTCCATTACTTTCCCACATAGTGGTTTTATTTGGTGTGACCATTGAATACCCTCAGAGTATTATCCACTTTGCTTTTCTCTATCTATACCCATCCCTGCATGAGCCAACTTTATATATTTAACTAGCGAATTGCCCGTCAAAAAATGATGGCAATGGAATTGTAAGGTAGCTAATGGTGTTTTGTGTGTACTACTGAAATATATAATACAATTAATAAATTAATATACTTTACCTATTTTGAAGCATTGTGTTGAAGAGCTGTCAATCTGTGTTGATGTTGCTGCAGCATTAGTGGTGTGGAGCTGCTGTGTAAGCGTGATGAATGTGTGCAGTGTAATAGTGTGCGTGCGCGAGCCGAAACCGCTAGCGTAGTTGTGTACTTCCGCATTAGCGTAAAATGGCGGGTAATGTGTGGTATGCATCTTAGCGGAATATCCATAGTTCGTTTGTGGTGTTTTGCGAGTTTGTTGTGGTGTTTTGCGTGGTTAGAGTGCTGTAGCCTCGTTTTCGTTTTGTTCGACGCCCATTTTTTCTCTTGCTTAGAGAATTTTTTAGTGTCTAAACTCTTTTATTTTTAGTTAACTGAAGGTGTAAGTTGTTTTTTTGAGGTCCTGGATGCTCCCTCTTATTGTGTTTTGATTTTTTTCCTGTTCGCGAGTTGCAGACGTTTTTTGCGAGGTCGTAATGAGTGTTAACGTGTCTCGTATGTTATTCGCGGTGCCCAGTAAAGTTTGCGAGGGTCGCAGTTGGTGTGTCATGTTGTTTGCATTACAATGTAAAGTTTGCGAGGGTCGCAGTTGCTACGCGAGGGCCGCAGGCTCGCTATGCGAGCCCGCAAGCGTGAGCAACAGCTCTGGCTGGCTCGCATGCTCACAACTGTATATGTGATCTATGAAGTGCTTATTTGCAGACATTATATGTAAAGTTTATGGCCAAGCAATATCCTATCTATCCCTGTGTGATAGTGTTTGTACTTATGAATGGAAATATATTATATTTGTCTGACTATCTATCTATCTATCTTTGTCTCTCTCTCCCCTCTCTCTTTCTCTCTCCTGTCTCTCTCTCTCTCTCCCCCTCTCTCTCTATCTATCTCCACCCTCTCTCTCTCTGTCCACCCTCTCTCTCTCTCTCTATCTCTCCCCCTCTCTCTCTATCTCTCCCCCTCTCTCTTTGTCCACCCTCTCTATCTCCCTCCTCTCTCTCTAATGTCTCTCTCTCTCTTCCCCCCTCTTTCTATATCTCCCTCCCCTCTCTCTATCTCTCTCTCTCCCCTCTCTCTCTCTCTCTCTCTCTCTCTCTCTCTCTCTCTCCTCTCTCTCTATCTCTCTCTATCCCTTCTCTCTCTATCTCTCTCTCTCCCCTCTCTCTGTATCTCTCCACTCTCTCTCTATCTCTCCCCCTCTCTCTCTCTCTATCTCTCCCCCCTTCTCTCTATCTCTCCCCCTTCTCTCTATCTCTCTCTCCCTCTCTCTCCCCCCCTCTCTTTCTCTATCTCTCCCCCCTCCTCTTTCTCTCTCTCCCCCCCCCCCCCCTCTCTGAGCCTAACTCACCGGTTGATGGTCCCCAGTTTCTTCCTGTAGGTCTTGTATATCTCTGCGGTGCTCAGTAGCGGGGTCCCTGGATGGATGGGGGTCTCAGGGGGGTGCGTACAGGGGATGAGTGAAGAGCCGGTGCAGCTTGGAGCCCCCTGCCTCCCGGGTCCTAGTGCTGGTCGTGTTACCCTCGCCGGGTGTCCGCTCCCCGCACTCACACCTCCTGCTCAGTCTGATCCAGAGCTGCGGCCACAGGTGGAAGTAAATATCTGCGGCCAGGAGCGCAGAGAGGACGGACAGCAGGAGCAGCCGGTCCCGGCGGAGGATCCACATGATGTCCGGGGGAGGCAGGAGAGAGGGGCAGGACCAGGGGCAGAGGGGAGTATAGGAAGGGTTTGCTAGGGTCGCAGTTGCTGGCGCTCCATGCCAGCAACTGAGGCCCTCGCCCGCGGCCCTCACTACGCGAGGGACGCGGGCTCGCTACCCGAGCCCGCAAGCGTGAGCAACGGCTCTGGCTGGCTCACATGCTCACAACTATATATGTGATTGCACAGTCCTCTTTATATCGCTTGTGGACTGCTATAGACATAGCAATCAACCCTTTTGGGAAGTTGCTATTACTTATCTCTTTACATACAGTGGTGCATACAAAACAGGATTCTACAATAAATGTTGTCAACACATGTAAAATAGAAAAATATTTCCTGTTTTCTGTGCCCCAACCTATAAGCCTAACACCATAACCTAAACATCTAATACCAAAAGGGGCACACACAAAACAGGATACTTCAAAAAATGTTGGTAACACATACTAAATTAAAGAATATATCCTGTTTTGTGTGCAACAACCTGAAAGCCTAACCACATAACCTAAACCTATAATTACAACAGTTGTGCACACAAACCAGAATACTACAACAAATGTTCTTAAAACATAAGAAATGCAACCATCTATCATATTTTATATGCACCTCTCTCTGAGTCTAACCCCATAAGCTAAACCTCTCTGAATACATACAAAATGGAAATATATATCCTGTTTTAATGCCCTTAGTACAAAAAAAAATTAGATCTTAATGTTATTTTAACATTTGCATCTCTCTCTGTAATTCTCAACAGACACTGCCTGAAGACTCTTATCATTGCTACAGCAATTGCCACACAACAGATTTCAAGAAAGGTGGTACAGTCATACAGGTAAAGAAAACAAACAAATAATACATCAAGTACTGCTGTTTACACATATAAAATGGAAGGACCTATCGTGTTTTTTATCTGCCTTTGTGGAAACGTACTGCAACCTAACTAACACTCTAAGCGTAACCCCATAACTGGAAACCCCTAATGACAACATTGGTACATACAAAACAGGATAGCAACAACAACAAAAAAGGGGTACCCTAACCCCTAATGCCAACAGTGCTGCCCATGAAACAGAAAACGACAATGCTGTTAACATATACAAAATGGAAGGATATATACTAAGCCCAACTCCATACCCTAAACAACTAATGACAACAGTAGTGCACAAAAAATGCTGTTGACACATACAAAATAGAAGGACTTATCATGTTTGCTGTGCTCCTTTCATAAAATACACTGCAACCTTACTAATCTGCTAAATCGAACCTCATAAAGCTAACCTCATAATGCAAACAGTGGTGCACACAAAACAGGATAGGAGAAAAAAAAACCAGTGAAAAAACAAATAAATAAACAAAGGAACAAAAGTTCTAATGTACTACTTTTATTTACAGATTAATATGGCAGATACTGACAAGAAACAGGAAAAGAAATGATGTTAAACTAGACTACGTCAAAAAACATGGGTAGATCATCAGACGCCTGAGCAGAAGGAAATTCGACAACAAAAAGAATGGGAGAGACTCGCAAGCAAAAGACTAGCGGCTGACAAACTAACATCCAAGCCCACGAAGGCAGCTAAAAAACAAAAGCATTTAGAAAATGTTCCTGAACAATCAGATAAGAATTCTAATGAGGACTTAATGAGTCACATTGATATATCTTCTCACAATTGTACTTTACTTAAATCTTTAGCAATAGAGGTTCATAATTGTGGTAATATGAATATTGTCTGTCATTTTTGTGGGGCTTATCATTTCCAACAAGAAAGACCCAGAGATGGCGAGTTCGTTAGTTGCTGTCAAAAAGGCAAGGTAAGACTTCCACAAAGACAACATTTCCCAACATGTTTAAAAAGCATTATGACTGAGCCTACTTTCCCTAACTACCAAAATTTCAAATTAAACATAAGATCGTATAATAGTGCCATATCCTTTGCATCTATGGGTGCAACATTAGCTTATAATGTACCAGGACATGGCCCTTACTGTTTCAAAGTACAAGGACAAATTTACCATCGTACTTCACATTTACATCCAAGGGAAGGGGTGCAAAGAAAATTTGCTCAACTATATGTCCTAGATTCAATGGAGGCTGTTGAACAACGTATGCAGCTTCCAGAGAATAAAAAATGCTTACCCATTGTTTTTATAGAGCTTGATCAAATTATGGCCCAAAACCCAAGCCTATAAAAAATTGTCAGAAGTAGAAAAGGAACAACAAATTCATGCAGAAATACATCAATTACCAATCCCAAAGTCAATATGGTTCTTAAAAGATATCACCATACTGATAAACGCTGTTATAACTTGCCAACTCCAAATGAGGTTTCAATGGTCTTTCAAAATGATGAGGGAGTACTACCATTTCTGAGGGATATTAGAATATATCCAAGAAATGATGAGCAACCTTTCATTAACATAAGTATCTTAAGTACTAATTTGGATCCAATGACATATCCCATATTTTTTCCACATGTGGAAGCAGGTTGGCAACCCAAATTAACACTTGACAGTTACCCACATTCAAAAGTACATGTCAGAAATAATATTTCCATGCTTGAATTTCAAGTGTCTCGAACTGCCATTCGAGATGGATTCAATCCCATTTTATGTGGAGGAAAACTCACACAACAATGGATCATTGTTTCTTATTTGCAAGTTGAGGCAAATAATTTAAACCTCATAAAATATCAAAAAGATAAACTATGTGTAGAGCAGTATTGTATGCTGATGGATTATGTAGCTGAGATGGCTACAACCAGAGAGCTGCCAGGTGGCAAAGCCACCATTTTACCTTCTTCTTTCCAAGGATCTCCTCGCAATATGCGAGAAAGATACAATGATGCCATGGCTATTGTAACTAAATATGAAAAACTAGATTTATTTATTACATTTACATGTAATCCAAAATGGCCAGAGATTGTAGAGAATCTGCTAATTGGACAAACTGCTTCCGATAGACCAGATTTAGTGGCAAGAGTCTTTAAAATCAAAATAACTGAATTAAAACGTGACATAACCATAACTTAGTTATTTGGCAAATTACTGGCTTATGTTTATACCATAGAATTTCAAAAAAGAGGCCTTCCACATGCACATATTCTTATAATCCTTCAAGAGAAAAATAAATTGGATACTGGTGACAAAGTGGATTCAGTGATTATTGCTGAACTACCATATCCAGAAATACATGGTAGACTATATGAGATTGTTACTCATCCTATGATTCATGGACCGTGTGGAGATATTAATCCACAGTCACTATGTATGGAAAATAAGAAATGTACTAAAGAATATCCAAAAGATTATAAAGACAAAACTTATGCTAATTGTGATGGCTATCCATTATATAGAAGAAGAGAAGGCCAAAATGCCATTATTCGTGGAAAAAAGTTAGATAGCAGATATGTAGTACCATACAATCCACATTTACTCATGAAGTATAATGCACACATTAATGTGGAAGCTTGCACTTTTATAAAATCCATTAAATATGTCTACAAATATATTTACAAAGGCTATGATGCAGCTACTGTAGTGGTCAAAAGTGCAAAAAATCCAGAACAAAGTGAGTTATTACATGATGAACTTGCATGTCATGTACATGCTCTCTATGTAAGTGCACCAGAAGCAATGCGGCGTCTTCTCAAATTTGAAATGCATGATTGCTCACATGCAGTATATCGATTAGCTGTACATTTGCCCCAAAGACACTTAGTTTATTTCAATGTTGAAAATGAAAGAAATGCTTTGGCACAAAGTGAGCATCGACAAACTACACTAAATGCATGGTTTCAATTAAATTGTAACGACTTGGAGGCAAGGGAATTGTTATATATTGACATTCCCTACCATTATGTTTTCGTTAATGGATTATGGCGAAAACGAAAAAGACATGGAAATAAAATAATACCAAGAATTTACACTGTAAGTCCAAGAGACCTTGAACCTTTCTGCTTATGTTTACTCCTTCTAAATGATCCTGGTGCACAAAGTTTTGAACACTTGAGAACTGTTAATTACATAGTTTATGAAACATTTCATTTAGCTGTGCGACACAGAAACTGCCTGGCTGATGATACAGAATGGGAAAGATGTCTAAAAGAAGCAACACTATGTCAAATGCCACGGCAGATGAGGGAACAATTTGCATTCATTTGCATGTTCTCAAATGCTCCAAATGCATTAGCTTTGTGGGACAAATTTAAAACAAATATGTCTGAAGACTTTTTGCAACGATAAAATGAGCCTATTGCAAAATGAAAATCATCACCTGAAATTCTAGAGGTCTTTCTTTCTCATGGATTAAGTTGTGCAAGTTTTAATCTGCTATATCCAGGACTCATAGACGACATAAACTTTGAAGACTATGACACCCAGCTTCAAAAACAAAGAACAGAAGAATGACTTGCAACTTTAAATACATTACAATTGCAAGCATTTAATGCCATAAAAAATGCCCTCGATGATAACGTGCTCAAAGAGCGTTATTTCTATCTAGATGGAAAAACATATCTGTATAATTTAATGATGAGTTTTGTTCGAGCACAAGGTCAAATAGCATTGCCATTTGCAACCACTGGAATTGCCACACTTTTGTTAGAAGGTGGAAGAACTGTGCATAGTGGATTTAAACTGCCAGTTCCCATTCTGGAAACATCAGTATCAGATATTCGACTTACATCATTACACGCCAAAAAAAAAAAAAGTAAATTAATTATAATAGATGAAGCTACAATGATGTAATTCCATGCCCTAAAATGTATTGACCGTTTGCTATGTGAAGTCATGGATAATGATTTGCCATTTGGTGCAAAGGTAATGTTGTTAGGTGGAGATTTTAGATAAACATTACCTGTCATTGTACATGGTAATCGAACCGACATTGTCAAAACATGTATAAAGTCAAGTACACTATGGAAACTATTTACCCATATTCAATTACAACAACATATGATATCAGAAGGAGAAAATTAATTCAATGATTGGCTTATTGAAATTGAAAAAGGAAAAACAGAGTGAATACAAAATTTACCGGATGATACCGTGGAAATTCCATCTCATATGATTTGCAAACAGGATCTCATATAAGCTATATTCCAAAATACAATAAATAACACGGATTATGCAGAGCTTGCAAACAAAGTAATACTAACATGCAAAAATAAGGATGCATTGCTTCTCAATAATAAAATATATAAAAAAAACAAACAATTATCACAGTGCTGATTCTGTACTTGGTGATGACAAAGAAAGTCATACATACTTTTCAACTGAATTCATTAACTCCCTCTGAAATGCCACTGCATATTTTGCAGCAACAGAAAGGTGCAATTGTCATGTTACTGCAAAATATGAACCCAAAAAAGGACTATGTAATGGGACCAGATTAATTGTTCAAGAATTAAAGGACCATTTCATAGATGCTGAAATTCTGACTGGTACCCATAACGGAGAGAGAGTTTTCATACCAAGAATAGATTTGGCACCAAGTGATAGTAGCCTCCCTTTTGTACTTTAAAACAGACACTTTCCCATCATCATGGCATTTGCCATGACCATTAATAAGTCACAAGGATAAACTTTCAAATCTGTGGGTATCTTTTTAGAGATGTATGTATGTTGCATTTTCAGGATGCAAGAATTCAGAGGCTATTAAAGTTTACATTGAAAACAACCAAAGTCAGGGTGATTTATTAGATGATGGCCACATTTTTTAAAAAACATTGTCTATTATGACAATAAATTCAAAAAAGGATAACAATACAAGACATGTGAAAAAAAAAAATGCGTTCACCTCAAGGACAAATTCACAAGAAAAAATTAAATATAGAGAGCATTGGTTTTATTTCGAGGACGAACTTTTATGTCCCTCTGACTCTTTTTAGAGGACCACTATTTCACTAAGAAACTCTATAAAATGGCAAAAAACACAGAGAACAGTGGTTTTGCTTCCAAGTTAGATGTCTCTGAGACTCTTTTAGCAGTAAACGCTATGTGCCATTTTCCAACAATGCTTTCATCTCAAGAACAAATTTACAACAAATAAACAAACAAATATAGAGAACAGTGGTTTTATTCAGAGGATGAAAATTGATGTCACTCTGACTCTTTTTGAGGACGACTATTTCCCTAAGAAACTCTATAAAATGGAAAAAAACATAGAGAAGAGTGGTTATACCCTTGCCATTTTCAAGAATTACAACAATAACAACAAAAGGTCAACAACAAAAAAAATAATCAACAAAGACAAAGTAACATATTGAAATTTCTTGGACGTGGCCTTTTAGCATGATTAGCCCTACAAAACACTTTGGTTGCATTTTAGAATAATTCAAGTTTAAATGTTACTATATTAAGTTACTGTTTGTAATGTTACTATTTAAAAAAAAAAGTGTGCTACGTTGTTTGTATATATTTAAAATTTCATGTTAAGAGGAGGAGGAGCTTTTGTTGTACAATTTAAATGTATAATTAAATGGAGAATATTAATCCAGAGAGTAGTCCGATCGCCAGTTAATGGGGTCAGAAAGAAATTAATTTTTTCCCCCTTTGGCTAACTTTCAGTGGGGTTTTTACTTCCTCTGGATTTAATACCTATGTAGTTTATCAGTTGTTGATCTACAAGTTGCATGTTACAAACCATTATGTAATGTTTACATTATGTAATGTTTACAACACTCATTCATACAACGTTGACCTATTCTTACATTAAAATGTTAATATTATTAAAAAAAGATGGTTTACCAGTTAATCACCTACAAGTTGCATGTTAAAAAAATAAACACATTTAATATAATTGTAGTACTTCTTTATAGATAATAAACTTGTTAAAAGTGTCAAGCACTCATATTAGGTGCAAAACAGAATTCAAAACATACACATTTAATTGCAGTCATTTTTTGACGGGCAAGTCACTAGTATATATATAACGTATTGGAATCACTCACCATCTAAGTTGTGGTCAACCAATAGTTAAGAATTTATGTCTCTTTGCTTATATATTCAGGTTCTCTACTGCTTTAACACACCTGTATTACTCAAGTTCACTCATTCTTATCGATCCACCTATGCTCATCCAGAGAGATATTGAAAGCTTGGCCTGTTGGATGCCCTTGTAGGACTGGGTTGTCCACCACCAATCTAGGTCATGTGATGGACCTTTAAAGAGCCTCCTGCTCTGCAGTGTTAGATGTACGCCCACACTTGTATCTGCTTGTTATCTTCCAAAAGCCTCCCCCTCTCAAATGCATTGTGGGTTCATTTGCATCCCAGTTTCCTAGAGTGCAATGCAAACACTGTATTTTTTTAGATTCATAGCAGCAAATAACCCTATTATCTTATTTTTAGGTATGCAAACGTTCTATTATTTTACTATTGTATTTCTAAATGTATTACACCACCATAGAATGGTATGGGCAGAAGGGTTTAAAACAACATCTTTTCTTCTTCTTCTCCCTCTCATCTTGTTGTACTTTTTTGTGGATCAATTTAATGCTGTTTTATGTTCCTCATCCTTAAGAAAACACTTTCAACTGAGCTGAATGAACCTTACCTGCATCCAGCTGACAATTAGCTCACACTAATTCCTTATAGAAGTAAATCCCTATAGAAGTATTTAAGGCCAATGCTGTATTTATTTATCTACTTTCTACAAATGATTTCCCATTATCAGATCAAGTTATTCAAAAGAGCATATTGTAGATATTGGTCCTTAGACAAGCAATTGAAAGTACTTACCTAACAATACGCTTTTTAATTTTTAAACGTTTTAATGTGCTTCTTGTTTTGCTGCTGCAGAAATAATAATAGGGTGAAACAAAACCTAGATTCACATAAACAAGAACCATCACATTTTAAGTACTACAAAATGGCTTTTCATGAACAAAATGGCCTCTCATGAGCAAAATGACTTCTCAGGAATTAGGGCACCTCACTTATCAGAGAGATTAAAATCCCCCTGCATACAGTGCCTTGCAAAAGTATTCGCGGCACTTAACTTTTTATCTATTTTGTTACATTACAGCCTTAAGTTCAATGTTTTGTTAAGCTGAATGTTATGTGATGGATCAGAACACAATAGTCTAAGTTGGTGAAGTGAAATGAGAAAAATATATACGTAAAACTATTTTTTAGAAATAGAAAACAGAAAATTGGCATGGGCGTATGTATTCACCCCCTTTGTTATGAAGCCCATTAAAAGCTCTGGTGCAACCAATTACCTTCAGAAGTCACATAATTAGTGAAATGATGTCCACCTGTGAGCAATCTAAGTGTCACATGATCTGTCATTACATATACACACCTTTTTTGTGTCAATCATTTTTTATTGTCACTTATGAGAACACATCATATTTCCATATCTTTAGACTTTCTCTGCCAGGGCTCGCAGGCCCTTTCGTGTTATAAGAGCATAATACATAAAAGACATATTACACTCTTTTTCCTTTTTCTGTTCCCCTTTTCCTAATTTTCCACAACTAACCAAATTAGTCTTTGGAGCCTTCGTGTTCATGCACTTTTATTCACAGTCCTTGTACTCCTTGGATTATCAATTCCCCCCTTGTCTCCCTCCCCCCCTACCCCATTAAAACCAGTTCAAACTTAAAATAAACATACAACTTCAATTCAACTGTTGGCAGCTATTAATCATCCTAGGGAATCCGACTTCTTCCCTCCCATGTCGATTTCCCCTCTGTAGTCTTACCTCTCTGGTGCAAAGAATTCTTGGGTATATCCCCCGGTCCAGCTCCCCCGTCCATATTCTCTCCTCGCCCCACCGGCACGGCTTCACCCCTCAAGCTATCTTTGTTGTTCTTGATATGTGACCCAGGGTCCCCATATTATCAAAAACATGTCCATAGTATCTGCTAATGTGTGAGATATTCTTTCATATAGCATAATTTGACTTAGTTTATTGGCTATCTCTAATGGCTCTAAATATTCTGCTTTCCATCTCTTAGCAATTTTTAGTCGCTAAACATATAAATTGCATCATTTTGTTTTGGGTAGCCGTTATGGCCTTCATGCCCAAGCCCAGCAAAGACGTCTCTAACAGACTATAATTTAGTGAGCCTCTTGTAAGTTCTATCCAGGTGCTTCCCATATCCTTCTTCCATTCTTTCATAAATTTGTCCTTGGGTTCTATTTTTGGTTTATTAAATTCTGAATAAAGCATGCCTAGTATTCCTCTTGTTAAGGGCGCTATACTGCATAGTTTCGAGAACCAAGTATATTTGGGGATACCCAATTGTTTGATCAAAGAATTCGCTAGATGACTAATCCTGCAAAAATTGTAATGTTCCTCCAGTGGAAGATTGTATTTATCCCTCAGTTGCACATAGGAGAGAGAGCCCCCTTCTGCCACCCAGTTCCCAATTCTGCCTAAGTCTCTTGACGTCCACCATTCCCTAGAACGTTCAGATAATGGAGTCCGGAACTCCGGGTGTGGTATCAGGGAATCCAAGGGGGGAGAACTGACCTAGAATCCCATGGTGTGTCTGAGCCCATTTGCAGCACTGCAGCGACAATCTGATTATCGGGTTTTGCGGCCATCTCAACGCCGCAAGTGGATCTTTTAGCCAAATGACTTGATCCCAAGTGTAGGGTTGTAATTCCTGGTCTTCTATGTAAACCCAACCTGGTTTATGTTCCCGGGAATGAATCCTAGGAATGATTGCTAATTGGGCTGATAATACTGTATAAGATTAGGGCATGATAGGCCACCCCAACTCTTATGTCTAGTCATTATCTGTTTCGCTATTCTATGCGGTCTATATTGCCAAATGTATTGGAAAATTGCTTTTTGGAATTGTCCTAACTCCGTTTCCGGGCATCTAACCGGTAGGGACCGGAACAAATAGAGAATTCTTGGTAACAGGTTCATTTTTACAGAATGCATCCCTCCTGACCAAGATAGTTTGTGTTTGGACCATGAGTTCATGTCATTCTTTAATTGTTTGATAAGAGGTTCATAGTTAAATTTGTAAAGGTCCCCCAAGTTTTTTGTAAGATTGATCCCTAGATACCTAATATGGGTCTTTGGCCATGTAAACCGATACTTTTCTCTCAAAAATGTCTCCTTTTCCTGGGTTAGGTTCACCGCTATTACCTCTGTTTTGGTCGCGTTTAATTTAAGACCTGATATCAAATCAAAACTGTTGAGTATTTCAAATAAAGCCGGAATCGATGTTATGGGGTTGGTGAGTGTACATAACACATCATCCGCAAACCAACTGCTTTTAAGTTGTGTTGTGCCAGCCTGCATTCCCCTTATCTGAGTAGATGTCCTAATTTTCTGGGCCAACGGCTCCACTACCAAGGCAAATAGTAGAGGAGAGAGTGGGCATCCTTGTCTAGTGCCCCTCTGTATATCTATAGTTTCATTATTCGGACCCGACAATTTGATTCACGGCGTTGGCTTCTGATGTGTTTTAAGTGTTTTAAGCAAGTTTATAAAAGTGTCCGTGAAACCAAATTTTGCCAGCACCTCCTATAAGTAGGGCCACTCTACAGTGTCAAAGGCCTTTTCTATATCAAGGGCCAACATGCATAAGGTAGAATGTTGTTGCTGGGCCATATAGATTAGATTAGCTACCTTGCGGATATTGTCCCCCGCCTCCCTGTGGGGAATAAAGCCTACCTGGTCTTGGTGAACCAACTTGGGGAGAAATCTTGCTACTCTGTTGGCCATAATCTTTGTCAAAAGTTTTAAATCAATGTTAAGTAATGAAATGGGTCTAAAATGTTTCACTTCTAGTTTATCTTTACCCTCTTTTGGAAAAAAGACCAATTCGGCTTGGTTAAATTCCGCTGGGATTGAATTGCCTTCGAGAATATAGTTAAAGAATGTAGTTAAGTGTGGGGTTAGGGTGTGAGAAAAAGTCTTATAATATTGTGCCGCAAATCCGTCCGGTCCAGGGGACTTGCCAACCTTCGCCTCCTGTATAACCTGTTTCACCTCCTCTAGTGAGATTTTTGAGTTAATCAAACAATTGTCCTCCTCTGTCAAGCTGGGGCGGTCACATGAATGTAAAAAGTCCCTTATGGGGGCTTCTCCTGTTGAGCCTTGGGAGGTATACAGCTTGCTAAAAAAGTTTTTAAACACTTCCTGAATTTTCTTAGGGCTAGATGTTGTTTGTCCTTGGGGGTCTTTTATCTGATACATTTTTGATTGGGCTATTTTATTTTTCAGCTTGTTGGCCAGCAGGGTATCTGGCTTGTTCGCCCTAGCATAGAACCGCTGGCCCATAAATCGCAAGGCTCTTTCAGTCTTTTCTGATAAAATTTGATCTAATTCAACTCTCACTAACTCTATCTGTTGCCGTAACGCCATCGTCGGATTTTGTTGGTTCATCCTTTCTAGCGTTGTAAGTTTTTCCTTTGCAGTCCTTTCTTTTTGGCTTTGTTGTTTTTTATGTTGGTCTGCGATTTGAATACATGTCCCTCTAATGCAGGCTTTGTGGGCCAGCCAGACCCAGTCTGGAGTTATACCTCCAGTCATATTTTCTGTAAAGTATGAGTCCAAAGCTGTCGCTACTCGATCTCTCAGATGAGGTTTGGTTAATAGCATTTCGTTCAGTCTCCATCCCCTGGCGCCCCCCAGGACCCCCCCCAGCAGAACTGTGAGGCATACATAAGAATGGTCTGACCAAGGGCACGGGTGTATCTCTACCCCTTCAGTTTGATCAATTAGGTTTGTCCCCACTAGGAATGTATCTATTCTCGAATAAGTCTGGTGTACCTGGGAGAAAAATGTATATTCCCTGTCCATAGGGTGGCTCTCTCTCCATATATCTGTCATCTGCAATCTCCTTAATTGGGTTTGTATTAGGTCCAATTTTTTGGAAAACTTGTCTCCCGAATAAGTCCCTGAAAGATCCAGTGCAGGCTTAATCACTAAATTCAAGTCCCCCCCTAAGATGATGTGTCCTAATTCCTGAGTCCCTAGGTAACGAATTAGTCGCAAGAGACAATTATGAGGGGATGAGTTTGTAGAGTATAATGATATAAGTGTAATTCTGGTATCATGTATTGTGCCTGTCAATATAATAAAATTCCCTTCCGGGTCAATTTTCTTGTTACTAAGAATAAAGGGGAAATCCTTGTGCAGCAGGATAGCCGCTCCCGCCTTTCTTGAAGCCTGTATGGTAGCATATATGTTAGGATCATTTCTATGCATATACTTAGGAACACTATTCAGCATGAAATGAGTTTCCTGGAGGAAAATGGCTGCCGGATTATGGATTTTATATGTTAGGAAGGCTTTCCTCCACTTGAAGGGTGAATTGAACCCCCTGACGTTGTGAGTTATGAATGTGTATCCTACTCTAGCCATCCGTCCCAGGGAAAGGATAGAGCATAAAAATAGTACTCACTTTTAAATCAGGTGGTCCATGGACCATCGAAGAAGCTGGCCCAAGAAAGACCCTTCCTCCTGCACCTTTGAGTTGTAGATATCGATTCTTTGTTACTGCCAAAAAAGTTATTAACCAGAAAATAACACAAACATTTTCAACTAAACTGAAACTTTCTGTGTGTCTTAGGACACCAGTGCTCATTCCCCACCATCTTTGAAGATGTGTCTTTGCAAGTCTGGCCTGAGGAGGGAGGACCTTCCCCGTCTCAACCATGCCAGTACGAGGAGTGCACAATAGGTGGAACTACACTAAATTGCTGTGTTATCCCCCCCTTAACGTCCTTTGTTTGCTCTGCTGCAGGGTCCCTCTTTTTGGTCTTTCCCACTGCCCCTGCCCTTTTCCTCAGCTAGTTTCCCCCCTTCTATGGTAGCTTCTCATGCTATCACCCCTCTGCTGTTTATTTCAATCCATCTTGCTACTAAAAGTGTTGTTTGTATGGTATACCCCCTTAACTGTTTAGGAATCTATTAGCAAGGGAACCCCTTTATCCTTCCCCGCTACCCTTTTGTAAAGATTTCTGTTGTCCTCATCTCTCTTTCCTTGTATTCCTCTAACCTTGTGAAATTTCTTGTTCTAACTAGATTAACCGTTTTTATGTCCCTTAATGTGTCCCTTCTTCGTATCCCTGTCTTCATTTTGTCTTATACTCAAGTGGAAATGGGAATTGCTATTTTTAACTCCAGCAGGGCCTCTAAGTCCTATTTTTAGTAAAAATGTATAATAAGTGTCCCTCTTTGTTTCCGTTATATATTAGAATTCAGTTTTTCTTTTTTTTTTTTCTCATCCCAATAATTCCAGTTTTTTACAAGGCCTTAGAAGACATATCATTTACCTTTCCCTTTGTTAAACATGATACCCCTTCACCCCTTGCTTATAGTCTTTACTCTGTTAAACCGTAGAGATACATTTCTTTCTATTAATTTAAACTTCTCTCTATCATTTCTACCCTCCCAATTTCTAATTCTAGAGAATATGCTGTTTTCCCTAGTTAAATATTTTTGTACCCTTAACCCCATTGACTAGGTCCTTTAGGTTAAAGTCTCTATATCCTTAATAGTCCATGAATCGGAAGTATAAAGTCCTTTTGTCTTCTCCAAACAGTCCAAATTCCCTAAGCCAGGGTCTGGCCAGTTCAAGATCTCCCTGTTTGTAATCTCGGAGGGAGTCCTCCTGCTATGGGCCCTTTTTTGCGCGTTTGCGGGAGTGGAGTGTCTTGCCACTGCCTCTTTGGGCTCTTTCGTGGAGTGTTTTGTTGCTGCAAGTCTTGTTCCGTTGCCGTGATCAAACCCAAGTTTTGTAGTATTTGCATACACTCTTCTAGTGTTATGAGAGAATAAGAAGTTCCTTTCACCTGAAACAAAAGTACAAAGGGGAATCCCCATCTGTATGCAATCTTGTGTTGTTGTAAAACTGTCAGGGCCGGCCTCATTTGTCTTCTTTTCAAGAGGGTGTTGGGGGACAAATCTGCATATACTTGTAGTATGGAGCCATCTGGTCCTTTGATTTCTTTGCATTTTCTTGCAGCTCCCAATATAGCATCTCTGGCCCTCTGGCGTAGTAGACGTATGATCACATCTTTGGGAGCATTAGGAGCTGATGATGCCCCCAGGGCTCTATGCGCCCTCTCAATTTCCCAGTACGCCTCTGGCAACGTTTGGGGTCAGATAATTAAATGTGGCCTGGATATAAGGCATGAGGTCCGTCACTGCTCTGGGTATCCCCCTCAGTCTCAAATGATGTCTTCGGCTCCGGTTATCCATGTCCTCTAGTTTCTCGGCCATTTCTGCCATTTACTAGGAGTGTTCTGTTATAGCCGATCCCATCTGGTGCTGAGCTTCTCCAATATCATCCACCAGAGTTTCTAAGAGATGGGTCCTTTGGCCCAGGTCATGAATCTATTTTTTAAGCTCATTCTTGACTTTGTCTAATTTACTTTGCATAAGATCAGCTATCTGTGCCATGGACTTTGCTGAGATGTCCATTGAGGTATTACCAGTTTGTTCCATCTCTGATTCAGGAGGTCCTGATTCTGCTGGGCTATTATCTGGGGCTTGTTTTTGATTGGCCATGGATATTTGGAAGTGGTCTTTAATATTTTTGGAGGGTTCTGACCGTTTGGGCTTAACCATGTTTCCGGCCCAGAGGTTGGTCTGTATTATAGGTGTCACAATTCTTTATTTCTATTTATATCTGAATACAGTGCTTTGGCAAGCAGTGACAGCCTTGATAGTGGGGCAACCACAGTGTAGGATTCCTGTTATTTACTGTTCCCACATTATGTAGAAATTCTGGGCTTCTGTGTGGGTCATGAGATAATGGTACATTTGTAGAGTTAGTAGGTGGGACCCGGGCTTGCAGCAGTGTTTTAAGCCATGTTTATGATCGCCTCTGCCTCCTTCTCCTCTCTACTGCACCCTTCCATAAGGGCCAGGTTTCTTTTTAACAGCCCTTGATTGTTACAATACAGTTTTGCAGAGGTTTATGTCCCCAGGCTGTGAGCAGTATCTCTGCTGGTTGTGTTTTTTTTTTGTTTTTTTCACTCCTGAGTGCCTGTGTAATGGCAACTTATATTGTGTCTTTATGGGCTTGTGTGTAACAGTGCCTGCCCTCTTTCCTCCTCTAGGTCTAGACTATTTACATTTATTTATATATCCAGGTCTCTGGTATTATACAGTTCTTGTGCCCACGGTGAGTCAAAATGGCTCCACAATGAGGCCTATTTCTCCACTCCAAGGTATGTAAAATGGCCGCCGCTCCAGCCACGTGTGAGCCCCTGGGCAGACCCTTTTAGCTTGTATGGCGGATGACAGCGGCGTCCTAGCGGATCTTTCCCTTCTGCTACTGTCAGACCTCAGAGTCAGCGTCTCACTATCTCTACCCTCCCTAGCAGGCTGACCTGCTTTGTGTACTCACGCTTCCCTCTCTCAGTTGGGGACTCACCGATCCACTTCTCTTGCAGGTAGTTGTGGACTTGAGGTGTCCCAGCATACACACCTTTTTTGAAAGGCCCCAGAGGTTGCAACACCTAAGCAAGAGACACCACTAACCAAACACTGCCATGAAGACCAAACAACTCTCCAAATAAGTAAGGGACAATGTTGTTGAGAAGTTCAAGTCAGGGTTAGGTTATAAAAAAATATACAAATCTTTGATGATCCCAAGGAGCACCATCAAATCTATCATAACCAAATGGAAAGAACACGGCACAACAGCAAACCTGCCAAGAGACGGCAGCCCGCCAAAACTCACGGACCGGGCAAGGAGGGCATTAATCAAAGAGGGGGCACAGAGACCTAAGGTAACCCTGGAGGAGCTGCAGAGTTCCACAGCAGAGACTGGAGTATCTGTACATAGGACGACCATAACCTGTTCGCTCCATAGAGTTGGGCTTTATGGCAGAGTAGCCAGAAGAAAGCAATTACTATCAACAAAAAACAAAATTACACGTTTTGAGTTTGCGAAAATTCATGTTGGGGACTCCCAAAATGTATGGAGGAAGAGGCTCTGATCTGATGAGACTAAAATTTAACTTTTCGGCCATCAAAGAAAACGCTATGTCTGGCGCAAATCCAACACATCACATAACCCAAAGAACACCATCCCCACAGTGAAACATGGTGGTGGCAGCATCATGGTGTGGGTATGTTTTTCAGCAGCTGGGTCTGGGAAACTGGTCAGAGGTGAGGGAAAGATGGATGGTGCTAAATACAAGGATATTCTTGAGCAAAACCTGTACCACTCTGTGAGTGATTTGAGGCTAGGACGGAGGTTCACCTTCCAGCAGGACAATGACCCGAAACACACTGCTAAAGCAAAACTTGAGTGGTTTAGGGGGAGACATGTAAATGTGTTGGAATGGCCAAGTCAAAGCCCAGACCTCAATCCAATAGACAATCTGTGGTCAGACTTAAAGATTGCTGTTCACAAGCACAAACCATCCAAATGAAGGAGCTGGAGCAGTTTTGCAAGGAGGAATGGGCAAATATCCCAGTGGTAAGATGTGGCAAGCTCATAGAGACTTATCCAAAGTGACTTGGAGCTGTGATTGCTGCAAAAGGTGGCTCTACAAAGTATTGACTTTAGGGGTGTGATAAGTTATGCACATTGACTTTTTCTGTTATTTGGTCCTATTTGTTGTTTGCTTCACAATAAAAAAAAACATCTTCAAAGTTGTGGGCATGTTCTGTAAATTAAATGATGCAAATCCTCAAATAATCCATGTTAATTCCAGGTTGTGAGGCAACAAAGCACGAAAAATGCCAAGAGGGGTGAATACTTTTGCAAGGCACTGCAATCTACAAGAACCCACAATATAAACATTCATCCATGTCCACCATTGCCCTACTGCAAGCATGGACAGTTTATGTGAAATGTTTGAACCCAAACTCAAGCCCCAAGTTTCCTAAGAACACAGTAAAAAAGAGGAAGAATTTTGACATTGCTCAGATTCAGAATGTTTTTGAAGATCTGTAATTGTGAAATCTCTTTTGTTAACATAGAAACATGTAAACGTGTCCTTGTTTGACACTGCCCAAACCTTGTTATCTCATATCACAATTATCAGTGATTTTGTACTAGATTTTGTACAATGGAACCATCTAAATGGGACCTTGTTTGACATTGTCCACACCTTGTTATCTCATATCACATTTATCACTGATCTAGGTCATGTAATGGACCTTTAAAGAGCCTGCTGCTCTGCGGTATTAGATATACACATAGTTTGACTTGCTTGTGTTATGTTTTATCTGCTTCCAGAAGCCTCCTCCTCACAAATGCATAAGTTAGCCTGACAGGAACCATCTAAATATGTCCCTGTTTGACATTGTCCATACCTTGTTATCTCATATAACAATTATCAGTGATCTCGTACTAGATTTCCTGCCATGGAACCATCTAAATATGTCCTCATTTGACATTGTCCACACTTTGTTATTTCATATTAAAATTATGAGTGATCTCGTACTACATATCCTACCATGGAAACATCTAAATATGACCTTGTTTGACAATGTCCACACTTTGTTATCTCATATCACAATTATCACAATCTAGGTCATGTAATGGACCTTTAAAGAGCCTGCTGCTCTACAGTATTAGATATACACCCACTTTAACTTGTTTGCGTTGTTTTATCTGCTTCCAGAAGCCTCCTCCTAACAAATGCATATGTTAGTCATGACAGGAACCATCTAAATATGTCCTTGTTTGACATTGTCCACAGCTTGTTATCTCATATAACAATTATCAGTGATCTCGTACTAGATTTCCTACCTTGGAACCATCTAAATGTGTCCTTGTTTCACTCTGTCTACACCTTGTTATCTCATATAACAATTATCATGGATCTCATACTAGACTTCCTACCATGGAACCATCTAAATATGTCCTTGTTTGACATTGTCCACACTTTGTTATCTCTCATCACATCTATCAGTGATCTCGTACTAGATTTCCTACCATGGAACCATCTACATATGTCTTCATTTGACATTGTCAAAACCTTGTTATCTCATATTATAATTATCAGTGCTCGCGTACTAGATTTCCTATCATCGAACCATCTAAATATGTCCTCGTTTGACATTGTCCACACTTTGTAATCTCATAATCAATTATCAGTGAACTCGTACTAGATTTCCTACCATGGAACCATCTAAATGTGTCCTCGTTTGACATTGTCCACACCTTGTTATTTTATATCACACAGTGATCTCGTACTAGATTTCCTGCCATGGAACCATCAAAATGTGTCCTCATTTGTCATTGTCCACACCTTGCTATCTCATATCTCACATATATCAGTGATCTCGTACTACCATTTCCTACCACCAGTGGTGAAATTTATCGCACTCACAAAAAATCTATAATTTCACAATTTTCTAGCGGGTCAAGGGTCAAGTTAGTGATAAAAGACTGGACAGCCTGGTGAGATGTAGCAGAATTCACTAAGCCATTTTATTAACAATCTAACCACTATTGCACCTTCCTGTCACTTCACACATCACTCTAGGTGTCTATGAGGTGTGATTGCTAAAGGACTACAGTGTCCTATTTTTATCTTTGTGGTTCCTTGAAAAAATAAACTTGATAATCAAAAACAAATATAAAAATAAAAAAACAAATACACAAAATGTTTTATTTTAATGTGCAATTATTATATACCGCAGGCTTCACTTTCTTCCTTTATGGGCTGCTTCTTGCAACTTCTATTTCAGAAATGTGTATTCTTGTAAACTAATGAGCTGTATATTAGTTCTGTTGAATGCATTGCTTTTTTTTCCTGACACATTTCTTTTGTGCAGATAGATGCTTCCTTTGCACTCAAAGTCACCTCCCACCTCAGGAAGCTTTTTAGGAGAAACTAAAATGGCAGCATTTATTGTAGCATAGTTATAGGTAATAAATTGGTTTTTTTTTTGCAGATTTTCAAGTGTAGTGCTTATGGCCCCTGTGGACCAACCGTGGGTCCCTTGTGAACCCTTATCGCCCACTATGGCCCCCCACCGGCCCCAGGGGCCCCCTGTGCCCCCTGTAGGTCCTGTGGCCCCCTGCAGCCCCCTGTTATCCCCCTCAGCTTCCGATGGCCGCTTGCGGACCTCTGTGGCCTTCCTCAGACCCCTATGTCCCCCCTCTGCATCCTGTGCTCCCCCGCAGACATTTGCTGCCTCCTTCAGCCCCCTGTGCCTCCCGTGGCCCACTGCGGCCTCCCTCAGCCCCTTGTGGCCACCTTGGTATTTGCAGGCCCCAGTGGCCCCCCAGCGGAACTCTGCGGCCTCCCTCTGCCTTTTGTGGGAGGGGACATTGAATTTAGAGAAGGCTTCAATCTGCACAATGGGAATATGTCAGCTAAAACTGCCAGTACTTTCAATAGGACTAGTTTACAAGGAATTGCCCTACATAGAAAGTAGCAGACAGAAGAAAATATAACCACAGAGTAAGGAATGAGTCTATAAAAATGTAAAGGTTGAGTTTATTTTTTAAACTTTGCACATTATTGTTTATTTATTCAAAAGACCATTTAGAAAAAAACTGTGCCACAGTGATCCTTAATGATTCTGCATTCTTAGGGTTCTCTGGATAATGCCTTTTTCAATTGAAGCGTACACCATGGAAGCGTACACTCTTACCAGTACTTCCTAAGTCCATATAGAGAAGATGGAGGAGGAGAAAGACACAGGGGAGAGGGGGAGGAAGACACATGGGAGAGGGGGAGGAAGACACAGGGCAGAGGGGGAGGGGGGTGGAAGACACAGGGGAGATGGGGAGGAAGACACGGGGAGGGGAGAGGGGGGAGAGACACGGGGGAGGGGGTACGAGAGACAGGGGAGGGGGAGGTGGGGGGAAGAGACACCTGGGAGGGGAGAGGTAGGGAAAGAGACACAGGGGGGGGAGACACTGGGGGAGTGACACAGGGGAGGGGAGGAAGAGACACAGGACAGAGGGGGAAGAGACACAAGAGAGGGGGGAGAGACACATGGGGAAAGAGAGTCAGGGGAGGGGAGAAGGGGCAAGAGACACAGGAGAGAGGGAGAAAGAGTCGGGGGGAGAGGGAGAAAGAGACACGGGAGGGGAGAGGAGGAAAGAGACACAGGGTTAGGGTAGAGGGAGAAAGAGACATAGGGGAGGGAAGGGGGTAGAGAGACAGGGGAAGCAAGGATGGGGGAAGAGACATGGGGCAATTAACTAGTTTACTTATAATTTGAATGTAGTAAATGATGTCACGTGATGTTTTCATGTTCAACTGCACCAGTATTACAATGATTTCAGTTGGCTTTTTTTAAATCCCATCTGTTAATATGTATAGAGGGTTGAAGCATACGTTGCCAATGTCATGACTGATTTTGGGACCCCCCTGAACAGCACACGCAACCCTGCTATTTGGGACTCTGGTACACTGGGTTGCTAATATCAAAGGTTATCAAAATAGACATGATACTTGTTGTAAGTTCTGTTGTTTTTATATGTAGTGTAGTGTGGACCACAATAATGAATTTTTGTGGTTGATATATGGTGTTATGTGCACTGTAATAATGTTATTTTACCACTAACCAACAGATACAGATACGCTTTCTGCCATATTGTGTTGGTGGGACAGCAAAGGGTAAAACCCAAGGTTTCTGCAAGAATTTATATGGCCCCTCAGAGCGTCCAGGCCTCCACTCTCTGGCCTCATTACGTAATATGCTTCACCTACTAGCAAAATACAGGTCTGGGATATGAAATGACCTGGCCATATAACAAACAGGATGTGGTGTATCTGGGATGGGAGGGGATTTATGGCCTAGTGTGTGACAACCTGTATGTTGAATGGGGTATGATAAGAGCCTGTTGCCCAAACCTCTCCCCACAGTTGTGCCCGGTTTGTTTTACCTCTGTACAGCAGGAAGAACTTTCAGCACTTGGGTTAGACTGCGAGATGTCTGTGGTTTTGTATAGCATAAATATATTTCTAAGTTCTGAAAAGAACTTACTCAGGCAATCAGGATTCTAGCATCAATAACGAAATCCACACATTAATTATGTGAACCAGTTAACAACTCTTTATTACTGAAAACAGACATATTTATACTGCACTCTTAGCAACAAAAGGCCAATCGATTCAAATTTGCATCCATGGTTACCCCAATCACCTTCTAGCTCACGTTACCACTCATGCCCAGGTGGGTTTGATTGACAGGCTTCCATCCCACCCTCTTACTATATGATATCATGCCTATTGATTACCTCCCTGGGCTAGGAACCTGAAAGTCTAAGAGAATCACCCCTTCTACTGTAACAATACGTCAATTACAGTAACTGCATTAAACAGCAATCCCCAGTCTTGATCCACACCAGCCCTGCACTGAAGGATAGCCATCTGGCTGTGTGTTATGTGACTCCTAATGACCAGTTATCTCCCTAATCTGGTTAATCAGCAACTAGTCCAGTAATAGGAAATATTGGGCATATGCAATATTTTCCCTCGTAATTGCTAGCTCCCATAATGCAAAGTATAGGCATACATCCCATTACTCCTATCATGTTCTTACGCACATCCCAACTATAAACATGGGTACCATAATATGGGCCTAGTGGTATCTAGGTAATTTCCACTACCCTATGCTTCTAACAGGCATAACAAGGTATAACACACAATGTTCCCAATGTTAACCCATACCTCAGTGGGCCCATTTCCCTTGGCACAATACGCCTATCCTATAGGGCTGAGGGCATCAGTCTGTAAGGTATTGCACAGCTTGTACCTTGGCATGCTACAGGCATGACATGGGGTGAGGAGGTCACACTTAGAATTCAGACCTCCTCATACAGGGAGGGGAATTAGAAATGGTGAAATCTTTTTCTGTTGGTTAAATATCTGTGTGACATAATAAAGTATCCAGACTGCTGCCTGCACTAACTAAGGCTGCATGTGTCTGATTCTCCTACTTCTCAATGCATGATGTCCTGATCTGAATTGCTGGGTGCAGAGATCAATAGAAAGTCACAACCTGCAGATTGTTCCTGTAAAGTAATGCAGGAGAATTAGGGGTGTACTGAACCCCTTGTCTCTGGGTTGTGACAGTCACATTGTATACTTGTCTTCCCAAATTGATCAATACTTCTCCAGCATCATGTCACAAACCTTCAAATTTAATGTGCAGCGATGTAGCTTCCTTCAAAGATTATGTAAATTGACACACAATGGACTGGTGGGCATTCTATTTGTTCAGATCTGTAGGTTCTTCCAATAATGTGAGGGCAGTTCATATTATAATAGAATAGTATTGATGTGATCTGTTTTTTGGCAAAGATATGGGAGGAAAAAAAGTGATGTGAATAGCGTTAGGATTGGCTATTTCTAAGAACTGAAAGAGGCCACAGATGGCTCAATGGCCCACCAGAATCAGCCATCGCCTATGTATAATGGAGCCATGTGTTTTGAGTGTTGGGTAACCCAACATTTGTCTTATGGAAAAGGGCCATTAATAGTGGCACAGCTCAGATTAATTTCAGAGTCCCATGGAATACCATTTTATTTATAAATACAGTCCTCAAAAAGCGAGGACAATAATAATAAAATAATTTCATGAATTGGGTGCTATAATCATATCATACCTATAAAGAATGATAGCTTCCTTTAAAATAATGTGTTTAAACTTTAAACATCAAAAAAATATTGCATGAAAAAAAAATGTTTAAGTTTACAGTGAACTTCTGGGTGGTCTTTTTTAAAGCTATATAGGCAATTCCTTGGGTAAAATGATAGGCCAGCCAACTGAATTATGGAACAGTCAGCAATTGTATTCTGTACTGTTATTTTCAGACTAGCACCCAAGCCGGTCGTCAATTCTACTGTGAACAGTAAAACTGCAAACCACAAATAAACGTTTTGGCTTCTCTTGAGCCTCGGCAATAAGGTGTAGCTGCACTCCCTAAGGCCTTGTTTCTGTATATATGCAAATGATCCATGCAGTTTGGCCTCCCTAAGTGTCATAGGTGGCTCCAGACGTGGACTCCTTGCTCACTGTTCCTTAGAGAGTGCAGCTACATCTCACTGATGAGGCCCAAGAGAGACCAAAACATATTTGTGGAGTTTTTTTGGTTTCTCCTGTTCAATGTAGATCGTCCTGGCATTTCAGGGCTGGATCACTCTTGAATGAGACCAGACTGATATGCTTTAGGATATTTCTCCCTGTGAATAGCACAAGTGAGTAAAATGAGTGGGTTATCATGTCTTTAGAACAAGGTTTGCCCATTCTCAGATTGATTGCCTTTGACCTTGTTTTTGTATATATAACTTTTGAAAGTCCTTCATTCGCTTGATACAGTCTTTGATGTAATTACAGAGTATACAGATGTATTTAAGCTTATTTTCTTCTTTAGGTTGCATACTAAGAACATTTAGTAGTAATATGGTATAGCTTGCTCTGTGGTCTCCTCACACTTCATATATTAAAACGTAGGAGACAAGCACTATAAAACATATTGCAATTGCTTCTGGTCTGGTCTTAGAGGTGTGGTAATGGTGTCTCTTTCCAAAAGCGTGAGTATTGGGATGGTTGCACAACTATGACTTGGAGGGGAATCCATGTGAAGGAGGCTGCTTAAGAGCTACTCAAAGCCCAGACTATTCAGCGGTGATTAATGTTGCTTCATATTAAAATTTTAAGCAACCCCACCCTCCGGGTTTTCCTGCCACATCATGGGTTGGTGACCTTCCCAACATGCACTCTCAGAACAAGAGATCATATGTTATACTAGCGACTTGCCCGTCAAAAATGACGGCAATAAAATTTGAAGCCTGGCAATGGTGTTTGCCACACATTTTGAGGCTCTCTCCCCCTCTAACCTGCCTGCCTCTACTTTACTGGCCTCGCGATGAGCGCCTTTGGCGCTCATCACAGGCCTCGCAATGAGCACCTTGATGCTCATTGCGAGCCTCTCCCCCCCTCTACTTTACTAGCCTCTCGATGATTGCCTTCAGCGCTCATCACAGGCCTCTACCTCTCTCACCCTCTACTTGATGGGGGGCGCTTATTGCAAGCCTTTCCCCCTCTCTACTTTACTGGCCTCGAGATGAGCGCCTTCGGCGCTCTTCACTGGCCTCACAATGAGTGCTTTTGGGCCTCATTTGCGAGCCTCTCCCCCCTCTACTTCTCCCACCCTCTACTTGACAGGATGCGCTTATTGCAAGCCTCTCCCCCCTCTACTTTACTGGTCTCGCAATGAGCGCCTTTGGCACTCTTCACTGGCCTCGCAATGAGTGCTTTTGGGGCTCATTGGCGAGCGTCTCCCCTCCCTCTACCTCTACCACCCTCTATTTGATGGGAGGAGCTCATTGCAAGCCTCTCCCCCCTCTATTTTACTGGCCTTGCAATGAGAGCCTTCGGCGCTCATCGCGGGCCTCTCCCCCCTTCTACCTCTCCCCCCATCTACTAGATGGGAGGTGCTCATTGTGAGTCTCTTCCCGCCTTTACTTCCTCTCCCTCCCCTGTGTCGCTTCCCCCCTCCCTCCCCTGTGTCTCTTCCCCCTCCCTCCCCTGTGTCTCTTTCCCCCCTCGTCCTCCCCTGTTTATCTTCCCCATCTCCCTCCCCTGTGTCTCTCCCCCTCCATCCCCTGTGTCTCTTCCCCTTGTCTCTTCCCCCCGCCTTCCTCCCACGTGTCTCTTCCCTCCTCCCTCCCCTGTGTCTCTTTCCCCCTCTCCCTCCCTTGTGTTTCCTTCCCCCATTTCCCTCCCCTGGGTCTCTTCCCTCCCTCTCCCTGCCCTGTGTCTCTTCCCCCTCCCTCCCCTGTGTGTCTTCCCCCTCCCTCCCCTGTGTCTCTTTCCCCCTCGTCCTCCCCTGTTTATCTTCCCCATCTCCCTCCCCTGTGTCTCTCCCCCTCCATCCCCTGTGTCTCTTCCCCTTGTCTCTTCCCCCCGCCTTCCTCCCACGTGTCTCTTCCTTCGTCCCTCCGCTGTGTCTCTTTCCCCCTCTCCCTCCCTTGTGTTTCCTTCCCCCATTTCCCTCCCCTGGGTCTCTTCCCTCCCTCTCCCTCCCCTGTGTCTCTTCCCCCCTCCTCCCTCCCATGTGTCTCTTCCCCCCTCCACCCTCACCTGTGTGTCTCCCCCCCCTCTTGCTCCCTTGTGTCACCTTCCCCCCATCTCCCTCCCCTGTGTCTCTTCCCTCCCTCTCCTTTTCCTGTTTCTCTTCCCCCCT
Source organism: Discoglossus pictus (assembly GCA_027410445.1). Classification (NCBI taxonomy): domain Eukaryota; kingdom Metazoa; phylum Chordata; class Amphibia; order Anura; family Alytidae; genus Discoglossus; species Discoglossus pictus. The sequence continues at coordinate 56,741,800 of CM050168.1, forward strand.
CTGTCTCTTCCCCCCTTCCCCCCTCCCTGTGTCTCTTCTCTCCCTCCTCCCTCGTGTCTCTTCCCCCTTCCCTCCATCTCCTGTCTCTTGTCACAATGAGCGCGTTTGGTTTCATTAACCTGCAAGTTTTGTGCTTGGGAATGCCATGTGTCTCTTTCCAGCATCTCTCCCCTGTCCTTTCCCTGTGTGTTTCTCCTCTCTTTGCCAGCTGAATATTTGCGTGTTACTCGCTGAAGGCCGTTTGTTTTATTTTCCAAGTCCCGCGTGCCTGGCTTTGCTGAGCCTCGTTTTCATTCAGTTTCAGAATTTTTTACGTTTTTCCTCTGCCATTTTTTTCCTTACTTAGCCGATTTTGGATTCACGAAAACCCACAAATATGGCTCAAAATCGCTTGCAAAGTGTGACCAACATCGTAAGCGTTCCCAACACTAACAACTATATATGTGATAGTGAGATTCACATTCTGCAATGTGAGAGAATCACAGGGAATTAAATACTATATTACTGCTAAAGGATCAATGAAGCCTCATGGAGTTTGCTCTTTTGAAGAAATTGATTTAAAGCACCTCTGTAGTTCACAAAAAAGAAAACAGTTGTTTGTAAAGTTTTATAAAAACTAACATTAGCAGCTGTGTAAGCAATGAGCATAACATATTTTTGGGAAAATCTGAAGTTAATGAAAGGAGGAATCAATTTAGTCTTTTTACATGACTTCCTAAGAGCTAGAACATGAGGGTGTCTGTAAGTGGATGGAGAGATAGTGAGGCGGGAACATGGTCAGGAGGCTTTGTTAGATATTCGGATGTGATTGAAATTGACACTACCCCCTTCCACCTTACAGAAGAAGTAGGTTGTTGCATCAATAGAGGCAAACATTAATTCCAGAAATGATAATGTTCCTCTCACACACAGAACTTCCACCAAAGTATGATCATGTACATTGACATTTTTCTGTTCTGCAGATGTTTGATAAAATATATAATAATTGTTTATCATGACCAGTTATTTAAATGCACCTTCTATATATATATGGGACATCAGCCATTTAAATCTGCAGTAGTTAAGTAACAATTACAATTTATCAACTAAGCAGCCAACAGTGTAAATAGGCTGCCTGTTTAAATCCCCATGGCAACCCCACAGTTCAAAGAACTTCCCTGCGGTTTATTAATGTATACAGTAAGGATTGTCCATAGAATATTAAAGTCTAAGTGAGTATATTAATCAATAAGATTAACAGCATGATACAGGCAATCGTCTCTAAGCCTGAACTGTCAAGCATCGGGGGAATAGATGAATGATTCCCAGCTGCATGGGCAATACCAATAACACCAACATCATGAGGGCCAGAGACAGAAATCATGGTCAGACAGTCCATGACTATGGACAGGAAGCAAACGATCACAAACTGCAATGCAGGAATAGTGGAACTCAGGCTGCAATTAGGAATCAAGATGACAGTAAGTGAAAATATGATGACACATTCTATTCAGACAGCCCATACAAGTGTATTGTTGCTTTAACAAAAGGTTGGAGTTTCTGAGGTTGAGGGAACCTTCTTCAATGGGAAAAAATGTGCCATCTTAGAGAGACAATTTACAACTACCATGATGGTGTCAAAACCTGTGTGAGGGGGTAGATCAACAATATGGTTTATTCCCAGAGGTTAATCAGCAAAAAAGTCTGACTGTGACTATGCGGTTTTACATCTGGCGGAGGCATCATGATGCAACATGCTTCATAACAAATGCAGGAACGTAGGCCAACAAAATCTGCTTTGTTATGATACGATTGTGAAGTATTTATATGATCTGTTTTTTTTCTGTTTGCCTTCCTCTGGATCTATTAACAAACTAGCGGCAATAAAAAGTGAAGCCTGACAATGCTGTTTGCCACACATTGGGAACCTCTCCCCCTCTACTTTACTGGCCTTGCGATGAGCACTCATCACGGACCTCTCCCACCGTCTACTTTACTGTCCTCGCGATGAGCGCCCCCTCTCCCTCTGTTTCTCTTCCCACCCCTCTCCCTTAGTGTCTCTTTCCCTACCTCTCCCTCTGTGTCTCTTCCCTCTCTCTCTCTCTCTCTGTGTCTCTCCCCCCTGTGTCTCTCCCCCCTCTCCCTATGTGTCTCTTCCCCCCTCTCTCTCTGTGTCTCTTCCCCCCTCTCCCTCTAAGTCTCTTCCCCCCTCCCTCTGTGTCTCTTCCCCCTCCTCTTCCTCTGTGTCTCTTCCCTCTCCTTATGTGTCGTGCATGCGTAATGCTCGGCTCATGCTCCCTCCTCTGTGTCTCTTTGCCCCCTCCTCTCCCTTCCCTGTGTCTCTTCCCCACATCTCCCTCCTGTGTCTCTTTTCACCTCCCCTGTGTCCCTTGGGAGTATTAGGGACATAAGGGTGGAACAGTCTTATAATAGTAGTGGGCTATGAGTTTTTGGAATCTATAAGGAGGTCCTCTCGTCTTCTTTTTTGTGTAGGCTTACAACATACCAGGCTATGCACCTGAGACAAAAATAGCTGGTTACCATGCATTATCCTGCACTAGCCACCCACCAGTACAATTAAGACGTCAATTAACATTAGAGGTTATACATTAACATTTCTCTTTCTATAATTAACTTCATTTATTTTATTTATTGCTATTATTTTATACTGTTAAAATATAGAAAGGAGTAACATCAGGTTGGACAGAACCCTAGATAATATTGAGAGTACTCTGACTTTTCTCTATGGTACCGATCTATTAACAGCTGTAGTTGAGCCACATTCCCTTTATGAAGCTAGAGGCTTCAAACCTCATGAAAACGATCATCAGAAACCAATAGGGTTGATCCCACAGCAGCATAATTGCCTATAATATATAAATAATAAATTGCAGGCTGTAATATTGTTTGACATTATAAAAGTATTTTGCAGATTTTCAAGTGTAGTTCTTCAAGATAATATAAATTAAAGGGACAGGGAAATATTTAAACATTTTTTTTTTAAATGTTCCAAAAGTTTTTTTTTTTTTACATAAAACATGTTTAAACTTCATTAAAACCAACAGGAAATGCAGAACGCATACATTAGTATATAAATCTCATTGGCTGGCAGAGGACAAGTCCCCAAAGAGCAGTTTTATCATATAAACTTTATTGAGAGTAGTATGAATGGCAGTAACAAATAAAACATTTCAGGAATAAACATACATTTGACACCTGAACACAGATATCCTCCAAAATGTAATACTGAGACCATTCTATCTTTCCTCAAAGTACCTTATTTTCAAAAATTTTAGTGATATTTATAATACATATAAATTTCTAACAACTCCGTAAAGATAGTAAACTAGCTGAGCTTAAATAGATTCAGTGTAAAGAATAAAAGTGAGAGATAAAAGCTTACTCTCGCTTGCCATACCAAAGGAAAATTCAATATTCCTCTGATCACTCCCCCTCTCTGCCGCCTCCTTAGCACTTTTTTTTTTTTTTTTTTCCAATAATCATTGTATTATTACCTTACCTCCAACAGAACAGTCAGCCTTCTTCCAATTCCGTCCGAATCGTACCGCTCCCCCCTCAGCTCCACACCTAGCCGCTTAAGAAAAAACAGGCCCCACCCGACCTCCCAGACTATCCCTCCTCAAGGAATACCGTTAGGTGATCTAATCCAAGGCTCCCAAATTTCCAAAAATGCCGGAAGAGAGTCTAAAAGAGTATAAGTCATCTTTTCATTAATAAATAGAAATGTTACTTTATTAATCACTTCTTGAAAACTGATAGAATTATCTTTCCATCGCCTGGCAATTATGTTCTTGACTGCAAGATAAATCATTTGAGCCAGCCTATTGCCTTTTCTCCCTAATTCTGAATGATGTATTCCTAGAAGGCATGTCGCTATTGAAGGTGTAATAGGGGAATGCAATAATCCTGAAATTAGTGTGGCTGCCTTCTCCCAGATCTCAGCCACCCTGGGGCATTGCCACCATGAGTGAATGAAACCCCCCCTACCTTGACACCCTCTAAAGCACTTATCTGAGATTGTTGGAAATATCTTGTTCAATCTAACTGGAGTCATGTAAGCCCGGTGCAGAATTTTTAGAGAAGTTTCCAAGAGACTGAAATTAAATGAACCCTTGGAGAGATTCAAACAGGCCTCGGCCCAAGTTGTCCCCTCCCAAGTTTGTTGTAGATCAGATTCCCACTTTATCATGAAGGGGGGCTTTGTAAGATCCGGGGAAGAGTTTAATATGTCATAAAGATTTCCCAGGGTTCCCTTAAAGAGAGGTACATTCTTGCATATTGTAGACAGCCAGGTAGCCATGGGGGGTCCATGCTTCCTCACCGCCTCCCCTATCCAATATCTTATTTTTATAAGGTTAAATAGCTCTCGCTGGGGTATTATATGATCCCTTTTCACTGTGTCTAGTGTTAAGATTCTGTCGCTGTCCACCCATGCTCCCAATTTGTCTAAGTTAAGCGAGCTCCAAAATTTTCTCGATTCCACTGACAGAGAGGTTAAAAGGGAGGGAGATGAGAACACAGAAGTTAGGGGAGACAAGGCGTGGGCTAATTTGTGTTCCCGTCTGGCCCGATTCCAAGTCCTTAAAGTGAAGCTAGTGATAGGGTTACTAATCCGGTCCCCGTAGGTCTCCGAGGGAGGAACCCATAGAATTATTCTCCAAGTCAGGGGAGCCATTAATGCGTCCTCAATAAACACCGAATTTGGTTGGTGATGGATGGAGTGCACCAAGGGGATAAAAGCAAGTTGCGCCGCTTTGAGGTAGTTGGAAAAATTAGGACATGATAGACCGCCCTTGGACTTGTGCCTAAACATTATCCTCCTGGCTATCTTTGGAGGTCTATTCCTCCATATAAATTTAAATACCAAGGATTGGAAACGGGACAACTCTGCATTGTTTATTTGAATGGGCAAAGTCCTGGCTAGGTAGAGCAGCCTTGGCAAGATGTTCATCTTGTCCGCAGCAATCCGACCCATCCAGGAGATATGCCGCTTCGACCAGATGTTTAGGTCTCTCTGCAATGTTCTAAAGAGGGGAGGGAAGTTAGCTTTATACATTTCTGCTAGTGTACTGGTTAGATTAATTCCCAAGTATTTAATGTGAGAGGCTGGCCACAGGAAATTATGTGTTAGTTTCAGCTGGTTCAATATGTCTGGGGGAAGACCAACACTAAGGGCCTCTGTCTTCTCCTGGTTCAGCCTGAGCCCTGACAAGGAGCTATACTGCGTGATCGTTTCCATCAGAGCTTGAATCGATGGGCCCGGGTTCGTCAGGGTACAAAGGAGGTCATCAGCAAATAAAGAACATTTCACATGCTGATGTCCCACCCGTACACCACCTATTTTGGAATTTGCTCTGATCGCCTGGGCTAAAGGTTCAATTGCTAGTGCAAAGAGGAGTGGAGATAGTGGGCAGCCCTGCCGAGTACCGCGTCCGATATTGATATAGGCTCTCTGTGAACCGGGTAGCTTAAGGCAGGCTTTGGGTGAAGTATAGTATGAGCGCAGCAGGCTGATAAACTGGCCCTTAAACCCAAATTTAGACAATGTGGCAAACAGAAACGGCCATTCCAGCATATCGAACGCTTTTTCAATGTCCAAGGCTAAAATACACACGGGGGGCCCACCTGATCTAGCTATGTGTATGATATTTAAAGTCCTCCTGACATTGTCCCCCGTCTGCCTGTGTGGGATAAAACCTGACTGGTCTTTGTGAATCAGTGCTGGAAGAAAAGCCGAGATCCTTTTGGCGAAGATTTTTGCTAGCAACTTAATGTCTCCATTCAGGAGTGCAATTGGCCGATAATTTTTAGCCTCTTTGGAGTCCCTGCCCTCAAAGAGCAGTTTTAAATACATACTGTGACATTATAAAATATCCTTCTTCTGATGCGACAAACAAAAAACATTTCCATGTCCCTTTAAATATAGGACTATGGTGCCCCTTTAAAGTATGCACACTAGGTGGTCACAATGGGGTTTGAAAATACAATCCAGAATATTAGTTTAATTATTTTATTCCACCATTGTCAAATGTTTGAGGGATTTTTCCCACTTAAAGAAATAGTAATTGTGAGATCAGTAATATTTTCGACATTTAACTAACAAATTGTAGGTTGCGTAATATAGACAATAAAGTGAATACCATTACCTCCGAGAGATAATAA